>JARYHS010013630.1:100599886-101185554 GCA_031002005.1 Vandiemenella viatica | reverse complement strand
CCAGATATTTAAGATTATCCAGGATAAGTCATTTTAGTGTTTCCATTGGCCCAGATTTTTTTAGTTTTTAAGGTTGAATATGCTGTCCTTTGCAAATTGTGTCATGTCTGTCCACAAAATTTGCTTCAGGATAGAAGCATCATTCTGTCCTTTAAATTGACAGATTAATTTGAAACTTAGTCTTGTGGGTCAGCATTTAATGTTCATGTGTGGTGCTCTGGATTACATGGGTTTAATTCCTGCTCTGGCATACAGAATTTGGTTTTCCATGGTTTCCCAAAATCACTCTAGGAGGATACTGAAATAATTCCTTCAAAAAGTCGCATTCATACCTGCTCCTTGTCCCCAATTGTTTCCTGCCACTAATGACCGTGACGTCAACAAACTGAAAAGAAATAAATTTTAATCTTAAATAGCATATCAGTCAGAAAAATGGCTTCGACAAATTGATAAATGTAAGCATATTTCTTCATTTTTTAATAACCTCCACATAGACCAATGAGACCAAAGAGTCTCCTTCTGGGTGTTTTTTTATCACATAATAATCAAATGTTTGGGCTTTGTTTATGCACTGGGTCACACTGTTTGATTTTCAGTTTGAAAATCCTTTGTTAATGTTCCTTGAAGGCTTGGAGCATTCTTGGAGTCAGCAAGTTGTGATTAGGAAGTGGGAGAGGGGGAGTGAGAATGGTATCATTGTGAGCAGCTCTATCAATTCCAGTGCAATATTCTCATAAATAATGCATCTCAGTCATTTAATTTCATGTAAAATGGTTTACCCTTGTTGAGAAATAACAGTAGCATACTGCAAAAAGGAAAAACATTTCAAGCGTCACCAAAGTTGGAATATTAGTTACTTAGTAATAATATTTGTGTTGAGTACTAGACCAGTAAGAGATGGGTGTGTATTTACTGCAGTACAGTACAACACAATACATTCATTTCCCATAGATCCCAATGTAAGAGAATGGCTCTGTGGGATGTGGAAAGTTGTCAGTTTACAGATAATTATATATCAACATTGATAACTAAACCAGAAGATGTACAGACATGGCATACATGATTAATTAATTAAATCAATTACATTTACACAAACTACTGACAGTTATTTTAGAAATAAATTCTTTGACAGTAGGAGTTGTCAATTAAAAATTATTTTTATTTTTACCTGAATTTATGATCTGCTAGAAATTTAAGCTGTGTTGGGAACTTATTGTAGATATGTATCCCTGGTTATCAGACCCCTTTTTGAACAAATTATTATGACTTTTAATCCTTGTGAAGATTATTTTTACTTCTAGTGCCATAATTGTGTATTTTACTATTTGTTTCAAGAAGAGTATAATTTATGACTAAGGACATTAATGTATACATATATAAATACTCTGCCACCAAGGTTAAAATCCCTAACTTCTAGAATGGCTCTCTGCAAGAAATTCTAGTGCTAGCCCCATACATAATTCTTGTTACTTGCTTTTGGGCTCTGAACCCTTTGTGTCTACAAGTATTATTGCCCCAAAATAATATTCCATATGACATTAAGGAGTGAAAATAAGCAAAATAAACTACTCTCTTCATACGGAGATCACCTATAGCTGAAAATGTGCTGCACCCAGTCGCTTCAGTAAGTCAGAGACACGTACCCTCCAATTTAATTTATGGTCAAAATGCAAACCTAAAAATTTCAGACACTCTACCTCTTCAATGGATTGGCCTGCAAATTTTATGTCTATATCTGGTGTTAATCTATGTGGTGTACTGAATTGCATATATTGATTTTGATCGAAGTTTAAAGACAAGCCATTAGCTATAAACCATTAATAAGCCAATAGACATAATTTGAAATATGTTCTGTATATAAATCTGGAGTATTTTTAATTCTTATGCTTGTGTCATCTTCAAATTGGACAAATTATGAGTTTTTAGTTGAAAACCATGGTAGCTTTTTTTTTTATATATATTAGAAACAATAGTAGCCCCAATATAGTACCCTGAGCTACTCCACATGCGATAAATTCCCACTCAGATAAACTGTGAACCACATAATGCAGCCTTAAAATGGTCCAGTAACACTTTGTTTTCTATTCAGAACACAAGAATTAAGCTATTTTAACAATGCCATCTATACCGTAATACTTTAATTTTTGTATCGGAATTTTATGATTAGCACAGTCAAATGCCCTATACAAGTCACAGGAAGAAAATTCCTACAAGCATTAATTTAGCATTTATCCTTCTAAAAATACTGCGGGTGAATGCAAATATAGCTTGTTCTGTCGAATGGCCTTTTTGAAAACCAAATTGTGATTTAGTTACAATATTATTTTTTTGAGCTCCTCAAAAAAAGGATAAATGAACTAGAGGCAGCGTGCAGTGAAGTGGGCCTTAAAATAAATATATCAAAAAGCAAAATCACGCAAAAACAAATGGGCAGAAAAAGATAAAGAAAAGGCAGACATGAAAGATTCTGGTATTGAGTCCGTAGATCAGTACATCTATCTTGGCCAACTGATCAATATGAATGGTGACTCAAAGCCTGAGATCTACAGATGGATAAAGCTGGGCTGGAGAGCATACGGAAGAAATTCCATAGTTTTTAAATCGAACATGCCAGTACATCTTAAGAAACAGGTATTTGAACAATGTATATTACCCGTCCTCACATATGCCTGCCAGACTTGGACCCTAAATAGCCACACGAAGCAAAAACTGAGAACTGCCCAGTGAAGCATGGAAAGAGCAAATGCTAGGGTTTACAAGAAGAGACAGGAAAAGGGCCGTGCAAATCCGTTCAATAACTAAAATAACAGACATCTTAAAAAGAGTCATGACCCAAAAATGGCAATGGGCCGGTCATGTTGCTCGCAAAAGAGATGAAAGATGGACTACGATAGTGCTGGATTGGATACCGAGAAACCTGAAAAGAGCAAGAGGAAGACCCCCGGATCGCTGGGATAAGGATATACGTCGAGTTACAGGTGTGAACTGGAAGAGGGTGGCTCAGGATCGATCGGCCTGGAAAGAACTACAGCAAAACTATGTAGAATTAAATTCTAATATAAAGCTCATCAGGCTTAAAGAGGCTACATCCTGAAAAAAGGATCGATATAGCTGCAATAATAATAATAATAATTATTATTATTTTTTTAAGGTGTTGGTTAACTCTATTATACATTGCTTTCTCAATTGCTTATCCCCTTTCTTATAGAGTGGCTTAACTACAGCTAACTTTAGCCTTCCTGGAAAGGTACCCTCAAGTAAAGATATATTAAACAAATAATTTAGTAATTATTAGCTGGTACCTATGACTTCGTTATAGCTGGTGCCCACGACTTCGTTCGTGTTTGTAAAGAATATGGATTGTCAGCTACCGACATCTAACCACCATAGTCCACGATGGGAGACTCGATGCTATTACCACACACAAATGCCAGTCATCTGCGCTACGAAGTTCAGGCAGCAAAGTAAAATTTACGGACACACATGTCTTTGGTCTAAATACAAAAATATCCTTGATCGGCCACTTTCAACAACCACATCTCCCACACTCCCACAGTTACTGAAATTAGGCCAACGTTGTGATCGAAAGGTGACTCTGTGTTACTACCACACGCAAACTCCAGTGATCTGTGATAGATAGTTTTCGCTGAAAAGGAATACACCAAGACACATGCGTCTTTGTCAGAAATGTGAAATTGGCGCAGGTCGACCACTTTCAACCACCATATGTCCCACACTCCCACAGCTACTGACATTTAACTACCAGAGTGCACGATGGGAGATTTACTGTTACTACCAAACAGAAACATCAGTGGTCTATCCAATGCATTTGTGGCAAGAAAGAGAAGTATAGGGAGGCACAAATTTTTGGTCAAAATATGAAAACGCCCTGCATTGACCAACTTTGATCATCATATCTACCACATCCCCACAGCTATCGACATTCGGCCAACGTTGTGCACGATAGGAAATTCCATGCTACTTCCTCACACAAACACCAGTGATCTGTGCTATGTATTGGTGACTGAAAAGTGAAATATAGCGAAAAACACGTCTATTTATATATATATATATATATATATATATATATAAGATTTAATTTTGTGGAGCAAAAGCTTACTAAAGTGATTGGGTGCAGCCACATTTGCCATTCGTACAATTTAAGCTATAGGTGATCTCCGTATGACTAAGGTGCCTACGACAGGTTTTCAGACAGAATGGTTATTCTGAAAAGCATATTATCAGGCTTTTCCCCCCAGAAACCTAGACTATCACCTGAACAAGATGAATCTCCAAGATCGGAAGAAGTTTTTCTTCCATCCACCATCGAAGATATGGGATATGTTACGCATGGTGAAAGACAACCTCGACCTTCGAGTCCCGGGAGTTTATACGATCCCTTGTGAATGCGGCAAAGTATATATCAGAACTATTGGGGAATGCTGCACCTAGCACCAACGATATCTGTGGTTACTACAGTTTGACAAATCTGCGTTAGCAGAACATGCTATAGACAATTTTCGCTTCAACTTCGACAATATTGAAGTTTTGGCTACGATATCATATTTCTGGGACTCAGTGAACAGAGAAATGCTGAGAATAAGTGACAGTAGCATGGTGGCCTCTTCCTGAGCGAAGCTTGGGAGCCGATCGTCAAGGAACTGAAACAGCAACATGTTAGATACAGCCTTCTGGGGAGATGCCTTCTTGAAACGTCGACCAATGGGAGAGCTGATCCATTGCGGACTGGACTCATATTGAGCCAACCAGGAGATATGTCGTGATTGGTCAGTAAAGCCACCCGTTAAGTAACGTTAAGTGTGGTTGGTACATGGATGGGTGATTGCCCAAGATGACGCCGTGGAGCCACGAGATGCAAGCCACTTCGACACCTGTTAAACAATATTAAGCTTGGTTGGTACTTGGATGGGTGACCACTTATGATGCCGCCGTGGAGCCACAAAATGCCATCCATCATCCATCCGTTTGCTGCTGGGCCACGAAATGCAGCTAGACCAGTCTCACCCCGTCTGAGGCTGTTTGTAGCGCCGACCAATGGGAGAGCAGCGTGAAGCTTCCCCCGACAGCGGGCTATTTATAGGAACCAGGACACTCTCACGAGGCATTCACAGTCTTGTATAACAGCTAACCTGATGAAGGCAACGAAGATAGTTGGGGAAACGTTGCGTATAGATTTAAATAAAGAAACTAACCGGCAGAAAACCTGAGAATTATTCCTTTCATAACACATGTCCATTAATCTCTCTTAAAGTATCAAGCTGAGTGTCATCCCAGAATCAATTTAAATATTTTTTTTTCTATATTCAAAGACACCAATGGAACTCTCATAACTAGTTTCACAGATCTAACAAGACTTAATATCTGTGATCTTACTCTTGGCTGCTCTCCAAATACTCATTTGTAGTCTCCAAGAAGATGAGTCTTCAGTATGTATACCCTTCATGGTAAATCTTTACTATTCTAAACATGATAATTTTCGTTAATATACCTACTGTCTTTTGTATCTTTCACATTAAAGAACTAGTAGTCTGCTCTTTTGAGCTAACACAATCATTTCCATTATTTTTAATTTGTTACACTTTTAATTCATCTTCATTCTTTTTTTTTCCACTTTCAATTCCCAAACACTTATTTCCATCACTTGACAAAATTATAGTTGCTTCATTGCTTTGTTTTCTATGATCCATATTTTTTGCATTAATAATCTCTTCTGTTTTGCCAGAAATTTCAACACTTATTATTTCCTTTTTATTATAAATCAGTTTCCCTTTATCAGAATAATTCTTTACTTCTTTCATTTCTGAATATTCCATTTGCAGCTTTGCTAATATTTCCTCAATGTCTTTTTTTATCCTCATCACTTCTATTTTCCCTACCTTTCTTGTCACCAATATCATCTTCTTCTTCTTGTGTCCTTTTAATGTCATTTCCAAAACTATTGTTCTCCACAGCCAGTGTTGCTATCCTTCTACTTTTCACCTTAAGGTTTTGCTTCTTTAGGTGATGATTTCTCGAAGAATTCTTTCGTTTCTTCTTAACTTTCTACTTCAACCAATAGTGTTTTCTTGGGAAATTCTTTCCTTTCTTTATTACTTTTTTGTTCAGTCTGTAGGTTTGTGGACAGACTATTCTGTTTGTCTTCGCATACTGTAAGTGCCCCACACGAAATCCTTTTATCTTCACATATGTAGTTCACAATTATACAGCATCTCTTGTGATGAGAAATGATTTACAAAATTAATTTTCATGTCATCATATGACTTACATTTTTGAATTTGTCACTCTCCCCATACCTGAGCTCTACCTCTGAGATGCTGGTAAAAACAGTTATTTTTTTTTCTGTGTCATTATAATTTTCAAAAGCCCTATAAGCTTCAAATCTCTCTGAAGGTAACAGGGTGGATGTTCCCACTATCCCAGAATTTAATAATTTTGACTTTGTCACTGGAAGTTACTACATGGGTTTAAGGTTTGTGCCTCTTTACATTTTTTATGTGCCTCTGATAGTTTCATGTCATGTAATTGTGTTTGTTGGATGGTATTCATTTCAGTTTCCATATTATTAAGTTTATCTTCTATTTAAACCAAAGTGTTGGATGAAACAGGTAGTAGCTGTTTTTTTTTTTTTTTGTCTTGTAACCTCTTTACAAGTTTCATAATGTTGTGTACTTAATGTGTGGAGGTCCGTTACTATTTTCTTCACCTGATCTCCCATTTTTGTGTAACTCTGTTCAACTGTACAGACTTTATCCTCTGAACTTGTCCTTGATGGTTAGGTCAGCGGTGTCAGTGTGTGTTTTCATAATTTCAATTGGCTTGTTAATTCATATGTATATTTTTCACAGACCATTTTCCTAGATTCTACTTCCTTTCTAATGTTGTCTATTTGAGTACTAACATTCTGAAACTGCAAACTTAGCTGATTTTGTGGGGTCTCAAGCTGTTCAGACAACTGTGATTGTGTTTGTCTATTTTGTTCAGATAACTCGTTAACTTTTTCGGCTAGTGAATGTTGAAATTGTTTAGACATTTGTTTCATGTTTTCAGAAGACTGTGAAAACAAATTGTACATAACATGTTTCAAGTCTGAAATAGTATCTGAAAATAGCTCAGTTTTCGTTAAAGATTCTGGCCCATTATTAGTACTCCGTACCTGTGTTTCAGTATTAGTAATTGGTGATGACGCATTTTCGGGGAACCCATAGAAATCTTCTTACACATTGTTGGTGTTTGTAGTTCTTCTATCAGAAGGGTTAAATGACGCAACTTCTCCAGAATCATTAGGTTCTTGCATGATAAATATTTAAAAAGCTGTGAAATATCTGAAATCCATAGTAGGGAAGGAAAGTTGAAAAAAGTAATAAACTAACCTACTAATAAGTCCTTTACCTACGGGTGGAATATTAACCTCAAATTCAGAATCAACATCGAATCAAAATCAGTGACTTCCTAGTTCATGTAAAATTATTCATTATGTGGTATCTCCAATACATCGAATTAAGATAATTCACGTGAAAGCATGTGTAATTATATTTGCTTTAGTGGAAATTCAAAGTCTATTAGTTGTCAATAGGAAGGATAGATCAGGTCAAGAAAATAATTAAATTCATAAGAATTATGAGCAATAAATTCTCATAAAATCAAAGTTTAGTATTCTATAATGTACTGAAACACTTTAGTGCACTGTAGAAAAGTCACTTATCTCTATAAATGACAGCGGCATGCGTTGCTTGTTGACGCAATTTCCCGAGTAAGCCGTGCGCAGCAACAGCCAAAGGTTTTATGTCCATTAACAGCTGTTCGCAGTCTTCGACGGTGTATGCCGAGCAGTTACAGATTTCCCACTGGAGGCGCTGCCTTGTTATCATGTTTCTGTTGAATTTTTTTCCTTATCGATAAGCTTTGCTTAGTCACTAGTTGTGATGATTTGTATGTTATTTGTTACTGCAGATCTTCTGCACGATCGGCATGTTGTATTTTAAAAGGCTTCTTCTTACTTCTTGTTGGTCTCGGGCTTTGTATTATTTCTTTTTTGTAGTCCTGTTTCAGATTGTCAGGGACAAATGTCCTGTTCTTACCTCATTCGGTGCTTTAACTTTCACTCTGATTCATTTACCTTTCTATTCAAATAATAATAAGCTTTAATATATAATTCATTAACATTTATTCTCATTTCACTTCATTAGTAAATATCCTAGGAATATCAAGGTCCTTTGCTTTTAGTAACCAAATCAAAAACCCAAACTAAGCTTTTCCTCTCTCCCGCCCGATCTTATTGCTATCTTGTTACCATCTGGTCTCCATAGCTACCGATTTCCCCCGAGAGTAATCATCATTCTTTTATTTCTTCTCTGTTATGCTACAAGTGCTATAAAAATTATGGATTATGGAACATAAAAACAGTAATGCAAACATCTGAAGATTTCAAAGTGGTCAACTCATTCTGATGCAAACCATCTCCTTTCACTGTGGTTAGTGTACCGAAAAAAGAGTGCTGGAATGAAAAATGATGTAAGACTCAATGTATATTGCAAAATGCTCTTTCAAAATGCAGCCTATTAAAGTAATAGCCTACTGCTCCAAGCTACAGCTGCTTGCTGCATTATCACATGACGTACCATGGAGGAATGCTTATGGGCACCATAAGGGCAACACGATGTGGTTAACCATTGGAGGATGAGCTGTTTAAACTTCCAACCTCAGCTAATAATCAAATGTAAAACTTGAGATAACATGTATACTACACAATAGTTTAGTGATATTCTGTTTTTCGTTTCACACTTCGTACATTTCAGTTTTTTATAAGGTCTCCTGCCGATTTGCACTATAAAATTTAAAAATTTACAAAGCTTAATGAAGTTTTGCTATCCTGGTGGCTGAAACATTCTTCAGTCAACTGCCCCATGACTAAATTTCAGTGATTTGAGAACCATCACTCTGAAGGTATCGTATCCAGTCATATGTTTGCTCATGATATTTACCGAATTATTATGTCCCTTTCATTTGACTTGCATATTTTTTTCTTTCTTTCTTTTTACAGATGGCGTTTGATAGGATTTTGGGGAATTACTTCACTCCGAGGAGATACTGGATGGCAAAAGCTCTGATTTCATATTTCATGAATTTAATAAGTTTTATTTTAGAAATAAAAATTATTGTACATACAAATATACTAATGCCACAATATATCAAACATTACTATTGCTTTTTCTTATAAAAATTAACTCGCCTATTTTTTTACCCTGAGTTTTCAGATATCCTTTTAAATCTTTTTGATGATAATGCCACTTACAAAATCAGCATGATAATGCTATGCTACATATTAGTTCAGCTCTATGAGAATTTTTGAATAGTACCTTTTGGCTCAAATGGATAGGCGTATGGTCATTCGGTGGTTAAGGAGAACACCTGATGTAACACCCAAGCATATTTTTTTTATGTATGTTAATATACAATATCCTGTAAATTGAAAAAAGATATTTTAAATGGCTGGAGTGTTGGAGTTTGAATTAGACTGTAATGATTGAATTCATCATTCAATGTTTATTTTTACCTTTCTTTATTTAGATTATATCCTGAGTCTCCATTCCATCAGTTGAGTACTAATTAATTATAAAATTCTTTTTCTCTTGAATAATTACATGCCATACATAAATGACAAATATACAAACACAATAACTTTGATTGGGAATGTGTGAAATGTTTCATAAGTTCGAAGTTTCTCTCGGCGTTGAGAATTAATATAGTCTTCTCGGGTGACTAGCCAAGTGAGCAGGATGTTTTCACACGATATTCGGCAATCGGAATCTCTGTTGCCATCTTCTGCCTGGATCACTAGGATGGTACAAACCTCCACAGAAACCCCTTAATGTTAAGTTTTGACACATGCTGAGAAGATAAGTCTTTCCCGGCGTGTCTTTGATCTAAATTCTTCGCGGGCACTGCAAGTTGCCGAAAGCTTGTCAGCAGAAAATGTAATCCGGCGGCAAACCCGCGAAGAATTTATATCACATGCTGAGAAGGTGTATAGGCAGTGAGACAGCCACTTGTTAGCATGCAATGTCAGGGGCACCTTCACACCCTTGTTGTATTAGGCTTAGTAACATAGTGGGGGGCGATGCATCACTCAACCTTAATTCTTCATACTTGTGGGACCAAAGTCAAGATAAAACCAGTTTCCACTAAAAACCAAAGAACTGTTTAGTGGGTGAGAGTCCAGAGCCCTCCCCTTCAAAATATGGAAGGAAATCTTAACAGGAATATTAATAATGCTTTCATTAAAATATTGAATAAGGAGGGATCCTTGGAAAAGGTATCTTTATCCTTTATCCAGAAAGAACTATAGAGGCTCCCAGGACTTCGAAACCCAATGAAAAAATTGAGGAATGGGAAACTGCTGTTGGAAACCACTTCCAGCAAGCAAGTATCCCTATTCCTTAATTCTGGAAAGCTTAGGGAGTCTGCAGTGAAGTGCAAGTTCCATAACTTTCTAAATTAAAATTGGGGCATAATTACCTGCTGTTCGAGTTGAGGAACTCCTTAAGGAGTGTGAAATAAAATAAGTGGTTGTGTCACTAGTTATATTTGTTTTGTTTATACCTGGCCAGCCCTTTAAAAGCCATTCAGACATTTTTTCACGTAACATAGAGGTTAAATGACAGTATTGAGAAAACTGTCACCTTTGCGCTGATATTCACCCATATATTTTGGATCCGTTGCACTGTTTTCTGTACCAATGATTTTGACATATGTTGGCTTCCTGAAAGGACAAATGTGTTATGGGGAGTACATTAAGTGGATAGTGAATAACCTGCAACGGGTGTGCATCAGTGCAGTTAATGATGCTTGTCCCACTGGTTTTTTAACCAGCCTCGCAAAAGTGTTGGCAGCTCCCATCAGGAAAGAAAGGGTTGCTACTCAGACATCCCTTAGCAGAAATGAGCATGAGCACAATGTGAAAAAGCACTGCAACATCCACTAAGGTCAGAATACCAAGGACTTCAGGTGCAATACACCTGCAACTCTGACCACTTCAGCAACAATTGAAATGTCTACTATGACTGCTCTGTATACAACAACAACAACAGCAGCAGCAGCAGCATCTTTAAGTTCCATAAATGGTAGACAAACTATTGAAAGCTTGGGGTCTAAAATGATGGTAAATAGAACCATAAAAATTTGTGATGATCCCCCTCTTTGTCATCTCCCAGGCTTTCCAATGGCAGGAAGAAGAGGAAGACGCCTATTCAACAGATAAATACGCATTCTATTGATGGTCTGAGGAAATTGAAAAGTCTGTAGGTATATCAGATCCTGAAGACATTGAAATGGTGATGGAGGAGCCAAAACCCATTCCTCAGCAGGATAAGTTTGATTGGTGGTCCTTAAATGACTGCCAATTCTAATACTGTGTTTTGTTTGTATCTGGCTAACCCTTTTACAGACATTGTGACATTTTGTTTTTTTGATGTTATTTAATCTGGTTGGCCTTTTTACAACCAACCACTCAATTAGTAAGGTTTTATCAGTATGGAAAGAAAGAACTGCTGCGAGGCAATGTTTATATGGAAATGATAGATAAAATACACCCAACACTCACCAAAGTTGGAGGGAGGAGGGCAGCAGCAATATGAAATAATACAGAAACACAGAAAACACAATATTTCGGGTTAACTCTTTGTCATGTTAAAAGAAACAAGTGGCTGAGCTCATTCAAGCTTTGTGGTCAACACAACCACTCATAGAATGAAATTGACCATCAGAGGTGGTGGGAGGAGTAATGATAATATAACTGCAAGTATTAATAATGAAAATTATTTAAAGGGGAAATGATAATGACCAAAAACAATCAAAATTTTTTAAATCAGGTGCTGGCCAGTGATGGGTGTACAGGGTAAAGATGGAAGATATTATTAGAAATTAAGGCCTGGGTGATGACTAATCTGCATGATGTGTTGATATGCCAGTTCTCACCTGCGGAGTTCAGATTGGGAGATGGTATCTGAAAGTACTCTGTCTGTCTGTGTTGCTGCTGCCCTCCTCCCTTCAACTTTGATGAGTATTGGGTGTATTTTATCTATCCTTTCCATAGAAATATTATCAAGTTTTTAGATTTTTTTAGCCCATTTAAAGCCAGTGTTTTAGAATTTTATTTTGCTGTCAGTACGGCTTACTTTTTTACAGTTGGTCATACAGAAGGTAATTTAAATATATTTTAAACAATGTTATTATATTGGTTTGTTGTTAGGGTGCAAATTAAGAAATAGAGCCACCATAGAGCCCAAATAACATTAACAACAACCCACAAAATATTGGCAGTTATGGTGCATTGACAGTGTGGTCATTAGTTCAAAACACATCGCTATTCTTCTTCTTGTTGGCTAATTCCAGAAGTTCCCATTCGTGAATACCATAAAACGTACTTTATTTTGGATTTTGTTGTTGTCATTTATCAACTTTTCTGTGTAGATCATAATTTGTTTTGGTTTTTAATGTTATTTTGTAGCATAAATTTAATGTAAGTTGCTATCATACTGGCTACTTTGAATATTCATATCCTTTCCTGTTTTAACATTAATTGGTTCTTTTTTTATTTATACTTGAGACAGCATTGATGCCAATTAGAAATTTTACTAAATGTAGGTTAGGAGATTTTCAGTTTTTGTTTTTTTTTGCTTTTTGGGAAGCTTTCTAGCTTGTTAACATTAACTCAGAAGCTTTGCACAAATTATTTAGTTATTTGTTCTTTTTGTGTGCTAGATATTCTCCCACAGTTTTAAAAATGCTTTCCCACTCCCACCATGTGCACTAAAACCCTTGAAGGGTATTTTAATGTGTTTATACAGGATTTTCAAGATTTCCAAAAATCTTCTGCCTTTCTTTATTTCTTTTATCTTTGTTTATAGAGATATGACTGTCAACCAATGTTACCACAGTAACAGAAGAAATAATTCTTCTGAATAGGAATAAAATTTAATTACAGAATCCATGACAAATAATTTTGCTTTTGAAGGTGCAGTGGTTTCCAAATCAGGGTTGGAAAAAAATCATGTTTTTATCATAAAAAAATCATTGATTTTTTTGGAAAAATATCAAATTAATCTTGATTTTTCATATTTGTTTTAAAATACCATAATTTAACTGTTAACTGTAGGGGGTGGAGAAAAGGGAATTCCCCTTGCTTTGTTTTGACAGCTAACACCAAAAAATGTGTTTATTCAAGTTATTTAGCTTATTGTGCTATAAAATTAAATAAAAACACCTGGTGGAAGACATTATGATCCCATCTGGCAACTTCTTAAAGAGAATAATAGTTTATCAAGAACTGTATGCAAAGCTATTTGTAAGAAGTGTGAAAAAGAAATGCAAGGTCCTATTGTGAGAATGCATGTCACACTGCAGTGTCCAAAAATGAAAAATCATATGTTATTGAAGTCAGTAAGTTCTTTTGGTGATTTTTATAATAATTTACCTATGACAAATATTCCCTGCGGCCTATCTAATCTAGAAGTGAACAATTAATAAAGTAAAAAAAAAAAAAAAAAACATAGCTCATTTGCTTTCTCATTTATTTAAATTTTGTTTTTACCAGTAGATTCCTTTACAACTAAATTTTATTATTATTTCAAATGGTTTAAAAAGTTATTGTAGAAACATCTACCTTATTATAGCCCAACTTCCTTTCATCGCCAGCCACTTCATGCAAAAATCCTGGGTAAATATTTTTTTAGATAACGACACAGAATTGACAATGGTCTTACAACCGAATAATTCTGAAAGTTCATAATTAAATGATGAAAGTTGCGTACTGCCTCCATTTAAAAAGAATAAGTGTGGAAACCTGAGCTCATTTTTAGTAAAAACTTCAAAATGTAACAAAGAAGAAATAGCCAAGGAAACAGCAGAGTCATGTTTGCTACTAACTGCAGTTTCAGATGTGTAGAACATTCTTGAGTAAAAAAAGTGATTTCAATGTTGCGTCCTGGCTACTCATCATCATCATCTCATAAGGATATATCCAATAGATTATTAGATGAATTTACAAAAAGAAGGATAGCAAAATGAACCACCACTTATCTTAGATTATGGTTTCATGGGTTGAACACAAAAATGCACAAGAACAGGAAAAACAATGTATATTTTGGGACTTGGCCCTTCGTCAACAGGCGAAGATTATGGAGGGAGGGTGGTGTGGGAGACCGTCTAACAAAATGACTGTTTGTCAGGAACATGGTGGGTGTAAATTCAAACTGAGGGAAGGGAGAGGGGGACCGTGAATTGGAACTAGTACCTTAGCAATGCAAAATAAACAAAATCGAAAGAATACAATAATAAAAATAAGAGTCTAATTAGTTAAACATCACTTCTGGTATGTGGTGGTTCAATATAGGCACCACGTGGCGAAAATCACTGCTTTATAGATGGTTACTTTCTAACTGAAGAATAAGCGAGCCTACATTGCGCCAAAATAACACGGTAGCACCGTAGTGCCGACTGAGCTACATAGTGCCACGCTTACTGTATCTGGAAGACTGGCGACCAAGAACAAGGAAAATTCTAGGCGGGTATTTATGCTCACTGACCTTGGGAATCTGTAAGACTTCCGCCTCACACGAGAATCTGCTGGAAAACATATTGGATTTCAAATCTCAAGCTTGAGAGCTAGTATCAAATATTTTGACCTTGACATCTAAAATAATCCTATCACTCTGAAATTCTGAGAATCTCTAGATATTATAAAAAAATGTCAACTTTAATCCTTATGAAAAATTCTGTAACTTTAATAGTTTCATCGTAAAAAAATCATTTTAATGCGATTACTAAGACCTGTTAATAACTTTTAGCAATTTTGTTTTTACTAAACAGAAATACATTTTATTTTACTCCCAAAGGGCTACTCTTTCATTTACTATCAAGCAAAACTTGTTTACTATTATCGAAAGGTGAAATAAAATTTTTAATCTAAAAACAGAAGCTAACTAATTGGTATTTCAGAAGTTATTAAAGTTACCGATATGAAAGTAGCTTTAGTCAAATCTACATACTCAAAAATGGTCAATGTGTGAACTTTAAAAGTCTTTAACTTTTTTTACGATTTATTGCGAATTTTCGAAATATTAGTCCAGGCGAATGCTTGAGAATGTTGCAGTTGAAAATACTATCCTAAAAACTGTGAAGACCTGATTTCTAGCTTGAATTAACATAGTAACTGGCTTTAAAAATGATATGCAATTCTATTCAGTTTAACTCGTAGTTCTGAGAACAAATTTTGTTAGGCAGTTACAAAATTTATAAGATACCTGACAACGTCTTGAATTTCTTAGAATGAATAAGCTTGTTAACACTATTAAGAAATACATAGGGCCATATTTCTTCTGTTTGTTGCAAATGATGCTTTGAAAGAGCAAACACACAGGATATTCTCATTATCACCCTGTATTACTTTTGTTTTTAAATATTACCTGTTTGTGTTAAATTATGCTTCTCGATGTTACAGTTTAAGTTAATGAATTTTTGTTGACACCTAGGCTAGATGGGCGACTTTTTTTTTTTTTTTTAGCTCTACAATTTTCCCCCGGACTGCAAAAATCAAGGGCCTCTTCTTCACATTTGCTACGGGCCCCGCACCGTCTAAATCCGGCCCTGTCAGGAGCTAGCCAAGCCTACCAGTCAGTGAAAGCAAGTCACTTGCATTCACATTCCAACTAGTATGTTGTAGAGGTTATATCATGTTAATTCATCAAAGACGGTGGTAGAGAATACAATTGCTGAAATATCATGTGAACTAAAAGTATGGGGGTCATTCAAATATAAACAGGGATTTTTTCACTCAGCTTTATTGGTTGTAAGTAAAAATACTAATGAGGTAACTTATTTTAATACGTAGTTTCCTTCAAAAGGAGTACATTTTTCCTATTAGGTGGGAAAGTTTTCTTATACCCTTGTAGAAAAAAGATAATGATTTCCTCAGTAGCCAGTAGCCATACATATTGTTTGACCACTGTGTCGTCTCCAAATCCCCCCCCCCCCCCCTCAGTGCCTCCTTTAGCAGACCATACATATGGTAGTCATGTTCAAGAGGTTGGGAGTGCATTGCAGTGAGTTTATCACACATTACAACTGCTGTATCTGGCTGTGCGTAAATCAGTTGATGGCATCATGTGTTGTGATAAGCAGTCTTTGCATCATACAGCAGCTGTCAGTAGTAGGCCGCATTCACTGTAATGAATCAGAGAAACGCCTTTTGAGACCCAGTTGCCATAACTTTCCTGGCAGACAGTTGCATCTTTGTGTTGATTGGTGTGCTCTCTCCAACTTTCCTCCACTCTATATTCACCCTGTTATGTAACCCACTTTGCTGATACTTTCCTGTATCCATGTACGTCTGACATAAAGGTATCAACACTTCCAACACCTACATACCTCTGATGCAATCTTTGCAACAGTAATGTGATGATCATCTTTCACAAGTTTATGCCAGCCTGAATTTTGGCTTCATTAATGCAGGTTTCCAGACACCATTTGTGGCTTTGATTTTCCTCTTTATCACAGTCTTTTTGAAACTTCTTGGCCCAATTGAACAATTGGGTTTTACACAGAGTAGCGTCACCAAACTGTGTTTGAGTCAGGTTTTAAATTTCACTTTATTTTGCACCTTTATTGTTGAGAAAACTTATATCATGTTGTGCGATAGACGCCATTACCTCTAGTTTAGTCATTGCAAATTGTGGACACGAGTACGAAGCCCTATTCCCTCTCCATCCCTCTACTACTGATTTTCTGCCATGTCACACAACTCGGACCACTACATGAATCAAGTGAACACAATTCCAGTTTATGTTTATATGACCCTCCTATTATAAAACATTCAACAAGGCAAAAGACTTCATTCTTTAATCAGATTTTGCTATAACAATTGCTGGTCCTGTGGTATTCACAATATTTTTAGTATTCTGTAGATATGATTGTGTTAAGTACTGGTCATGAACTTAGGGGTGTTCTCATGAAACTAGTAAATGTTTTATGCTTGTGGTGAAGTGACATTTAAAAGTCGGCTGTTAGAAGATGTAAAAAAATTTCACCTATTTGGAATAAAATTAGTAAGTAAAATGCTTTAATCCATTTTGAGTGAAGTGTGGAAACTAAACTTAAATTGGTTTCTTTTTGCAATTGCAGTATCACTTAAAATTGAGGTAAAATTGCTGATTCACTGGCTTTAATTTTCCTTGATAATGATGGTGTACATTTACGATTGCAATTTAGTGACCATTATCTCCAAGTGCCAAGCGACTGTCTATATCCAAACTGATATAAATTAGGTAGCTTAAGCCATTCTGATAGTAAAACTATATTTAAAAGAATGTTGTAAGTGCACCAGTGGCTTTTGAAAATGGCGGCATTAGAATATGATGATTTAATTGAACATTTCATATGTTTTAACTCAGATGGATTATTTTCTCCACTGACAGACAAGGATCCCCAAATCAACATCATGCATCAAAAGAGCTTACCTAATTAACTAACTGTCACAATGTTACATAATGATTCAAGTGATGGTCCTGCTAAAAATGTGGAGTGTGCTATTCAAAAACTATGTCCGTCACTATTCTGCTTCTATGCTTTGATAATAGTCTCTTGCATGCTTGGTAAGATATTCTTTAAATAGATGTTACGACTTATTGCACCATGGCAATGAAATAGATATTTTGAAATGCTGGAGGAGGATGAGCTTCGATGCATGAACCTAACTGTCAGGAACAACTGTGTGGCTGGATTAATCAGTGGACTCAAGATGTGTTTTATTTTTAGACAGCAATTTTATCTACTGTTTAGGAAAAATAGATTTCAGCAATAATATTTTGAACTTATGTACTTCCTTCACATTTATGGATTATATTTCGAAGAAATTTTATAAGAAAATTGTGCTAGAATACAATCTTATTTCACAGTAAAGTTAGAAGGCACTTCTGTTTATTGTCTTTCTTTAACTGTTTTGACCATGGGCAAATTCACTTCAGATGATGGTATTATTATTTACATAAAAGCCTCTTGTTTTTATTGTGCTTTGTTTACTTGGTATATTAATTATGCTAGAATTTTTACTTTTTTTGTCAACCTCCCTTGCTTTTTTTTCAGTTCACAAAGCCCACAGGGAAGAACTGGAATGTGTTCTGATTATTTTGGAAAAAGTGTTAATATTGTTGCCAGAGCTAATATCAGGCCGATGGCAGTTGCATAGTCTAACTCGCATCCTCTGCAAGCTGCTGCATCCAGGGAATTCCTACAAATTGCGGAGGGAAGCAATAAGGTATGGTAACCATGTTCTGAGGTGATTTCGCCATTTCAGTTCGGAATTAACAGATTGTGAATTTCAAATTATTACTGGCTGTATGAATTGTCAATGCTGTTTAATATCTACTCATTAGGAATGCATGCTTCCTAAGCATTATGCAAGGATTTGTGGAATGAATGAATTTTTATGGTTAATAGTTTATTAGCTTGTTTTGTGAAAATTTGAAAATATGGAATACTTGTCATCTGATCACGAAGTTCTATTATAGCCATGCTATTTTCCAATGTTTTCTTGACTTTATTTTAGAGCTACTTAATAACTATAAATTACCAGAGGATAAAACCCTTGGTTCAAATTCTGATTTAGTTGGTGGTGCTATATATCAGTTTTAGTGGTAACATAGTGGATGGAAGGGGAAGATTTCTTGCTGTTATAGAAAATGTTTATTCTCAACCATTTATTTACATTAACTTTATTAAAGTTAATGTAATGTTTAGAAATTTCAGATATTTGTTGCATGAATAGTAAAAATGTGTCAAATTTAGCATTTATGTGATGCCTCAAAGATAATATGCTGATTAATTTATTATCAGTAGTTACAAATATTATTTCACGTGTTTATTTATTGAGTACCTTGTTGAGATCCACTAATGTGTTTTGGACTGTTATTCATTTGATTATTCTATTTATTTATTTAGCATGCTACACTTGAATTACATTATTCCTCAATACACAGAGCAGACAAAAGAGAATCAATCAATCTATAGATCTATTAAATACACACACAGATGGGTGAACAGTTCCCCTGGTAGATGTGAGAGATGCTGAACAGGATTACAAGAAAGAATAACCAACAAAGGGTTTGTTTATTATCACAGCCTCTACAACTGGACATCCAAATATTCAGTTCAAGCCATTGCCTCCTGTGCAAATGTATTTAAATTCTCCAAACTTCCAGAGAAAGAATAAAGGTGACAATCCTGTACAAAGTGCCACATTTGAAATGGTTTAGTCTACTCCAAATAGGTCTGGGAGAGATGAATTTTGGAAATTTTTAGTAGTTATTGTTAATTTGCACAATTCAATGCAGTGTTGAAGATGCCCATTCCAGGGATCTGTGGGATTGAGGGAATTGAAGGATCAGGAGGACAAATGATTTTAGTTCATTCAGCAAAATGTTCCAGGAGACTAAAAACAAAGTTTTCCTTTCAAAATTTGGTTTAATTAGATTATAAGAAACATAATTTTATTTTTATATCATGATACATGTTATATAAATCTCAAAACAAACTATTCTAAAAATTCAACTAAAAATGGTCCACATCCTTGTGCTATGAATAGGAATCAGAAACCAACTCTCACAAAGTTGCAGTTTATAAAAATAAAATAAAATAATGATATTTAATTGTGACTTATTGAAATTAGTTAATAAATTTATTTTTGGTACAGAAAAATATTAGTCTCGAGTATTGCGCATAACTTTGCGAGAGTGCCCTAATGATAAATTATGATCTGATCTCTGTACGAGTCAAATGAAACTTTGTTGTTTGGATTTGAGTGTTGGTATTTTTACCATAACTTTGGTATATTGAATTTCTCAAGTAAATAGATTTTGTTAATTAAGTATTAATGTGATTTTCTGCCTTTTAATCGAAGAAATAAGCCAGCTCTTTCGATTATATCAATAAACATCGAAGGTGTATCACCAGAGAAAGAGATTTTAGTATCTAGTATCTGTATACACTCAAAATATGACTTTTTACTGGTTCAAAAGACACATAGAGGTCCTAATGACAGAAGGCTAAAAATCAATGGAATGAACCTTATTAATGAGAGACCAAGTGAAAAGTATGAGAGTGCAGTTTTTGCCAAATCTGATCTAAAGATTCTTTCAACAGGGGTAACCTCAGATGGCGAAATAGAGATACTGACCACCGAGTGTATAAGCTACCAAATGCCGAATTTAGCTTCACAGGACCACCTAACTTCCACTCCCAACAAACAAAGATTGTTATAGGCGACTTCAATTGCCGCAGTACATCCTGGGGCTGCAGGGAGACTGATAAAAATGGAGAGGACCTTGAAGAATGGGTTGAACGTATGGGTCTAATGCTAATATATGACCCAAAGATGCCACCATCTTTTAGTAGTGGAAGAGGCAGGGTGGATATAACCCAGATAACATCTTTGTCAGTTAACACATTGCCCAGTAGTCAAAGAAGACTGTTATGGAGCCAATCCCACATACGTAACATAGACCAATTATCTGCACTATTGAAGCAGTAGTGAAGACAGAGTCTGTTCAGTTTAAAAGAAGCTTTAATTTAAAATGAGCACAAGTTCAGAAAGTGGGGAAAGTTCTCTCAAGAGCTAGATGAGGAAGTCCTAAACCTCGACCCCTCTCCAAATACATACAATAAATTTATTGAAATAGTTAAAGCCATCTCACGCAAACATATTCCTCGAGGCTGCAGAACAACTTATGTTGCTGGACTGGATAATGACTCCAAGTTTCTTCTTGAGAGATCCAGGCACCTATATGAAGAAGATCTCATACAGACAGGGGAAGATCTCCTACACGTTGTGTCTACTGCTAGAAGAGTTAAATGGTGTAATTTAATGTCAGATTTAGACATGAAACAGAACAGTCGTAAGGCTTGGAAATTACTGAAGAACCTCAATAGTGATCCAAGTAGCACACCAACTGCTGCTGAACGGAAAGACTAGAAGAATACCTGAAAACAGAAAGCTCCAAAGATACTCTGACGAGCAAGACCACCTTAGGAATCCATTCACATTGGTATAACTGGAAGCTGTCTTGCAGGCTTTGAAGATTAACTAAGCTGCAGGCTTAGATGACCTGAGAACAGAGCAAATTAAAACGTTTGGCCCAGCTACAAAGCAGTGGATCTTGAATTTAATGAATGCCTGTACCTCAAACTTACAGATCCCCAAGATCTGGTGGAAAGCCAAAGTTGTGGCACTGCTAAAGCCTGGAAAGGTACCAACAGATCCAAAAAACTTCCGACCAGTTTCACTCCTTTGTTAATTATACCAAGTCTTAGAGAGATTGATCCTCAACTGTATCTCACAGTGCATTGACAAAATGCTCATAAAGGGACAGGCTGGTTTTTGACCTGGTCAGTCATGCTGCAGCCAAATTCTTAACCTCAGAGGATGGGAATGGAAGTGGACAGGTTACGGGTGTGGCATTCATCAATCTCACAGTGGCGTATGATACAGTCAACCACAAATTGTTGATAAGTAAGGTATACTCCACCACAAAAGACTACCATCTTACACAAGTCATCCAGTGTTTACTACAAAACAGGTTTTACGTCACCCTCCACAATAAGAAGAGTTAATGGAGAACTCAGAAGAATGGCCTCCCTCAGGGTAGTGTGCTAGCCCCGCTCTTGTACAACATATATACAAATAATCAACCAATTATTCCTGGCTCAAGAACATTCATTTATGCTGATGACACAGCAGTTGCAGCTCAAGGCACAACCTTTGAGGTGGTGGATGTGAAGCTGACAACGGCTCTTGAGGGTATGGCCAAGTATTATGGCGCTAATCACTTGAAGCTCAACCCTGGAAAAACACAGGTGCATTCCATCTGAGAAATAGAGAAGCCAGAAGAAAGTTGAACATCAACTGGAGTGGACAACAACTACTACATTGCCGTACTCCAAAATATCTAGGAGTAAAGTTTGATTGCTCTCTTACATTCAAAGCCTATTGTGAGGATCTGAAACTAAAAATATCTGCTCAGAACAACATCATCTGAAAACTTACAAGTAACTTCTGGGGAGCACAGCCAAATGTGCTTCATACATCTGTCCTGGCAGTTCGTTTCTCTGCAGCAGAATATTCAGCACCAGTTTGGCAAAACTCTGCACATGCTAGGCAGATTGATATAGCATTGAATTAGACTGGTCACATTGTAACAGGTTGCCTGAAACCAACTTCTGTCAGCAAAATATACAAAATCATGGGTATAGCACCACCTGACATTCGAAGGAAAACAGCTGCAGAGATGGAGAAGAGGAAACAGGAAACATATCACAGACACCCTTTGTTTGGACACTAACCTCAACACACAAAGCTGATGTCAAGAAAGAGTTTCTTACAGTCAACTACATAACATCTTCCCCTGGAGCACGCCATCTAGAACTTTGGTGAAATTCGTTGTCTGAAGGGCGCTGGAGGAATATCAAAGAGGCACAGGCCGCAGTGTGTAATCAGCTACATGCTATATGGAAGGCTCTAAACAGATTAAGTGTCCTGATGTAGATCTAATATCAAAAAATGGGGTTACACTACTGAAAACAAACTATGTGAATGTGCTGAGCTTCAGAACCCACAACGTCTTCTGGTATGTGGGAATCTCCCATTTAGGGTAAATGAGAAGGCCATCATTTTGTGGAATTCTGCTCACATTCCATTTAATTGTGTTTATAGTTTGATATTAATTAATTAATTTTATTTGTTTTTTTTTTTTTTTTTTTTTTTTTTTAAACTTGTAATGTTATGTCCTGGGCACGAGAAATGAATAAATTGAAGAAATTTGTTGACACAAAATTTAGTTTTGTTATTTAATTTATAGGATGTGTTACAATGCTTAGCCCTTTCATCTGCTTTTACAATACACATTGAAGCCAATCATTCTCAGATTGTTTAAATTTTACATGAAATAACCCTGTGAATAAAAAATAAAGGCTTTTATACAGATAGGTACGTCATGAAAAGTGTCATTGGTTTTACTGTAATTCTGTATATAAACCAACTCAAATTAATCGTTGCCACATCATGTGGTGCCCTGTTGTACAGGAAAACTAAGCATTTTATTTTATTGCATTAATCTATTCCATGAAGCACTATTGTTATTTTTTGCCTGTCATCTGTTGAAACATTTTCAAAGCTTTTTTGTGCAGTCATCTCCTGTAGTATGACTATTTTACCTAACATTTTTAACAACATATGACTATAAAGTTTTCTCTTCTTTGATGTTCTTGAAACAAGACCTATGGCATCTCTGTTAGAGCATTTTCCACATTCTCACTCACTATCCATCAAAACACAACCTAAAAGTTTACTCAGTGTTACTTTGATACAGGAACTAATGTAGTGCAAATCTAGGTGGATAGGGAAATTGCACTCTTAAGAATTGAATAATAATAATAAAAAAACCAAAAATATTGGGAAACTATCTTTTGCCTACTGCTTCGCGCACATGGTCCCTGGTGTGTGTAGAAATGGTTTATCCTTTTCATTCTAGTACCAAATATTAATGTGGAGAAGCAAAAATATAAATTTCATCTAAAAACTTTCCTTTCTTTAAGTTATTACGTTAAGTTCAGTTCATACCGTTGTCCGAAAGTATTTGTGTGTGTGTTTAATTTGCATTTTAACACAATATGATGTACAAAATATAAGAAATTAAAGAAATGTGAAAAAAAAAAGGTCGGCACAATAGGAGCGAACTAAAAAGCAATTGTCCATCTGTCCAAAATTTTCCACTTTGCTTGGGACATATCTTTTGAGATAAAGTTCATATTATCAAAGTAAAAAGAAACCTAATGCCACTAGAAATATTTCTAGGATTCTACGATAACCGTGGTGCCACAATTTGATGATGGATTCTTATGTAACTTGACTACACAATTCGAAAGTAAAAAATAATTTTTTTCGATATCTCACGATTTTGCGGTGGGTAGGTTGAGATGAGGCCCGAACCAGAAAAAAATTCACGAAAGCCACAAGGAACTACACACTGGACATGCACAATATGTGTTTTGTTTTCTTCCTAGGGGTTGTGGCTAGGTTGGAAACTGGCCTGAGCCATAAGAAGAAGTCAACAAAAGCACAGGGAACTATACCCATGACTGATTTTTGTTATCTTGAGAACTAAGATATCAATATTTGTGGTATCATATGAAGATATTTGTATGCCGTTACAATTAATATAATACAGTGGCCAAGGTTTCATGAATTCAATAGCAATCTGTATACTTCCAAAGAATTATTGCTAAGAGCTCTTTTCATTCAGGTCCAGACTGCATTCCAACTTAACCACCAGTACATTGCTGCCCAAAAACCAAGCGAGTTTAATTTATCAGTGAAAACTAAAACAAAGTGTGTGATTTTCCATTCTGGTCCATGTTGCAAATCAACCTAGCCAGCTGTGTCCTCTTGATGTGGGCATCTGGAAACAATGCTGTAAGAATACAAAAAAAAAAAAAAAAAAACTTCATTGGTATACATTTTGTGGCCATAATGTGCATATTGCCTAAGGAGTGCATGTACTAAGCTTCATACCATATGGACTATTAACTCTTGGTATGCCATTATTGCACCACTGGCAAATTATCGATATTAATACATATAATATAATGACATCAGTAATATGAGTTGGTGACAGAAGCTATGATTTTCGAACAGCTGTATTGGTGGAGGATGTGGTTAGGTTAAAATGCAGCCTGGACCGAAATTACTACTGACAGGCTTTGTTAAAACAAAAGGAACGGTACATTTAGTTTTATAATTTATACACAGTACCATAAGTAAGGATTGCAGTCCCGCAGTGTTTTCAATCCCGCGGGATTTGCGCCAATCCCACGGGATCCATGCAGGATTGGTGCAAACAGTTTTTTAACGCAAATATTTAAAACATAGTTACTTAAAATGTTAATAAATTAAATAATCATTAAATTAATAAATAAATTTTAATGTTAAATGATAAAATTAACAGTTAACAATATTTTAATGGGCAAAATGACATTACATTTTTTTAGCATATCTTAAGTATATATTTTGAGGTTTTGCATTTTTGTTTTTTAATCTAAACCAATTTTTAAATAAATAATAAAAAATGGAAAATATTCAGTGTTAGATCATATTATGTGCCATACAATACATCACATAAGTTTAAACACATGGTTTGCTTAGTGGCCAAGTTACCAGAGGTTTTTGTTTTGTTATTTTTTATTTTTTTATTCCAAATAAAAATTCAATAACACCAAGAGGAAGCATTCCATTTCACAAAGTGAAGTG
Organism: Vandiemenella viatica; assembly: GCA_031002005.1. Taxonomy (NCBI): domain Eukaryota; kingdom Metazoa; phylum Arthropoda; class Insecta; order Orthoptera; family Morabidae; genus Vandiemenella; species Vandiemenella viatica. Next base: position 101,160,185 of record JARYHS010013630.1, on the reverse strand, counting down.
AATATAGTCTGTAATGGGTAGAATTGGCTCAGAACAAGATCTCATAACTTTTTGTCTCTTCACAAGCACGGGACTTGGCCTTTTTTCACAATAATTGTTTTTTTTGGATTCATTATTATATCTCCTGATTCCTTATTGATCTTACAGTTGATTCAATGTTATTAAAAGAAACTACTCACCGACACGTAAACTGTCAAGTATTTCAGTTTTACTTATGTGATGTAACGACGTTTTTAGAGTGGAAATTATTACTTTATAGTAAGAAAGGAGACTTTCTAGGTGAATGATTGCAGTGAAGTCCTGATAGGTCGTATCTCTGGATTTCATTGTAAAAACACGAAATTTCACATGTGAGGAAGACGGCGGAGGCAGCCATCGAAGTATCGTGTTCCTACAACACAATTCGTCGACCCACCCGTGAAAACTTCATTGTAACTTTTTGCCTTTAGTCGAAATAACAACAAGGACAAGAGGGATTAATCGCAAGCCTGAGCAGCACATGTAAGCAGGCAGCTTTTATCAAAGAAACACATTGAGATGGCGGCCAAAACAACAATAAGTCAAAGGATATACAATTGCCTTTTGATAGCTGCTAAATAAATAGGTATGTGATCGTTAAAATTACGATAACATTAGTTTTGTATCAACGAATAATCAAATTTTCAGCCGCAAATAAGAAAATTGTCACTATTACTTTATCTGCATATACAGAAAATGGGAATAATGAAACCGTGAATAAAAAGCTGTAACTGTGTAGTTCAGATAACATGTGTGACACATAAAAAATAATTATATAGTTGCAAAATCATACTAAATATGCAACATAGCTCAAATTACAGAAATGTGTACCCGAAACAAACATAAGTTTTGATGAATACATAAAAGTGTATTTGTTTACTTATGAATGACGAAGGTTGACAAAAACAAACGTTTGTTTACACGAGTCAAATGCCAACTGCAAGGGTACAGGCAAACAGTGCAAAACATCCGATAGAGATCGATTGGGGCTGCAAGTCACGCAGACTGACACGCGTTTTCGCCGCATTTTGTGAATTGCGGATCTGCATAATTTTATGCGGGATTCGCTAGACTATCTAATGATGCGGGATCCCACGGGATTTTGGGATCCCACTTTGCTGGATTGCAATCCCTAATCATAAGGCTTCAGGATTCCTTGTTAATTTTTATTCTCATTGGTTCAGTATTTCTGTCGTCATATTTCTGATCGTAAGAAGTTCCACATTAATGACTAAATAAACTATACTGGAAATGTACATTACAAAATCTGGGTTATGAGTGTTATTCTATTTAATTAAGCCAATATGAAAAATAAATTGCCATAGCACTGTTTTCAAAGCTTCATTTCTGACGTTCTTTGAAAATTGTTGATATGTAATCACCATTTTGCTTTTTCTGTAGGTACGACTTTGAATAAAAAAATATTTAAGAACAAATTAACAATTCCTACTCCTGAACTATTAGTTTTCAGTTACATTAATTTTCTCATTTTTAAATGGAACTCATTATGATCATTGTACTGAATAAGTAGTCATTTCAAATATGGCCAGTTCCGCAGCAGAAATTATTACGTAAGAAATACGTATTTTTACCTGTTTATATTTATTGCAGATGTTTCTCAGGTATCTTCCTTTGAGATAAATTGAATTTCGTATCCATAATGACATGTAGTGAAGAAGTATTGGCATATTAACATTTTCCAGTGGACACCGTACAACAGCAGACATTTTGTGCCAGAGACTAACTGTTTACCTATCTACCAGAGAAAATATATGTTTGCCACATAAATAATCTAATGCATTTGATATAAAAGCCAACCTATTATGATTGCAAGTCAACACTTATTATTCACGTATTCCATTTATTTTGTAGTACCAAAGTAAAAAAATAAAACTAAATCCCAAGTTAAGTTTTTCTTGGAAGGTGTGTGCATCTGAAATACAGTGTGGCCCATAATTTCCCGTTTAGAAATGATTTCAATACTTGTTCTGTCCCTCAGTACATATAAGTCATTAGGTATTTCGGTATTTTACGTGATACCGTTTCATGCCTCTGAGACACACACAGCTTACAGATTTATAATAGTATATATATGTGTGATACTAAACTGTAAAAGTTCCAAAATGTTAGTTTCAAATTTTTTTTTTTGATCCTTCAGTTGATTATTAAACTCTCAGAAATTCTCCAAGAAGCGCATCAAGACATTAGCCATGTAGTTTTCTAGAGCACAGAGGAGATAGTCAGTCTTGTGGTAATTCACTATTTAGTTTGTGAAATTTGTTTCTGCTGTGTTTTGTGTACTTGGATGAGGCAGTTACTTAACATATTTTCCAATAAAGATAGCTTTCTGTTAGGATCAGCCTTGATCAGTTTAAGCAGGAGCCTCTTGTAGCATTACCGATAGTGTAATAACATCCTTGAAGTAGGCGTTCCATGTCACGGGCCGGTTAATACTCTTTTAAGGAAGTTTCCACAGCAACGAGAAGATACACGGATACTAAGAGATTGCTTAGAGCAGCGACTAAGGAGAGCTTGCTAGGAAGAAGTCCGATAATGTATTTAAAACGATGTATTGAAATAAAAGTGTGATTATATTGTGAAGGAAAACGACTAAAGATTAATTATTTACCAAAGTCGCACAAAAGTCGTACTATGATAAGTTAATCTGAAGATAAAGTATAAAGAGAATCACATCGTAAATGCAACACGGCACATTTCTTAATGAATAATACCAAGCAACTGCTTATAAGAAATACGACACTCTCTATATACGAGGGTTGTAACTTAAATAGCAGCAACACTGCTGTGGAGACACTATGCAATGGAATCTACTATTGTCGCTGATAGCACATGTTGTTGACATACCTACCTTACCTCTGAGCAAATGGACTCGCCTGTCCCATGTCCCAGGCGTGCGTACAATCGACGGAAACACAGTCACTTGTGAGCGAGCGGTCTTACGTAACGGTGTCACTATGCTTTCGAAACAGGAACAACGGAGTTGGATCAAGATTGAATGTGCCAGAGGTTGTATAGCATGAGTGTCATCAAGGTCTTGAAGAGGCGTGCGGGGAATCGGTATTGCCGTACAGAACAATGGCATGTTGGGTAAAAGCCTTCAACGAAGGTCAGCAAACTGTGGCAGATATGCATCGGGCAGGTCGTCCTAGCATGTCTGAAGAAGAAGTGCCTACTGTTGCCGCGTTAATGGACAGTGATCGACGACAGACGATTCGTGTGCTTGCCTACGCATTACGTTCCTCCACGGAAAACTGTCAATGCACAGTATTACTGTTCGTTTTTGGAGCATCACCTGCGACCAGCTTTGCGAAAGAAGCGGCAACACTTTCTACACAACCCACCCATTATTTTGCTTTTGTATAGGTTGTGAATAAATAGTTGCCACTATTTAAGTTCCAACCCTCGTAGAATGTGTTGTGTATTGCCAAAAGATCTATGAAGAGAGATAAGTTTTTAATTTTTTTCTGGTACCCTATTTCCAAGTCGGCTCTCAGCCACAGAAATTGATCACTACAGCTCTGTTTGGGACGGTATCCTGCTTGTTCAACCAGAGTTTGATCAGTTTTGTTCAAAATCAGCTTTTCCAATAACTTGTTAGTGCCACTGAGTAGACTTATTGGGTGATAACTTTTTGGGAGGGTTGGAGCTTTTTCCTGGTGTATATAAGGCACTGATTTTTAGTTTTTCTGAGTATTCGAGGAAACCTTACTGACAACAGTTTTGAGCAGAAGAATGAAGCATGCCAGCACAATGCAGCTTGTTCATCTTTTTTCACTAGTTCTGGACAAATCTATCAAATCTTGTAGCTTTCCAATTCTTGAATTTCTTCCTATCTGAATGGATCGGAGTATATGGCATGAGGTTGAGTTTTGTATTTTTTATACCAAAGTTCAGATTTGACCAATCTAGTGAACTCCTTGTCTATTTTTGTTCTAGTGGTATGCATAAGATTATTTGCTGTTTAATTCGTCCTTGAGGGTATTGATGATGGATCTAATTTATAAATGAGAAATTAGTTTTTTCTTGATACCATGTTGATCCATCTTATGCTAGCTTCAGTATATTTAACACAGGTTTTGTAACATATCTATAACCTTGTTAAAACCATTTAGGAATAGGTTTACCCCACAGAATGAGTACAGTAAAGCATTTCTACCAACTATTTCTAATAGTAAAAAAACATTTAGTCCAATTTTGAAGTTGCCTTCATAGAAGATATAAATTTCATTAAGAGTCATTTTTAAAGTACATTGGATTTAGTTGCAACCATTCTCACTATGAAAACTCATGATGGAGATCATTTTAAGGTTTATTTACTATTCTCAGAAAAATTTAGTTTGAGAGATATTTTGTTTTTGGTGTTGTAAGCCCACATGGTCAGTGGAAATCAAACATAAGATTTGAAATAACTTGTTAATGCAAAAAGCCATGTCAAATCTTTTATGACCAGCTGCAGTCAGTAACTTTTGGAATGTTTTAAGCACAAAATCGATTAATTAGATCAAGTATGATTTTTAACCCAGAGACAAAAATCTAAAATAAATAAGGTAAAATCAGGTTATTAATTTCAGGTGATAGGTAAAATCAGGCGGATTGAAATTATGTATTGTTTTCATTAAAAAGTTCAGATTTCGACAAGATAAATAAGATTATCCAAATACATTATTGAACACATTAGAGAACTTCTCACGAGACAGTGACATAATAGGATTAAATTTTTAAATAATAGAAACACTCATGAAGGAAAAGTAAGGATTCAAAATCACGAGGTAGCTGTACAATAAGACATTTATCATTGATAGTTCAAAATATTAAGCAGTTAATGAGAGATTAATTTTTAAAGTCACAGGCTGATGTCACAAGGTCAAATATTCGATAAATAGAGGCCAGCCATCTTACTTTTGATCAGTCTTTTCAAGTATTTTCTCGAGGCCGGTCCGCTTACATTGGTTGGAGCAGTACCTCCTCGTACCAGTGTTAGTAGCGTGCTTCAGTATGCCTCAGTAGTATCTTTATTGTAGTACGGGGGCTAGGGTGGAAGTTTGTCTTCTCATGTATGTGCTTGACTGGTAATCTTCATGTGGAACTGATAGTCTGATTGCCTTATCTAAATTTTGAGTACTGGTACTGAATTTGGTAAACAAGCTTTTAAAAGCATATAAATTTTCATTGAGTTTTAAAATTTGTAGACAGTGTATATCATTTTTCAATACCTTTCACTGTTGAGGTACGAATCAACCATGTGGTTTGAGCAGTGTTGAGGCAAACCCCCAAGCACAGAATTTGTTCGACAGTTTCCCAATTAGCTTTCTGAAAGTTTGAATGAGGTTATATTGTGGATTGTATAACAGGGATCTGGATACCTGTTTTATAGTTTATGAGTAGGCTAACTGTGAGAGAAGTCACCTAACACTTATATCTTGATACGGAAAAGGTTGATGTTAAGCCAGAAGAGATGAAACAGAGGTCTGATGAGTAGCCACTTTTCCAGTGGGCAGAATGGAATGATCCTTTGTCTTTAGGGTTATACATCAATGTCATGTTGTTAGCATCAGCCCATTCTATTAATTTAATTCATTTCCTATCAACTTTTTGTACCCTCACAATGAGTGATGAATGTTGAAATCTCGTGGGATAAAGCTGTGTTTAATGGATCTTAAACTGATATGGTCTGGTAAGAATGCAGTGGGTGCTTGTAAGTGTTCATAACTACAGTGTACTACTTCTTCTCATTTATTAGAAGTATTTGGTAAATTTGATTTCTGGTAGTAAACTCTGCGGTAGAGGATACAGTGTTTTGAGTTATGTGTAGCTCAGAATTTTAATTAATAGATCTGAAGCAGTAATTCTCTCTCTCCACTAACTACTTGGTTGTTAAAAAGTCCGTGCGATTGGCTTCTCAGAAGCTGGCACTGCATTTGTGATATATTGAATAAAATATTTTATCTTAAGTATCATTTGTATTTTTTCTTCTAAGATATATAACAAATATGGGATTTTTTAGGTCTTTATATATCAGATTACACAGCAGTTTTATGTGTAATGAATTTTATTTCAACTGATGTTTCTTTTTTATTAAAAATAAAATTGTACGGGTTCAGCTTATCTTTTAAACAAAAGATAATCAGGTTTGTGATGCATAACTTTCATAAAATCTCCAGACAATGGAAACCTATGTATCAGTTAGCTCTTAAACTAAATATCATTTATATGAATTATTCTCTTATTTTTGTCTTGCTGCTTGATATGTGTTGAGGATTCCATAAGACCCAAATAATAAGAGTAGTCATCATGTTGGTATTGTTAAAGTACTTTTTAAAGCAGTTTCTTAATACTGTTTAATTTGAGGGAAGATTTTTGACCACCATAGCTGGACTTAGATGTTTATGTCTGAACATGTTAATTGCTTTGCCTGTATACTGCTGGCAGAATGTGAAACTATAATAATCTTTTGTACACACAATTTTGTCCTTTTGACTAATCGACAGCTTTCGTGTGATGTTACAATTTGTATATATTTAAATAGTGTCTGCTTAACATGTTCAGAAAATCCATTGCTTATCAAAGATAAATGCATGTAGATGGTGACAAACGCAGAAAATACTAGCATAATATTTAAATTTGAATATAATCATGATAAGGTACATATCTAGGGGATCAGATGTTCGCACACAGTCTCTCCATCTGGCACTAAAGTAAAAGTTGACCATTATTGGCAGGTCAGACATAATTGAGGGGAGGAGATTAGAGTGTGAAGTAAATGATTGGAAGAATTATTGGAAATGTTGTATTTAATAATAAACCAAATATATATATATATATATATATACTAGCATCTGGAGAACATGCAGGGAAACAGCTCACCGTGGTACGGTACGGACCAATTGCTTGTGGAACATTTGAGGGCTCAGATACGAAATGTTTATGAAATCTGCCCAAACAGAAAAACTGAAAAAAAGTACCAAAATTTTGACTTTTTTTTTTTTTTTTTTTTTTTCCCCCACAGAAAATTGTTCCGACAGTGTTGGAGGTTGAAAACTTGGTTTCTGCATACTCTCACCAATACATACAAGATAAGAACAAAATCTTCTACATGATACAATGCAAGGAAAAACTATCCCGTTACTGGAATATACGGCCACAGTGTCTTAGCGAACAATAGTGTAAACACCAGCGCAGACGTGCCATGCATTCATTGCAACAGTACAGTAGAGGGAACTACTATTGCGTAATTGCTGATGGACCAAACATTTATTGTTAATTCTCATTGTTTGTACCTGATGTAACAAAGGCAGAGTGTTTATAGTATTTATAATGCAGAGCCTTATTAAAGGTTTAACATTACCTAGGAGAGGCTGTACACCTACATGTTGTAGGTAATGTCTTTTAGAAGGTTATTTGTGATGAGGAATATTCAAGTGTTAACTGTAGGCAACGAGAGAAACTAAGGATAAGATCATTCTAGTAACGAAAGTTTAAGTTGGTGTCAATTCTGAAGTGTACAAATGTTATTAAATCAGGATTATAGTAATTAGTTAGTTTCACAACTGAAGACAAGTAAACGGAAAATGGTAGTAATTTAAGGTTAAAACAGCAAACTGAGCATCACAGAAACATAAATTTAAATATCAATTGACTCACGTAATAGAATTTAACATCGAACTTGTTTTGACAAGTCTGCATTGAACTATAATGCCAACTGACAGTGATTATAACGTTACATCCATTCAAAGTTGCTGGAGAAATATGTGAAAGGTCATTGTTAGACTGATATCTAATTTCCATTTCTGTGAGTTACTGCTGTAATGACAGAAACATCAAACAGAGATTTGTTTACAAATAACAGGAAAAGTGTGTATTCACACTTATAATGTCATTATATCACAACATACCTAATTCAGAATAACATTTAAAACCTTCTGAGAGCTTAGGTTGTATGCTAGTGTGAAAATGTTGTGAGCTTAAGGGGGTAGGTGCAGCTAACACATACAAATATTTGTAGAGGTTGAAATTTCATTTTCTTCAAATTTGAGCATTCAAATTTCGCAGCTCCATAGAACTGTTATAGTTACATATAAAATTGATTTCTTCTGTCCGTGCATTTGCCACTACTCGTAAATGGCTGAACTGATTTTTATGAAATTTTGTGTGTGTGATTAAGTTGATTCGAAATGGTTTAGATTCACAATTCGATTTGCAAAAATCCAACCCTCTTCCCTTTTACCCCTTCCCCCCCTATTTTCCAATGATCTTTATAGAAACCTACAGTTTTTATCAGATTTCGATAAAACTTTGCATAGGCATACTTTAAAACAAGGAGAAAAATACTGTTTACCATTGGTTTACAAAAACCAACCCCTCTCCCCCTTTCTGCCCCCTTAATTTTTGTCAATGTTCTTTACACAAGCTCAAGTTGACAACAATTAACCGATCACAATGAAAGTTGGCACATATATGTATTTTCTCATGGAGAAGGTTTCTGACCAAACAAAAATAAAAAAACCCACCCCCTTGCTCCCTTTACATCCCTTAACTCTTATGCAAACCCACTGTTCTTATCCGATTTCGATGGAACTTTGCACAAGTATAATTGAAAAATACTGTCAAAAACCCAATCCCTCTCCCCATTTCAACATCCTTAATTTTTGTCAATGTTCTTTACACAAAGCTACAGTCAACACCTTTTTACCGATCACCATGAAAGTTGGCATACATATGTATTTTTTCATAGAGAAGGTTTCTGAACAAAAAATTTCAAAAACCATACCCTCTCCCCCAATATACCCCTTCATTTTTATGCAAACCCTTACTTTTTATCCGATTTCTATGGAACTTTGTACATATATGCTTTTAAAAAAAGAGAAAAATACTGTCCATATTAGTTTTAGAAAAAGTCTATCTCCTCCTTTACACCCGTTAATTATTGTCAATGTTCTTAATACGAAGCTACAGTTTGTAACCAATTTTGAAGGAATTTTGCATAACTTAAACTTTAAAACAAGCAGAAAAAATATTGTCTATATTAGATTTACAAAAGCCAAACCACTTTACCCCGCACTCCTTTTAATTTTCTGTGTTCTTTATAGAAACTCACAGTTTAAATCCCGTCAAAATAAATCACCTTTTTTAATTTGCACTAGAATATTCATAAAATAAATGTGTCCTATTGTACCTCAGATTTTAGCTTGGACCCCAAGCTTAAACGTTGTGAAAACCCATTAAAAATCCTTATTTTCTGCATGATGCTGGAACAAACGGATACATCCCAGATACAGATTTGTGCATGTGCTATATATTAATGCACGGATAGTAGATATTTTGACTATTGAGTAGCAACTTTAAGAGATGATATGGTTAGGGTTGAAATGCAGCCTGGATCAAAGTGTAAACTGATATTCTGTATAACAACATCTGATTCATCCCATTCTGGGAATTGTTTGGGTAAATCAATGTTTAGTATACTTCTGAAAATGGATGGTGTTAAATTAATGAAGCTTGGTATGCTTGATTTACACCAGAAATATGAAAACAGTGTAAGGGTAAATCAATCCTGTTTAGACCGGGCTGGGTACTCTGCTAGTATAATAATAATTGAAAACAGGTTAAGAAATAGGAAAATTAACTTTTAAAAAATAAAAATAAAAGTTAATGGTGGGTTTACTAGTAGCATCTTAATGGAGCTTGAGGTCAGGAGACTAAGTACAGGCTTCACTATCTTAAATAGGATCAAAATTGACTGAGAAGGAAACAGTGGTTACCACAGTTGATTGCAGTGTTGATGGTGTTGAGACCCAAAGTGACATTAATACACATAAAAAATTGAAGCTTTTGGGGTGTAAAAACAATTCAAAAGCAGAATAAACTGGGGCATAAAGAGTAGGCAAGCAAGGCTAACTGCCACAATTGATGCTTAATGAAAGTGTCATAGGTGTGAATAGTCCTACAGTGGTAGACATTGAGGATTGAAGTTAAGGAGAATATACTGAACATTGCAAATTGAAAATATAAATAAATAAATGAAGTAATTATATATATATATATATATATATATGTATATAATTGAACATTAGGATAGGATGAAAAACCACCGCTTACCAAAGAAGGGGATTCCTGCGGCGTTGGTACACGAAAAAAAAAAAAAAAGATCGCACAAATAGAATTTTTGAGCATGGCTCTTCCTCAGTAGAAGTGAGATGGCTGCATGGAAGAGCCATGCTCAAAAATTCTATTCTTTGTGTGATCGTTTTTTTTCGTGTTCCAATACTGCAGCAATCCCCTTCTTTGGTAAGTGGTGGTTTTTTATCCTATCCTAATGTTCAATATATCCACTTTTAGCGCCTTTGTTTCATATATATATATATATATATATATGACAATATTCACTCTTCTGCCCCTTACTGACATGTTGCTACTTCAATATATGGACTCAATATGTAGATTGCTGGGTTCCGGGCAACACTACGCTATTATCCAGTATCCCTAATGACTAAAAAATCAGTTCTGATTTCAACAGCTTGTGAAGTTATGCTGACACAAAATTCTCAGGTACTTATTAAAATTCTTTGCTTCTCAGTTTGTCTAAATTACAGCAAACTGAAACGTACCATATTTTACTTTGGGGAGTGCAGGGTACACATGATTTTAGACCCCATCAAAAGCTTTAATTTTTGTATCGGTCACCTTCCCCCCCCAAAATTGATACCAATTCGTGCAAGACGCATGCTTTTATCTTTATCAGACTTTTGACATTGCATCAAAGTGAAACACCCTGTTTTACTCATGGGACCATGGGTGTGCATTGACTGGACTGGTTGGTGAACAGTAATGCTGGAGCCTGGCATTCAGGAGGATGCAGGTTCAAATTTCTATCCAACCATCCAGATATCGGTTTTTCTTAGTTTCATGAAATCATTACAAGTGAATGTGAGGAATGTTCCTTGCCGCCAGTCCATTCCCACCCCTAATCATGTTGACAATGTTCAGGCATAAAACAAAAAAGGGGGGAAGGTTGTACATTGATCGAATCCCCATCAGAGTCTGGCCAGTACTTTTTGTATGAATCCTGTTCATCCAAACTGTCAGACAGACATAAATTTGAAAAACAGTTGATTTGTTCTATGAAGCTTGTTAATAGTGCCAGAAAATTGATTTTTAAAAAGTCTTAAATGCAACATAGTCCAATCTCCAGTCAGACATCAAATATTTTTAATATCCAGGTTTTAAAATAGTTACAGTATGATTAAATTCATAGATAAGCGTATTTAGGTCCATCGACACTATTTTTGTCAAGTTGATTGTGATGTAATAATGATTGTTGGTAGTTTCTTTGAATACTGAAATAATAATTTAAAATCTTGTAAACTTTTATTTTAAAAAATAATTTTATATTTTTTTGAATGTTAATGTTATATTTATGATTTCAGAAGCACTGCAGCTATTTTTTTTTTTGCTAGGATTTCACTAACAAATTAATTCCTATAATGTTTGATAGGTACTTCATCTTGTGGTACCAAGCCCTGGGTGATAATGCTCCTGATACTTTGCATGCCATATTTGCAACACTTGTCCCTGGATTCCCATCACCATACCCAGGAATGGGTCTTTCTGCTCTGACTCGCAACTCTGGATCTGTATTCCATGATGCGACTCCAGGTATGGGTTTATTTATATAAATATATTTCTTTCACAAAGTTGTGTAACTTTCAGAACGATAAATACAAATTTTAGTTTTTACTGCTTAGCTATCATATAATGTATACATTAGATCATCTGACAATTTTTAGTGATATATAGTATATATTTGTGATGTCCCTTTAATTTGATGTATTAAATTTCAGGATTTTTTTTTTAACTCATTTATTGAAGCCGTAACTTTTTTGGTAGTTGAAAAATTACTGCTACATTTTGGTGAAAAGCTACCAAGCTTTATTTTTTAAAATGGTTCCTTGGTTTAGAAATGCAATCATTCTCACCTACTGCAGCTTCTAAGAGAAAGTTGTGTTCTCCTTTGATTTTGTACATGAACTTCTGAAAATTGTTGCTAATAGCTTCTTAACTAATTGGCATTAGTTGGCTGGATGTTTAGTTGAATGGTTAATCTATCATTACATTTTAACAGTTTGATCTGTGGATGTTTTTTTGCAGCTCTGTGAGATTTACTCTAGTTACTTCTCTTTTATAACACCTCTGAAAATACCATTAAAGTGTCTAAAGCACCAATAAAAACAATTATATATGCTTTTTAAAATAACCATAATGGGTGGCTGAGGAGAATTTGATCGAAGGTCGGATGGTGGTGAGATATTCACTTAAATTCAGGAATGGCTTAGGCCTAGTGAGAAACAGTCAATGAGGTTGATGTCGCTGAGCTTCCACTGTGGTAAGAGCTGTGTTAGAAACATTCGGCCAGTTTGGAGAACGGTAGATCTAGAGTCACTGAGTGTGGTGGGTGAGTGGTAACCCTTGGCCTTGTATTTGGGAGGACGTGGTTTGAATCCCTTTCCAGCCATCCAGATTTCGGTTCTCCTTGGTTTCCTGAAATCACACCTAATTAATGCCAAAATGATTCTTCAAAAAGGACATCGCCTGATGATGTCAAGCCATAAAAAAGCTAACATATGTAGTGTGGCTGTGAGAGGTATTCGCGACAGCAATTCATTATTAAAAAGAAATTTTTTTCTCATTCTCATGACATCAACAAACCTGGGGTTATAATTGCATGAAAATGCTCCGTGACGCAGGAGATAATCCAGAAATAAATGGAGTTACATTTTGCTATGACTCTTATTTAGTGTTCAAATATTATCACCAGTATCCCCTGCAAGGAATAATCTTAACAAGTTCACTATTAATTCAACATAGTGCAATGCTGTGTTTATTTTCTCCACGATACTTATTAACTCTCTGATACTACTCACATAAGCATCAAATGAATAAAATATACAGTGTATCTGATGATTTGGTTTGTTGATTGGATATAAAAAAGACAAACTAGAATCATTGTTAAACAATGCAACTATGATCAGTTTCACTTACAATTGACTCCAAAATATGCTTTGTTTACTTAAGAACAGTCTTAGATTTTATTCCAATTTCGGTCTGACATCTGTGTATTAATGTAGCAGATGACGATAAGTTACTAGCAGTGTATGCAACTTAATTGTGAAATGACATAGAGGCAATAATACTCCAAGTAACTTCCTGAAATTTATTTCATTTTTCTACATATTCACCCTGTACATTCAGACACTTATCCCATCTCTTTACAAGTCCTCAAATAGCGAGTGACATGAAAATCTTTTGGCTGCTGTCACATCCAACAAGTAACTGCATGGGACTATGGCATCATCATTTTCAAAATGTTGGACACTCAGAAGAGAATGTTGAACAATTTAAAATCACTGAGGGCTAAATGGAACTCTTTGCTGGATTTGCCAAGTGTTCCTAACGAAATGTTCATAAGAGCTCCAGAGCTTGTCTCGCTATGTGATGATGGGCATTGTCATCCAAAAGAATCACATCAACTGTCAGGAGTCCAAGTTGTTTGAAGTGAATGGCCTGTAACAGTTCCTGCAGTGTGTTGCAGTATGTCACGATTCGTAGTCTCACATGAGGCTGGAAAAATGGCGAACAATATCTTTTGGGCTGATGAAATTGTCTTGAACTTGTTTTCTGCAAAGCATGCAGGGTTTCATGTAGGATCATTTGGATTCTGGTTGCAAATGGTGAAACACAGACTCATCCATGTAGCAATTTGTGCCATGAAATCCTTTCGTTCCTCAATTTACCAAGTGAGATGATTCAAACACAGACCCATTCTGTTCATTTTGTGTTCCTTGTACAACAACTGATTGGGTACCTACCATGCAAAAGCTTTGTGAAACTTCAGCTGTTCATGGATGATGGTGTAAGGATTCCATGTGTAGAATATACAGCACGTTGCACTGTGATTTCAGTTTACAGTTCCACAGTACAACGAGGATGCTTCTGAGCTCTGCTGTTTCGCATTCCCATCTTAAACTTCTGAATCCAATTGAATACAGCTTTCCATGATAAACAGTTCTCACCATATATGGGACACATTTTGCTATGCATTTCTTCTGTGGACATTCGTTTTGCCCAAAGATAAATGCACATTGTTCTTCTCAAGTACACTCTTGCTACACACACACACACACACACACACACACACACACACACACACACACACACACACACACACCATCTTCTTCTGGCTGCCACTGACTGATCAGGTGCCTACATGATGCCATACGCTCGCAATGACAAGCATACATAGGCATGACAGGTATATATAGTTGGAGGGAAAGCGTAAGTGCGATGTTGAAGTAATTAGGTTGGGAAGATCTGGAGCACTGAATGCATTGCTCTCGACAGAAGCTAATTGAAAATTTCTCGACTGACGTATTTCGGAATGACAGTAAACAAATATTGCTACCAGCAACATTCATATCCCGGAATGACCGCAAAAATAAGATAAGAGAATTCAGGGCCAGAACCGATTCATTTCTGTACTAATTTTTTCCACAAGCAATTAGGGAGTGGAATAGAAAGGATTTACCGGGTGACTAAACATAAAATCTGACAGGAGTAGCTTTCGATAAAGTACTCCGGCCATCCTGATCTGGGTTTGCCATGGTTTCCCCAGATCGCTCCATGCGAATGCTGGGATGGTTCCTCACAATAGCCCATGGGCGCCTCCTGCCACATGCCGTATATCCCTTCCAAACCATTACCTTCCCGGATAGGTGCAATGCACCCTCCACCACACACTTTTAGTGAATCGCGGAGTAATAGTAATAGTAATATATTTGCTGGCAAAATACATATGCCAAATTTAAATATGTTATACTAGTTGTTACCTGCAACTATTTATGTTAGAATTTTATTGTTAGACTAGCATTTGCCCACAGCTTTGTGCATGTGTTCTTTGGTATGTGTAAAAATTCTTTATCAGTTTTATTCTATGATCAAATATTAACATTTAGAGGCATGAATTCTAAAGGTCTTTTTAAAACTTTTTTACTTATTGCCTTAGGTTTGATTGTCATACTGATGTTTGAGAGTTGTGTTTCATTCATATTTATGAAATAGTAGAAAAGCTATCTGAAAAATTAACTGTACTAATTTGTGGAGATAACTATTGTGTGAGGTAAAAAGAATTTGTTTAGAAAAGGCTTTACTTTTGTGATATAAGTAAGTGAAGCAATGTTTAAAAGAGATAAGATGTTACCTGTTGCTATAATGCCCCCGTGTACCATTTTTAAATACTGATACGAAGGGCTGCACGATTTATTATTATTATTAATTCAATTGCGATGGAGCCAACGCTTCGGCAATTCCTCTTATCTAATTACCCCTTTTTGTTTTATTTTTTAACATTTTCTTTTACAATTGGTCACTTGGTAATTTTTTCCAATCCCTGACAACCTTACCAACAAAAGAACATTTTTCCCACTCCCTTATGCATGAAATCGAGTGCCAGCTTGTGGTCCATGGTCATTTTCCCCTTCCATACACTATTCCGAATCCTTTGACCAACATCCTTCAAGGCACATCACCAACATATGCCCTGTATATTCCCAGCACTCTCTTCGCCCTCCTCCTTTCTTTGAAACGATTCCTAATCCTCCACCTCTGATGGGGTCCTAGGTGTCGCAAATTTATATCAATATAGTAGTTATCAGTAACTTCATGCTTTGGAAGAGTCTTACATTGTAAGAGTTTTCTTTATTAACAACAACAGTAATAGTAATAAGTATTTCAATGTAATAATAAAAATTTAAACGTTTAATGCAAAAAATTCAGTAATATTTAATTTTATGAAGTAGATTTTTTTCCTTTTGCTGTTAGGATATTGGTTTTATTTTGACGATATGTGGTACGATCAATTATTTCTGCTTTAAAATAGAAATATACATGGATTGAAACTAATCTTGTGCAGTATCAAACGTTAAGAATTATTTTTAATTTTCTTCATTTTCAAATCACTGTATTACTAATGTCATTATTTCAGCCACTTGTAAGTAATTCCAAAATGTCGAGATTTGATCATAGTGTATGTATTAATGCATATTTGTCTGATGCTATGATTTTCGAACAGCAATATTATATGAGGTTGTGGTTCTGTTGAAATACAGCCTGGACCATGATGACAGTTGATAAGCTTTGGTGAAACATAAGAGATGATTTGATTTAGCCATATAATTTATGCGATGTAGTATCAGGATATGAATTATTTGTAATTCTCTTTCCTTTCAAAAAGCTGTATTATTGATATCATTATTTCGGCCACATATAAGGGGTCAAGTTTATGTCACGATACATGATGTCACTAACTTAAGATAAATTGATTGGTCAGTGCATGTGTGATTTAAGCTTTGATTTTGTAGTGACAATATTAGTGGAGATACGGATTGAAATTCATCCTGGACCAGAATGACAATTGACGCACTATGTTACAGCATGTGGTGTCTGGTTTTAAGGAAAGTAGATTCTCAATCATACTGTATTGGCAATAATAAAAATTATCAAGTTTGATTATTATTAATGACTAGCCCCAAAGCCCGTCAAAAATGACACGTTTAACTGAGGGTTATGGTAATTTATTTCTCTGCAGTTGCTTAACTAAATAGAATTGTTATAAAAATAAAGCTCATTGTAATTTATCGCCCCTTGTGCTGTAGCAAAAAACTTCAGTTGTAAACTTGGTCCAGGCTGCATTTCAGCCTAACCACAATCTCCGCTAATATTGCTGATGGAAAAGCAAAGCTTAATCATGTGTGAATTAACACATTCCCTGTATCACATGTCTTTGTCATCATACATCATGAAATAAACTTGATCCCAAATCTTCACAGGTTCTGACACCTTTCTTTCTTATTACCTGTGATGAATATTGATATTTTAACGACTGAGACAGCTTACATCGGCTAAAAAAATGATACCAGTGAGAACGAAGGATGCTAAAAATAAATCTTAACAACTTACGTTATGCCACGTATAATTTAATTGTGGTTTAGGCCACATATATCACAATCAATTTGGAACTTCTTTCATTCAAACCATGTAATTATTTTAGTAAAAAAAACCCCTGATAATTAATATTCCAATTTAAACGCAATATATACTTTTATTTCAGTGTTCTGTCAATTCATGTCTTAGCAATTGCTTAACTAAATAGAATTGTTATAAAATAAAATTCAGTGCAATTCCTCGTGCCTTGCACTGTAGCAAAAGGTTTCAGTTTCCATCTGGGTCCAGGTTGCATTTTAACCTAAGCACATACTACAATAAACTTGCCGCCAGGAGAACAATACTTCTATCTCACGCATATTAATACATGAACAGTATCGCATTTTAGTGGCAATAATACATTGTGATATAAATTTGATAAAAATCTTAAAGGGTTTTTACACATTTCTTTTTTGTTATCCGCGATTCAGACCGATATTAAAACGTTTGAATGGCTGACATAGTTGCTGAAATAATAGGCTCAGTAATATTACACGGTGGAAGCAAAGGAAATTTAAAACAAATCTTATAAACTTACAATATTCCACATAATATTTGTTTCAAGTGTAGTATAGGATGCACAGATCGGGATCAGTGTCTAACTATTTCCGTTCAAACGAATTAATAATTTCAATAATAGGACACAGTTTAAATTATTAAAAAAAAAAAAAAACCCAAACAAACTAAATTATTCATGCCCTCTGCCGTAACATCAAATGCCAGTTGTAATTCTGACTCATTCTAAGTAACAATCTAACCAAAACATTCGCTACATTGATGCTCGAAATGCAAAGCTTCTATCTTATATATCTATGGAGAAATAATTTAAGGAATACTTCTATATATCAAAAGAATATTACAAAATATAAGCATATAATGCTTGATATGTTGATTTTAATGCAATTCATACTTTTATTTCAGTGATTTGTCAGTTAATTTATTCGGGAATACTTGGAAATGTTATTAAATAACGTACATTACCAAGGATAATGACGCAAAGCGTGACGTCATAGATTGCCGTCATGCCGTGACAGGTGACGTCATACATGACAGCTTGCTTATTATATTAATAGAGTATGAATCTTAAGCTAGTCACATGGCATATTACTGGACTTAATAGGATTAATGATAAATGGGTGTTCATTTTCATTGAATTTATTAAAACTTGAGCATGGTGAAATTGACAAAAACATGAATTTTATTTTATTAATATATGAACAATTACACATTGTCAAATGTCTTTGATTTTTAAACAGTTACAGCAATTTGAGATTTCTTGTGGTCATTTATAGAACTGATTGCATAAGCTTCTGTCACAAAGACCCATGCAAATCTGAACAACGTGCTTCGCCAGGCCGCGTCTTTCACTCCTGCCTTGTCGCTGCATCAGATCAGAATCTGAATCAGAATGTCCCTCCATCTGTTCCTCTGCCCTGAGGAAAACTCTGTCCCCTTTTGCACTACAATGTGGCGTATGATCCTCGGCGAATCACAGCTCTACCCGCGAAGATGACTGCAGGTTGAACAGATAAACAAAAAAACACCAAAACGTTAATAAATTGTTGGCTAACTTCTTTAGTGGCTGGATCGTCCCCACCACTCTTCGAGCCCACCTCTTTACTGAAAAACGCTACTAAGGACTATTTTCGGTTGCCGGCACTAGCTAATGGCATTTTGCTGGTCTTTTCTGAAATGTGCCCAAATGGAAAGTGAACCTTAGCTACATGATGGGCAAAAAATCCATTGAAATCCCGAGGTAGGTACAATGTTAAGTTACCCACCAGACGTGTAAATCCGGGCACTTTGTTTCGTAATATAGCACTGTTTGTTTGAACCATACCACACCGCCAACATTCAGCAAATACTGTATGAGCATTCGTGTCTAATAACACTGACACACTGTACTTATTAATTCATTACTAGCATAAGCCTGAATGGATTTAGTTTTATAATTTACGCAGTGTAACATAAGGTTTTAGGATGCCTAGTTAATTTTTTAATTTCATTGGTTGTGTGTTGCTGTCGTCATTAATTCAATAGTTTGTGTGGGCATAAACTTTAGAAAATCAGGGTTATGAAATTATTTTATAGAAACAACAGTTTATTTTACTGGTCGTGGTTTTAACAACAACCAAAATTTGTGCACACATTCCTTGGGCAATATTATTCAAGATAATTTGCTCATTGGAACTAACAAATATATATTAATCAAGTAAGGTCTATTTGTAGAAGTTGTTATGGAGAATCTGTGTATTGTTACCTGTTGATATTTATGGTATCCGTTTCTCAGACATTTTTCTTTGAGAAAAAAACTGAATTTTGTATCCATATTGAAATGTAGGTAAGAAGTATTGGTGTATTAACATCATTTATTGTACAGTGTGAAGACATTTTGTACCACAGACAAACTGTTTAACTGCCTACCAGAGACGATATATGTCTACCACATTAGTAATCTAAACATTTCGCTTCACAACTGACTTGCTATGATGTAAGTAAATGCTGATTATGTTTGATTCACATATTCTGTTTATTTTTAAGTACTTCGATGCAGAAAACTGAATAACTGAAGTAAAAAAATAAAACAGAATCCTCAGTTTTGTCAGATTTTTGTGACAGGAGTGAGTGTCTGAAAATGCATACTGATCTGTGGCCCACAATTTCCTGTATATAATTGCTTGCTCCTACCCAAGGTACATACAAGTCGTTAGCTATTTCCGAATAATTTGATTTGGACCATTAGCTCTAGAAATTTGAAAACCCTGTCCAAATTGCTGCAGTAGTTTTTACGCAGTTCCCGTTCAAATAAAGAGACACACACAGCTTGCTTACAGATTTATAATAGTATAGAAGATTTGGATATAGAAGTTGTAAGTTACATAAAAGGTGTCCCAAAAACATGGGAGTTGTGAGATAATATGACAGGGAAGCCATCACAATGAAATTCTATCATTGAACCTGTATCATGGAGAGAATCAATTTGCAACATGTTTAGAAATATGTAATCTTGCACCCACATGTTTAAAATAGCAAAAACTTGAAGTGTGTGGGGAGGAGGAGGTTAACTGATAGCAGCTTGTCGTTAAGCTTGGTCTTGTTTTCTTTTTCAGCATGAGCGTAAAATTCTTAGTAACTTTAGCTACTCGTATTCTGCTAGAGCTTTGCCTTAGGTTGTGGGATACATCAAAAAGAAGACAAAATATAATTAGGCCAGAAAGTTTTAGATAGAAACAAAATAATAGTTTGGTGAAGCACAAATCAATATAATGTTTTGTATGCAAACGAAATTCATCAACAAATCATACACAAACTGACTGCAAGAGAAAAACAACCTGAGTGACCGATATAACATTACAGACTCACATTTGCTATCCGTATGTCTGTCATCATTTGGTTAATCATCGAAATTTCATGAAAAAATGTTATTTATCCCAAAAAAAGTATCCTGTGTCCTTTCTAATGTTGCAAAGTAATACCTTGTCAAATATCATCAATATCAGTATAGCCATTAAGTCATCAAAATGTAACAAACAGACAGAGAGACAGAGTTATTTTCACATTTATAATATTACTAGCAGTTACCCGCGACTTCGTCCACGTTGAAAAGTGTTGTAATTAAGATTTTCTTGAGAGGTCTGGTTGCTCAGTGGTTAGGGCGTCCAACTGGAGATGGAAAAGTCCCCAGCTTGAATTCCAGGGTTACTGGGTTACGTTAAGAGGCTACGAAAGGGACTGATTCCGGAGACGTAAAGAAGTCACCAGGTCAATACGACCATACAGTTTATTTAAGAGCTATTTTTATTAGTAATAGTAGTAATAAATGTTGCAATAAAATAACAAAAATCTATTTATGTTCCACAACTACTTCACTGAATTGATAAAGCAGTAAAAATATTCAGTTTGTAAGGAGTATTTTCAGTTTAATATATCCGTATATACAATATTGAGGATTTGTCTCCTAGGTTTTGGCTATTTTCATAGCCCTAGTTTTCTTACATTTCTTTGAAAGATTTGAATTTCGTTTACCCAACATCTCTTAAAATTACTAATTTCATCACGCGAATAAAAATGAATATAGTTTTAATTAATGGAAGCTCAAAACGTCAAAATATTAGCAATACATTGATGGAATCGACTAAATATCAACAACAAAAAAATACTAACATCCAAACAGCAAATAAATACTTAAGTGGCCCAAGGACGTTCATTTCCATTAGTAAAATTGCGATACTAAAAATGAATATTTTGATTTGCATTGAGTACCTGAAAAAAATCTTTAAAAAAGAAGAACTTAATTTGCTCTTTGAATATTGATTTTTTTTAGGATATATTGGTTCCATCAACAGAAATTTACATATTATAGTAGTAAGTATAGTAGTAATTGATTCTTTTATCCATAATAATCAGTGGTATTGCGGTAATGGCTTCTCTATCTCTGGAAACAACTGAATTTCCTATAGACCAGTTTACTATAGTTCATTCGTTTCGATCCATTAATTCTGCGCTAAAATATAAATTTCAATATAAAAGTAGTAATAGATTGTTTCTTCATATTCGGTTTCTTATTCTGCATACAGAATTGAATGACTACCGGCGAATTACCACTCCGCTTTTCCGCCACTCCACTATCTGAATAAAACATTGATAAATTTAAAAAATTTACTTCGGGCAACGCCGCATGGTTCTGCTAAATCGTCCAAGCTTAATATAGATCTTTTGATACAATATCGGTACAAAGCGATACATGATGTCACTAAAATGGCGCTCATGAAAGAAGCTTAAATAACTAATAATGTTTCAGTTCTCATTCTGGCCCAGGCTGCGTTTTAAAATTACCGCTAGAAAATCAAAGCTTCTATCACTCGCACATTAATACATTCACTATATTGTATGTTAGTGACGTCATGAATAGCGAAATAAACTTGACTTATTATTAACGTAGTAAATTAAATACTGAATATGTCTAAAACTACATTCAGCCGCATGAACTATGTCGTCAGCTTCATGACAGTTATTGAGGTAACGTAATTAAAAAATTTATGCTAAAATGCTTTTAACTTACAGTGTACAACGGAAAGTCCACAATTCTCTACGATCGTTAATATTGCAGGTCAAATGTACATCGCGATAAAGTGACTTTTATTGCTCGTGATTTAGTAAGGTGTATAATGAAATTAATTGTGATAGTAATTTATGATATACTAATTAGGAATTTTGATATAGAAAATTCTGTTACCACTCGAAATGTAGGTCCAGAGCATTTAATGTGTTGAGATGTGTTCGTATCGTTTGATTTTGTAGCGGCAGTATTAGCAGAAATGTGGTTTGCTTGAAATGCTGCCTGGACCAGAATGTTTTTTGTTACAGCAGATGGCAGAAGGAATTTAGTTATTATTCGTAATAAGTAAGCAGCTTTCATATGTTCCATGCAAATGAGGTGTATTGTGTTGTAAACGACTTTCAGTGTTACTTCATGAAACAATAAGTTTCTACATTAGCCCATTGAATACATTCGTTTTAAGTGTAGCGTTCGATAGATATTTGCAGAATATTGAACAGTAAATAAAAAGCAGTACTATTCGTACAAAAATTCTGAACAAAAAATAAAAAGGATTAGTTAAGTTTTAAATTTCGGCAAAAATATTTGTAATACACAGACTGTATAGTAACAAAAAAGAAACAGGAAATAACTTAAACCGAGATAGAATAGAATCCTTTACATTTTTATAAATACGACATTTGGGGCACGACCATTTTGCACTTTCAGTGAACCGACTTTCGTGCTGGTATACTCATAGCATTTTACTTTTTTTTCCAAGCTTTGATTTTTTATATTTATTATAACGCATATATTACGAACGAAATTATGGTGTAATATTTGATATGTCATAGTATTTTATGTACGCAAATGAAAACATCTCTTTGCGAACTTGACAACTGTACCTACCTTTATTTTTTTAATTTAAGTTTAAGAACAGATTTATATTTCCTGCTTCAAAACTATTATTTGTCAGGTGCGTCAGTTTTATGGCTTTTAAACTAAAAACAAACTTGCATATGTATTTCTGAGAAGTAGTGTTTGGGATTTACTTAAAAAGCAAAGAGTAAACGTGGCACGGCTATCTACGAAGTAGGAAACTCTTTGTTGCTTCCGAATTGATATTAATGGCAATTTCTAAAAGAACTATGCGTTTTTGCGGGATAAAATCTATCCTATTGCATTTCGCACGCAATTAACTGACTTCATGCCAAATTTCATTTAAATATGTTGAGTTATTAAGGCGTGATTGATTGCCAACGTACATCCAAACACACATCCGAACTATCCCATTTTCTCATTTATAGATATATAGATTGGTGTAGATCATACACAAAGTGACTGCGAAAGAAAAAAGTCTGAACGACTGATATAGCATAGCAACGTAAACGTATATGGCATTATTGGCCGGGAGATCATGAAGGATTGTTCGACATGACAAAGTTCCGATTTGCCAAACATTCTGCCTCACAGTTTAATGTAGAATATGAACAATAGAACATCCATGTGTGGCTCAAATGATAAAAAAGGTTTAAAGTTCCTGCCTCCACCGGAATTTGAACCTGCAACCTGACACCGAAGTTTTGAAAGCAAGTACCTTAGCCACTGAGGCACCAGCCCACTCTCCGATGGTGACTACAGAGACATATATGTCTTTTATATTAGCATAAAGCCACGAAAATGCCACCAGTTTGCTTAAAGTTTTTATTCTTTAAAACTTTACTCCAGTTTCAACAAATACATGTTTGTCTTCTTCAGAAGTATGACACGTTAAAATTTATGTAATTATCACAATTCAGTCACTTTCGTGCGAAGTTGCACATCGTCACGATTCTTCCTTCCGTCTACTAGACAACATCTGTACGAGGCAGGCAACTTCCGCCAACTGAATTAGTATTGTCTTGTCAAATTCAATGAAAATAATCTTAGTCATTTAGCTGTGAATATGTAAGAGACGGAAAGACCGAGTGACAAAGGTTCTTTAACATTTATAAAGTTATTATAGATTTAATACTATCATTAACATTTTTGGTAAGAAGTTACTGCACCCTATTTAACAGATGTGTAGAATTATCAAGCAATTTGCAGAGAAAAGAATCAAAGATAAAATTATTAAATAAAGGATGATAAATTGGCATTTGTGACTAGTGTATTGCTAACCCTTGTACAATATTCTTAGTCATGGCAGCAATAACACATCTGCACTGTTCAAATATCTGTGGGACATGGACTTCACTCCTGGCAATTAGGCACACATTCCCAGTACATTCTTCACCTGTCTTTTATTTTCCAATGAATCCCAACCCATCTCCTATATTAAAGCTTGTTTTCCCTTACAAGCAGCATAACAAATTTACTCATATGCCTTAGTGGCCTAAAAATTAACCAGAATGCTCATAATGTTAACCAAAATTTGCTTTCAGAATCTAGTAGATTCCATTTCTTTGAGTGTTGTTTCTTAAGGAATGGGTTGAATATCGAAGTTATTATTTTTATACTACACTTACACATCAAAGTGTTGTTTTCAACTTCATTCATACTGGGATTTCAGGCACACTTATCATGGTTGAAATTTTTTCTATTCTTTATTCTCATATATGTACATAATGCATGAGAAACTTGGATTTTTTTAAATCAGTTTCAAAAATTTAAAAATTGCTATTTAAAAAAACTCAATTTTAAGGAAACTCACATTAAGGTTGAAAGTTTGTTTTTCTTAACTAGACTTTGATGTGTAGTAGTATAAAAAAATTCAGCTTTCAAATTCAATTCCTTCTTAAGAAACAACACTCCAAATACCAGAATTCACTAGATTTCTAAAATAAACTTTGATTAATATTTTAATGATTTAGGTAATTGCTAGGCCATTAATGCTTGCAAACAAATTTATTAAACAGACCTCATGAAGTGAAAAAAAGAAAAGAATTGTTTTCATTGAAGTGCCTTGGGCCTTGGAGTAAATCAGTCAAAACGTATTGGAGTGTGTCCATTAATACCTTTAATATATTTTAGAGCATGAATTCATCTAGATTTTCTGCTGCCATCCCAATGGTTCACACAACTGTTACATGGCATTCCTCTTCTATAGAAACAGCCTGCTTTTCTTCCCATTGTTTCTTTGAGTGATCCAAACTTATGGAAATCACTTTGTACAGGGTCTGGTGAATATGCCGGATGAGAAAGACTCTCAGTTTATAGATCTGTATGTGTTATAACTGTTGTATTGGCGGTGTGGTGTCTTCCATTTAATGTTGCATACGTAACACTTATAGACAGTAATCCCGTCACTTTGGTCTGATTAAAGCTTGAACAAATATTATAGGAGATGTGAGTATGATGTTTTGGTGACAGTAGTCCCTCTATGCATGTATTGCTCCAAGATGACGCCTTCTTGTTCTAGAATAGAGTCAGCATAACTTTCCCTGCTGATGCTTGTGTTAAAAAATATTTTGATTTTCTGAGGACTGATGCCTTTCACTTCGTTTTCCAGTTGACAATAGTGCACCCATCCTCAGTAATAGTCCTTGCAGGAAGTTATCACTTTCTCATTCAGTGTGCTGCTGAAATTATTCACAGGCATCAACTTGTCGCTCTTTCAATTTAGGAATCAGTTGTCATGTCTCCCATCTGGCAACCATTTTGTAAAACTTGAGGACATCATGCAGAAAGTGATCTGCTAAACCATAAATCAGAGATTTTCCTTCTCTTTGGCTTCAACTGCTGCAATTTTATCTGGTGTCACAACTTGATATGCCTGATCCTGATGAAGAGAATTCCACATCATCGAGAAATTTTCTGTTCCATTTTTAGTTTTGCTGCTATGAGAGACATGCTTCATTACACTAAAGTTTCATTCCTCAATAAATTTTAAAAGGTTTAATACCTTCACTATCCAAAAAACTGATTATCAGAATGCTTTATTTCCATAATACAAGTCTGAAGTGGGAGAGTGGTTTTCTTTGTTTGTTTTGTATATTTACTAATGCTAATATATAGTTTGTGCATTTGATCTTTGCTGCCAGAAGGAAACCATTTTGTACACTATTTATAGTTTTCCAACTTGGAGTGTAGTACTGCAGTGTTTCTATTTTTTCATTAAAAATTTAAGGGTTTCATTTGACTCATTGTTGTATGTAGCCCAAAATAATTGTAAACTTTAAGGAAAAGTATTTATTTTGAAAACTTAAACTAATTTTACAGAAACAAATCTTTTTGTGGTATCTATATAGTGGTTTTAAATATTATGTTGAAGAACACAACTGAGTTGGATGACTTTGCTAATCTTATAATCTTGTTATTGTGTTAATTTGCTTCTGTTCCTTTTTTCCAAATTTATTTCCTTAATCATTGTTCCTCATTTTGGGCTGTCGTTTATGGTTTTGTTATAAAGTTTTCATGACTTTCAACTATTACTTTGACTCCTAATTGTTGGTCTGATATAAGATTAAAAAGTTGTTGGTTTTAATACATGAAAAAATGTTGAAGTAAAGTGTAATGCAAAGTTCTTGTTGCAAATGGAGTTTTTCACAGCATATGTTATTCCACAATTTTGGAAAGGTAATAAGTTTGGGATATTTACAGGTCCTGTAAGCATTGTGGAAATACAGCCACTGCTACCTCCACAGAGTGGAGAGAAGCAACCTGAAGATACCATGAGATTTTTTCTTGATGCAGTTCTGGAGTTCATAGTCTCTCAGGTAAATAATATGCTATAATTAGGCTCAGAGTCTAAATTCATGCTTTAGACATGTCAGAACTGCACTTCTGATCTTCAGAATTTGAAATAAAAAATGATTACTACTTTTTTGTGTAGCTGAAATATTAATTTTCTCCATAGAAAATAATGCCTAACTGTTGTGGGTATTAAAATTAATCTTTTCACTGCCTCGCTCATTTATTTATGAAGCTTAATATTGTTTGGGTTACCAAGCATGGTGGTGTAACGGCTAGCGTTCTGGCCTTGCATTCGGGAGGACGGCGGTTCGAATCCTCGTCCAGGCATCCAGATTTGGGTTTTACATGGTTTCCCAAATGACTCCAGGCAAATGCCGGGATGCTTCCTTTAAAAGGCCATGGCCAATTTCCTTCCTATTCCTGGCCACCCATCCTTTCCCGTCTCTAAAGACCTCACTGTTAGAGAGACGTTAAGCAGATAAGAAAAAAAAAAAGTTGTTTGTGTTGGAAGTATATATCTGTCAGTAAAATGTGAAAAAATTATGAAATATTTAGGAACTTACAATTAC
Organism: Vandiemenella viatica; assembly: GCA_031002005.1. Lineage (NCBI taxonomy): Eukaryota > Metazoa > Arthropoda > Insecta > Orthoptera > Morabidae > Vandiemenella > Vandiemenella viatica. Next base: position 101,132,834 of record JARYHS010013630.1, on the reverse strand, counting down.
ATAAAGTAAAAATTAGCAACAAAGATAATATTTATTACTATTTACTTTTTGATTGTCTTTCAATACACAAAATTACCCCTGAGAAAAGATTAAAAAATTGTATATTTCCTAGAAATGTTGATATTCATGCAACATATCATCAGCATACTAAAGGATTTTTATATTTTGCTTCATGTTGTGTAGATGTATACATTGGACAGTGTGGTAATAGTAATTCGTGAGGTGGTTCCGTTTTGTTTTTGGGACTTAATATCTGGTATTGCTGATGAATGAACAGCATTTTGTGAGATAGGGAACACAAATTGGAAAGCAATCTGGTTTAATCCTGTTTCTGAGCATTCAATTTTGGTTTTCCTTGATTTTTTAAAATCACTCCAGGCAAATGAAAGGATGGCTAGTATGAAATACCATGACCAAACTCATTCCCTTTCCCCCAATCCTCTCCCACCTCTAATGATGTTGTTGAGGAATAAAGCTGTAGATGGAGGGAGGGGGAAATATATATGTATGATTCCGGGATAACACAGTTCCAGTCCTGTTTCCTAGGTTGGAATTTAAACTTTCTATCATTCTGTCATTCATGCTGGTCATATCAATAAAACATGCAAATAGATATTTATTGTGTATAAAAGTTTTATATTTATGGTGTGCACTAGTACATCTTCAGTCTCTTGGTCATTTCTAAAACCAAACTGGAATTCAGGGAGCTTAAATAAGGGTGCCAATGGATATTTATTCGGCTGTATAAAAGAATAGTGGCTGTTTGAAAGCTTGGAATATTGTATCTTCTACTCCAAATATTTTTCAATACTCTTAGGAGCACAACTATGTTGTGTTCTGATCTCAGTACGACTCAGTACAACCCTCATACGAGGGTCATTTAAATATAAACTAGAAATGCTGGGATGGTTAACTCAAAAAGGCCATTACTGATTTCCCCTAATCCTCTCCTGGGCTCTAATGATCTCTACATCAATGAGCTGTAAAGCTGTAACATTAAAACAAACAAAAAATCCCCTTGCCTGGTCAGTGATATATAACGTTGTGAACATACTGAAGTATTCTTTCAAGAATTGATATCATATTCGTTGAGGGTTCCCATTCTTCTCCAAATTTAAGTTATACAAAGTTTTTGGATAACGAAGAGCGAAAATTTTGGTGGGATTGCTTTTCTTAGCTCTTAAACTCATTTAGTTCAATACAAAGTGGTTGTTGAAGATTAAAATAATTGCAGTCATTAGTGCATCCATTGTACTTAACAAATGCTTGTGTCACAAAAATAATGTCATCAGAGCCTTTCATTGTTTTGGTTGCCATGCCTATGCTGTACCAGATTTTATCTGAATTTACTAGTTCGGTTTGAAATAAGTTCTGTCTTTTTAAAATAGTTGTCAACTTATTGAAGACAATTTGTTATGATCAAATTTCAACTGCAAGGAGTAACAGTATTTAATACTTACTTTTCAAATAAAGTTTGAAACATGTAATAAAGCTAGTAGCATTTATTGCAAAAATTGTCAAAATCCTTCTGCTAACAGAATACAGCACAGTTCCTAATTTAAATCTGCATTGATACTATCATGTTAAATGTACGTTACATGGTACATGTTACACGGTCACTTGTGCAAAGCCCTAAAGTTTCTTTTAAATTTATCTTGATGAAAGTGAAATGTTTTAAAACTACTTTTAGAATTACTGGAAGTTCCTTCAGCAAACTAAGTCCATATAATCTCACTGTCTGGTAAATTAACATGGCTGCTGTTTACTGACATCTCCTTTACCCTCTCTTTACATCACTTAACATGCTCTGTAGCATGACACTGACTTGTTCAACTTCCTTATCTACAGTTCGCCAAGAAACTTCACCATGTCTCTTTAAATACTTTCTGATGGACTCGCCCTGGTTTACCTGGAACTGCTAGCCTGACCAAACTACCCTCCAGACTCTGACAACATTCCTAATTATTTTCAAAGTGTTTATAAATCATCCCCAAATTTTGATGTGTCATAGATATAAGTATTTTAAACACTTTTTGTTATCATGACTCTCCCAAAATATGCCTAGTTTACCCATGAAAATTGATAAAATCCAGTAAAACCAAAATCTAATTTTTCCCTTCATATCTTAATTTCTTGTTATAAGTTTTATTGTGAAATGATTACTTTTTAAGTCTAGTTTCTTTCAATATCCATCATTCCTCTGTACAATATCAAACTAAAATATCAAACTAAATGTCTTTTTGTGCGGTAACTGACCTCTTATGTCTGCAAAATATACCTACAAAATTAAATATTAAACACTTTCATTTAATTTTATATAATAAAACAACTACAAACCTTCATATTTTCTTTCATGTGGTATACATCGCTACACTTAATTTCTGCTATTTTGAGACTCAAAAATTTTCATGTCTGTATTGTACAATCTATCCCCTATATGGGACATTTCTGATGGGTTGTAGGTGGCAGGAGTGAACAAATTATCCTTGTAAACCAAATTCATGATTTTGTGATGAACGAAAATTCACTGAATTTGTCACTTCTGAAAATGCTGTGGTCCATAAACTAAATATTTTCTGTTGTTTTAGCCAATACTCTGTAACAGTGCACAACAAAAAATGCTGATTTATTGATGAGACAGAGCAGTTCTGACATTGCCTGACAGGAGGGATGTTGGTTGTAGCAGAACCACGAGCGTAGCTGTTGGCCACAAACCGGGAATATCAGGAATTATCAGGGAACTTAATGTAACTGGGAAATTTAATGGAAATATCAGGGTGTACAGGTAATTTCGAAAATAATCAGGGAATTCAATTGTGACTACTCAAAATTTAGAAATTATTAAATATAATCGTGAATTTATTTTAATCGTGAAATTTCTAATTAAATACTTAGTTGGATAAAGGAAACAAAGAAACAGCCGCGAGGCACTGAAAATAAGATAGGATAGGGAAAATAAACAGTTACCCGTCACTTACCACAGATGAAGGCAGGAGGGCGAGAAACGTAAAAACACAAAAACAAAAGAATTAAACAATATTTCGACTTTTTAGTCTTCCTCATGTAGGAGGCGAGACATATGGCAGGGGGAAAGATGTGGTCACATCCGAGCCTGCCACATGATTCATGTGGCAGGCTCGGATGTGACCACATCTTTCCCCCTGCCATATGTCTCGCCTCCTACATGAGGAAGACTAAAAAGTCGAAATATTGTTTAATTCTTTTGTTTTTGTGTTTTTACGTTTCTCGCCCTCCTGCCTTCATCTGTGGTAAGTGACGGGTAACTGTTTATTTTCCCTATCTTATTTTTAATTAAATACTTATATATATTTAACATAAAATAGACAATGATAGTGTAAACAGCACGCTAGCACTTGCCACAAGTACCTACGACTCGCACCAAGAAACCACCACCAATGTTTATGGCACTCGTAAGCAACCATGTGAGAAGACCAACATGGGCTTACCATTTGCTCCTACATTGTTATCTCAACTCGTGCAAGAGTGTAAATGCAGCATTAGACTCCTTGATCTATATGCTATGTAGCTATAGATAGCCCGCTGGTCAGTTGAGTTTGCTAGCTAAGTGAGAATCAATTCATTCATCATGAAATTTCATCTGCTGTTTACAAACATGCAAACGCATCTCGTGTGACCTTATCTAATTTGAAAGTAGAAGTATTTTATAAAAATCGTTATTTTATTTTATTATCAAATGGTAAGTTTTTCTTAATTTTTATGATATGTGTGGAATAGAGATTGTTATGGTTTAATTATTAATTTATTTTAATCATTAAATTTCTCATTAAATATTTCTCATTACATATTTTTAACATCAAATAGCCGATAAAAGGGCATAAATAATTTATTTTACTGATCATTGGTCTTTTTTTCTCACAATGATAATTACCATTATCTGTATTTTTTTTTAATTTAATTTAATTGCAATGGAGCACTGGCTCCGGTGGCAATTTCCCTATACACCTATCTTCCCCCTATCCTGCACCTACCTACATTTGCCCTCTACAAATTTTATCTTTAAATTCTTTCAATGTTTTCGGTAAATTATTCATAATTTCTCTTGGTATTGCGATCATTCAAAGCTGATTCGAATGTTGAATCGATGCGACAGTGTAAACAGCGTACTAGCGCTCACAGCAAGTGTCTTTGACTCCACCAAACGGCTGCTATCGATGCGAGCGGCACTTGTGAGCAAGTACACAAGAAGACAAATGCGAGTGTACCGTGTTATCAGGTATCTATTAAATTTTGTAACTGCGTGACAAAATTTTATTCTCAGAACCGTGAGTTAGATTAGATATTATTGTATTTCATTTCTGTTGTCAGTTTCTATGTTAATTAAATCTAGAGATCACAGGTTTACAGTTTTTAAGATTGTATTTTCAGTTTCAACATTCTTCAGCATTCACCTGGAATGATATTGCGAAAGTTCGTATTTAAATTATTTATTTTCGGCTAAAATATTAAAGTTATGATTTTTTTATAATAACCAAAGTTAACGTTTGCTACAAGATCTAGCGATTTGCAAAATTTCAGAGAGATAGAATTATTTTTATTGTCAAGGTCAAAATTTGGGTGATGAAACCATATTCGAAACTTATCTGACCAGCGCTAGCATATTCTCATGGGGAAAAGGAAGTTTGTAACTTCCCCATGCTCCGTGAGTACCAGAACTTTCCTGGTTCACACTAGCGTTCAGTCGGCCTCAGTCGTCCAGAAACTGTAAGCGCGTCAAGATATAAGCTCAGTCTTTCAGATACCGCGAGAGGAATAACATGTAGCTCAGTCAGCTAGTCAGTTTTCATTTACAGCACTACTGTGCTGTAGTTTGGGCAAGATGGAGGCATTACAAAGTTTTAGAGTTTCATTCGGGATAACAACAATGCAGTTTTGAAATAGCATTATGCCAAGTGGGGCCATTGTTGAACAATGGAAGCGTGTGACTCACTTTTGTTCAGTTTTTCCAACTAAGAAATTGTGCTTTGAATATTGAGGTGTGGTCGAACTTTACTTCTGTTACTTTGTTCTGATTGCCTATCCAGCTAATGACTTTACAACTTTTTCAAGAATATAGTGATGTTAATTCCAACTAACTTGTGAACATTTATTTTGTCTATACCTTTCCTTGACTTAAGGTAGTAAAAAATTGAAGTCAGGTGGCGACCTAGTATCATTAGTATAAAGCCCTAGATGGAATATCCAAGGCTTACGCACGGTCAGAACTAAGACAAAAGCCTTTGCCTCCACCCCAAGGCAAAGTTCGGTTCTTACAGTGTGTTCAAGCAATGCTAGTTCACACGAAAGTGTAAATGAGGCATAAGAATACTCAAAACACATCTCATGTGATCACATCTAAATTGAAAGTGGAAGTGTATTCTAAATATGGTGGGTTTAGGTCATTATCAAATAGTAAGTTTTTCTTAATTTTTATGATTATATCAAATTCTTCTAGTGTTATTTTTTAAATTAATATTTTTTTTGAACATTCATTGGGTGGATGACGATTGTTGATTGGTTGTTATTACTAATACTAGCCACAAAGCCCGTCAAAAATGACGGGTTTAATGGTGTGTTCTGGCAATTAATTTCTTTTTAGTTGCTTACCTAAATAGAATTGTTACAAAATAAAACTCAGTATGCTGTAATTTCTCATCCTCTATTATGTAGCAAAAAGATTCAGTTGTCAACTTGGTACAGGTTGTGTTTCAGCCTAACCACATTTTCCGCCCATATCACCGCTAGAAAATCAAAGCTTCAATCACGTGCAAATTAATACAATCCCTGTATCGCATGTCGGTATCATCATGTATTGCGATATAAACTTGATCCCAAATCTTCACAGGTTCTTTCTTGATACCTATGGTGAAGATTGATATTTTAACAGCTGAGAAAGCTTACATCGGTTGAAATAATGACTCCAGTGAGAAGGAAGGATGCAAAAAAAAACTCTTAACAACTTACGCTATGCCACGTAATATTTAATTGTGGTTTAGGCCGCATGTATCGTGATCAATTTGCAACTTCTTTCTTTGAACCATGTAATGATTTCAATTAAAAAAAAAAACCTGATAGTTAGTATCCCAATTTAAACGCAAATAATTTCAATAATAGGACACAGATGAAAATATTTTTAAAAAAAAAAAAACTATATTATTCATGCCCTCTGCCGTAACGTTAAATGCCACTTGTAATTCTGATCCATGCTAAGTAATACTCTAACCAAACTTTTCGCAGCACTGAGCGAAATACAAAGCTTTTATCTTACATATCTATGGACAAAGAATTTAAGGAATACTTCTATATATCAAAAGAATATTGCGTAAATATAAGCATCTAATGATTGATATGTCGATTTTAACGCAATACATACTTTTATTTCAGTGATCCGTGAGTTTATTTATTCACTGATGCTTGGAAATGTTATTAAATAAAGCACATTCCCGCGAATAATATCGTAAAGTGTGACATCATAGCGCAACGTCATACATTAACGTCATGGCATGACATGACGTCAGCGTGACACTTGCCTATTATACTAATAGATTTATATATTTAATTTAATTATAAAAATATCAATTTTTAAAATTTTCAGACTAATAAATTCAGCATGACAACATACTTTCAAAGTGATTGGTTGACTAATCCAGACTTTAAGATTTGGTTAAAAGAAGTTAAAAAAGATTCTAAAAGTGCCAGATGAAAACTTTGAAATGTTACATTTTCTTTAAGTAATATGGGTAGAACAGCTATCAAAAGTCATGCTAAAGGGTTGAAACATACTAGCAAACTTGAAAATCGCAAAACTGTCTATCCTCTTCAAAGTTTTTTTTAACCCTGTTGCAACAAAGTAGAACTGAGACAGCTAAACATGGTTTGTCTTAAAAATTGATTATTTCTAATCCAGTTACGACTCGGGAAAAGGAATTGTATATTCTGGCATCACAAAGTACTCTCAGCTTCTTTCTTTTCAAAGAAGAAGTAAGCCATGCAGAAATACTTTGGTGTATTCAGACACTGGCAGTTACAAGTCAATGCACTCAGCTGGAAGTGATGTACAGTTATTTTAAAAAATGTTCAACGATAGTAGTTTAGCCAGATGAATGGAATTGCAGTGAACTAAAATTGCCTACTCAGTTCTTCATGGGATTGTTCCTTATTATAAATGTAGACTGATGGAATCTATAACTTCTTGTAATCATTTTTTATAGTATTTGATGAATCACTCAACAAAGTTTGTAAGGAAACTTAAATGTATTTAAATATCAGGTTTTGGAGTACTGAAAAGAATGAAGTTTGTACACGGTACTTTACATCTGCTTTTCTCTGTCGTGCAAGAGCTTCAGATCTTCTGTCTTTCAAGAAAATGTTTCAGCCTCTTATAAGCCTTAATAAAATTTTACAAATCGCAATGGATGAGCCAAAAGTTAATCATAAATTTTTCAGAGAATTGAAAGCTGAACTACAAAAAACTAAAGAAATCAATGATCCATTGGTACTTGATATGGACATTTGTGGTCTTCATAACATGGATGGTGGATTTAAATGTGGAATTGGGGTCACTAACTGGAATATTGTTCAGTTTTTAAGGTCAATTTATTATCTGTTTAAAGACGCACAGACTTGCCGTGCTCAAATAGCAGAGTATTCAGAATCAACTCTTTATCATAAAAAAAAATGTGTGTGGTTTGTTGGATAGAAAATGACAGTGTTGCTGCTCGTACTATTGAAATTATACCGAATCTTAAAAAAAATGGTGGAGGGTTTACGGAATAATAAAAAAAGAACTGACGAGTGCCAGTTACAAAATTGTAACTCTGGCTCTTTCATATCCTTTTCTGCCAGCAAAACTAGATTTCTGTCATTAGCAGCTGTATCGCAACTATTTCTACAAGAATATCAAACAGATGCTCCTATGGCATCATTTCTACACAACTCTTTAGTGACAATTCTCCAAAATATAATGCAAAGATTTCAAAGCAGATGTACTGAAGTCTGTTGACTCATTATCAAGACTTAACTAATGAAAACAATTTGATTTTGTACAGTCAAATTGACATGGGATTTGGTACTGAAAAACTTATCAAAGCATAAAAAGAATTAAAAAATCACTGATCATGATTTTACAATTTGAAAAGATGCCATATCTGCTTTGAAAGCTTTTACAGGAAAATTGTTGACACAATCACCCTTACAAAATTACCAAAGCGGTCTCATGTTTTGATCCTAGTCTTGCACATTTTCCCAAAGTGAGAAGTAGGAGACTGAAAAACCTACTCACTATTTTGAATGAAAATAATTGGATCAGTAGTATTGAGGCCGATGAAATTAGTAGATATTTCAACAACCTTCAGCATAACAAATTCTTCAAAATTATTGACGAACAAGTAAACGTGTAGATAATTTTTGGACTGAATCAATTCTTACACATGCCAGTCCACAATCAGTAGTAAAACTGTTACAGATAGTCATTGTATTATCTCATGGTAATGTTAATATTAAGAGGGGTTTTTCGGTCAATTCTGAATGTTTAGTTGAGAATATGAAAAATGAAACTTTAATTGCTCAGCAATTAATATATGACTCTGTCGTAAGTGAAACAAATGGGTGGTTGCAACTCTTTATGTTCCAAAATCTTTTGTTCATTCGTACAGTAACTCACGTTCAAAATTGTCTGAAGAAACTGAACACCAAAAAAAAAAAAAAAAAAAAAAAAAGGGCTAAAAAAAAAAAAAAAAAAAAAAAAAAAAGGGCTAAAAATAAGTGAATCAGAAAAAATAAAAATAAAACGGGTGGCTAGTGAAAAAAGTATTTGGCATCAAAAAAAGCTAAACTTCTAGCTGAGATTCAAGTTATTCACTCTTCAATGATTTTTATATACCAAATATTAAAACTAATTTTTTCCAGTTTATCATTAGCTTGTTTCTTTATTACTCATTTTAAATTACTTTTCATATGATTATTAAATTAGTTATAAAATACCAACTATGTCAATGTATTAAATGAATTAAATAAATTATGATATTCAAATAAACATAATTAGACATGTCTTTTTTTAATTTTTGTGAGTTTTGTTCCATATTTAACTATTAACAATTAAAATGTAATCAAAACTTTAAATATTTTAATTATTTGAGTAAAATTTCTAAATCAGGGAAAAGTATGACAAACTTTATTGGAAAACCTAGAAATAACTGGGAATTTTTTAATCATAACTTTGTGGTCCTTCTGTACTAGCATATTATTGTTCATCTTCTGTTCACTCAAGCTGTCCCACTAATGTGACTTTTGCTGCTGGCGAGTTAGACTTGAAGATGCTGCATTGATACCATGGTCACCACCCATAAGCATAATTCTGAGGATATTGAAGTTCTTTAATGTCTTCACACTGTAAAATAGACAATTAGAGGTTGATTGCCACTAAATCCAAAACTGATATTGTAATTACAAGTTCACCTTTAATTATATCAAATGTTGCCAACACAGCCACAAATAACTAAATCGGAGCTTCATATTATTGTCAAACTGCAGACTCTAGCTAGAAGCTGTCATGGTTCACATTCGACTTGCATACCTGATACCAAGCGTGGTGGATGAATGGTTAACTTTCTGGCCTCGCATTCATGAGGACGTGGGTCGAATCGCCGTCCGGGCATCCAGATTTGGGTTTTCTATGGTTTCCCCAAATCACTCCAGGCGAATGCCAGGATGCTTCCTTCAAAAGGTCATGGACAAATTCCTTTGTGTTCCTTTTTCACAATCCCATCCCACCTCTAATGACCTTGACGTTGATGAGGCGTAATGCCATAAGAAACGAAAATGCATTCCTGGTCTCTTACATACCTTTGATGGTTATTGTTACTCACGACTTTCATGTTCATTACTGTTCACAATATACAACACATGATTCTTCTCTTATGTACTCCTGATGACTATAATCATTAATGATGTTTATGCTAGTCACTTTCTTCCACTATGTAGCCATGCTATCAAAATCATCTCGCACAAGACTCCCATAATACCTAAATTGGCCTATCTCCTATCTATTATTAACAATGTGACCTGGCTCAGCCAACCACTGAACATCTTCTCCAAAACTACAACATCGCTACTTTGAAGGCATCTTGAAATATATTTGTAATTTATTCTACCAGTACACCTTGTAACATGGGCCATGTGAAAGAAGCTATTTGATATTTTTAGATTCCCCAATTACCTGATGTAATGGACTAGACCAAGTACTGAATGATCTTGAAAATCGGATTAAAGATTAGTTTTGGTGCAATACGCCCTCTGCCACCCAAAATGTTGTGAGCTGCAGAGTATGTATTTCTAGATGTAGATCATCAAGGTTTAAAAAATTTATGGTTTGTTCCGCCTTCGCACATATCTCGTCATTCTCTTCTTAGATTTATCGCCATTCTCACATTTTATTGCTTATTATTTAGCATCACATTTGGAGGTCTTCCATACATGTTGGTTTCTTTTTCTTTCTTTCTGTATCAGTCTCTCAACTGGTTTGATACAATCCTCCAGGTTTTCCTATCTATCTCTCCATCTCAAAACACCTCTTACAACCAACATATTTAGTTATCAGCTTCTCATAGTCTAATCTTATTCTGCCTCTACGGTCCATTCCTTCCACTGTTCCCACTAACAAATTAACCAATTCTGCGTGTCTTAAAATATGACCAACAATTCTGTCTCTTCTCTCTGTAAGACTTTTCCACAACCTTCCCTCCTCACCCATCACCTCCAAAACAGGTTCATTTCATACTTTATCTGGCCATTTAATAATCAGCATCCTTCTATAACACCACACTTCAAATGGTTCAATTTTCCTTCTTTCTGCTATTCCTAAAGTGCATGCTTCACTACCAAGAAGAGCTGTGTCCCACACATAGACTTTTAAAAAAGTTTTTCTGAGTCCTAAATCAATATTTGAAGCTAATTAAATTTCTGTTTTTCATGAAGCTTTGCTAGTCCTATTCTGCTTTTAACATCATTCGTACTTTGGCTGGCAGTTGTAATTTTACATACGAAATAACAGAATTCACTTACTTCTCCTATTGCATCTGATCTTATTTTTGTATTTAATCTACTATTATTTATTGCTATCATTTCTGCTACATTTCATCCCTTTTGTTTTGCTTTAGTTTACATTTAATAAAAAAAATCTTCTTTCAGTATTTTCTTCATGCCATTCAGTAATTTCTCAACTTCCTCAGTTTGTTAGGTCAATGTCATCAGCAAATCGTAACATACTGATTTTTCTTCTTAAATTCTTATGTCACATTCAATTTTTTTTTAAAGAATTCCATTATTCATTCCTCTAGATCAAGTTGAATATTAATGAGGATAGACTACAAGCTTGTCTTACACCATTTTTAACTATTGCGTGTGTCTCATTATTCCATACTTTTATTGTAGTTACTTGATTCTTATATAGACTGCTGTTATCCGCGACTTCGTACGCGTGGACTTAGAATTTCATTGCCAGAATTGGATATAGAAAGCTGTTAATAATGTAAGATTTGTGCCAAACAACACTGAGTCGGCATAATATGACAGGAAAGCCATTCCTATATCATTCTGCCGTCTAACCTGTCTCATGAAGAGAATCAATTTCCAACATATTTAAAAACAAATGAAGGTGCCGGGATATGGAGGAATTTCAGCTTGGTTTTTTCTTCTTTCTTCACCATGAGCATCAGATTCTTAAGGTCTAATAATTTTAGCTGCTCGTGCTCTTCAAGAGCTACACCTCAGGCCAGGTTTATGCCCGCCAAGGCATGTCAAAAAAGAAGACAAAATAAACTGGTGCAAGAAACTTCCAGGTAGATACAAAGTAATAGTATAGTGCAGAGCAAATTGACATCTATACTAAACAATAAGTTATGTCTCTAAACGAAATTTATTAACAAATCATACACTAACAGACTGCGCGAGATGCACCACTTGAGCAACCGACACAACATTACAGACTAACACACGCATCCGTCTGTCTTTCACCATTCGATAAGTTCTCAAAATTTCATGACTAAAACTGTTATTCATACTGAAAAAAAATGTCCTGTGCCCTTCCTTCAGATACAAAGTGTTTCCTTGTCAAATTCCATCAATATTGCTGTAGCCATTTAGCCATCAAAATTTACCAAAAAGACGGACTTAGTTCCGAATTTATAGTGCAGATCAAACGCACACTGTGAGAAACAACGCCTGAAGGATCAATATAGCGTAAAAAAGTGTACACGTATGGCATTGTTAGACCACCTATGATTTGTCATGCATTGCACCCCTAAATTTATGGTATCTACAGTTTAACATGGAATCCGAACAACTGACTGTTCAGGTGTGGCTCATATGATTTAAAACAATTTTTAAAAATTCCACCGGGATTTGAACTAGAGATAATGCTCAAAACATTAGTAAGCAAGCGCATTAACCACTGAGCCACCATACTGCTATACCGGAAGGTGCTACAGAGACATTCACATCCTCTGTGTCTATCGGCGTTCAGTAATTTTTTAAAAATTATATGACAATATGTATTATTCATACAGAATAAAGTTTCCTATGTCCATCCTAATGCCAAATAGCGTCTCCCTGCCAATTTCATCACTATCGGATTAGTGGTTTAGGCCAAGAAACTTAACAAACAAACAGATAGACAGAGTTACCTTCCCATTTATAATATTAGTATCGATTCTTCGGTCTCAATAGTTCTTTAAAATTTTGAACATCATATATGAATAAGAAAAGAAAGGGAAATTAACCCACCACATACCGAAGTGGATGGATGCGATGATAGGGAACACTTATGCTGACAAACAACTACACAATATTTCGGCATCTGCCTTGTTCATAAGCAGAAAACGGGCCATTAGGCTCGGAACGTGTGTACACAATGAATGTTACCTAATGACATCATATATGACCTTTTATCAAAATCAGCAAATGACATTTTCTTGACCCGGCCTTTAAGTATTAATCTTAAAACCAGAATTGCTTCTCGTGTATCCAGTTTTCCCTAAATCTAAATTTATCTTCACCTACTATCTCTTCCTCTATCCTTTCTATTCTTCTGTATATTATCCTGGTTAGTACTTTTGAAGCAAGTGATGTTAGACTTCTAGTGCTGAAATTTTCACATTTGTTGGCTTGGGCTTACTTTGGAAGTGTGAAGATAATACTTTATTAAAATAAGTTGGAATCTTTCCTGTTAAATGACTGTTTGATATCAGTTTGAATAATCTTTTGATTCCTTCTCCTAGGGATTTCAGAAGTTCTGCAGGAATTTCATTAATTCCAACTGCTTTTTATGATTTCAAATCTTACTAAAAACTATCAGATTCTGTCCTTAAAACAGGATTTTCTAAGACACAGTGCTAACATCATCATCTTTCTCCACTGTTGCTCAAATCATTCCCATTATACAGTTTCTCAATGTATTCCTTCCATTGTTTATTTGTATCTTCTGAACTTAAGAGTCTTCCCATCAGCAACTTTAATATTCACACTTCTTTTATTCATTTCTCAAAAATTTTATTTGATCCTCCTATAGGCCACATCTGCTTTACCTATGACCACCACATTTTTTACTTTTTTACACTTTCCTTGAAGCCTCTTTTCTTTTGCTTTCTTGCATTTTTTTATCTATTGATTTCTAAAATATCTGTACTGCTTTCTTCCTGCTTTATCCTAAACATTTTTGTGCCTTCTTTGATCCATTGACTCCAAAATCTCTTCAGTGATCCAATGTTTTCAGGTGGCTTGTTTTCTAAAGCCTAATGTTTTTTTCTCTCTCTGTTTCTCATCAGTGTGTTACATTCGTCCTAAGTTTAACTGCTTTCAGAGTTATTTCTTAGACCCACATTTACCATATCTGCAGATATTTCTTTCGCATTAGACCATTTCAGTTTTTCCATTTCCAGTCTGTTATGCCTGTATGGCTTCGTTGTTCTCTTGAGTTTTAGCTTGTGCTTTGTAACCATCACATTGTGGTGGGAATCCATGTCAGCTCCTGGCTATTTTTTACAGTCTATAATTTGATTCCTTAATCTCTGTTTGATATAATGTAGCTGATATCTACCTGTATCCCCTGTTTGTTTGCATGTGTATATCTTGCATGCATGATTTTGAAATAATGTGTTCACAATGAAAAGTTTATATTTTTTCACAAAATTCTATCAACCTGCAACCTGCTTGCTCGCTTATTCCTAGGCCAAATCTCCCTAAAGTATTCCTCACTTTTCCTACTCTCACTACTGTATTTCAGTCAGCCATGAATGTTAGATTTTCCTCCTCCTTCACATATTGAATTACTTCTCCAATTTCATTATATATTTTCTCTCTTTCCTCATCATCTTCCTGCGCATTTACATTTGTACTAACATTATTCGAGCAGGATTAGTTTATATCTTCATAAAAATAATCCTGTCACCAAACTTTTTGTAATAACTCATCCCATCTCCATACTCTCTCGCTCATTATAAATCCTACACCAGTAATTTCATTGACTGCATTTGTGTTAATTATTCTGATATTCCATGCTCCAACTCGTAGAATCTGTTTGATTACTCCTCCCTGAGTAGTCCTCACCAGGAGATTTGATTAAGTGACAATTTTGCCTCCAAAATATTTTACCCACAAAGAATATCTCACCCTTTGTGTAATTTTAGAGGATTACATGTCGGAGGATACCCTTCAGGTATTTTAACGCAGTGGCTTCCCGTTGCATTCTACAGTGCCATGCTGTCAATCATTTCTAGTTTATCCACCTTTAGGGGCCATTTCCAATCCCAAGAGCAAAAGGGTGCTCTGAACCATTCCTCACTCTTCTGCTCTCGACTTATTAAATGCTCAATTGATTTCTTCCTGTTTATAATTATTTCCTCATGATGATTAAAAAGTTGCAATTCTTCCTGTACTTCTTCACTTATTTTCTTATGCAGTGAAGTGTACCAGAAATCTCACCTTCGCTACTTCTATCCTCTTCATTTGCTGTTTAGTGAATGCCTATGAATCTCAACCATACAGTAATATGAGAACAGCCATCAGCAAGTAAAAGGTCATCATTCTGTTTTGTCTGGTGTACTTAAAATTTCTTTTGATTACTCCACATAGGTATTGAAATTTCCGTATTTTTAAATTAAATATACAAATTTATTAGTTTGATCAATTATGATTATTAGTAATAACCATGGAACTTAGCTATCCTGGTACAGGTATGGAGAGAAGCAATCCTCTGTTTTTCTCCAAAGATGGAAATCTCGTTTTTTGTAATAACGTCCAAGGGCTATTGAAGTGCTCTGACATAGAATATGATCCATATGAATGGAGACTATTCAGAGATGTGTCTACAACAAGCCTGAAAGAAGTCTTGCTGAACAGTGGTAATTCATTTACTTTGTTTCCTTCAGGATACTCGATGCATTTGGAAGAAAACTATAACGATTTGTCTATGATTCTTGAGAAAATCAAACTGTCAACATCATTGTATGGCTTGTGGAGCCTTCAGAATGCTAACCATGTTGTTGGGGTCAGCAGGTAAATTTTATAAAATATCTCTGATTCTCATACTTGTGTAACATTTGAGCCAGAGACCTCCAAATGCTTCAGATATCTGTGTTCCAAGTGCCAAAAACTTTCAGATGGGAAGTGGAAAGAGGGATTTATACTGGCCCTGACAAATGAAAGCTGTTATCCAATTCCCTTTTTGCAGTAACTATGGAGGACAAAGAAAAAGAAATGTGTAATTCTTTTAAGGATATAGTGCACAGGTTTAGGGGAATAGTAAAAAACTATTGTAAAATATCTGTCGACAACCTATGAAGTTCAAGGATGCAAGATGAGCGTAAAAATTCATTTTATACACTCCCATATTGACTGTTTTCCCAAAACATAGGAGCCTATTGTGAAGTGCCGGGTAAAATATTTCACCAGTATGACTGTGATGTTGAGAGGAGATACCATAGAAGAGGGGATGTCAACATGGTAGTTGATTACTGTTGGATGCTTAGCTGGGAAACAGAAAATGGAAAGTATGCAACTTAGTATTCACAGGTATGCAGCCGGATATTTTCATCAAACTATGACAACATTTCGACAACATCCTCAGTTGTCTTCATGAGGTAATTGTATCTTGCTATCGAGAAGCTGCAAGATCAGTATAAAACTGCTGGACATCAGCAATGTCGGGCTGGAGTAGTCTACTTGTGGTTTCGGAACCGCCCAATCAACGTTGAGCACAATGTGGCTGTTGTTGGTAGTCGAGACCCCATCTAGAGACATTTGCTAGGCCACCCAATCATTGCATCAAGGAACCAGAAGTACCTGAAGATGGTGCAACAGGTGGCAGTGCAGCAGGAGGCAGTGCAGCAGGATCGAGACCCTTTCTTGATGCAGTTGCCAGGCCGCCCAATTGGAACATAGCGATAATCGACTGGCTCAACAGGTGGGAGAGAGACCAAGGTGAGTGCAAAGATGAAGAAGAAAAGAAAAAGACACTCCCTCTCAGCACAGAATTGTCAATTGTCATTATAATGACACATGCCAACAGACAGTCCATTTGCATTGTGGTTCAAAATGCTATCTGCTCTGTTGCGCTCCTGTTTTAGGATTATAAGTGCCGGTTTCCATGCATCACTCAGAAAGGAACTTGTATCTTTGTGAAACATGTCGTCATCAAGTCTTATATCAATAGCTTCTTTAATCACCAACTCCCAAAAATAATGAGTCCAGGCCAGCACCTGCATATTTGCAAAGTCTATTTTATGACCACTCTCAATGATGTGTTCTGCGACTTCAGACTAATCCAGATGCAACAATTTTTCATTGTGAGAGTGCCTTTTTCTTTTATTTCTTTTTCTTCTTCATCTTTGCGTGTATCTTTTTTTTTTTTGTAACAGTTTAACGTCCCTTTTTAACAACGTGGTCTTTAGAGACGGGAAAGGATGGGGGCAAGGAATGGGAAGGAATTCGGCCATGGCCTTTTTGAAGGAAGCATCCCGGCATTCGCCTGGAGTGATTTGGGGAAACCATGGAAAACCCAAATCTGGATGCCCGGACGGGGATTCGAACCGCCGTCCTCCCGAATGCGAGGCCAGAACGCTATCCGTTACACCACCACGCTCGGTGCGTGTATCTTGGGCTTCCTCCCACCTGTTGCTCCACAGTCAATTACAGCGATTTTACAATTGGGCGGCCTGGCAACTGCATCTGGACGGGGTCTCAACTCTACTGCATTGTCACCTTTTGCACCATCTTCCGCTACTATGTGTTCCTTGATGATGATTGGGCAGCCTAGCAACCGTGTCTAGATAGGGTGTCAACTACTGACAACAGCCACATTGTGCTACACGTTGATTGGGTGGTTCCATAACCATGAGTATACTGTTCCAGCTCGACATTGCTGATGTCTTGCAGTTTCACAATGATCTTGCAGATTCTTGATAGCAAGATACAGTTACCGCATGAAGATAACGGAGGACTTTTTATCGTTTCATGAAAATATCCGGCGGCAAACATGTGATAACTATGTTGCATTTATACACTGGGAAATCTCATTTTACATATAAGCAAAAA
Organism: Vandiemenella viatica; assembly: GCA_031002005.1. Lineage (NCBI taxonomy): Eukaryota > Metazoa > Arthropoda > Insecta > Orthoptera > Morabidae > Vandiemenella > Vandiemenella viatica. Next base: position 101,115,230 of record JARYHS010013630.1, on the reverse strand, counting down.
TATGTTTGGGTGAGTTTCAAAGAGAAAAAGGAAATATTTTAAAGACAAAAGAGTAAACATGTTAAATATATCATCAAGGAATAGTGTTTTTCCAGTTATAAGAAAAATTATGCCTAGTTAATTGTAATGAAATTTTGATTTTTTCCCCTCTGCAATTGTGCTTTTTTAACACACTCAACATGTGTGTGTGTTTTTGTTTTTTTTTTTTAAAGAAAAGCCTAAAAAATGCACCATGTGTTTTTTTTTGTTTTTTTGTTTTTTGTTTTTTGTTTTTTTTTTTTTTTGTTTGTTTTTTTTGTTTAAGGAAAACTGTGTGCGTGGATGGAAATGGAGGCATTTTTGGATACAGCACACTTAAAAACATAAAATTAAACAAAAAATATCCCATTCAGCTGTTTTTTCCCCCTTTTTTCCAGGAAGCATTGTATCTAATACAGTTGCATTAACTTTAAAATTGTTAAACACACATTTCAGCCATTTTGTAATATCATCATCTTGTAAATGACACGTGATTGTGAGCAACCTTGTATCACTCCTCCCACCGTGTGTGGTGGGTGAGCGGTTAACGTTCTGGCCTCGCATTCAGAAGGATGCCGGTTCATCCCTGTCCGGGCAACCAGAATTGGGTTTTCCATAGCTTTCCCAAACTACTCCAGGTGAATGCCTGGATGCTTCTTTCAAAAGGTCATGGCCGAATTCCTTCCCATTGCTTGTCGTCTCTCCCATCCAGCCTCTAATGACCTTGATGTCAATGAAGTGTAAAGCCATAAGTAAAAAAAAAGTGTTTCCCTCCTTATGGTATTTCTGTCTGTCTTGTGATATTTTAATATGCGTTTTGAATCTAAGGAAAAAAGGAACTGCTTTGGTCACTACCAATACCAGAACATGTTAACTACCACAATTCTAACAACCTCAATGACTGTTTCACTGTGAAAGCAATCAGAGTTTTCCCCAAAGCCACCGTCGATTCAGAACTTAGGAGGTGGGAACTTGTGTACCAATATATCCTGGATACCAGACACCCACCTGGCCTCAATCACCGGTAAAATTCAATTTTTTTGACCCATCACTCATTATTATTAGTATTATCATTTAACTAGTTACAAATTTTTCAAAATTTATTTCTCTATTTTTGATTTAACATTCCATACTCTTGTGTTATATTACTAATTCTATCACCATCTGCAATATACGTATTTATATATAAAATCTCAGTTTCTCCCGACATGTCAATAATGCATCTAGTCATGTGTTAAACTTAGGCGTGTGCGCACCTCCTGAACCACGACTCATTTCCAACAGCATGAATAAGGTGTACAACCGAAATATTGTGTGGTCTTGTGTTCGTCACATATGTTTTTCACTCGTCGCAGCCTTCAGCTTTGGTCAGTGATGAGTCATTTTCCCTATCCTTGTAATTTAATATAAGTTTTGCAATACAAACTTTGTATTACTCTTGCTAGGTGCTTGGGTTAGCCGGTTAGCCTTTGTCTAACATAATTTGAAAAAACTTCATTCTGATTACTATATGAAAAGCATTTTTATAGTCGATAAATGTTATGTCTGTTGATATATTGAAATCTCATTGTTTTTCTATCCATTATATCATTGTGAAAATGCAGTCTACATGATCTTCCCTTGCAAAAGCCTGTCTTTGCGTTATTCAGTAGAGCTTCTGTCACTGCCCGACTGCACAGTTTTTTCCTACAGCTACTGGGAATCATTTAAGTGAATATTTTTACTAATGCCAAGAGCAATATTGTGTTTCTATGATAGCAACCATAAATTCTGTGCTTCCTTGTGTTAAGTCTCTCTTGTCAAGTACATGGGAATACAGTGTGAAGAAGTTTTAAATGCAGTAGCTGCCAAATGATCGTTTTGTTCCTAATTTACCCATCACTGAGTAATATTTTATTAAATATTTCACTTGTACTTTTCCCTATTTCACTGTGGACTGCCCCATGTTCTTTTATTTATGTATCTTTTTTAATTACAGATTTTCCAGTTTTATAAGTTATTTAATCACAAATAATAATGACTTTTTGGTGGGGGTCAGTTTCCTTGCTTATGAAACAGAATTGTTATTTAAATCTGTATGAGACAACTCAAACGTTCTTTTCCTTCCTCAGGTGACTCGGGTGGAATGGAGAGATCGAGTGAATAGGCAGCAAAAATGTTTTATCTTTTTGTTTGAACGATTCAAACAGTTTTATATGCCACATATTTTCCCTGAATTCTCACATTCCACAAGCCTGTATAAGCCCATACTAGGTAAGCAGTAATCATATTTGAGCTGTAACATAGTAACAGTTTCCATAAAGTGTTGTTTACGCTCTGATTTAGTTTGAAGCTTTTTCTGCTTCAGTGTTTTGTGTTTGCAGAATGTAATGTAAAATATTTGTTTTTTGTATTAATTACTAGCAGTTACCCGTGACTTGGTCTGCTTAAAAGTGTGTTATAGCGTTATTTTTCAAAGTATGACCCCCCCCCCCCCACAAAAAAAAAGCAGAATGTGGGTGACATAGGTGTAATACACACCAAAAGATACAGTTATGCACATTACTTACTTATCAACAACAGATGTCTACGAGTCGTCTCAGACATCAGTGTAATCAGAATTTGGCATGGTTGCACCATCTTTGCTCAAAATCTACTATGCACCATGGAACATTAGTAGTCATTCTGGGCCAGGCTGCTTTCCAACCTAACCACAACCTTCACTATTATATCTTCTTGAAAATCAACATGTTGACAGCATGCAAAAGAGCACAAATACAACAATGAAAGCAGCTACACATTGGCTAATACTGCACGTAACCTGGTAATGTGCCTTTTATTACTTGTCTTGCCTGTTTTTTTTTTTTTTGTATTGGCTTTATGTGCACTTTAAGTCATATATATATATATATATATATATATAAAATGTGATTGCCGTAATATTTAACCTGTATTATATCAATCAGTTCTGGTTTAAAATTAAAATTTTTTGCAATGAATTTTATGCAGTGAAGTATTTTTGAATAATAACAGCATACAAAGGTACAAATTTGTTCATTCATTCATTATCTGTGTTAATGCTTTATTTTAGACTTTTAATAGTTTTACTTTACATAATTATTTTCTCAACAATATCAGAGTTACAAAATTAAATATGAAATAAATTAATGTGAAGTCACAAAAATAACAGTTTATTGAACGGTTCAAAATATATTGTTTTCAGCCACACTAACTGGCAGAAATTTTATCAAACTTCATTCTAATTCCTGTTCATAAACCACTCGCAGGTACAAAACCTCTAATTCATGAAGTTTCTGTAACTACTTAGTGCTCTGTTCACAGTCCCATGGTCCTTGACTTAAATAAGTAGAATACAATTAGAAAGTTTTATGGTGAAAATATTTGTTTTGGTAAAATCTTCAACATCAATTCTCTCAGCTATGAAGAAAGTTGTATATCCAGGGTATTACTACAGTACTTGGGGGTGTGGGTTTCCTTTATCTTATATTTTAGTTCCTGCCTTATGCCTAAAGTAACCTTGCCCCTAAGTGATGTATAAAGTCATCAATTTCATTCGTCTTTAAATTTATATTTTTTTCTTATGGCTTTATGCCTCATTGATGTCGAGGGATAAGGAACGGAAAGGAATTTGGTCATGGCTTTTTGGAGGAACCATGCCAGCATTTGTCTGGAATGATTTCAGGAAACCATGGAAAACTGAAAGCTGGATGGCCAAACTAGGATTTAAACCTGTCCTCCCAAATGGAAGGACAGAGTGTTATATCTCACCCACCATGCTTGCTGGTTTCCTGATATGTGACAACTACTCTTTGACCACTGTTCCTGAGTGAGTACACTTATCATTCATCTGCGATACACTTGTTCCAACATCCGTAAGTTGTTGAATTGTAATTCTTCTTCTTTTTATGCCATTTCTTCACCACCAATCACTAAGTCATGAACTTAATTGATTTCCAACCTTTACACTCCTTCAGTATCAGCATGAATAGTCTTAAATAAGTTATTCATTTCCATGAAAGTATTCTCAAATCTTATTTCAAAAGATTCTCTCTCTCCCACATAATCTAAATTTGCATGTAGTGCCTCACAGCCTTTGCTGCAACTTTCCATTCTGTCACTCAATTCTCATTTAATGGCAGTAACATTGTCCTTGATGAGTGAGGTCCAAGGCTGTACCCCTTGAAACTAACCGCATCCTCACTTTCATCACCCAGTTCTTCCCTGGTCTTGAGTCAATTAACCTAATCCTTCATTGTGGGCATGACATTCCTTCCCAGGGATGTACAAAATTCTTTATAAAATCCTACACATTGCCCCATGCACATGTTTTAGCAGAAATATTTTATGGAATAGTCTTAGATCAGGTTACCCTGCATATTTTTTAACAGCTGTCATCCCCCTCATACCAAACTTTCCCTTCCGTACAGTATGGCATTCCGTGGAAGGTGCATCTGCTCCGATGAAGAATCTCTTTCCTGATACACACAAAGCCTATCTGGAGCTCTCATCTCACACAGCTGACCTAGGACACAAACAAATCTTTCGTGCTACAGCCCTTTCTGTGCATAGCCACTCCAACACCCCTTAAAACTAACCAGAGATGCACTTTCATCACCCAGTTCTTCCATGGTCTTGAGTCAATTAATCTAATTCTTCGTCGTGGGCATGACTCCCAAGTTCCTTCCCTGGTATGTGCAGCATTCTCCTTAAAATCCTACCCACTGCCCCACGTCCATGTTTTAGGAGACCAACAAACCTAAAAAATATCTTGGTTCACAAGTACTCACCCAGTAATTCCCCCAACCTAACAAGAATCATTCCCATGCAACAGACCCTGCTATAAAACATTCAGCATGCATTCAGTTACTACCACTTAATCCAATCATACCACAGGTGAAACATTCCCCATCATTGGTCATGCTACTTGCATTACAACACACCTCATATATCAACAACTCACATGCCTCCATTTCCCCAGCTCTTATATAGGCCTCACTACTAACCCACTTGCTATCAGAATGAATGGCCACAGACAGACAGTGTATACTAAAAATGAGGCCCATCCTATGGAAAAACATGCCAGTTCCCACAATCTTAATAATTTAAACCAGGTATTGGCAACCTTTGCTTAGCTGAGGGCGTAATTTCGGGACTTAATCAGGTCGCGGGCCGTAGGAAAGAAAGAAGTAGATAGTAGTGAATAAAAAGGTGATAAAAATTCACACATTTTTTTTATTTAGTGGAATTACAATAGGATAATATAACCAAGGCTCGTAAACCTCACCCGGGAAACTGGAGATGGTCCTCAACGATAATGATGATGACAATAGGATAATCAAACATACAAAAAGCTAATTAACAAAAACAGATAGAAAAATCAAATGAAAATTAATGGGGGACTTGAGTTTGAAGCATTATTTGAAATTTCTGAATCTCTCGCGGGCCGGACTGAAGTTCGTGGAGGGCCGGAACCGGTCCGGTGGCCGGGGGTTGCCCATATATGATTTAAACAATTGTTTCTCAGTTAGGGTGATCCGAGTGTTCCTTGACAACACAACCTCCTCTGAACTACGTAAATGGAAACTAACCTATCAGGATATCCTGGACATCAGACATCCTCCAGGTCTCAATCTCCATTAAATCCCTTTCACCTGACCCAGAACTTATTATCACTACTTTGAGGTGGGTCCGATAAGAACTTAGCCTCCCTTCCCAATGGTGTCACTGTCACCAGAGAAATTTATTATCGTATAGTACATTATCTTAGACGGCTATTGTTAAAATTTCAGCCAAATCGGACTCGTATTTTTGTTTTGTTCGCGTGTGAAAGTGGGTGTGTCCGCGGATTTTAGAAAAATGGAAAAAGAGCAATATCGGTCGGTGATTCGATTCTTGTTTTTGGAAGGAAAATCATGCAGTGAAATCAAAGAGTGCTTGGATGCTGTGTACGGTGACTCTTCTCCTTTGATGGAGACTGTCAAAAATTAGTTTAACGAGTTTCAATGTGGTCGCCCATCGGTTTTTGATGAGCCATGCTCAGGTGCCCCGAAAACAGTTACCGTGGAGGATAACGTGACAAAAATCCATGATCTCGTATTGGCAGACCGCCAATTGAAGGTGTGCAAGATTGCTGGGGCAGTAGACATCTCAAAAGACTGCGTGGGTCATATCTTGCATGAAATTTTGGGCATGAGAAAGCTGTCGGTGCGATGGGTGCCGCGTTTGCTCACTCCGGACAACAAGCTCAACTGTGAGACCACTTCACAGCAGTGTTTGAGGCTGTTTAAGCGCAATCCAAAGGAGTTTATGCGTTGTTATGTAACCGTTGACGAAACATGGATCCACTGGTACACACCAGAGATCAAGAAACAGTCAAAACAGTGGACTTCACCCAGCGAACGTGCTCCAAAAAAGGCGAGGACTGTCCCATTGGCCTGAAAGGTGATGTCCACCATTTTCTAGGATTCGCAAGGTGTGATCTACACTGACTACATGGAGAAGGGCAAAACAATCACAGAGCTGTACTATGCCGAATTATTGGGCCAATTCGACGCCGGATTGCAGAAAAAATTGCCCCATTTGGCGAAGAAAAAAGTCCACAATGACAATGCACCGGCTCACACCTCCACCATTGCCATGGCCAAATTGGTCTAATTGGGCAACGAACTGCTGCCCCATCCACCATATTTTCCAGATTTGGCCCCGTGCGACTTCGTTTTGTTTCCAAACTTAAAAAGACATTCACCGGGCAGAAATTTGAGTCGAATGAGGAGGTTATTTCCGCCACGGAGGCCTACTTTGCAGATCTCCAGAAAACATATTATTCAGACGGGTTAAAGAAGTTGGAGCATTGGTGGGTCAAGTGTATCGAGCTAAAAGGAGATGTTGAGAAATAAATCACCACTTTTCCAGAATTTTTGTTTTTTGTTTTTTCTTATCAGACCGCCCTCGTATTTATATTGCTTATATTTTACTTTTTGTACTTAAATTTTTTCAAAATATGATTTATATGTATATAATCACTCAGTTATTATGTTGATCTACCACTTTCAATGATAATATACTTTCAGCATTATCAATTATCAATGTAGTATTTGCAGTTCCTCCCTCCCCCCTCCTCCTATACTACCATCTGTGCCGGTCATGCCATTCACCAGACGACTGTTGATGTGTACACGTCTGACTCTGCCTGGTATCCCAGTTTTGCAACAATAATGCTAAACGCTGAAATATTGCGTGTTTCTTGCATTTGTTCTTTTTTGTGTTCTTCATTCCCAGCTGCCTTCATATGTGGTAAGTGTTGGGTCGTATCTCCCTATCCTTCCTTAGTTTACTATGTATATTGTAACCAGGAAATAATAGGTGCTAAGTAGCGAATAGATGGTCCTTACAGCCTCCACTATACATGGTGTTGTCCTGTTGACTAAGGGCCAAGACATGAAATATTCAATGTTATTTGTGTTCTGTCTTTTTTTGTGTGTTCACACCTTTCAAACATCATCTAAGGTAAGTGGTGCTTCATTTTTCCATCCTATTTTGTAACTCCTTTGTATATACATAAAAGTTAACTAGATAGCTATATTAGGATTAATAAAATTTTAATAAATACAGGCAAAAAAAAAAAAAAAAGAAAAAAAAAAAACAGAAGTAGTTAGAATATATGAATGAGTAGAAGTTAATCATCTGCTTTCTTTTAATATATACAAAGAGCATACTGTACACTGATGGAAAAGAAGTTTTAATCAGGCTTCTAGTTTATATGTAGGATATTAATATGTGTATACTGTCGAGGAGTAAGTTATAGTTCAGAAATGTGAAAAAGATCTTTAACTTGTTTTACACCATTCAAATGAGCTATGTGAAAAATATAATGAAGATTATATCTCAAGAAGGGTAAAATTATGGGTCATAGGGGAAAGGTCTCAGTACATTCAAAATAGTAATAAGCAAAAAAGAAATATTTTTGGCACTTAATTATGTGTGATGCAGTATGAGCGAGAAATAAACTGTAGAAATATTGTATGTATAAACTGCTCTCGGGTGACTAGCCGAGTCAAGAATGCGCACTCTTGACTCGGCTAGTCACCCGAGAGCAGTTTATACATTCTCAACGCTGAGAAAGACTTCGTTCTTATATATGTAGAAATATTAGTTGCTATGTGGCACTATTCTTAGTGTTACAAGAAAAAATATTAGAATGTAAAATAATGTTGATGTATGGAAATGAGGATGGAAAACTGTCCATATCTGATTGTCAAAGGATCTTCAGAGATGGCAATTTTAAGAACTGTGAATGAGTGTTTGTGGCTTAATCAGATAAGAAACAAAGATATTAGAAAAGAATTGAACATCTGATCTGTTGTGAGAATTTTGTCTTTCTGCATAAAACTGCTAAAAATTCTTCTCGACTGTTCCACCAGATAAGTTCAGCCATGATGACACTACTTTTTCTGTCTTCATCAGGTGAAATTATAGTCTAAAAGTGGTTACTGCTACAGCATGTTACTGACTGCGATTGCCTTGTGATTCTGTAATGTATAAGTATTGATGGCACCTAGCAGACACATATGAGGCCATCTAAGGAATCTACTCTCACATTGGCCTCTGCATCATCTGAACCTTGTACAATGCCTACAATGGACATTGCATCTTGGCCCTCTCGCTATAGCTATTCTGGCACACGTCTTACGCACTGCAGCTTAGATTATGGATTATGGACTTCCAAGCTTCACTCAAATGGGACTACCATCTCTGTTGTTATGGCTCATCATTATTTCCAGAAATACGCAGTCCGAACCAAAACTTCAGTAATGTTGAAGTTAACTCCGTGGAAATACAGTATATCATAGCATGTTCAGTTAACATTGACTTATCAACCTGTATCAAGCACAGATGATGTTGGTGCTCGATGCGGCATTCCTCTTTGGTTCTGATTGTTTGGCCATGGCGTATTTTGACATATTTACATGGGGTTGAATAAACTTCCAGAATTCATAGGGCAAGGTCATCTTTCACTGTTCACATCATTCTTGTATCTTTAATATTTGTAGAACGATACTCCTTATAGCATAACGTTTGAAAATTCTCTGTATCTTCTCAGAAGTATCCACAGCATAAGGTAGCACTGTTAGCGATCTTGATGATTCTTCTTGTTCAGTGAAGACATTGGTCCTTGATGCTTTTAACTTGATAAAATGAATACCAGCCGAGATGAAATTCACGAAGCAAGAGTGAATGGCAGAACAGGACTCTCAAAGTAATGAAAACGTTGTCCTCATCTCTGCAGACTAAGGAAATGCTACTGTTCTCCTCTCATCAGAACAGTATGTCACCAAAGATGGGAGCTTATGATGCTTTTTACAATTGCTCAAAAGCTGATCTCCATAGTAGTCACTAAGACAAAAGTTCTTCTAAAGGAATCCTTTTTACCAGTAGAGACCATTAAGAACCTACGACCTGGCACTGCCAGGCCTACAAGGTTATATGGCCTCCCAAAACTCCACAAGATGTACGTGTCCTTACGTCCTATTACCAGTGAAACTGGTTCTCCCATGTACTACGTGGCAAAATATCTTACATGCCTATTAAGTCCACTTGTGAGCAACTCGAACACCAACTGAATTTGTATGGATGATCTTCAGTTTGAATGTTTCAGATTGTGACCTCATGTTGAGCTTTGATGTTGTCTCTATGTTTGCACAAGTACCTGTGAAGGAGACTCTAGAATTAATACATCATTTTAATGATGGGATTGCAAGACTCCTTCCAGCATGTACTCATCTCTACATACTAATTGAACGATGAGAGGTTTTATGAACAAACTGACAATGTGTCATAGGATTGCCATTTTCCCCAGTGATAACTATTTATTACAAAGGACTTTGAACAAACGAACTTAGATATTGCTCTATTCAAACTTACGAGTTTCTATCACCACATGGATGACATGTACTTAGTCTGGCCACACAGCTTCTTGGCACGTAAGGAATTCCTGAATCACCGGAATCCAATTCAGTCATACAATGTTTCAGTATGGAGGTTGAAAAAAAAAAAAAAATGGGATTATTCCATTCGTGGACATATCAGTTAAGTGCTAGCCAGGTGGAACTTTGACATAAAGCATTTATGGAAAACCTACACAAATGGATTGGTGTTTAGGGGCTAGCAGCTTTTACCACCCAGCTCAGTGCAAGGCTGTATTGATCATGTTGCTCCATCAGGCAGAAGACATCTCAGATAATGATAGTCTGCAAGATGACCTAAGGCACCCTCAGCAGATTTTCAGAAAAAATATCTGTTCATAAAAGAAAAATAAATTATCTTTTCTTATCGGCACACCAAAATCTACAGCCGAACAAGAATAATCAAGATCTTGAGCAGTGTTACCTTATGCTGGGAATACTTCTGGGAAGATAGGAAAAATTCTCGCATGTTATGGAATGTGGAATATCTTTAGAAGCCAACAAAGATACAAAATAGAACGTACATGGTGAGGGATTAATTCCGGGAGTTTATTCAATCCTGTACGAATGTGGCAAAATGTACATCAACCAAACAATCCAAACTATAGAGGAGCTCTGCAGAAAGGTTGAAATTTTTGTTTGGACTTTATATTTCTGGGTTTTGGTAATAATTAGAGAATCTCTGGAGATAAGGCTGAGCTTCAACAACATGAACAGAGATAGTGGTCTTGTTTTGAGCGGAGCATGGTTGTCCATCGTCCATGATCTACAACAGCAGTGTGTAACACGTGTGCTGGAATGGCTCTAGCAAGAGGGCTGAGATGCAGTGTCTAATGTATGAGGCCAGATGATGTGGTGGCGATTGGGAGAATAGCTTTCATAGTGGGGCTTCTTATCCATCCACTAGCTACCATCAGTACTTACAGTGTATGAGCCAGAATGGTGAGACAATCACAGTCGTTGATCTGTTGTCACAGTAATCACTTTGGCCTACCATTCTACTGATGAAGACAGTGAAAGTAGTTTGTGAATTGTCAAGCATAGCAGAACTTATCTGGTAGAACACCCAAGAAGAGTTTTTAGCATCTAGGCCTGTTAGTGATTGAATTTCTGAAGGAAGAGATAAATGGATTCAACATATGGGAAGAATGAATGAACAGAAGCTTTTAAGGTGTTGCATTAAGAACTGCTACTAACTTGAGATATTAGAAGACCCCAAAAAAGTTGGCTGGCATGCAAATAGAACAGGCTTAGATATGTATCCATACAGGAAGCATTTGAATATTTCTTTGAAAAGCTGCATTAATTGCAGTCCTGTTGTGAGATGTAAATAGTTCAGTACAGTTTTATGCATATTAAATGCCTCCATTAACTATTATTTATTAGTTTGTTACTTATTTTCCTGATTTCAAATTTCTGCTTATAATGTACATTTTTTCTCCCCCCAGATGTTCCGTTGACAAAACGTAGTTGCCCTCTTCCTTTGGAGACTGCTGATGGAAAAAGGCGAATTGATCCATTTGTTACCTGTCGTGTTGCTGTCATCAGATGGGTGGCAACATTTACTCATGTCACTAAAAAAGGAGGGGAACAGACTTTTGCTCCTGTACCATCTAACAGGTATTAAATGGGTCCAACTTTTGCATTTGTGGAAGGTTTTAATTATTTTTTTACTTTATTTTGCAATTTTCTGCTCTTCTAAATGTTTATACCATATGAAAATGTCATTTTCTTAAAGAAAAGAAATGATACAAAAAGAAATCTACAGTTACCAAAGATGAATGAAGGAGGTCATACATGCACAAAAAAGATCAAACACTACATTGCAGTATGGTGGTAATAAACATTATTCATGTGTATAGGTGAGACGAGTTGCAAAAAATCTGGATGTTCACACACTGAGGCCCACCATGTGAATGTAATCCAAGGTTGTGGTTGTGGAAAGGTTATGATGATAGTAAATTTAAATGAATAAATAATAATTGATTAATCTACAGGTAGGATGTTACTGTAGGTTGAGGCTAAGATGGATTCTTGATTTAAAGGATATGTTGGTAAGCTAGTTCCCATCTACAGCATTCAAGTGTTATAGTAGGATATAATGCCTGATTAATGAACTCAAAATCAGAAGAGAATGAATTGGATGAACAGTATGACCCACTATTACTTTATGGGGGTACATGGGGGTATTTGTTAAGTTCAGGGGCGCCGACTCTGTGAGTGCTCGGGGGCTCCAGCACCCACGAGAACTAAGTAGTGGGTGCGGAGCACCCATGAACATAAAAACTAATCAGCAATGGACTTTGAGCGATACCTGTATCACCAACTTCATAAACTGTGTAGCTAGTTCATGTGACGCGAGTTATCAAAAAATAAACTTAAAGATAAAAAAACAGCTAGAACCCTCCTCTTAACATTTGTTTCAACTCTTCATTTTTATAACAAGTGGAGGCCTAGCTATCAGGGATCACTAGCATTAACATTCACATTACATTCGATTGTTGAAGCTGCGATAGTTCCTAGTTAAAATCGTGGTTCCAGAGGAGCAAAAACTGTACAATTTTGATTGACGAAGTACTGGATGACATATTCAAAGCAGTACATAATGCTGTCTAGTACTAGGTTTTGGTTGATGGCTCTAGTGTTATAATAAACGAGTCACATTATGCTTTTGCTTAAAATAAATGAAACTATTATCAGCCTCTATAGAACGGTATCAAAAAAATCTGAAAATTTGTTTGTAATTTTTAATGACATACCAAGAAGATTCCATGTAAATATCAAGATGTGGGATGACGGTGCTAATGTTAGTGGGGTGCATACTGACCTTGAATTGTGGGTTAACACTACCGAAGGATGTGCATTGCGTCGCTCACGCGTTACTCCTGAATGTTCGAGACACAATGAAAGCAGTGCCTGCAATAAAAAGATATTAGTGTTAGCAAGAGAGCTTATTGTCTTCGCACATGGTTCACCGATACGCCAAGCTTGTTTTCTATCAGTACAGGTAGTTGGCGATGCTCATAACCTTTCTCTGAGGCATTTTTCCCCCAGCAAGATAGTGTTGTCGTATATCTTCGATTAAAACTGATCTAAACAATTAATGTGTCCTGCTAGTATTGTGAACGATACAAAAAGTAAGAAAGATGATGCCAGCGCGAAAGTAAAATGGTTTTTTAAAAAGTCTTCAATCTTTTTAATCTTTTTTGTTATCATATTTCTGATAGAAATTGTCGAATGTCTGAATACAACTTTATAGAAGATTTCTTTGCGCCTGCAAAAAATTATCCATAATATTAATACAGTAAAGCATATTACATCATTCAGAAGAACTTACAAACAATTTCAAAACCTTTGGAAACTGGATGTGAACTTAGCTGTAATCTCAAAAATGGATGAACATAAAACTAAAAAAAAATAAGGATTCTTTAAAAGACAGACGATTCATCAAGTGAACTTCACTAATTTACCTCCTCAGCTGACTTTTATCGAAAAATATGTTTTGACGTGTTAAAAGTCATAGGCTGTATTGACAAGCACTTTATTAAAAATGATATGATACATTTGAGTAACATGGAATCGCCGTATTTTTTACTGAGCAAGCAACAATTATGTGAAAGAATACTATATAGATCATTTAATTCTTCATCGCAACATTCTCTTAAATATTGCACGAACAGAAAACGTCAATCTGAATGATTTGGAAATCAATGTTTTCATATATAATTTTTCATTGAGAATCTGCAAAAGATATGGTACTTGAAGTAAAAAAAAATTGTTAAAAATTGATTTAATATTTGAGAATCGACATACACGCCCGAAACGTCATTTTCAGCATTGTGGAGGATAAAACTTATTTCAGGAGTGCAATGACTCAGTAAAGACTGAACGATCACATGATATTACACGTAAACCGAGAAATAGCGGATGATTTGTACCTTGAAGAATTCGCTAATGCAAAATAAATTTGCATTGAAAAAATGATATCATTAAATAGATTATAAAACAAAATATTCCTTCTTAAAAAGGTTTATTAATGATTACTGGTTGATTATTGAATTTGTAAAACAATTTTCTACATTTAGTAGGAAATAATAAATATCTACTGTTAATAAAAGTTATGGTAATATTTGGGTGTGTAGGGAAATTGCCACTGGAGCGTGTGCTCCATTGCAATTAAATAAAATAAAATATAATGGTTTCATTTTTATATTTTTATTATTATGACAGGTATCTGTTCTTCATTGTTCACTGTAGCATTTTTTTGCCTGTATTTTTTCCTTCTCTTTTGTACCTTTGTACTAATTACTAGCAGACACAAATCAGATGCAATAATAAAATTCTGAGTTGTCCCAGGTGTACAAAAATCATTAGTTATCTATTCACTGTTATTATAAAGTTGAAAATCTCAAAGTTTGCTACCCAGTCACGTCAAAATACTGATCCCATTTTAGTGCCATCGAATAGAGTTTAGAAAATGAAAAATCTTGCTGTGCTAAGTTGCCTGTCTGTTCACTTATAATTTGAAATCTACTGGAGGGATTTGGATGCGATTTTCACGATTGTGTAAGATAAACTGATGCCCGCAACAACTTTCATGTTAGTAAAAAATTTGGAAGGTTTTTATTTTTTATTTAATTTATTATTATTATTATTTGCTACACGAAATCTTAAATTTTTCTAGAGTGAAACGTAGTCTAATTTACTTCCTGCAAGGTCAACATCCTGCCAATGAAAGTCCTGTCAAATTCAGTTCACACACTTCGCCAATTCTTTTAAAAGAACTAAGTCATCAAATGAGCATGAGCACCCACGAGGTTTTCTGAAAGCCTGCGCCCCTGGTTAAGTTACTATTGCTGATGTGTATAGGTATGCATAAATATGTGTTGCACTTGCATTATTACTTCTTATTTTTTCTCTTCTGGCTATATCACTGAGCTCCTAAATGATCACATGTATCAGATTCGCCAAATATAAGAAATGCTCTTAAAAATTCCATTGCCAGCAATTACTGTCATTTACTGTTTCAACTGTCTGGCCCAGCTGGTATCAGCCTTTGTACTCTCCAGAACTGACTGACATTATGGTTCAGCTATCTACCTAGCTCAGCTTGAGTTGCCTATTATACAGCTGCAGTTCAAGGTTTTACAAGTATTGTACCTAAATTCCCTACCATCAAATCTCACTGTTTACAAACTATTCTTCTTCAGTGCCTTACACTCTTCTTGACTGTAGACTTCGCTGTACACTCGTGCTGTCTCGTACTGTATTTTGTCATCAACTCTCGGACCGAGTGCGTTAGATGAGTGGTAATGCTCTGGCATCTCTTTTGGGAGAACTTGGGTTCAATACCCATCTGGCCATCCAGATTTCATTTTCCAGTGTTTCCCAAAATCACTCCAGGCTGGTTTGGTTCCTTCAAAAGGAATGAATTTGCTCTGAATTGTGTCTACGCTACTGCATCTACCATATTCGCTTGGCCCATATTGGCCTTAGTATCATCACAGGTCACTGCTCCACAACTACTCTCTCATTAGCAGATCCCAGCCATTCTATGATAATATATCAAAATGCTTAACTGTTTGTAACCTTCTAAAAATGCCATATCTTGCTTAGAATGGATTGCTGACCTGCTGTCTCCAACGGAAAGATCTGATGAACTTTTGTCAGATGCTATGCCTTTGATAAAAACTTTTTTGCAAGATGTTTAAACCAAAAAATGGAACAAACTGAAACAAACTAAGTGTACATACTTAAGCTTATCATTCCATAGGCGTAATGTGAAATGTGATTGGTAGATTTGCTTTTGTACGAGATCAGCAGGTAACAGGGACAAGGTAGCTTGGTTTGGATTTGCGTCAAAAATAATTCTCCCCGAAAACAGATGTGTGCTATGGATTATGTGGGGAAAGAAACATTTGTGCAAGGGATGACAGCTATCAAAGTGAAGGTATTTTTGTAAATTTGTAGGCTGGGTGTGAACAGATTTATGATGCCCAAATTCCTGTAAGAAAATGTCAACCTCAAGAAAGCTTATTTTCTTAATATTTAACATACTTCTAAGATCCTTCAAGCAGGATGTTATTTATTGATCTGCTCTTAAGAAAAAATGATATGAGATGTAAATATACTGCAGTATTAGTTTTTTTACATTAATGTAGTCGTCAAATTGCTTCTGTTTAGAAATATCTTGCAAGAATGTTGAAATAATTCATGTTCATCCTTCACCACAACTGTATGTTTCTATTGGACTAGGTGCCAGCCTGTGACCATTTTTTGTGTATGAAATTTTAGGGCCTAAAGGTGTATGTCCGTAGCTGTGTTTCGGGTATGATCAGGGTTCTGGAATATTTCCTATTTTTAAGGTCTAAGGCAGAGGTCCCCAAACTTTTTATCACGTCTACCCCCTCATAGAACATTTGTCTTCTCATCGACCCCCAGATTAAACGTTTAGTAAAAACCAGTGCCAGATCTGGGGGGGGGGGGAAGGGGGCGGCAAAATCATGTTTAAGTAGCGGAAATCTTTTTTTAGCTGTACAGGTACACTGCCGCCCCCCCCCCCCCCCGGCGGCGACAACAATGAGTTTGACCAACAATCAGAGCGGTGACAACAATGTGTTTGGCGGACAAACGAGGAGGAGGCGGTGACACTTGGGGTCAGACGGCAAAAATGGGAGCTGCAAATAATGTTGCAAGGGGCGGCATTCCTACAATCATTTTTAGCATTTTTGATGCTAAGCGATAAGGAGACTTGCATAACAACCCAAAGATAATATTTATAGTTCCCACACCTTAAAAAATCCACCCAACAACACTAACAAAAAAATGAGATATTTTACACTGTTATTATAATCGTAAAAAATAATAACAAAATTATAGATAGATGGAAACTAGCCTATAGCCGTAAGTGTCATAAAATGTAAAACACAAAATAATCATTGAAAATTTAAATAAATTATATTCGATGAAAAAACATCTACCATTTTACGACTACTATTGAATACATTAAAAATATGTTAACATACCTTTTTATTAAAGTAGCTGATATTAGTGAATGGATGGGTCTGAAGGGCAGCAACAAGATTACTGAGGTTCGGTTGAAAATTGGTAAGTTTTAGTCGCAAATCACCACGGTTTTCCAAGTTCAGTCTGTTTCTCTGTTTTGTCAAAATAGCGTTCGCATGGCTAAAGCCAGCTTCAACCATGTATGAAGTTGGGAATGCAAGTAAGAAAGGTTCGGCTTCTGCTCTGAGCTTGGGGTATTTTGTAGCAATATTGTTATTGCTCCAAAATTCGCTGAGGTTTTTATTTTTAAACAACGCTTTAGCTTCCAGATCTACGCATATTTCAATCAGTTCATCTTCTAAGCCACGTTCATTACCTTCATTATCACATTTAACATCAAATGGAGAAGCAAACCATTCAGGAACATGCATGTTCTCCAAGTCTTCGAAACGTGCTTTGAAGTCTTCTCTTAATTTATCGAGATGTTTAATATATATCTCCAAATCACGGTCGGTTATTGCTTCATTTTCTTTTAGTAGTCGAAAGTTTGAAAAATATTTAAAATCTTTACATGCCAGTGAAGATTTTAACAGGTCCATTTTTAGTTGAAAGGCCATTATAATTGTTCGAGCTTGAACAATTGTAACATTTTTTCCTTGCAAACGCTTCTGTACTTCGTTAAATTTCGAATAAAGATCTGCCAAATAGAACAAGATGGTTCTTGCACTGTTTTAACTCGTCACATAGTAATGGATCCACATTCTTAAGAAACTCTGCAGACGAGTCGTACAAGTCAACAAGCCTCTGCAAACTATCACCTCTTGACAACCACCTTACCTCAGTGTTCAAAAGTAATTGATTGAAAGGTTCATCATTTTCTTCACATAACTTCGCAAACAGTCGGGAATTGAGAGGATGAGCTTTAATTTTATTAATTGATGTAATGCACACTTTTAGAGTATCATGCAGCTCGCCACTCAATTTTTTGGCTACAAGATGCTGCCTGTGTAGGACACAGTGAACGGTACGTACATTAGGAACCTTTTCCTTCAGAAAGACGAAAAATCCTCTATAACGGCCTACCATAGCAGGTGCACCGTCAGTAGCTACTGCAGTAATATTCCAGAAAGGAATGTTGTGCTTGTTCAAATAATCTTGCAAACATAAAAAAATTGTCTCACCTTTTGAATCAGTTTGAAGATATTTAGCAAACAGAAATTCATCAACAGTGTCATTCAGGAATGGACTATAGAACCTAACATAAGCCATGAGAAGATTTGAACTTCCGAAAGTTGATTCGTCAAGTTGAATAGCAAACATACAATGCTGGAGCTCAGAGGTCAAAGATCTTTCCACATCATCAGCCATTTCCTCTATACGTAGCTGCACAGTATTTGCACTCAATGGTATGCACTTTAAAAATAGTTGAGAGTCTTTCTTCATAACATTTTCAATTACATCTTTTATAGCTGGTACTATAATCTCTTCACCAATAGTGTACGGTTTGCCTTTCTTTGCTATGTTAAGAGAGATGCTGTAGGATGTCCTCAGTCCTCCTTCACTGTCGGCGCTAGCAGATGACTTCAAATATGTACTTAAATTTGGCCGATCTCTCAATTTCTCTTTTAGCATTTTGAAATACTCAATATCTTTGATTTTCTTATCAGAATGGATCCTTTCCAAGTGGTCTTTCATTTTCGCCGGCTTCATAGCATCATTGCTGAAAGTTTTATTCACATAACAAGCACATTAGGAATAGTTTCATTAGCAGAAGATGGCACAAAACTATAATTCAAATACTCGTGTGAATATTGTCTGCATTTCTTCTTAGCACTGGTAGACGACATTGTAGGTATTAAACTCAGATTTATAATATGAACAACACGATACGATCGCAGCACAACAAAACAGCAGCAGTAAGAGACGCAACTTATTCCCGCACGAGCTATAAAGAACTTCCTGTTCTTTCTCAGAGTGCATTGTTGCTACTTTTTGCTAGCAATAGATATCTAGACTTCAGGGAATAATGATTACATGTAAAAGTAACCTATTCAATAGAATTAGATAGGAAAAAGATAAAAAAGAAGTATCTAAGTTTAATGGTTTTTCGGTATATTACGATATCTTCTATGTAAACTACAAAATCTACATTTAGATATACAATACATAGAGTGGAAACCTTACTAGAGTTTAACAGTGCAACTTGTGTATAATGAACCAGCAGCGTTCTTCCCCCCCCCCCCCCCCCCCTGGGGCTTTACGTCTCGTCGACAGTGCGGTCATTAGAGGTGGGATGGAACTGCAGACAAGGAACTGGAAGGAATTCGGCTATGGCTTTTTGGAGGAAGCATCCCGGCATTAGCCTTGAGTGATTTGGGGCAACCATGGAAAACCCAAATCCGGATGCCTGGACGGGGATTCGAACCAGCGTCCTCCCGAATATAAAATGCTTAAATACCCGAAGTAAATAAAAAATAAAGTTTTAATACTTGTTGAGTTCATCACGTAGCTTAGCTAAAATAAAATAATTGTGATGTTGAACTTCTTTCTTATCCCAAAGAAGAGACACAATTCGTAAATTGGTCTATATTCGTTTCTCACAGGAACAACCACTAGCAAACCAGCAATGCGAGTGAAGAATAAAGCGGCGAAATCAAACAGTTTGAACGCTAAGCTTTGCTGCATTATTACCTCACCGCTTTGCGCCCCAGTATGAGTCATCGCAACAATCCAATTGGTTTATTTCTTTTCGCTGCTTTGTTCTTCGCTCTCGTCGTTGCTATGCTCTCCGCTCCAATATGTTTTCTCCTTAACACGTACCTAAAGCAACGCAGGCTTCGGTAAAACTCAAATTATAATGCGGGTAGTCAGTTATTTTGGGTTTTTGTTGGAATATTTCCATTTTTTTCCTAGACCATTTAACTAATCCTCTTTATTATCAATCGACCCCCTTTCGACCCCCGGGTATTAATCGACCCCCGGAGAACTCTTATCGACCCCCAGGGGTCGATACCGACCACTTTGGGGACCCCTGGTATAAGGTGATGACGGGTTGGCTTGGTTTGTCGAAAATACAAATTTAAATTTTCAGGTTAAATTCAGTGTAATTAAAAGTTGCATAAGTTTTTTGCTTTTAACATCCTTAACTTCAAGTCTGATGTCTGATGTAAATACTTAAATGTGGCCAAGCAGTGTGACTAAGTGATTGAAAAATCAAAGTTTTATCATATGTATTTTAACTGAATGAACATATTTAATTTAAAATGAAATTCTACATAACGCCAACTTATTGAAAGTATTCTGGCAATTCATTTCCTAAAAACCTCGATTTTGTTGTAACATCTCTGGCCACTGCTAGTCCACCAACAAATGTTGGGCACATGATGACAGTGTTCAATGATGTCAGCGTCTACAACAATATTTGATCATATCTGGCTGATTTACGAACTTGACTGGCATATTACCTATAAGGTTTGTTCTGCAGAATTTTTATGATGTTTGGTTAGTAATGCTTAAAGACAGATGCTGCCACTTACCAATATAATTAATGGATAGGTGAGTAACCACCACTTACTAAAGGTGAAGCTTACTGCAACATAGAACATGGAAAAACATGAACACAAATAGAGCTTGAAATTTTCAGGCTTATAACCCTTCTTCAACAAAAAGAAAGTTGCTGCCTGGTGGAGGCCGGCAGCCAATTGGAGTCTCAGACCCATGGTCGGCAGCTTGTGGTATTAGAAAAATCAAAATTATTAAAAATAGGAGGTTGAAAGTGTGAACTGGAGAATTGTAAACATATTGCAGGAACAAGCGACGGATACATGGAAGTAGTTGGCAGAAATGTTATTATTAACTAATAAAATTTTTCTTTTCTTTCATATGTATATGACATATATAATCAGTATATACACAAAACAATAAAAACAAAGACATTACAACTACTACATAACAGCTGTGGTGAGTGGTGGTTCTGTCGGAAGATGGAAGGAGTGGGCAATGGGTGGAGTGGAAGGAAGATTACTGGGTGTTGTCTTAATATAAGACCCAGCGGTTGTCTGGTATCCAATTTATACTGGTATGCCAATACCTGCCTGCTGAGTTCAGAGACGCTTCTTCAGTCTGAAGGTGCATAAAAACTAGCTTAATACAGCTAACAAATGGTAACCAACCACTTCATTGCACAGATTTTCTTAGTGTATATGGGAGGCAAATCAGAGACAGTGAAGCACTTGGCATTGGTTGAGTTTCAAGGAGCTGGCCTTCGGATACTCTCCAGCTGTAAATGCCAAACCAACATTGGGTAATTATTTTGTCATTTTCCTTGTTGACCAGGTGTTCGTGAACCTCCTATTATTCTGTTTAAAAACACTGGAGTATGGAGTGGAATAATGAGACTGCAATAAAAGTGGTCAATTTTTATCGTGAACGGTATTGCTTATAGGACCCTACAAACCATATATAAAAATAAATTGAAGAGATTAGGTGTTTGGAGGGAAATAAGTGTGCTTGTAGACAGACGTTAATGTGCGAGATGTGATGAAGAAAATGGAATCTTTGTTGATGTCTGGTATACAAATTCCCAATAGCTAAATATCTCTGATTGACCATTAATTTCTGTTGAAGATTCAGTTGTTCTAAGAGAGGTATTACTTTGAAAATTTTGGTCACAACAGAATTCAGTAAAAAATAGAAATCTGCATCTACCAGTCAGAAAAAATTATGAAAGAGCCCCTATTCCAATTCAGCTTTAAGATTGGACATTAATTTTGCCCACCAGACTCCTCCTGACTTTTGAAAAGTGGTCAACCACCAACATTGTTTTTCTTTCTTTTGTCATCAGGTTCTTGCATTAAAATAAATGCTGCATATTTGATAACTAAGAAATTCTCTTCTTCCCATAATATTGGCTGTTTAAATTCGAAACGTCAATTATTACTGTATAATATAAAATGCTAGCAACTTTGACGAGTGTTCAGAGCCAACTGTGATTTCACGTGGCCCAATCCCTTTGTGCAAAGCTGCTGGTTTGATGAGGATGTGAGACTGAATGCCAATGCATTGGTGACAAATTGTCATCCCAATATATTGGCTGTCATTCATTGGCCTACGTTGGGCTAGTGTACACGCATCTCGAGAGGACTTTGATGGCATGGACAGTGAAACAAGAATTGAAATTGTTTGTATCATATAAGCTGGCATTATGAGTTACTGGGTGATGGGGGTTCTGGGTAAATACAGTTTGTCTGTGTCCATTCTTGGCTATACCTACTGTATCTATGAGGCTGGGCATACAATGGTTGCAGTTTAGTTGATATATTTAGATGGGAGGAAACACATGTAAGTCCTATGATGGGGAAGCTTTTGCCAGTTTCTAGGTTTGTAAAGGCAATGGAAGCTTGGTGCATGTTGCACAATTTGCAGTGGAATCTGTTGCATGGAAAGGAGCCTTGTGCCTGTCTTGTAACCCATGGAGGCTCATGTTTATGGACTATTAGTTGGGCTGAGGCTCAGAGCAAGTTTTAGGTGGATGAAGTGAGCTTTTTGGGAGAAGGGTTCTCATTTTAGGGTGGGCTCGAAGGAAATTATAACCTGGTGGAACTGGTGAAAGCTTACCCATCATAGGACTTGCCATATGTGTCTCCTCCCATCTAATATTTCAACTAACCTGAAACCACTGTGTCTGAAGCAGTGCAAAAGTCATGCGATAAATAAGTATCTTGCAGTGGTAATGTTTCTCCAAGTCCCTGTAGAGTTGGGTTGCTATTGGACTGGAGAAATTAGGATGCCTGCATTTCCCATATTTGTTACCCTCACAGCTCTGTGACCAACGCATCCCTTAATTTTTTTTTATTATTTTTGATGCAGTCGTATATGTGTATGTTGACTTACAGCAGTGCAATTCTTACTTAAACATAACAGCTGTTAGTGAATGTGTAAAATGTGGCTGTTTGTGCAAAAGTAAAAAAAAATCTTGCTGTCACTTCAGTGTAATATGTGTCTATTCTTCCTACCCATACAATAACAAATTATTGGAAACATTTAAATGATTTAAACTCTTAATAGGCAATATTTCACATTTTTCTTATGTTTTTTTGGTTCTTTATTGATATGCTCTTAATTGCCAAAAGTCATGTAATAAGAAGACTGTACTGTAGAAACACAGAAGGAACATACAAATGTGCTTTCATTAGTATTATTGTGAGATGTGTGAGAGGTTTTCTTGAGTAATTAAGGCCACTTGACATGAATCAGCAGACTCGGAATGCAGAATAGTTGTTGGCGCTAACCGCATGGGACATTCAATTTTGGAAATTGTTCATAAATTCAACATTTCTCCATTCACAGTGTGTGTCATAAATATGTAATTTCCAGCATTACGTACCACATCCACTTGGTCAACCACATCCACTTGATGATGAGACTAGCAACGTCTGCCTTTAGGTGTCATTGTTGACAGACAGGCAACACTGCATCAAAAAACAGCAGCACTAATTTTGGTACATGCGACAGAGGTGTCTGGTGTTGACAGTGTGGCAAAATTTGGTGTTGATGGGTTATCGCTGCTGAAGACAGATGCGAGTACCACTACTAACAAATTACCATAAGCATTTCATTGTGTGTTCATGAACATATCAGTTGCACCATAGATGACTGTGGTTGTACATTAACTGTTTTATTACATAAGAGAAAGAGAATTCGCAGCTGGCATGTCCGAAGCTGAGAAAACTATCTTTAGTGACACGATTGGTGAAAGTGTTGTAGGCATGGTGTAAGTTGAACATCTTACATTGAAGTCTATTGTGTGGGAAAGAACCTTTGGGTTCTCGTATCAGAAGAAAAATACTATATTTGTGGGCTAGGGATCGGCTGAGATTGGGAAACATGCTGTAGCAAGTTCAGGGAGGGGCAGGGAAGATTTTCGGAAGAATAGATCTCATTTATGTCTGCAGGAAATCATAAACTTGCTGAAGGATTCTGTTGACAGATTCAAGGTCTGGATCAGTACTGCACTATGGTGGATTTTTGAGAGCTTAGGATGCTCAATGGGCTGAGCAGGTTGTATTGTGTCCAATGAAAGCTGTTTGTGAACTGCTGCCAGAGTGTAGTAGTGGGATATGAATGCTTGTGAGATGTTGTTTGAATGCTGCATGATGGACTATTGGAACATATACTACTACCCTAAATGGCAAGTCGGTAGGTGATGAAATGTTTGGTATAGTATAAATAGTAACTGTTTAGAGGTTGGTGATATATATATATATATATATATAGGCTATTAGGAAACAAAGGTGCTGAAAGGGGATACATTAAACATTAGGATAGGATGAAAACCACCGCTTACAATAGAAGAGGATTCCTGCAGTGTTGGTACACGAAAAAAACACACGAACACACGTAGAATATAATTTTCGAGCTCATGGCTCTTCATCAGTAGGAGTGAGAAGACTGCACACTGGCGGCTGGCAGCCAAGCCAAGCCGCCAGCTATAAATACCTCACCTCCATGAGAATGTAATCTGTGTTTACAAAAAAATGTTCATGCTATCTTTAAAAGTTACGTCCGAACTTTCTTTACCGATAACAATATCCGCTTCTATGCTAAAAATAACGCTTTCAAGTTCCGGTTGTTTGTTACAAATGCTTCTACAGTTAATTACGAGAACTTTTAACTGTCGAGATTCTTTTACGTTCCTCCTACATTCTGGTGTTGCATCTGTTTGGGTTGCCCATAACTGTAAGGGTCTTCCTCCTTCAGCCTAAAAAACCACCCAGTGCATTCCACATGGCTCCTGCCACCCGTGTAGCCGATTCACGTGTGTAGTGTCTTGTGTTTGTTTTTTTTTGTTCGTTGTCTCATCCGCCTTCATCTGTGGTAAGTGTTGGGTCACATTTCCCTATCCTTCCTTACTTTTATTGCCTTAAAGTATTTTCCTGCTCATTGTTAATATATATATATATATATATATATATATATATATATATATATATAAATGACATGTCATAGCAGATATGCATGGAAATTTATAAAATTGTATTGATGCAGTTATTAAAAAATAACTAAATTTTGAACTATTTTGTTAAAATAATTAATAAATTAACAATAACTGATTTGTTATTGACAGAGTCTTATGTCATTTATGTCACCCTCCACAATAAGAAGAGTCACTGGAGAACTCAGAAGAATGGCTTCCCTCAGGGTAGTGTGCTGGCCCCGCTCTTATACAACATATCCACAAATGACCAACCATTTATTCCTGGAACAAGAGCATTCATTTATGCTGATGACACAGCAATTGCAGCTCAAGGCACAACGTTTGAGGTGGTGGAGGTGAAGCTGACAACAGCTCTTGAGGATATGGCCAAATATTATGGAGTTAATCACTTGAAGCCCAACCCTGGAAAAACACCGGTCTTGCATTCCACCTGAGAAACAGAGAAGCCAGAAGGAAGTTTAACATCAACTGGAGGGGACAACAACATTGCGATACTCCAAAATATCTGGGAGTAAAGCTTGATCGCTCTCTTACATTCAAAGACCACTGTGGGGATCTGAAACTCTAAGTATCCGCCCGGAACAACATCATCCGAATACTTACAAGTACCTCCTGGGGAGCACAGCCAAATGTGCTTCTTATATCTGCCTTGGCACTCAGTTTCTCAGCATCAGAATACTCGGCACCAGTTTGACAAAACTCTGCACATGCTAGGCAGGTTGATACAGCACTACCGAGCGTGGTGGGTGAGTAGTTAATCGCTCTGGCCTCACATTCGGGAGGATGGCGTTTCAAATCTCTGTCCTGACATCCAGATTTGGGTTTTCCATGGTTTCCCCAAATCACTCCAGGGGAATGCTGGGGTGCTTTCTTCAAAAGGCCGTGGCCAAATTCCGTCCCATTCCTTGTCCACAATCCAATCCTGCCTCTCATGAGCTCAATGACGCGTAAAGCCTTAAGTTAAAAAAAAATAAAATATAGCACTGAATGATACTGGCCACATTGTAACAGACACCCTTTGTTTGGACACGAACCTCAACCTGCTAAAGTCAAGAAAGAGCTTCTTACAGTCAACAACAGCCATAACATCTTCTCCTGGAGCACATCGTGTAGAATTATGGTGAAATTTGTTGCCTGAAGTAGACTTGCGCATAATAGTTTGCGAAGGGGAGCGCTCAGTGTAGTTCGCAGCTCCCTCGCGAACTAGTTCACTCTTTTAGTTCGTTAGTTGGCGTCTCGAATTTAGAGAAACAGATCGTTTGCTCGCCTTGCTACCGCTACAGCATGCTCTATTTTGTTTGTTAAGTCAGTTTTATTAGGACATAATCATTTTTTTGTCGTTTATAAATGGAATTTAATATGACCTTCTTAACAAAAGTTATTGCTTAATAATAGACCTTTCAAATTACATTAGCATGAACAGTTGGCGCCGATAAACCAAAGTGCTCATTGTCCTTTACACAAATGGGTAAATTGAATAATTGTGCTGTTTTTACTATTTACTTTACATGCGTTCGTAGAATATTAATTTTTTAAATGGATTTGTTTATTAGTTCATGGAAGAAACATTACTTATAAAAGGCACTAATGATCCTGCCGTCGACGCGCCCTTAAACCCCAACAACAACAACACAACATTACTTATAAAAATATTATAAACGCGTTTATTTTGATGAATTAAAATACCCGTTTATAAGTAATCGGCTTTTTTATATAAATAAAGTTTTGGAAATCATGGACAAAATATAATTCTGCTATTGGCTACAACTTAAGTACTATATGACAGAAATAGTATTACCTATATTATTAAGAAAAATAACATTAATACTTCCAGTGTGATATCTAATAATTAGACATATAAAAATAACAGTGACCCTTGAATGAGAAAGTGGTAGCAATAACGAAAGTGCATAAATTTCCAGTGAATTGGAAGTCATTGAGCTATTATTTTATTAGTGAAGGGGAGAATAATCCAACACACATTCACAATTTTTTGGCGACAAATGAAACTGATGAAGACACAAAAGTTAAAATCTTTTTGAATTTCGCAAGTCATTTCTTTCATCACTTTCACAAAGCTGTTAACCAACAGACTGAGATAAGTATTATATTATGTCAGCTTTAAAATCAGTGCTAGAAAAATGTAAAAGATACTGTTTCTTTGGTTAAGAAAACAAGAAAAAGCCTTTAGAAACCAAATTCTCCACAGAAAGTGATAATATCAAAAAATAATGCTCTAGTATTCGTTGATAAATGTCTGGAGTATCTTAGTAAATAGTCAGATTTTAATGAAAGCAATTGGCTATACAAAATCCCAAAATTAAATTCAAATCACAGGGTTTCATTTGATGACTGTGAGACTATATTAGAGGTTATAAATTTGCGAGAAAAAATGAATATCAAAGTGAACAAACTTTACTCTGAAATTACAATATTATGCGAAATCCAGGTAAAAGTAAGAGAAGTATTTCATGAATAAAAAATGAGCTTTTTCTCGAAATTAATTTGACAACTGAAAGCGATAAAGCAAATGACAATTTTACTGTAGACAAAATAGAATTAAAGATGAAAGAAGTGCAAAAAATATAGCTTAAAAAATGAAATAGTAAAAACATACCTTTTATCATTTTCTACTCGTTCGTAAAATATTATATTTTTGAAGTGTAGCATATTTTTATAGGTTATTCTTTTTAAAAAAATTCTTACCATCAACCGAAAAAATATTGGAAAACCCTAGCGGCGAATGGTGCTAGTTCGCGAATGGTAGCGCTCAATTTAGTTCGCGAACGGTACCGCTCAGTTTAGGTCGCGAACGGTACCGCTCTCTATAGTTCGCGACCGGGAGCACTCTGTTTAGTTCACAAATGGTACCGCTCTCTATAGTTCGCGACCGGGAGCGCTCTGTTTAGTTCGCGAACGGTACCGCTCTCTTTAGTTCGCGACAGGGAGCGCTCTGTTTAAATCGCGAACTAGATCCTCCAAGACAGCTCACTCGTTCGCTTTGCTAGCGCTACTGCACGTGCTCTCTTGTTTGTTATGGTAGTTGTGGTTATCGACGGTTGTCTTTTGATTGTTAATGGGATCAAAGTGTATTTTATTTTCACATTCCACGTTAAATTTCCGTTTGTGACTTCTGCAATAATTATTAATGTTGAACAATTTATTTTTCTTTTATTTTTATATCTGTGTCTTCAGTGAAATGTGTCCACAAGGAACTGTGTTTCCTTTTAGATAATAAACTAAAAGAAAAGTTGGTCTTCGGGAAAGGATTGAATGAACTAACGAACTAAGGAGCGAGAGATCTGGGAACTAGTTCACGTAGTTTGCCTGTGGGAGCGCTCTTCCGAACTAGTTCGTTCGCGAACTACACAAGACTAGCCTGAAGGGCACTGGAGGAATATCAAAGAGACACCGGCCATGGGGTGTAATCAGCCATATGCTATATTGAAGGCACTAAATAGATTAAGAACTGAAGTGTCCCGATGCAGCACAAATATAAAAAAATATGGTTACACTGCTGAAAATGAACTATGTGAATGTGGTGAACTGCAGGACCCACAACATCTTCTGGAATGCAGGAAACTACCTGAAACCTGCATTATCGATGACCTTTTTAGGGCAAATGAGTAGGCCATCAGGATTGTGGAATTCTGGTCACATTCCATTTAATTGTGTCCTATAATCCATAAGCTTAATATTAATTTCATTTGTTTTGTTTCAACTTGTAATGTTATGTCCTGGACAAGAGAAATAAATAAATGTCATTTATGCCAGAAGGATGCCTGGTACCCAGGATATTTTGGTACACAAGTTCCCATCTCCACAGTTTATATGAGGTGGTGGTTTCTGGGAAAATACTGTCAGCTGTCACTGCAAAGCAGTCATTGAAGTTGTTAGCCATGGATATTGGCAGTTACTGCTACTGGAAACTATGGTTTGCGGGTGTGGACAGTTCGTTGCTGGTCATTCATTCAGTCCAAGAGTTGTACTGTAGAGAGGCCTATGTGTAAACTAGTGCAGTGGCTGCAGGTAAGTTGGTGTATGAGGTGATATTTGGAACAGGTCAAATTATTGGGAAGGTTTCCCATGTAGTAGGATTGATAGATGGATGCTTGCTTCAGGTTTTGCAGTGAGGCCAATGCCATGGGTAAGATGTATGTGGTGGTTTTGGAGAATCTGAAGAAGGTTATTTTGGACCAAAATGCTATTTAGATTCATTGGTATGTTAGGTAAAATGTGGGAGGGGGGAGGGGGGGAGACGATTGGTTGAATTTTGATGAGAAGAGTGTGGATCTCTGGAAAGAAGTAAATTAAGTCATGTTCATGCCTGTTGATTGATGGACTTGAAATCGGAGAGAATTCAGGGATATGGTTGGTTTTGTAGGTGAAGGGTGAGAATAGTTATATGAAGGAGGGTGACAGTATTACAGATTTGCTTTTGTACAAGATCCGCAGGGTAACAGTGGGAAATGAGGGCTTGAGATAACTTTTTGGAAAGGGATCTTTCATCAAAACTGTCAAAGTGTGCATAATACTTCAAATTAGTCAGTTTAATGTGGACAGAGGTGTGAAGGGCGCCCTGCCATTGAGCAATGTCTACAATGAGGAATGCGATATATGTGTTGGAGGAAATCCATGTGTAGTTGATGGATTAGTTACTGTTGAGATAATTAAGGAATTGAGTTGATTTTCACTGTGGGTTCTGATGATAAATATATCGTCTATATATCTTAACCACACAGTAGGTTTAAAGTGAATATGGTTTAAGAAATGTTCCCCTAGATAACTTAGGAAAAGGTTGGCATAAGATGGGACCATGGTGGTACCCATGGCAGTGCTGCGAATATGCTGATGTACTTTAGAATTGAAGGAGAAGAAGTTTTTGGAAAGAATGAAGTGAGCCAAGGATATAAGATGATGTGTACGGGAAAGGCTTTGTGGGGGTCATAGCTCTATGAAATGTTCCAGAGCACTTTGTCTAGTAACAAAGCGCACTCATCCTGGGTTTTAATTTCACTGTAAATAATATCATCATCAGCGGATAGCCTTTTCTTTCCCCTTATTACGTCCCACAAATCATGAAATATTTGTATGGAGGAATTTTACATGAATGGAGACAAGGATGGAGTCTGCAGGAAAAGGAGTGTGGATTGTGGGAAGATGCTCAAGGAAGTGTGAGATGTGTTTGACAATAGGAAGGCAGATTTCACACAAAAGATTGGAGATGTTGATCAAAAAAGGCTGAAATCTGTTTAGTGGGCAATCCAGATGCTGCATCTGTAGGTCGCCCAGGATTTTCAGTCTTTTTGATTTTGGGAAGAAGGTAGAGGGTCAGTATAGGGGACTTCTTAGGAGTTAATAGAGACATGGACTGAGAAGAGAAGCCATATAAGGGAGCCTGCAGGTCAAGGAAAGTAATTATTTCCTGGCATATGGAGATGTTGGGACCTGTAGCATGTAGAAGGTAGGTATTGATATGAGACTGCTTATTTTTTTTACATATGACTTTACACATTATCAACATCATCAAGATCGAGGTCATTAGAGGGAGGATGGGACTGGGGACAAATAATGGGCAGGAATTTGGCCATGACCTTCTTGAAGGAAGCACCTTGACATTCACCTGGCGCGATTTGGTGAAACCATGGATAATCCATAAGGATGCCCGGACAGGGATTCGAACGAGCGTCCTCCCAAATGCTGGGGTTCCCCAGGGAAGTGTGGTAAGGCCTCTGTTGTTTTCTTATATACATTAATGATTTGTGTGATGTAATAAGGGGGAAGAAAAGGCTATTTGCTGATGATGCTATTATTATTTATCGTGAAATTAAAACCCAGGATGACTGCGCTTTGTTACTAGACAATATTATGAAAATAATTGCATGGTGTAAAGACTGGCAGTTGGAGTTAAACACTAAAAACTGCCAAGTCATGCATATAAGTAAAAATGTGACACCATTTAGCTCTGCATATACAATTAATGGCACTGTCCTTAGAACGTTAAATTCCGCTAAGTACTCAGGGGCAACAATTCGTAATAATTTGTTATGGAATTAGCATATCGAGAAGGTAATTGGGAAAACAATTCTTATGCTTCTATTTCTAGTTCGTAATTTAAAACAGTGCATACAAATCACTAGTGCGTTCTCACTTAAAATATTGTTGTTCCGTATGGGACCCCCATTAATGGAGGCATTGGAGAAGGTCCAAAGAATACCTGCCCAATTCGTGACAGGTATGTACAGTTGGAGGGAAAGTGTAAGTGTGATGTTGAAGGAGTTAGGTTGGGAAGACCTAGAATACCGAAGACGTTGCTCTCTACAGAAGTGAATTCAAAAATTCACGACAGATGTCATATTTTAAAATGAACATTCTTATCTAGGAATGACTGCGAAAATAAGAGAAATCGGGGCCAGAACCGATTCATTTCTGTACACATTTTTTTCCCACAAGTGATTAAGGAAAGAATGGGAAGGACTTACTGGGTGAGTAAACTTAAAATCCAACAGCAGTAGTTCTCGATAAATCACTTCGACCATCCTGATCTGGGTTTTTCCCAGATCGCTACAGGCAAATGCTGGGATGGTTTCTCAAAATAGCCCCGGTGCGCCTCCTGCCATATCCTGTATAACTCTTTCAAACTATTACACTTTTGGATATGTGGAATGCACCCTCGCCACACACTTTTAGTGAATCGCAGAGTAATCATATTAATAATAATAATTGCAAGGCCTGAGTGTTAATCACTCACCCACCACACTTGGTCCGCATAATATAGTCACTGCATTCCATGACGATGAAGGTAGAACCATTGTTGGCTAGGAGAATGATGTTTCTGCAATTTCTGGAAAGCTCTGCCATGTCTCAAATTTCCATGGTGTTAACATTATTAGATTGTGGAATAAAGATTAGGAAAGAGGGTGAGGATAGACTGGAAGTGAGGAACTCTCACAATAAGAGAAGGGGGGCATGATTTAGTGGGAAAATGTGTTGATCTAATGAAGATGGTTTGAATAGTTCTAGGCTGGAATCAATCTCATTGTACCAGCAATTGTTTTCTGCTATGGTGGTAAAGTGATACTGCCAACGGAAAGAGCGATAGAACTCTAGTGAATCCAAGGCTAAAGCAGCATGGTAAAACTTGGGAGTTGGAGAGAATAGAACATGGGTATAACTGATAGTTATGGTTCTGACAGTGGAGTTGAGGAAAATTTAATCACAGACTGTTAGGTTTAACTGAAGGAAGGGCAGTGGCTTTTGGGGTAGTTGGTAGATGGCTAGGAAGGGAGAGATTGAGGAGGTGAGCAAGGCATGGAGTTGTTGTGTCTTGGGGAGGAGTTGGTGGGTTGTGGTTAGGAGTTGAAAATTAATAGGGAAGGGACAAACCTAGAGTCAAATAGATTTTTATATGAGTTGACAGCTTGTACAGATGTTTTGTATACATTGATCCTGAATTTGTCTGCATTGTACCAAGATCAGCAGATCATGATGAATGAGGTAAGGGGATGAAAGGTAGAAGATTTTGTGGAAGGGGAAACAAGTTGGGTGGAATGTATATTTTCCATGTGAATATGTGTTGGAGTACCAGCTGAGTAAGGGTAAGGGATTGTGTTAAACAATAAACGTGGAGAGATGGATGAAGTTGTGGGTGGCAACCAGAAATCTGGAAGTTTTATTATTAAACTACGAGACAATCCACGCGAAAATTTCGTGATTTAAAAATGATAAATGCTTGTAATACAATGAAAAGTAGAACCACACTTTTATAACAAATATTTAGCAAATAGGTACGCATTAAAATGCATACAACATATTACGAAACAGTTAGGGAAATTTAAAACACCCTGTATGTATGACAAACTGTCACTGACCTTAACAGAATACAACAAACCTGAACAAAATGCACACAGCATATCATCATCTCTGTGATATGTGATGTTGTACGAATAGAATGTTTTCATTGGAATTGTATAACAAAGCAAAAACGTTTCCGTAGTAGAAAAAATTATCCGAAAATCTGCTTATTGTATAAAAAACAGTTTGTCATATATGTGATATCTGCTGCTGCAGTCTAGGGATTTGGCTCCGAACAGTCTCATACGCGCAATCACTTTAAGCTTCAAATTCTGAAAAATTCTTTCTTAATTTATGACTTTACCTAATTGGAGACCTTAATCTTTAAAACTGTATGTCATTTATCGATTTCAGTCAGGTATCGATGGAGATAAATGGCTCGTAATAATAATAATAATAAAACATGTTGCAGAAATAATATTAATACTTTTCCCCTTAAAGTGTCGAATTCCAAAAAAATCCTTTTATAAAATAGGGTGTGACCAAAGCGGACACCTTGGTCTTTAAAATGATACCTCATTTATCGATTTCAGTTTGGCATCTAGCGAGGTAAAAAAAAAGTTTTAGAAACAATATTTTTGCCCCTTAAGAGTTGAATTTGGAGAAAGTTCTTTCTGAAAATATGATGTGATCAAAACGGATACTTTAATATTTAAAACGATACCTCATTTATCGATTTTGGTTAGGTATCAATGGAGATAAATGGCTCCTGACAGAAAAATGCATTGAAGAAATATTAATACTTTTGCGCTTTAAGGGTTGAATTTTCAAAAATTCAACCCTTAAAATATGGTGTAATGGAATTGAAGACCTTATGAAGACCTCAGTCTTTTAAATGATACCTCATTTATCAATTTTGTTTCATTATCAAGGGAGATTAAATGACTCGAGATACTAAAAACATATTTTAGAAATACCAATATTTTTGCCCTGTAAGGGTTAAATTCAGAAAAAATCTATTCTTAAAACATGATGTGATCACGCCGGGAACCTTAATCTTTGGAATGATATCTCATTTGTCTATTTCGGTTATATATTAATAGAGATAAATGGCTCGTGACAGAAAAATGCATTGTAGAACCATTAATACTTTTTCCATTTAAGGGTTGAATTAAAAAAAATATCTTTCTTAATATATGATGTCACCAAAGCTGAGACATTACTCTTCATAATCCTACTTCATTTATTGATTTCAGTTAGGTATCGAGGGAGATAAATGGCTCGAGACACAAAAAACATATTTTAGAAATACTGATATTTTTGCCCATTAAGGGTTCAATTCAGAAAAATTATTTTCTTAAAATATGTGATCACAGCAGAAACTTAAGTTTTTAGAATGATACCTCATTTATCTAATTCAGTTATATATTAATGGAGATAAATGGCTAGTGACACAAAAATGCGTTGTAGAAAACATTGATACCTTTTCCCTTGAAGGGTTGAATTCCAATAAAAATATCTTACTTATATCAAGGGAGATAAATGGCTCAAGACACAAAAAAAAACGCATTTTAGAAATATTCAAATTTTTTCCCTTTAAGGGTCGAATTATGAAAAAATCCATTCTGACCTTAAACTTTAATATGATACCTCATTTATCTATCGGTTAGATATGAAGGGAGATAAATGGCTTATGACATAAAAAAATTTGTTGCAGAAATATTGATACTTATGCCCTTTAAGGGTCGAATCCTGAAAAATTCCTTTCTTAATATATGATGTCACCAAAGCACAGATTTTAATCTTTAAAATATTACTTTATTAAACGATTTCAGGTAGGTATCCATGGAGATAAATTACTCGTAACACAAAAAATAGCATTTTAGAAATATTAACATTTTTGCCCTTTAAGGGTGAATTCTGAAAAATTCCTTTCTTGAAATATGATGCAACCAAACTGGAGACCATGAGCTTTGGAATAACACCTAATTCATTGATTTCGGTTAAGTGCACGCTCTATCTGTCGCTGAGAGTAGCCATTCTATTCAAAAACAGTCCTTAGATGTTTCAACTTCATTACGCCTTGTTGAGAAGATTTCTCTTGTTCAATAGGTAGATACCGAACTCTCACGATCGGAAATGGCTCTCGCTCTGCGTACCAATGTGGCCAATACGGAGTTGCATTAAGCCACGTGATGGTAACTGGCTACTGTTTTTGAACAGGATGGCTACTCTCGGCAACAGATTGAGCGTGCCTTTATACAGAAGCCACCTAGACCACCATCTGAACATGAAGAACCATCGAAAACTTTTGCCTTTCTGCCATATGCCGGGAACATGTTGGGAAAGATTGGAAGACTCTTGGCACGGTGTGGTATAAAAAGTATTTTCCGGCCGCCTGCCAAGATGAAATTCATTCGGTTAAGGATGATTTAGGCCCGTATTACCGAGCACAAATGACACTTAAGGCTGGTATAAGTGGAAGAGTACGCAATAGCCGAACATGCTT
The DNA here is from genome assembly GCA_031002005.1 of Vandiemenella viatica. Taxonomy (NCBI): domain Eukaryota; kingdom Metazoa; phylum Arthropoda; class Insecta; order Orthoptera; family Morabidae; genus Vandiemenella; species Vandiemenella viatica. The sequence goes on along the minus strand of JARYHS010013630.1, from coordinate 101,079,946 downwards.
TCTATGAAGAGCATAAGATAGAGTTTGATAAAACGGTGGTTCTGGCAAGGGTCTCTTCATTCCGGGACTCATTAATTGGGGAGACATTGGAAATACTGTTGCACGAAAATAACATCAATAGGGACAGCGGACTCTACCTGAGTGAAGCCTGGAGACCAATTATTAGGGATCTACGTTTTGAACGAGAGAAATTGGATTCAAATTGATGCCGTGAATTAATTTCACCAGCACATCCGGCTACCAGTTAAGCAACATAGGGCGTGGTTAATACGTGGATGGGTGACCAGGTATGGCTCCATACGCAGTTCGCAACATCGATACCCGCAGATCGCGCATTCCAGTTCTGCATTCGTTGCTTGGGTGGCCTGGCAATCGTCGATAGACAGAGTCAGAGTTTTGCCAGCTGCTAAGCCAGTCTAGTTTGTGATTTCAGGTAATAATATCTGCAGTAATAGACCTGATGAAGACAACCGAGCCGGTTGTGGTAATGTTGTCATTTTACAACACTATCCGGCTGAACTTCTGTGAAGAATTCATTTCATCCATATGCCGGGAAAATCTCCACTCACATACAACAGTATAAATATTTAAATGCTATTTGCATATTTTTACACGTAAATTTCAAATTTTTCGAATAATAGGGATCATTTTGAAGAAATAACTGTAACACAGACACATGGAATAAATACCCTTCAACATATATTAGGAAGATCAAAATCTATTCTTAACATGTCTCCAACTTAGACTGAATGTATGGCCTCATGCTAACTAGCCTGCCAAACAACTCTCAGACTGGATGAATGGCCATAAATAAACACCCACAACCCTGTACCTTCAAGTAGCAGAACATACCAATATCCATGATTCTAACAACGTCAATGACTGACTGCTTTACAGTGAGACACACCACCAACGCATCTAAACTTTGGAAATGGGAACTTATGTAACAAAATATTCTGTTCTAAACACCATTAAGACTCTACAAATAACGCTTTACTTATTGTTTATTTATAAATAACTTTAACAAAATTCTTATTATTTTAAAAAAAAATTTCTCCAGTAAAATAAAGTTTTAATTTTTATGTTCATGCATATCCACTTTGACATTTTTCCACAACTATTGATAGTTGAGTTTACAACAGTTTACCTCCACCTCATTGACTTTCCCATAGAGTAGCTAGTAGTGCGATAGTCCATGGTGTGTGCATACCCCAGCTTGCCAAATGGCCCAGTCCTACAAACACGAATAAGATTTTTAAAGTGGAATATTGCAAAAGTGTGTTTTTGTGGTTTCTTGACCTTCCTGTCTGTATCTGTGGTGACTGACAGGTTATTTTATCTATCCTTCCTCATTTTTGTGTAGTCATTAAATAGTACAGTGCAACCTTAATATAATGTACCTCAATATAACGAATTCCTCGATTTAACAAATTCTTCGTAATCCCCTTGAATTGTCCATAAGAGTCAATATAAAATATACCTTTACATTGCGAACAACCTCTTTATAACGAATTTTCAACTATCAAGAAAAAGTATACATACCTCTAATTAACGAATTTTGTCAACCCAAAACCTTTATATTAAGTTCCCACCAATCGCGACATGTTTCGACACGCTTTTGTTCGTAAAACAATCATTGTTGTTTGATTGAAAGTAATGTAAACACTTCTGCTCATCACTATTGTTAAAGATTTAAGTTAAAATGGCTCAGAAACGTAAAAGGTGTTCCTTATCGGTTGCAGAAAAGCGAAACATCATTAATTATGTTGACAAAAATCCTATGACGAAAAAATTGGACATAGCTAATAAGTTCGGGATTCCCGCAAGTACATTGGCTACAATTTTAAAATTTAAAGATAAGTTTTCAGAAGAAAGTGGTTTGCCTGTAAACAGTAAAAGATTAAAATCATGCGAGTTCAAAGACGTAGAGGAATGTGTGTTGAAGTGGTTAAAACAGTGCCGAGACAAAAAAATCACAATCGGAGGCCCTATTCTTCAGGAACATGCTCAGCAGTTTGCAGTAGAATTGGCACATGAAAAGTTCCGTGCTAGCAACGGGTGGCTTCAAAATTTCAAAAAACGAAACAATATTGTTTTTCGAAAAATATGCGGTGAAAGTGGTAGTGTTGATGAAAAAGTATGTGATGATTGGAAAAACAAACTAGCAGAGCTGACCACCGGATACGATCCCGAAGACATCTTTAACGCCGATGAAACTGGACTATCCTATAATTGTTTACCTGCAGTGGCGGCTGTACCTTAAGTGCGCTCGTGCGCTGAACCACCAATCCAAAAGATTTAAAAATGACAAAATATTAAGTACCTACTTCATCTTTATTTTATATTACCATTTTAATATTTATTTTTAAACATACAAAAACAAAACGTATAAAAAATTAAATATCCAATTATGGTGAAACAGTTTGAGCGCTTTACTAAACTATTAAGACTTATTTTCCTGTAAAGACAAATTCTCGTGCGCTTCGGCGAGTGCACGAGGACTGCTAATACAACTAGTAGGTGTACGAGTTAATACGCCTGACGCGTGAAACAAAAGATAGTTCATAGAAACGTATGGAGTAATGAGTTAGTTGTCGAGCGCCGCACGTGCGAACCGAGGATTGCCGAGAGCACCCGATGTTTGACGAATTGGCTGGCTGGGCGCGCGAGGCGACGGCAGCCATGATTGACATCTCGTTATTAGACTATCAGTATAGTTTCACTGTATGTGTGACGCGCTAATAATTGTTTATTTATATTTCCGTAAATAATTGTTTTTAGTTTTTGTTTCGATTTTTTTCGAGAACTTTTATTCTATACTGTGTATGGTGTTAGTGAAAGTGAGCATAAACATTGATTATATTAAAGAAAATAACAGAACTTTTCAAAATAAAGTGAACATAAAATTGGCCGGACCGCCACGGCCCTTTTTAAATTTAAAACAAGAGTGCAAATCGAAAAATAAAGCATTTACACGAAGTTTTAAAAGTGAAATGTATAATAGAAAGAAATGGTTGTGTGGATGTGAGCGTCTTAATGCATTCTTTTGTTTTCCTTGCATTATTTTTGGCGGAGAATCGATTTGGACAGAAACAGGAATCAAGGATTTGACGCATTTGAGTGAAAAAATAAAAAAACATGATTCTTCACAAGTACACCTACAAAATGTAATGAGTTTGTCTGTGTTAGGCACGGTCAACATTCGTAATCAGCTAGATTCTGTGTATAGAAGCAATATCCAAAAGTATAATGAACAACTTGATAAAAACAGGTATATTTTATCACGTCTTATCGATTGTGTCAAGTTTTGTGGTGCACCACCAGTTTGATAACCCACCAGCCGCCACTGTTTACCTGACAAAACCTTATCATTCAAAGGCGATGAATGTAATGGCGGAAAAAACAGCAAACTTCGCTTAACAGTATTGCTGGGAACAAATTGTACTGGGACTTACAAACTTAAGCCAATCATCATCGGAAAATATAAAAAACCGCGATGTTTTAAAAATGTCAATAATCTGCCAACAGATTACACGTCCAACCATAAGGATTGGATGACTAGTGATGCTTTTTGCAATTGGCTTAAAAGTCTGGATAAAGAGATGAAGAAAAAAAAACAAGAAAATTCTAATGTTCATCGATAATTGTACTGCACACGGAGAAATTCCTAACCTGGAAAATATAAAAATAAAGTACTTGCCTCCAAATACCACTTCAAAACTACAACCACTGGACCAAGGCATCATCCAAAGCTTCAAAATGCATTATAGGAAGGAAGTTGTCAGACGATTTCTTGCTGATGTTGAATGTCAAACACCAACTACAATTGATGTTTTACAAGCCATGTGGATGATCGCCAAAGCTTGGAATCTAGTCACTGAAAAGACCATTGCAAACTGTTTCAAGAAAAGTGGGTTTAAAGTAACATGCGAAGATGAGGAGGACGATTTACCAGTCGCAGAACTTGCTAGGTCCTAGCAAATAGTTAAAAAAGAATTGCATCTTCAAGAGACTGAGTTCGAAGACTTCGTTACCTTTGATAATGATTTAGCCGTCTGTGGAGAACTAACTGATGCTGACATCGTCACATCTGTGTTGCCGGTTACTAATGCAGAAGCGGATGAAGACGAGGAAGAAGGGGGTGAAATTGATGAGCATAACTTCACAATAAAAGATGCTTATAATGCTTTAAATATAATAAAATATAATATAATCTTCTCAAAAAGGGAGGTTTGAGTGACGATGTAGTCAATTCCATCACGAAATTAGATTGCGCTTTGGATGTGATAACTCTTACCGGTGGTAAACAGACAACTATTTATGACTTTTTTTCTAATCAAGATGAACAAAATTGAGATTAAGTTACTATAACCACATTGTTGATTCTTTACCTTTAATTCGTGATTTTTGTTGTGCGAATCTTTGAAATTAACATTAAATTACGTACATAATGTATGTACCCACCAAGATATGTACCTACTTTTACGGATTTTACTGCATTCAATTTTGATTATTAATGTAAGAAAAAAATTTTGTTACCTACCTAATTGTTTTTAAATAGAAAATACATACAGTAATTTGATAAAAATGTGTTATCATTTATTAGTAGAAGTTGTTCGCTATAACAAGATAAGTACGTAATGTTGAGGTGAATATAACTATTTTTTTACCTCTTTATAACGAATTTTAGACCAACCTAACCTCAACATAACAAACCTTAGTTCAACGAATTACTTGATATAACGAATATTTTCTTGTTCCCCTCCGATTTGTTATATCGAGGTTGTACTGTACTAAGATTTCTTATAGCCATTAATTGTTTGATTTTGACCTAGTGTTGATATATATTTGAAGGGTGTCTCTTTTCCAATCCTTGAGGACAGATTTTGTTGCTTAGAATACTTGAGAAAATTATATCATTTGTTTCTGTTTGTGGTAAATTCAATTGTTGTTACGTTTTGTTTTGTTGGATGCTCTGTATATCGTTATTATGTTGCCTTGCATGCTAATACTATGAAATAAATATTTTCCATTTTTTAATTTTGGTTTAATCAAAAATTGTAACATGTGCAGACTTCGAGTAATCTATCCAGTATTAATTTTAGATGTACATTGGTTGCTTTTTACCTGTGTGTTGGGGCTGTGCAGTGTCACTGAACGTGTAATGTAAGTGTAGTGCACAGCAACATTGTGAGCTTTGCGTTTGACTGCCACATGTGCTGATCAGATAATAATAGAAAAAGCTTGCTTAACAAATGTAGAAACTTTTAAGATTATACATTGATATAATACTGAAAATGATGTTTGTAAGGTTGTGCTCACTAAACACAGTACTTACAGAAGAAGGATGATAGATAATTTGCACCGAGCGTGGTGGGTGAGCTGTTAGCGCTCTGGCCTTGCATCCAGAAGGACGCCAGTTCGAATCTCCATCCAGGAATCCAGATTTGGTTTTTCCATGGTTTCCCCAAATCACTCCAGGCGAATGCTGGAATCCTTCCTTCAAAAAGGCCATTGCCGAATTCCTTGCCCCGAGTCCAATCCTGCCTCTAATTACTTAGACAAAGTGTAAAGCCATAAGTAAAAAAAAAAAAAAAAGATAATTTGAGTGGGTGCTGAAATTGTTGGCAAAGAACATGTTTCTTGGAAGAATCTTACAAAATGAGGAAAGAGTATGATGGAGTAATGGGTCTTATTTTGAGACACTCTCATTTCTTTTACCTAGTAGTTTATATTTATAGATAAGTATTATAGTTGAAGACAAAGATTAAGTTATTTGAAATAGTTACTGTTTAATGGACATATGGATAGAAAGAGTTAAGTACAGGATTGATCAGGTTAAGGATTGCATCAGGCCTGTTGAAAGACATGTTATAAAGACATATATAAATATGTACATGAGGTTTGTCTGTCTGTCCCTTTGTTACATCATCATGCAAAAAATGCCATACTAAGTTGGCTGTAGTTTTCACTGGTTGTAGGCTTAGAGTATAGCTTAAAATCTGTGGCTGGGGTTCAGAACAAGAAATGATAATTTGTTCATGACCAGAATGGATAGGCACCACAGATCACTTGTTTCTTAACCTCAAAAGATACCAACCAAATATTACATTGCAACAAACTTAACACAAACACTGCACTCTTTGTACTCTGTAGAGTTTTTGATTATGTAAGTTTGGTTATTTATTTCTTCAATTTTCTGAAATAAAGAACATTAGAATAAATGGGAAATGTAAATCAAAGCATTACGTCAACAGTTAATACAGTTAATAAATTTTGATATTTGCTTGACTGAAATTATTAAAGTGGTACTACGTTACAAACAGATAGAATCCTAATCAAAATTTCTGCTTAATATTGACTAAACTCTTTATATTAAAAGGTTTAATTTTCATGTAGCTTTATAAAAATTAGTAAGTTATTTTCTTAATGTTTCTAAATTATGTTGCATTAAAATATACAGAAGGCAAGATTTAAAACTTTCTGATAACTGGAGGCACACAAGAAATAGCTAAAAGAAAATTCTTACATGACAGATTTTTTTTTACTTCTCTAGTATAACAACTGCTACTCTAAAACAAAAATTTAGTGAATGCATTACTCCATGCCCACCTATGCCTGCACATGTGAAGCAGCGGAAAATGCTATTATTGTAATAAAAATACATGTACCATATTACAGATATATATTTCCTGTGATAACAAACCTCAATCAGGTCAGAATCACCGAACTTGCTAAACAGTTGCAAGTGACTTTATCGTAATATCATATTTTATGCCTTACTGCCAGATATCATACGTGGAAACTTTGTGTTTCTATTCTTATTGGCTTTTTTATTATATTCGCAAAAATTTGTCATGTTTAGTAACAAAGTAAAATTGAGACAAACAATTTAAAGACTTGTGAAAAATAGTCTGAACATCTTTAGGAGCATAATGAAAATTATTTATTCTATTGACTGACTTATTTAGTATTACTGTATTCATTTAAGTGTGTTTATTATATTGTGAAAGTGCAGTAGATAGGATATTTGCAGAATGTGACATGGAATGTATGCATGTCAAACATTTCCCAAGTTTTTCTTTAATTTTTTTTTTTTTTTATATTTTCTTTAAATGAAATTAAAACTGTTGTGCTTGCTCTTTAATTTGTTGAAAGTAATTTGGAAGTTTTCTTTTGCACGTTTTGTTCTTGCCTTAATATAAAACTTCTGTTGCAGTGTAACTCCAAATGAAGAACCAGATCATTCACCAGGAACAGAACTTCGTCGTGTAAGTGTCAGTCATGCTGGAGGAAATATTGATGTCTCGTCAGCAGCCTCACCTCTTTCAGATTCTAATCACTCTTCAATATTTTCACAGTCAGAAGGTGTGCATTCTGTTAGGTAAGACAATTTCTTCAGTTATTTCAAAGGATAATAAATTCAACAAATGAAAAGCTTCTGTATGATGATTTCAGTAAGTTTATAGCTCAGCTAATATGACAGAATCGCAAATTAAAAAGGAATAGATTGCTTGGTGTTTAATGTAAATTTTAGCGCATTCGGATTTAGTGGGGGGGAAAAATACTGGTTGTCAAGTTAAAATTGGAATAAACTAGCTGTGCCTGTGACTTTGTGATGCAGGATTTGACATTTGTGCTGATAATCCAAGGAGAAACTATCTGACTGGGTGGGTAAATGTCCTTCATTTTATTTATTTGTTTTCCTCCTGAGATCTCCTGCCTATTGAGCAGTTAACACTCAGACTCACATTCGGGAGGACATGGGTTCGAATCCCTGTATGGGCTTCCAGATTTGGGTTTTCCATGGTTTCCCCAAATCACTCCAGGTGAATTCTGGGATGCTTCTTTCATAAGTCCATGGCTGAATTACTTCCCATTCCTTGTCCCCAGTCGCATCCCATCTCTAATGACCTCGATGCCAACAAGGCATAAAGCCATAAGTAAAACTGGCAATTGGGAAGGTATATGTTTGTTGTTGACCTGCAGTTACAGTGGTAGCATTTTGCACATGCAACCATTTTCCCTCCTTCCCTGTACCTTCCTACTTTTGCCCGCTACAAATTTCAGCATTTTTGGTAAAATATTCATCATCTCTGTTGTTAATTTATTCCAGTCCCTATACCTATAAAACCAGTTACCTATAAAAGAAAATTTCCCCACACCCTTACGCAACTGTTTATTCTTCCATCAATATCTTTCCATGCCACATTATCAATTTATGCCATGTGCACTCCTACTACTCTATTTACCCTCCAGTCTTTCAATGAATTCCATTCAACTCCTTTATCCTGTCAGTTACTGATTGTAATCTTCATAGACTATCTAGCAGCCCTTCTATGCATCCCTCTAAAGCCTGTATTTGTTAACCAACTTCAAAAAAGGAGGAGGTACTCAATTCGTCTGTATTTTTTTGTATGTATGTTCAGCGATATCTTCGCCAATTTTGAACCGATATAAATGAAATTTTTTTAGTGGATAGGGTATACCTCCAAAGTGGTCCCATATGAATTTGATTGAGAAAACCCCTTCTACCTCCCTACGCCCCCTAATTTTTATACAAATCCACATTTTTTTTTCGATCTCGATGAAACTTTGGACATATATAGCCAAAAATAAAGAGAAAAATACTGTCAAGTTTTGGTTTAAAAAAACTGAACCCCTCTCCCCCTATCCACCCCCTTAATTTTTGCCAATTTTCTTTATTCAGAGCTACAGTCGACACCATTTAACTGGTTTTCATTAAAGTTGGCAATTACATGTAGTTTTTCATGGAAAAGGTATCTGACAAAAATTAAATAAATAAAAAAACCACCCCATATCTCCCTTTACACTCCTTAATTTTATAGAAATCTACATTTCTTATCTGATTTTTATTGAACTTTGCCCATGTATACTTTAAAACAAAGAGAAAATTCCTGTCAACATTTGGTTTGCCAAAGCTTAACTCCTTTCCCTCCTTCAACCCCATTAACTTTTGTCAATGTTCTTTATAAAAAGCTACAGTCGCGATCGTTTGACCGATTACCATGAAAGTTGGTGCTTATATGTATTTTTTCACGAAGATGATGTCTAACCAAAAGATCTACAAACCACCCCCTCTCCCCATTAAACCACTTACTTTTTATATACAACCACAGTTTTTATCTGGTGTAGACAGAACTTAGCAAATTTTTACTATAAAACAATGAGAAAAATAATGCCAACTCTTGGTTTGCATAAACTGAACCCCTCTCCCCATTTCCACCCCCCCTGATTTTTGTCAATTTCTTTTTAGAAAGCTACAGTCGACACCATTTGACCGATCTTTATGAAAGTTGGTACATACACACATATATATAGGCCTATGTATAATTTTTTATGGCCAAAAAATCAAAAAACTATCCTAGCTCCCCTTCCCTTAATATTTGTACAAAAACCACATTTTAATCCTATTCGGTGGAACTTCGCATGCGTATATCTTAAAACAAATAGAAAAAGAAAAATACTGTCCACATAACTTTCACAAAAATGCAAACCCTTTCCCCGTTTCTACCCCTTTATTTACTGTCAATGTTCTTTATACAAAGCTACCGTTTCTTTCTGATTTTGAAGGAAGTATGTACATGTATACTGCAAAACAAACAGAAAAATACTGTCTACATTTGGTTTCGAGAGTCCAAACTCTGCTGCGTCCTTTCCATCCTTTAGTCTACAGTTTCTATCCGATTCTGAAGGAAACTTGCACACGTATACTTTAATTAGGTTGCAGAAGCCCAACCCCTCTTCCCTTCTACCCCCACCCCTCATAATTTCCAATGTTCTGTATAGATATCCACAGTTTTATCAGCTTTCAATGGAACACTACACATTTATACTTAAAAACAAAGAGAAACATAGTGTCTACATTCTGTTTACAAAACCCTACCACTTACTCCCTTAACCCATTTATTTTTTGCAAATTTTCTTTTCACAGTGCTACAGTTATTATCTGGTTTCAATGGAAATTTGCCCGTGTATACTTTAAAACAAAGAGAAAAATAGTGCCCTAACTAGTTTTACAAAAACCAAATTACTCTTCGTCTCCACATCCCTTAATTGTTTTTTATACATACCTACAGTTTTATCTGATATCAATAGAAATTTACACACCTATACTTTAAATCAATCAGAAAAGGCAGTCTACATTTGGTATACAAAAGCCCAGTCCCTCTTCCCCTTTACCCTCACCCCTTGTAATTTTCAATGTTCTTTATAAAAATCCACAGTTTTAAATCCCGTCAAAATCAATTAAGCTATTTTTAAGTCATGGCATAATATTTATAAAATAAATGTGTCGTACTTCAGATTTCAACTGGATCCCAAGCTTTCACATTGTGAAAATCAATCAAAAATCTATATTTTCTGCGTGATGCCGGAGCAAACAGATATATTCCAGAGACAGATTTCTGTATGTGGTATGTATTAATACCCAGAAGTTACATGTTTCGGTTATCGACCAGCTGCTTTAACAGATTTTATGATACGATCGAAACATAGCCTGGACCAAAATGTTAACTGACATTCCTAAACACAACACCCAATTCACCCCGTTCTGGAAGTTTTTGTGGTATATAAAGACAGAATTCTTCTTTGAAAGCAAGCGCTTAATCCCTGAGCTACCAGAAAGTTTGCAAAATGGGAACTGCTGCGGTATATTTAAAATAGAAAACAAATTATAATACCACTAAAAATCTAAAAATAAAATAATTGTTTAAAAAAACATAAAAACCGCCTTCAAAAAAAGCACTAAAATTTTTAAAATAACTTTATACCTTGCTTAGGAGAAAGTAAATCTAAATGGTCAATATTTTACATTACTGTCATTGAAATTTTTACATTAATTAGTTATTTTTGGAGTCGGTGCCAGCGAAAGCAAGAAAAACAAAAAGATAAAAACAATAATGAATAACAATAATACATAAAAAATCATCTTACTGCTTACCTACAATTAATGCAAGAAACATGTTTCAACAAAACTGAAACATACAGATGATACCCCGATATTATGCTAACTGTAAATCGTTTACTGCAGGAGGCAGCCTACAAACTGACACTGTAGCGCCAGAGATATGCCTGGATGACCAATAAGGCCGAGCCACAGATTAAAATACTGTTAATTTGTTTCCTTAAGCTGTCTCCCGCAATAACACTATCTGCCTCACGACATGCTGTAAAAGAATGGGAATTTTTGTTCATACTCCCTGTTTCACCTCTAACACCAAAAGAGGTTCAGTAATTCAATCTTCGCGATGTGACAGCTGGCACCGACTCCAAAAATTACTAATTAATGTAAAAATTCCAATGACAGTAATGTAAAATGTTGACCATATAGATTTACTTTCTCCTAAGCAAGGTATAAAGTTATTTTAAAATTTTTAGTGCTTTTTTTTTGAAGGCGGTTTTTATGTTTTTTTAAACAATTATTTTATTACCCAACATGTGGGCCCCATACTACACAACTATATTCAAACAATGCTTGGACCATAGTTTTGTAATCCAGTTCCCTCACTTCACTAGTACATCGTTTCATATCTGTTTCCAATTTATGAAGAATTTTGAAATCTTATCTATGTTTCCTGTTTAGTTGAGTTTATTATCAAATGTTATGCAAAGATATTAGCACTTAAAGCCTTCAAAAAGCAATTCTTTCCCCGTCCTATAATCATAATCAACCTTTAGTTTTTTCACATGTGTCCCTAATTAGTTGACTCTTCTTTGCATTTATCTTCATTCCCAGTTAGATAACCTTCCCATGTCACCCTGCAGCTGTTCATAGTCTATTTCCATGTTGATCCTACTATATAACATGGTATCCTCCGTAAACATCCTAACTTCTGATAGCAAATGATCAACACAGTCATTGATTAGAATAATTGGCTGCTGTACAAACTACGGCCAGTAGAAAAATCTGTAATTTTGGTATGAAAATGTGATTAAAGCACTCCTTAGGCATAAGCATTCAAGAAAAAGTGTATGCCAAGCTGACAAAACAGGTAGGACAGAAGTAATATAGTACAAATCGTCATGTTATGTGCAATATTAGCCAATAAGTAGTAGCCATTATTACTGTGAACGTGCTCTTCTGCATACAGCACAAATGTTGATTTTCAAGGAGCTGTAGTAGCGGAGGGTGTGCTTAAGTTGAAATACAGCTTGGTCCTGAATGAAGGCTATTATTTCATGGTGTATTGTAGACTTTGAGTGAAGAAGGTTGCTACCATTGCGAATTCTGACTATAATGATGTCGGAGACATCTTGAGACACGTATTGCCACTTATTCAGTAATGTGTGTAACCGTGTTGTGTGTAAGTTTAATGGCATCCTGGACCAGAATGACTGCTAATATTCCATGGTGATTAGTGGATTTTGAGTGAAGAAGACAGCAGTCAAGCCAAATTCTGACTAAATTATGTCATAAGTGGTTCAAGATGGGTATGAACACAAAGCCAGTAATGTGCATAACTGTACAGGCACCACTGATTACATCTTTTACGGCTTCGGGGTACACTTTTTTATGAAGAGTAAGTGGCAAGGAAGCAGTTAACTATATTTTCAACCAGAGTTAACAGTTTTTTTTTTACTCGCTGTACTTTTCACAGTAACCGAATAATTAATAGCAATACCCTGTCCTCTGGCACTCCCATTTTCAGTTCCACTTCTTTTATTGCAAAATTTTCTACTTTATTGGCTTTCTACATTTTAAGAATTCTTCTACCCAACAAATCACGTTTTCATGCAATTCAGTGATTTTTACCTTATTTACTACTATTTTATGCCTCCATTCTATCAGATGCCTTAGAAAGACCCACAGATATAATACCAGTTTGGACTCCCTTGTCCATTTCATCTGAAAAATCTTGAATATAGACGACTAACTGAGTTTCATGTTGTCGTATCTCTAGGGAATTCTTCTGTTGTTTTAGCCAATTGATGAAGTGTAGTCTTTTATGTTTTGACAAACTTGAAACGTATTGTTTCTTTTCTTATTAATTCAGACTACATTCATGAAGTAAGGTCTCCGAAGATTATAAGATCCAATTTTAAAAGCGACTTATTGAATAGTAGTGATCCATACACACACTAATGTTTTTAATCACTCCCTGCCTGTTACTCCTTGTCCCCATGACAACTAACTCTTTATCTCAGAGTAACCCGCATGCTATTTTATTTTCTCTTTGGAACCTGTTATGTTGCAACGTGAGTATCCTTGCTTAAAACAGTTTTGTCAATTTGAAAACCAATTTCTTTCCAAACAGACCTTTCTGATGTGGTTGCATAGCAGTCTCCTTATTAATTTGCTTACTATTGATGTGAAACTGATTGGCCTGTAATTTTTGACCCTATTTGAATATGCCTTGCATAGGATACTTCATGTCCAGATTAGAAATATATTTACCAGAGATACAGAAGTCAAAACTGTAAATTCTGAAATATTTATCTTCTATGGATACATCACACAAAAATTATGGTCAGATTTAAAGAAGAGAGAACACAATGATAGCTAATTTCATCAGTTTACATACAAAATAGTTAGTATCCAGCTTAGTAACTTAGTTACCAATAGCACACGGACTAAAATCATAAATTTAGGAATTTTTGTCTTGCAATGTTTATATTGTGCCAAGATTAACAAAGAGATTTTTTACAAAACTGAACATCATGATTTCATATAGATATAAAGTTGCTAGTGATACAGAGGTCAAAGCCATATATTTTGGTTGTTTTGTAATGACCAGATTTGAAGAAATTTTCACGATAGATTGTCATGGGTTAACATACAAGTTAATTTCTATCCTGATAAGTCAAAATGGTTAGGTTCACATTTAATCCATTTCCTAATAACACCTTATTTATAAATGTTAAAAATAACAGGTTGGTAAAGACTTGCTGCTTGGATCTTCTTGAAAGTCAGTTGATTAATTCTGCTGCAAGAGCCATGATAAGCAACTTGCTGGATAGTCTTTCAAATGATGATGATTTCAACTTAACCAATTAGTTATTCAATTGAAAGGTTACTGTTAAATGGCTGCCAGGTGATTTTCTTAATCATTCACTAAATAAGGATTATTAATACAACTTATGAATGTATTTGTGAGTTAAATGAAATAAGAAGACTGATGAGACACTTTTCATTTTGGTGAAATTCTCATAACAAAACATCGATGGACCTCTCTCTTCATCCAGAAATATTAAAGCACATTACAAAACGATTCCAGTGATTAACCTTCAGCCCACATTCCTGGATGACGACTCACTAATGATTACTGACAATGACTGTTTCTGCTCACCCTTGATGCGAGCTAAAATAAGTGCCAGAGAAACATAATAAAGGGTACTGCCAGATGTTTCTCATGAATTAACAATTCCCACTGACAGTCAGAATCATGTGAAAATGATTAGAACAAAATACAGAATCACTCAGTCATTAGTAACTGCTTTAAAATTGAAATTAAAGCTAATTACATAATTTAAACATAAAATAAGCAACATAAACCACTCCAAATAGCTGAAAATACCCTCAAAACACCATGGCTTATATCAACATTTATAATTACTATCTTTCTATTTATATTTCGTATGTCATACTGCTTCTGATCATATTACACATCATTTACACAGTCGCCTCTCATAAAAACAAGATTCATTTACATGGAAAATGTGAAAATTAATACCTAATTAACTTTTATATGTCTTTAATACCTAAGAATAAGATTAATAAAGGCTGGGTTTGAGGTCTGTTACAAGGTGATAGTAGGAAAACTTATCTCAGTCGTCACGTTAGTCTGAGATTCTAATATACCTGTAGTAATACAAACTTTGTACATTCTTTCCTCAAAATGTATGTCTTACCAAAACCACTGCCACACGTATATACTTTAGCAGACCTTCTTCCACTGGAATAACATCTTGGTACCGAGTGTGATAGGGGAATGGTTAACGTTCTGGCCTCGAATTTGGGAGAACACCGGTTCGAATCCTCGTCTGGGCATCCAGATTTTTGTTTTCCGTGGTTTCCCCAAATCACTGCAAGCAATTCTTCAAAAAGGCCATGGCTGAATTCCTTCCCATTCCTTCTCTCCAGTCCCATCCCGCCTCTAATGACCTCAACAAGGCGTAAAGCCATAAGTAAAAAAAAAATAAAAAATAATCACATCTTGGTCTACAAGTACTCATTACGACACTCTTCTAAACTACAACATAGATCTTTCCCATGAAATAGAGCTTGTTTCAAAACATGCTGCATGCATCCAACCACCAGTATATATTACCATACTACTATAGGAGAATCTTTTTTTAATATTGGGCATGCCATTTGCTCTAGTCTCATCTCATTTACCAACTTACCTGCCTTCAATTTAACAGCTTTTTACATCAGCCTCACCACTAAACATTTCTCCATCAGGATGAACGGCCACAAGCAAATAGCTTATATTGCCAACTTACACCATCCAGTGACTGATGCCAGCTTATACAACTTACACCTGTTTTATAAGTGATAGCTGCCAGAGTTTTCCCTGACACTACAACTATATTTGAATACCGTAGAAGGAAACTGGCCTACCAACACATCTTGGGTACTAGGCATCCCTTGGCCTCAATCCTCAGTTAAGGCCCTACCTGTAAACATAAATTTAAAATAATTTGTATAAAATTTTTCTTGGGTCTCCCACTGGGGAAGCGCATCAGTTTGAAGAGACATTCTGAAATCGCTCTCCTATTTCATCTTCTGGCCAGAAGAGCAATTATGAAATGTTGCTTCAAATTGACGCACTCCTCCGTTGAGAGGGCGGAAGAAATTTTATGCAGTTAATACACTGGGAAAGCCTCCGTTTATTCATAAATTAATTTTTTATTAGTTTTTTTTATACATATCAAAAGCACTTTCCAGAAAATTTATCCATTTCATTTTACTTTGACTTTCCTTTCATTGGTCAGCTCTCTTCTCCTCCCACCTCCCTCCATTCCCGAACAGTTGCAGTCCCCACTGTTCTAGGTTGGTCCATCTTTGACTCAGTCATGTTGTCAGTTTTTTGCATTTTCCCTTGCCATATGTCTAGTCTATTACGTGTTGTTAACCCCCTTTTTTTAATATGTTACACTAAAGCATCGTTTCACACTTGTGGTACATGTATCCATGCTTAACAACAGTTTAAAAAATTAATAAATGGATTTTAAATGTATATGATGAAAACGTCTATGTTCATATCATCACAACCTTGTGTTTTATCTTTCTTCAATAATACGAATAGCTCATTCAGTTTTATAGGCTGTACATGTTTGTTATTTGGTCTTTATCTGTTGAGAGGACAGTGAAGTATCATAACCACTCTGTCTAAGGTAAGCAATAGTAATCGATTTATCTTTTCTATCTTGGTTGAATCCCTAAGAAAGGTGACAGATCTTTACTAGCTATCATGAAGATCATGTTCTGTATGATGTATGTAATTTTACCAGCTTTGCCTCTTTGTGTTTCTAACTTCTATCTGCAGCTTTTCTTCTTTTCTACTTGGTTATTATATTTTCTGCTGTATGATTTTTCAGTTGATTCAGATATGCCTCTTTCTTCTTTGTAATGATGTTTGCAATACAAATGTCCCATACTTTTAATCCATGTATAGTATATCTTTTCTTATGATTTCCTAAAACCTCCAATGCAGTTGTTGTAATGCTTTTTGAAAGTATTTCCCATTCATCTTTAATATAATTGTGCACCAGAATATTTCATAGAATATGATCAAGTTTTTGTAAAAAAAAGACACGTACTTTCTTTTTAAACAGTTGTTCCTTAATTGTCTCCTAGACTTTTTGTAATTGGTTTTGTCTTGAACCATCTCTTAGGCATTGTCAATTTTGTAATAAGTAAAAGGTGATCGGTGTGGACATCTTTGCTTCAGTGTATCTGGTGTCGTTTACAAGCATTGCTGTCTTCTCATGTGCTTAAGAATAATCGATTATTGATCTGTTTCCTTAGCAGCTCATGTAAAACTTATTTATATCTTTATGCGTGAAGAAGGTATTTTTTATTTTCAAGTTATCAATCAGTAACTTTCGATTAAAATTGTTATTTGTTTTCCTTGTGGTCCCATTATGTTCTGGAAAGGTCTGATCCTATCTCGAGCTTATAGGTCCTCCATAGTAATATTTTTTTTGGTGGCATTCAGGGATTCTTGCATATGTTCTAGTCTTGCACATATTCCAGTCGTACCATCTTCTCAGTTATAAACCCCAAACAGTGTCAAGTGCCCTCTCTTTATTTCAATCCAGAGCTTTATGATGTGGTCATTAATTTATTTGTCAGTATCCTAGATTTCCACTGCTTCTTAAGTATTATAACTACCCATGACACAAGCTTTTCTTCTTGTTGTACACCAGTTTAAATCATGATATAGCAATGAAACTACCTTTTAATTTCTTCTGCTACACACCGAGCATTGTGGATGAGGTGTAATGCTCTGGCTTTACATTCGGGAGGATGCAGTTTTCAATCTCTGTCTGGCTTTCCAGATTTGGGTTTTCCATGTTTCTTCAAATCACTCCAGGTGGGAATTCTGGTGTGATTCCTTCAAAAGGCCATGGTTAAAATCCTTCCCGTTCCTTGCCCCCGGTACATTCCCACATCTAATGATTTCGTCAAGGTGTAAGCTAAAAAAATCGATCATATGTATTGTCATATTTTTAATTTATTTTTGTTTCTTCACTACTCAGGCATTTGCTATTTCATACCTTGATGTGTCCAGCTTCTGTTCTTTCTGTGAAGTAGAAGGAAGATTTGCTGACTATGTTTTAGCAGCCATATAGCTGCTGTAGAACTGCCTTTTATTATAGTCTTTAGATAGTCACTGATAGATTGTTTGACCTACCTAATGGGTGGTACCGTTACTTCGTATATTTTGATCCGTTGCGATGGCTTGCTGGTAAATGTGTTTATCATTCCATACAATCTTTTGTAATTTTAAATAACTAGTATATGATAGGATCTGGTAACATAACATATGCATATGGTCAAGGGACACCAAATAACAAACTTTTATTTTAACAGTTTAACTAGTATATACACGCCTACCATCAACCAAAAAGTAATGATAATATTCCAAAATTTGCACGTCCTGCCAAGTACCAGGCCACTAAACACATGATACTGGCACTCCTGGGGTGTATTTGGACATTTTTATGTTCTATGGCTAGTATGATGGTGTAAATACAACAGCCAGCATTTAATTTACCAACACGGTAGCTTGACTTACCTATCCATGTGGTCCCAGCACATCTTCGTAATACACTTGTACACAAACACACTGTACTACAGTTACTCCGCAACTATCATTCTGCGAGACTAGCATAACTATATGCAAATTGATTAATCAGTCTTCTCTTCTGGATGTCATTGATAGGTATACTTAGATACATTTTAAAAAAACCACTCCTTACTACATAAAGGTTCAATGGTCTAGTGCATTGTGACAACCATTTCCAGGTTTCTCATTAAATGACAAGTCACCGGTGAGTAATTTAACCAAGAGTCCTTCAAAAGGTTAGGGTGTCAGTATGCTGCTACTCAGGCTTTACCTGTGCAAAGTTCCCTATGAGCTAATTACTACATAAGGTAGTTGGTGGTAAGTATTAAGTCTACAAATTACAGATTTTGACTACATAAATACAAGTATGTTGACATTGAAATGTAAAGAACTTAAATAATCATCTAAAAGTACTAGTCTGGTTCAGGTCATGCCACAAATTGTCCTTTGGGGGCATGATCGAGTTCTATTTGTAACTTGATAGCATTCACGTTTATTACCAGCTATAAGTCATAACATCTAACACAAAAACAAGATCATCCCATCCTTCGAGGCACAGATCACCACCATGCTATCATTGCACTGGATGTTTGTTGGGCCCTACAACATTCACTGCGCATGATACTTGGCCACTAATATGTACACCTGGTTGATATTCTACATGAGCTTCCTGCTATAAGAGCATTATTAGGCAAAGCCTAGTGCTAAAAAGGGTCATTGACCTATCAGATCATGAATGCATGATATGAAATTTCTTATTAATAAAACAACCTTAAATACTGAAAACATATTTACAAAAGTATTATATACAAAAGATACATAGAGAGGGTTCACTAGGTGTTCAGGGCAGATGCTACCCTTAAGCACTCCAGTGCCTACCCTTGCCCTGAGTGTCTATTTTGAAGGGTTTTTAGCCAATAGCTTTTTTGTAACTTATTTTTCTTCCCTCGGGACCATCTACTGCATCGTTTATTTTTCCACCCCTTCCAGACCAATCACCCTTCACATCTTCAGTCAATTTTATGTGTTGTACTTCCCATTCTTTTCTTTGTTCTTTGCCAGTGGCAATTCTGTTCCAATCTGCTGTTACTCTGGTGTCCTTCATAACCACTTCACTTCTAATTTTCTCTTTCCTGTCATAGTTGTTACTTCCATCAGTCTTCTATTTTCTTGTCAATACAACCTCTCTTCTTCTATTTCTTTCTTCGCGGGTTAAAAGGTTTAGCTTTACTGCTCTATTCACAGGATAGATTACTTCCTTTTCATCTTGGTGATTAATTTCTTGATTGTTTGATTGTTTCTTTTCTCAATAATTGTGCTGTTGATTGTTATTTTTCCTCTTTCATCAGACGTCATCTCTTCCACTTTTACCTTCACTTTGTAATAACCTTTTTAGTGGTGGCTCTGCTTAAAAACTTGTTACGCACACTGTATGGCGTCAGCAATTAAAACTACTTGATTTTTACTCTATCAACATATTAATATTGAACCTCGCACCTGACACGTCTCAGGAATTACAAGAACATAAAAAATGAGTTCACACGAAGACATGAATTTATTTACCAAACTAAATGACACAAATCTGACAAGTGAATAATTTTGCAGTTGGTTAGTTTAGTCGGCTCTTTCGAACAAGTCTCTAGCTTATCAGGGTAGCTACTCAGGGGTATTTTCTGGACTCTGATAAGTTGTAACCTGTTGCACTGTTAGTGGCACATTACCATGTCTGCACACTGCTGGTGAAGAGATGCACACCACAGACCCACAGAGGATGGCGGCAGTCCGGACAGTCCGTCCTCTCACCTCGACATACAGTCAAGAAGTGCCTCTTCTCCACTGCCAGCCTCGGGGCAGCATTCCATGGAACAAAATAAAAGAAATATCCCAGTGGTGTCCCCACCTTGCATAGGCCGGCCCTGCTGCTATCGAACGGCCCACCAGCTGCAGCTCACCGAAAAACAGTCCTCCCTCGATCGTTGCACACTGACTCGCCTTGAGAATGCGACTCATTATAACTTCTTGTAAATTACTTAGGCTAGGAATTGCCATTTTGTTCACGGCATTTCTCTTCCTAACATTAGTCACTTCTTGTTGTGTTTTTTTACCTGGTGAATAGGTTTCACCATACATCATTTCTGACTTTCCAGCCACTTGTCTCTCTATGTACCAGAAATGCCCCAGCTCTCATGTGTTTGTGACCATCCTTATTTTCTTGTCATGCAAAGCAACTTGAAAAAGTGTATAATTTTCAATATTTTCCAAGAAATCCACCAGGTGCAGTTTCCCTGAGTCATCAAACTTCTAAAGTTCTCGTTTCCTCTCTAGTATGTACTGGCAGCAAGAACCAGTAAGTACACCTTGGTATTTGCTAATTTCCTCTCTTGCAACTGTGGGTACCTGTTTCTTCAAATTTCCCTCGACTTCCTGTTTTATTATGTTTTGTACTTTTCTATTGACTTTATCTTCTGTTTCACAAGTCTTAGCAAGCCTGACCTTTTCCATCCCTTCTGCAAGGCAATGAATCTTGTCTGTACAATAGTTGATTTCTCCTTGGACTCCTTCCACATGCTTCTCGCACACCTTAAGGTACTCTTCTACCTTTAGCGTGAGATCCTGATACCCGATTTTATTCTCTGCGACTTCCACTCTTTGGTGTGTGTGTGTCCTGCTTGAGCTGTTCAAATTGTGTCTTCGTATTTTCTCCTCGTAGGCACATTTTTGTTGAAATTGTACCATTTCTTCCCTTATTCTTAAAAATCTTTTGTCTAAATCTGCAGTGATACTACTCTGAAGGGCTTTACCTTTCTCATCTATTTCATCTCTGATACTTTAATGTATTCAAATTTTTTTGAATGGCATTATTTTTCTCGGAAATTTCAGACCATTGAAGTTTTCTTCAAATGAGTGATACTTTTCTTGTAGAGAATAGAAATTTTCTTGGAGGACATTACTTTTTCAAGCAATTTCAGCTTTAAGATTATTCTGATATGCCTTTGTGCTGGCTTAGCTTGTCGTCAGCTGCATAGTCTCATACACACTATCTTTGGCCGTGTTGCACCTCCTATTGTCACTTATTGTTATACTGTATTTTTTGTTTCACTCCTCACTCGCTATTTTCTGATTTCAACAGCTTTTGTCTTTCACTTTAGCCGTATGTTGCTATCATGAGTCCTGATATGTCGGTCGACATGTGGAACTTCCATTTATTATAGTTTTTAAATAGTCACTGATAGATTGTTTGGCCCACCTAATGGGTGGTATCGGGACTTCGTATATTTTATTAATCTGGTCACCTCAGTTGGCTGGTAAACATGTTTATCATTCAATACAATCTTTTGAAATTTTAAATAACCAGTAAATGAGAGTATCTTTTAAAATTACATACACACATGGTCAATAGATGTGAAATCACACACTTTTATTCTAACTGACCACAAACCGAAAAATAATGGTAATATTCCGAAGTTTGCAAGTTATTCCAACTGAAAAATTAAAGTTCAAGCAAATCTGTACAGCAATCTGTATAATCACTCACCAAAACAACCACACGACCAGTAAACACATGATACTTGCACTCCCAGAATGTATTTGGACTGTTTTATGTTTTCTGGCATTCATTTTACCAATGCGGTAGCTCTACCTACTTGCATATCCACATCTTCATAATACACTTGTACACAAACGCAATTTACCTCAATTACTCCATGACTATTCTTTTGTGAAACTAGCATAACTATGTGCAAATCGATTAATCAATCTCTTCCAGATATCATCAATAGGTACGTTTAGATATATTTTAATAAAGCCACTCATTACTACATGAAGGGTTGCTGGTTTACTGTAATGAGACTCTGGGTAAGTCATGTGGGTGTACTTCCCCCTTAGGGCTTGTGATTTGCCTGTTTTTCAGTAGGGGTTGTCTCCCTTAACCAGAATGTCCTATATTTAAGTCAACAAGGAGTTATATTTTGCCCCTTCTTATCTGCTCCACCCAGTTGGTGTTACCGCCCAGATCCTATGCAACTTCCGTGTTCTTAGTCTCAGAAGTAGGATCTGTTGGCAGAGCTTTAAAGATGACACAGAGGCATTTCTAAAGTTTATGTTGTCCCAACGTATCTGGCTTAGGCCACATCATCATTTGCCATTGATTATAAACAATTTTCTTACCTTTGCTATTGATTACAAATAATTTTCTTATACCATTTACTAAATCCAAATTAGATTCTCATTATCCATTGTGGTGGATGTGTAGAATTTTAAACAACAATAGCTTTATTTCCCGCTTCCCTAATACCCTTTGTTATCCATCCCTTACGCAATTTACTGTTTGGAGTGTTGACAACTTTTCTTTTTTGAAACTTCCTTCGAAAAGTGTTAGAAATATAATAAATAGGAATCAAATTTTGCATTAACACCCTGTGCAGTGTACTCTTCTGAACAGTGTTTATTATTTAAGGAATCAATGAAATTTTTTATGTTGTTTTTGATAATATTTCTTCTATATACCTAGTTTATTTTTTATCTGTTTAACTGTGTTTCTGTTCTTTATACAAAACAGCTGTGCATCATGATCTCAGATACCATTTATTACTGGGAGTTTGTTGTACTTACTGTTCTGAGAAATATCCATAGAAATTATCAACTGCATGTGACATAGTAGTAGATTAAAAATTAAAATGATTTATATATATAAAGAAAAGAATAAAAGAAAAGAATACAAAGATTAATATTGTTTGCCCAGAGAGGCTTTAAAAGGATATGCTCTCTGGAAAAAAAAGAAGTGAGGTGAGAATTGTTGAGTAGAGAGGACAATGACGAAGAAAAAGATTGATTTGGTAGCAGCTTGTATTTGATTTGAGAGAGATCTTGGGTAGAAAGGCGAACCTGACAATCTTCGGAATATATGGACAGGCGTGATCGTTATTGGTGTTCAGAGAATTGATAAACAAAGAAATGAGATCAATAAACTGTAAAAGTATATAACAAAAAAAAGAACAGTCCACAGAAATTATTTATTTAATTATCTATTGCTCGCATAGTTATTTATATGCGACATGGCGACCGTGACAGGACTTTGTTTTTGTTATTGTTCATTTGTTATGTTTTTTTTAAATGTAAGATTGATGTTCATTTAGAGTAAGCAAAGCTTGTTAATATTTTGTACAAAAATTTTAAAACCTCAATACCAATAACGACGTTGCCATTGAGAAAATTTTCCCCATTTTATTGTTCATTTATAAGCAACAAAAAAATGAGGAATATTTTGGGAGGGGTTGTGACATAGTAGTAGATTAAAAATTAAAATGATTTATATATATAAAGAAAAGAATAAAAGAAAAGAATACAAAGATTAATATTGTTTGCCCAGAGAGGCTTTAAAAGGATATGCTCTCTGGAAAAAAAAGAAGTGAGGTGAGAATTGTTGAGTAGAGAGGACAATGACGAAGAAAAAGATTGATTTGGTAGCAGCTTGTATTTGATTTGAGAGAGATGTTGGGTAGAAGGCGAACCTGACAATCTTCGGAATATATGGACAGGCGTGATCGTTATTGGTGTTCAGAGAATTGATAAACAAAGAAATGAGATCAATAAACTGTAAAAGTATATAACAAAAAAGAACAGTCCACAAGAAATTATTTATTTAATTATCTATTGCTCGCATAAAGTTATTTATATGCGACATGCAGTCCTGTTATTATTTTGTATTCTTGTAGGAAAATTTACAAGTGCTGATAAGTTAAAAGACAAAATCAAGGCATCCATATCTAGCCTCTCATTGCTGTGATTAAGAAAGTCAACATTAAAATCCTCACATAAATCTATTTGTTTGTTATTTGTGAAACTTGGTGGCAAAGACTCTGAGATAAAAACAGTCTAAAATTTCCTGAGGGGGCCCTGTAAATTGCAATTACTATGAGCTCTTCTTTACCATATTCCAGTTTTGTAATACAGCATTCAATTTGTTGTTCTATACAATACTTACTTACACCTACACTGTTGCATTGTACTGTACAAAATTTGCAATAAAAAAATTTGTAAGGTTGTTTGGTACCAGATCAAATGAAAATGAATTTCAAATAAACTTGTGTGTTCATGGTATTTGGAATGACTTTTCAATTATTATCAAGCCAATAAACCCTTTTTACAAGCACATTTTTTGAGTAGAAGTATAAATCTGTCCCTGAGTAAGGGATGGGGGACATTTAATCTAAATGGCATTCAAAGCTGCTAACAGTATTGTTAACATTGCAATCCAGCACTATGGAAGCTAAGCTTCAAATGGTCAAAAGTTAATGTAAAACCAGTCATGTCACACATAAAACATTGCTAGCAAGAGGGAAAAAAGGAGGGGGGGGGGAGGACTTGATTCTGCTGAATAATAAGATACTGTTCGCATGTTGAAATCATGTTAAACATTCCAACTACAAGAATTAACTAAATCTTAGCAATAGCTCTTGTGTGAATTACAATTTATATATAATGAAACATACCCTATTCTACCAACAGGACTAGAGGCTGTGTATTATTCCAACTAGTAGTTTTTGTATGAATTATGTTCAGTGAAAAATAGATACTATATTCGGGACACTTTTATCCTAAATTTATAACGTTTTCAGCTTTACTTCAGAATAGAACATTCACAGTTTCACCTCCAGGACCTCAGGATGTATCAAAATCCAATGAACAAGTGGTTTTTGCGTTAATCCATATGGACGAACACATTTTTTTTTTTAAAAAAGGTCAAATTCTTTTTAATAATTCCCAAACTCCTTTTCTTGTTTGACATGAGCACATAAAAGACACATGAACACAAAGGTTTTTGAAATTTTCAAATGTTGGTCCTTTATCCACTAGAGAACATAGCAGAAAGTGGGTGCTGTAGGAGACTGCCTCATATAGTGACTGTTTAACCAGGAATATGGTTGGCGTAAATTCAAACAGAGGATATGGAGAGAGAGTAGCAATTTGTAACTAATAAGTGAGCATTGCAACATATTAAACTAATCACTGGCGGATGAAAAGAACCAATAGCAAAATAATGTAATAAAATTGTAACTGTGAAAATATAAATAAGCAAAAATAACTAAAAAAAGAAAATTAACCATTTCCTACCGGTTATTGAAAATAAGGGGAAATTTATAATTTCAGTTATATATTTGTATAAAGGTACTTGAAATTAAACACACACATTTTTTTCAAATTTTTTTGGAACTCTAAGTGCTAATTACTGAGCTGGTACTTATAAGTACTGTCAGGGACTTTGTGTATCACAGAATGTACAGAAATAGCAATTGAAATCAATTATGTTCATATTGGTATGAAATGTTTGCCTCGTGTTATTAAAAAAAAAAACAATTCTTTTTGCTCATTGAGACACAAAAGACACTGCAGTGGAACATTTGGAATGATGTTTTGACTGTATTTTCTTCATTCTACATGCTTCACATCTTCATCTGATTTTTACAATTTAGGGACAGTGTATACCTCTGTTTCCCAATCTTACATCTCTCATTGTGGAATAGTATGACTTGTGTTGTTTGAATGGATGAGGGCTTGGTGAAATATATATATAGATGACCTTTTCTTCTTACTGATATCCTTCATAGTCATCATACCTTGTGCAAATGATCTTCTAAAAAATTTTACAGACTTTTTTCAAATATCGGACCATTTATGTTATAGGCATTGACAAATATAACATCCAGAATTCCCCAAAAAAATCTTTACCATTATTTCGGTAATCTTCTATCAGCATTGCACAAAGCCATCAGCTTATCAGCAGTATCAACCCCACACATGAAGCTTTGTAGTCCTTGACGACTCCTGAACATGAAATTGTTGACTTGAATCCATCTTTTTCTTTGCATATAACTAGTGGTGTAACAACAGGGTGGCATGATGGGCAAAATGCCATGGCACCTACTGCCAGAGGTGGCCCCCGATGACCGGCCAGAGAGGCCCTCTGGTCCAAGATCCACCACGTCATCAATCCAACCCAAGAGAGGGCTCATCTCTTGAAGTTGCCATTGACCCCAACCAGTATAGTGGAGTTTCTTCACTGCCATGAAAATTTGATACTAAATGTATGACCTTTTTATCCTTCCATTTCCAGTAGCAAATATCTAGGTTTGTAAATTCGTTGTCACAATCTCCTCTTTTTAGTTTTCCATCAGCAGATTGTTAGAAAGTCCCTTGCAGTAGGGTCTGATTATCCCACAAACAAAAGTTTTTTCACTTTTTTAATAATGAAACTGATGAAAAATAACGATAATACTAGATAACATCATCATTGCTCCATTTTTTTAGTCAATTCTAAGACCACTCTTTGACCTAATGAGTAATCTGAGAACATTCCAGTCATTTCTTCATTTTTGCCTTGATAAATTATAAACTTTTAAGAGAAGAGCTTCAGTCAGAGTGTATTTCATAAAAATATCCATTTGAAAATATCTAAAACAATGATAAAACCAATTGTATACTTGCTAAATCTATTGACCAATAAACTGTATAAAACTACCCAGAACTCCCTGATGGTAGTTATAAGTCCACGTTGGTTTTTCTAGATTATCTAGTAAAGATACTAGAAAAACATTTTTATAGGTAAAAAATATATGGTTAAATGTTCAAACTAAAAAAGTAATAACAGAAATTGACACTTACCAAGTAAATTATCATCTAAAAATTGATTGTAATGTAGCACTTCTTACTCTGGTCAGTATGCCGTCAAGCCCCAACTTAGAAAATTAATTTCTCGGCAATTTCACGCAGAATTTAAAAATAAATGTTGTCATTGTCTGACCTAATCATACAACAATAGATCAACAGTGGACACTGGTATTGTCGAATTATATGGTGGTAAATACAGTGGTACTTATAAGTACCGTCAGGGAGGAAAGGGTTAAGCCAAAGGATCTATGAAGTTGAATGTCACCTCTGTTTAGCAGTTGTTCAATTTAGATAGTGGGGATATAAACAAGCAGAGGATGGTGAGAAGGAAAAATAATGACTGGGTATTATTTTAAATTGTACCAGGATGTTGACCGTTGCCCAGTTTGTAGTGGTAGGCAAGCTCCCACTTCTGAGTTCGGAGGCACTGCTGGTATTTGGGAGGATACTGACAGCACAGACCATGAAACAAGAACTAAAATTATTGGTGTCATGGGATGTAACATGGACAGGTACTGGTTGCTTTGGATTCCAGGTCAATACCACCTGTCGGTGGCCATTATTATGAGTAGCGGATTGATTGGTTGTCAAATGTATGGAGGAAGGCAAGTCGTGGTTGCAGGTTAACTGGTATATTAAATAGTAGGTTTCACAGGAGGCATGTCCTGTAGGCGGAAAGCTTTCCCCAGTCAAAAGGGTGGTAAAAGTGGTGTAGACATAGTGTATGTTACACATCTTGCAGTGGGGTCTATTGCATGGGAGAGAGCCAGGGGGCTCTTTGATCGAATGAGGAAGACTATTTTTGTGGACTAGGAGTTGGCTGAGGGTAGCAGGCCTGCTGAAACAATTTCTGGGGGAGGCAGTGAAGAAGAATAGATCTCATTTCTGGGCAGGATTCCTGGTTGATGGATTCTTTTGATGGATTCAAAGTCTGGGAAGTAATATGTCACTAGAACTGGACTGTGTTGAGGATTTAATGTGGCTGATGGGCTGAACAGGTTCTATTGTGTCCTGTTAGTGTTGTTCGTGAACCAAATTTGGCAGGATATCAATGCTTGTGAGATGTTTTTTCCAATACTGCATGTGGGACTGCTGATTAGAGCGTATATGATCACCTCAAATGCCAAGACTGTTGGGGAGACAGCATTTTGTATGATATAGATGGTACTTTAATACTGTTGTAGGTTGAAGGGTTCAGTGTGAATCAAGGAGTTGAGGTAACCATTGGAGAGGGACACATCCATTTACAAGAATGTGACCTGGTTGTGCAAATGAGCCCATGTAAAATTCCAGGTGTTAAATGTATTAAGATTATCGGAAAATTTAAAAGGTTGTTTTCACATGTGTCCAGATCGTGAATAGATCATCTATGAATCTGAGACATGAGGTTTTTTTTCCTTGGGAAACTTATGATTTACAAGGATGGTATAATTTTTTAATTTCCATTTTCTTCTACAGCTCCTCAAGATAATTTCTACATTTTGATGTTTCAGTGAAGATTCAAACATTACTGCCATTCAGCTTGTACGAGAAGTGCTGTATAGTAGTCGGGACAATGTAAATTTCGTCCATGAAGTTTATAGACAAGCATTTTTGCTCAATTTTACACATTCTCCAGCAATTCGTAAGACTATAGCTGTCTACAAGGACTGGATACAAATGAATGTAAGTATTATAGATTTGTTTTCAGTTTTTTTAAAATATTTGACTCAGATTTCTTTGTCTGTTATAGTTCTAGTAACAACCTAATGTTTTTTTAGGTCCCAGAACTTCCTTGTTTCATGCTTGAACCAATTGATAGCCTATCAAAGGGCAGTGGGCCACCCTCAAATGAATTCAGCTCCTTGGAGGTATGTAGATATCTTTACAACCTTGAGTTTATTTTGTTCTTGTTTTAATATTGTAAATTATTATTATTATTGTTATTATTATTATTATTATTATTATTATTATTATTTATTATTATTATTATTTATTATTATTATTTTTAAAAAAAACAAGTTTTCTTAGAACTTTTGTTTATTTTGGAAGCGTTGCCTGTTGTTGAGGTATTGTAATGCCATTGTGAGATTTATAGATGTCTCTGAATCTGTGAACTAGAGAACATTGCAAGTCAAGGAGTTGTAATATTGCTGAATGTAGTGGGAGTTAATTTAAAAAAAGTCTCTGTTTGGAGATGTATGGTATGAGTATGCCAAATTACGTGGCTCTGGGAGTTACATAGTAAAAGTCAATTGTGATCCGTTCACATCATTATTGAGTGAAGACTGGATGAATACCAGACTATTATGATAAAAGTGTGGAGGAGGCGAATATACTGGGTGCTGCGTGGTGGACAGGCTATGGATTGTTTACATGTGATTATGACTTACGATATGGTTGATGTTGTTGAGTGCCATTGCGAGTGTGGAACAGATATGTGGTATGTTATTAGAATTAATGTTTCCTCGACTGACTTTCATTCATCTTTATCCACAAACATTGCATCTTTAGTGGCGAAGTATTTCATATTAAGTGTCTGGTGCCTAACTCGAGTACGTGACTAATGATTTCAATAAAACCTACTTGTGTGTTGTGTAACTAACTATATCTGTGTACTGCACTTTATTGGTGTTATCTGACATTTAATATTCTCAGGCATGCATCTAGAAATACCTCATTCAACTGATGTCTGCAACACTTGAAACTGCAATCTATATAAGTACAGTGAAGGCTATGCCAATAGTAATATCAAATGCAGCTCCTGGTTTTACAATAGTGAATGAACAAGATAGTGAACTTTACAGTAGGTTTCATCATTCTGGTGACAGGGACAGAAATTGTCAGTTATCTCAAATTGTCATATGAACTACCGGGTTGTGGACTCATTTAATAATCTAATTAGATAATTGCTTATCATACATCAATCAGTCCATTACATGGCGACTGTGACAGGAAAGTTATTTCTTAGTCCTTACATGGCTTTACTATGGACAGGACAGTGCTGTTAAGTGTGGAGATAGATCAACGGACAATTTCAGTGCCACGAAAACTCGCTGGTGAAAAATATAAAGATGAAAAATGAATCGGACAAAGAAGAAACGACAATAGTCTGTATGATACTAGGTAGTATGGTCAAGCAAGGTCCACAAGAAGGTAAAAGACCATAGACAGCCATAGAAAACATCAACAACATGTAAGATAACCCAAACATTTGCAACTGTGTAATAAAATTTGTTCTCAGAACCACGAGTTAAATTGAATACCATTGC
This sequence comes from Vandiemenella viatica, assembly GCA_031002005.1. Lineage (NCBI taxonomy): Eukaryota > Metazoa > Arthropoda > Insecta > Orthoptera > Morabidae > Vandiemenella > Vandiemenella viatica. The sequence goes on along the minus strand of JARYHS010013630.1, from coordinate 101,049,711 downwards.
ATATTATTTTTAAAGTCGGTTACTAAGTTAATTCAAGCTAGAAATCGGGTTTTTACAGTTTTTAGAAAGTATCTGAAGAAGGCAGTATTTCTGTTGCATCATCTGAAAGAGTTAACAAAAATTCATAGTAAATGGAAGAAAACAGGCAGTGACTTCAAATTTGCTCAGTAATCATTTTGGAATATGTAGAATTGTTTAAAGCCAATTTCAGATTGATAGCTTTAATAGCTTGGGAAATATTAATTAGCTAAATTCTATTTTGTTTACGAATTTTATTTTGCCCTTTTGAAAATAGTAACATGCCTTGCTTGATATCAAATGAAAGAGTAGCATATTAGAAGTAAAATTAAAGCTATTTCAGTTTTGTAACTGCAAAATTGTAAAAGTTATTAACAAGTTTTATAATCTTGGAAAATAATTTTTTACAGCCAAACTGTTGAAGTTACAAATTTTTTTTATAAGGATCAAAATCAACATGTTTTAATCAATCTAACTACTGCCAAATTTTTAGATCAATAGGAATATTTTAAGTCGTAATATACATGGTGAAATCTTCGAGCTTGGGATTTTACATTTGATCAGATCGTGAGAATACTTCTATGAGAAACCGGGAAATGTTGTGTTCCCACAGGTGTATCTATATATAGTAGCCATGAGGTTCCCCCGCCCCTAGTCTGCCAGTCTTCAAGATTTAGTTAGAGCGAGCACAACACTACTTATTGTCACGATGTAGACACACTTCAGTCTTCGAGATTCAGTTAGAAAGCTACTACTCTTCTGTGTGGTGTGACGTAAATGCCGGCCAAGTCTGTTTCAAGTCATCAGAGCATCTGCATGCTGCTCTGAGGAGGAATTTTACGCCATGTGGTGCGGCGGAGTAACTTAAGTATCAATCATTGGCAGCCAAGTTGAGCTTTTAGGGGCATGTGACAAAATTTTGTCTGCTTCCATGCATTAGTTAGTTTTACTTTGAACAATGGGGTTTGGTCTGGCTTGATCGTGTTAATCAAAACTGTATTTACATTTCTTTGGAGACTTTATCTGATGTCAAATTAGTGACTTTGCTTAAAATTGAAGACTATAGTGACTATCTGCCAGCATATACCAGTGACTTTTATTATCTGTTACCATTCCCTAGTTTGGGGGTTTAATCAAGCTAGGTGGCGACCAAGTTAATGTTGCAAAGTACGAACTAAAGTTATTCAAGGCACGATCACGGTTATAGCTGTGACTGAAGGTTTTGCACTAACCCCAGTGAAACTTTTGTTCTCACAAACAGCAATTAGTGGAGACTAATAGAACTAAAGTGCAATACTAGGACACAACAGCTGTGGAGGGAAACTGGAAAACTGCAAGAAGTGATAAATCTAAAAGCATATTTTTAATTCCTAAAAAACACAGTTATGAAATTATTATCTCCAATAAGTCCTTCTCACTAGACCCAGCACTGATTATGACTACTATTTATATTGCTTTTATTTTTTCTAGTTAAAGTTTTATAATATTTACTAACCCAAAGCTCGTCAAAAATGATGGGCTTAATAGAGTATTATGGAAATTTATTTCTTTACAGTTGCTTAACTAAGTAGAATTGTTATAAAATAAAGCTCATTGTAATTTATTGTCCCTTGTGCTGTAGCAACAAGCTTCAGTTGTTAAGTTGGTCCAGGTTGCATTTCAGCCTAACCACAATCTCCGCAAATATTGCTGCTGGAAAAGCAAAGCTTCAAGCACACGCGAATTAACAAATTCCCTGCAGCGCATGTCAGAGTCATCATGCATTGCGATATAAACGTGATCCCCAATCTTTACAGGTTCTTACACCTTTCTTTCTTATTACCTGTGATGAAGATCTATATTTTAACGGCTGATGCAGCTTACATCAGCTGAAATATTGACCCAGTGAAAATGAAGGATGCTTTAGAAGAAGGCTGCTCAAACTTTTTAACAGTCAGGCCAAATAGATGATCCAAAAATCTCTGACGGGCCATAGTTCCCATCATATATATTATTTCTATAAGGTATTTTTTTGTCACAAGCCTGTATCTTCTTTCATACTTAACCAAAATCAATGAATGAGGTGTCATTTTAAAGCTTTGGTCTCCACTTTGGTCACATCATATTTTAAGAAATGAAGTTATCGCAATTCGACCCTTAAAGGGCAAAAATGTCAATCTTTCTAAAATGCTGTTTTCTGTGTTACGAGTCATTTATCTCCCTGGATACGTATATGGAATTGTTTAATGTAGTATCATTTTAAAGATTAAGATCTCCGCTTTAGTGACGCCATATATTAAGACAGATGAAGTTATCGCAATTCGACCCTTAAAGGGCAAAAATGTCAATCTTTCTAAAATGCTGTTTTCTGTGTTACGAGTCATTTATCTCCCTGGATACGTATATGGAATTGTTTAATGTAGTATCATTTTAAAGATTAAGATCTCCGCTTTAGTGACGCCATATATTAAGACAGATATTTTTCGGAATTCGACCCTTAAAGGGCAAAAGTATGAATATTTTTGCAATGCGTAATTGTGCCACGAGCGATTTATCTCTCTTAATATCTAACCGATATAGATAAATGAGGTATCATTTTAAAGATCGAGGTCTCCGCCATGGTAACATTATATTTCAAGAAAAGAAGTTTTCATTTTTCGACCCTTAAAGGGCAAAAATGTTGATTTTTCTAAAATGCGTTTCTTGTATCTCGAGCCATTTATCTCCCTGGATATCTAACGAAAATCGATAAATGAAGTAGGATTATGAGGAGTAATGTCTCAGCTTAGTGACATGATATATTAAGAAACAATGTTTTTGGAATTCAACCCTTAAAGGGAAAAAGTATAAATTTTTCAATAAGGCATTTTTGTGTCATGAGTGATTTATCTCCCTTAATATCCAACCTATATAGATAAATGAGGTATCATATTAAAGAATAAGGTTTCCGCCGTGGTAACATTATATTTTAAGAAAGGAATTGTTCGTAATTGGACCCTTAAAGGGCAAAAATGTCAACTTTTCTAAAATTCGTTTTTTATGTCTTGAGCAATTTGTCTCCATGGATATCTAACAATATCTAACCAAAATCGATAAATGAAGTAGCATTATGAGGAGTAATGTCTCAGCTTTGTGACATCATATTTTAAGAAAGAATGTTTTTGGAATTCAACCCTTATAGGGAAAAAGTTTAAATTTTTCAATAACGTATTTTTGTGTCACGAGCGATTTATCTCCCTTAATATCTAACCGATATAGATAAATGAGGTATCATAATAACAAATAAGGTTTCTGCCATGGTAACATTATATTTTAAGAAAGGAATTGTTCATAATTGGACCCTTAAAGGACAGAAATGTCAATTTTCCTAAAATTCGTTTTGTATGTCTTGAGCTATTTATCTCCCTGGATATCTAACCAAAATTCATAAATCAAGTAGGGTTATGAGGATTAATGTCTCGGATTTGTGACATCATATTTTAAGATAGAATGTTTTTGGAATTCAACCATTAAAGGGAAAAGTATAAATTTTTCTATAATGCATTTTTGTGTTACGAGCCATTTATCTCCTTTGATATATAACCGATATAGATAAATGAGGTATCATATTAAAGATTAAGGTCTCCGCCATAGTCACATTATATTTTAAGAAAGAATTTTTTGTTACTCGACCCTTGAAGGGCATAAATATCAGTATTTCCAAAATGCGTTTTTTGTGCCTCAAGTCATTTACCTCCGTTGACAATTAAACAAAATTGATAAACGAGGTATCATTTAAAAGATTAAGGACTTCGTAATGTCTTCGGTTCCGTTACCAAATTTTAAGAAAGAAATTTTTTAAAATTCTAACCTTAGAGGGCAAAAGTATTAATATTTTTACAACGCATTTTTGTGTCATGAGCTATTTATTTCCCTTGATACCTAATCGAAATCAATAAATGACACATCGATTTAAATATTAAATTATCCACTATCGTCACATCATATTTTAAGAAAAAACTTTCTCCAAATTACACCCTTAACCCTTTAACTGCTACGGTTTGCCCGGCCGAGCCCTCGCTTAGTGCGGCTTTGTTTAGGCCTAAGCCGTTTACCTGCGCTGGAATGCCGCGTTCGACCGGACCGCTGTGTACTGAATACGTCTGGAGCGTTGTGTCTGACGTTCTTCTGCTGTCACTCTGCGATTTGAAACCGCAGATACAAATAACTGCTGTTAATATAACATCTAAAGTTTTTCAATTTAAAGCTCCTCTAAAAGTGAATGTCTGCGTAGTCAAACATGCCGGTACTTCATATACTAAATAGATATTACAGCAACTGAAATGTTTTTAGTTTGTGAGCGTAGTAATTTATCTGGAGAGAACCTTTCCGAATACCTTTCACAAATTCTCCACAAATTTTCCAGCCTTCTTTTTGACCCGGGCTAATATAATTTTTTTTTTTTTTTGTATTTCGTTTAGTTTTAGAGGCGTATAAATGTAATATAATTATTACTCTGCAGTTAACCATGGTTAGTAATTCTTTTTGTGTGATAAGCCTTGAAAAATGGTACAACACACAGTGATATATTGCATGTTCTGCATTGGTTTCTTGACGCACTTTCTGTATCGAACATACAGCGCATTTACGCGTTGGCGTGCTCTTCTTTGAATTTGCAATATGAATGAAATTTGGAAAATTTCTCCCAGTAAATTCTTGACGATATTCTTTATCAGAGTGTCTTCCATTGCTAGGTTCGTTCTGTTCTGTGGCATATGCTTCAACAACTTCTCTAAGGGGACATCCATAAATTACGTGAGGTGAAATAGAGGGGGGGTGGCGAAATATTATCAAGGGAGAGGGGGGGTCAACGGAAATCTCACGTGAAATTTTTGGACTGTAGAGTTAAAAAAAAAGTCTACAAATGACGTGAAAGTCGTTGTATTTTCTCGAAAAGTGCAGCTTTGGAAGGTTGCGACCTAAAAAAAAAGTCTCAATAAATTTCGAGGGAGATTTCTAAGGGTGGGGGGGCGTCCCACGGACCTGATCTTACAAGACGGGCGGGGGGGGGGGGGCGAGGTGTCAGGAAATCCTGAAAAATACCTCACGAAATTTAAATTTATGGATGCAACAGACGAAACTCTGCAACTGGCATTTTTCATCCGGTTACTACTCGGTGAAGAGCGTGAGCATTTAAAATGCAGTGTTCGAGAATGTGGAAAAAGAACTTTTTAAACCACTTCATAGTGAGAATATAGTGTGAATTGATTCTCGCGTATCTGTTGGTCTCATCAGCAATAGATATCATATAATATTCCGTTAGAAATATCAGGAAAAATGACAAACTGCTGGAATGTTAACGTAATCCACACTTGTGTCCTGCAGCTTAATCGACAAGCACATGCTGTCAAATGCGTCACTAAAGCATTCTCTTTTTCCACACATTTCGCTCCCACAATCTGTAGCTTCAAACTCTGAAAAATGGTCAGTTACCACTAGCTGATGTACACAGCTCAGGAAAATTACATCGAGATCCTGTCGAAAGGTTATCACTGTCATCCATATCAAAGTGATCATATTCACTGTCGCTTCTAGTAAGAATCTCCATGATTTCTTCCGCGGTACAAACACGACGGCGTATTCGGGAGGACGATGGTTCGAATCCCCGTCCAGGCATCCAGATTTGGGTTTTCCATGGTTTCCCCAAATCACTCCAGGCGAATGCCGGGATGCTTCCTTCAAAAGGCCATAGCCCAATTCCTTCCCATTCCTTGCCCCCCATTCTTTACCATCTCTAAATACCTCGCTGTTAAGAGACGTTAAGCAGTTAAAACAAATAATGACTGTATGCCATTTTCTCAGCAAAAACTAAAAGGAAAAGAGCAACACAAATTAGATCGCAGCTGCCAACGATCAAGGGCCGAATGAGGAAAACAACTAACCACCCTGGGTGGAAATATGGCTTCATAGCCAGGCCGCTAAGAGGCTAGCGTGTTAACACGTCTGGAGCACAGACAGGGCGGTGAGGCGGCGCGTGTATACACGTCCAGAGCACAGACAGAGCGGCAAGGCGGCGCGTGTATACACGTCTGGAGCACCTGGGCGCAGTAGTAGCCACGCGCGTTAACACGTCTACAGCAGTCAAAGGGTTAAGGGGCAAAAATAACATCATTTCTCAAAACTTTTTTTTTACCTTGCTTGATAACTAATTGAAATCAATAAATGAGGTATCATTTTAAAGACCAAGGTGGCTGCTTTGGTCACACCATATTTTGTAAAAGAAAGTTTTTGTAATTCGACCCTTAAAGGGCAAAAGTATCAATATTAGTTATAGAACATGTTTATTTTTTAAATTTTTGTTTTTATTATATGCCATTTATCTTCTTCGATACCTAGCTGAAATCGATAAATGACATATCGTTTTAAAAATTAAGGTCTCCAGCTAGGTAAAATCATAAATTAAGAAAGAATTGTTCGGAATTTGGTGCTAAAAGTGGTAGCGCGTATGAGACTGTTCAGAGCCAAGTCCCCAGATTTTAGCAGCGGATATCACAGAGAAGTCAATAAACTTTTATAAACTTTTTTTTATTCAATAAGTAGTTTTTCGTATATATTTTTATCTTTTACGGAAACACTTTCGTTTTGCTATACAATTCCAATGTAATCATTATATTCGCTCAGCAACAAATATCACAGAGATGTTGATATGTGGTGTGAAGTTTGTTAAGGTTGGTTTTATTCTACCAAGGTCAGTGACAGTCTGTCATAAATAAAGTGTGTTTTAAATTTTCTTAACTGTTTCATAATATGTTGTGAGTATTTTGCTGTGTACCTATTACACCAAAAAAAAATATTTGCTACAAAACTACGGTTCTACTATTCATTATATTACAAGCATTCAACCTCACTATTCGTCGTATTTTATTCGCGAAATTTTCGCACGAGTCGTCTAGTTTTTGTTTATTTTAATAAACATGAGTTTAAAAGTATTAGGCAACAAAAAAATTAATATTCTGTCATTTATTTAAATAATACAAAATAAATAGCATCTTCTATGTAACAAAAATCAAAATAAAGGTGATTGGTACAATAAAAGTGATTTCTGACATTGTTTTTGTTTTAATAATTTTCCTGCGTTAGGTTTCAGATCAGATATTGATAGTAACAAAAAGTCAGAAATATGTTGGTCACTTAGAGATGCGCGGTATTTGTTTTTTTATATTGTTAAGATCTGAAAAAGAACCTTTTCACAAATATATGTTGAATCAAAACTACTTAAGAACTGAAAGGCCATGTCAGTTATTGCAGGAAAGTCTTCTTTTGGTACTAGTTTCCAGAAATCTATAAAATCATCTAAATATTTTTTTTTACTTTGAAGAAACTCTTTCTGCAAAAAATGTTTTTAGCGCAGAGTGTTTTTGTAATTCAGTGAGTTTCAACTGAATACTGGCAGGATAACTGATTATTGCAGTCAAACTGAATATGAAAGGATTTTTAAAAATTATATTTTGTTTTTTACTTTCAAAATCCTGGAATCTGCTCTGAAACTACTGTAATAAGCATCTTATTTTAAATTAATATTTAGAAAAATTGATAGTGATGATATTGAGCTTCTCCTTCAATTCTTTGAGTATGGGAAAAGGTCAATATTTTCTTTGGCTAAATTAATTAAAAACTTTTAATCAGGCTCTGAGTCCACTAATCAAAGTAAACATTGTTGGAAGTGAATAATCCTTGCCTAGTAATTTGTAACTTCAACAACAACTGCAAGACCACTCAAATAGGATTTGTTCTTCAGTAAATCAGTTTACAAAGGCAACGCCCATTTTTCCTCACAAATAATAATAACTAGTGATCGCCCAGCGATCGAAATTCGACCGTAATTCATTAAGTTGTTTAGTTTCTTTCATGAAAGAGTAATAATCTAGTAATTCTCTGCATTAACTATAAAATTAAAACGATACACTCCACGCGTGACTGTATGCTAAATTTTAGCTTCTAATCTAACCATAGCAAATGATGAAATGTATTTATCGATGGTTCATTTAGGCTGGAAAACTGCTTTAGCTTTATGAAACATGCGCATTTAAATGTATCTATCAAAATAATTTCGTCATTTTGTGTGTTCACTATTTAAATTTGGTCTATTATCATTTTGAATTTCATGCAAATAAGTATTCCTTATTTCTTTTCTCTCTCTCTAATGAAATTACTGAAATTAAAAAATCAAAAGACACTTAACCAAAGTTTAACATTTTAAATAATCAAATGAACATATAGTATCTGCCAGAATCACTACATTCCTTTTCAAAGTATTCCTTTCATAACTTCAAACATTAATTTCTACTTTATCTGAGTGTCTCAATGCGGGGAATTCACGTAAGACCGTTGGCTCCGATCCTATTTCACACGCACACACACGTTCACAAATTAATTTTTTATTTTAATAATCTAGTTGCAACATATATTAACTATGCTTATTATATTTTTGGGTGGGGTGGGACATTCTCCACCAGTGAAAAACTGTTACTGACCTGTTGAAATTTGGATTAACTGTTTCCTTATTGTGTCCTCTTCACATTTAGCACTCTACTTTTCCAGAAAAGTGTCCACGAATTAAATTAAAAATGCCGAAATATGGGATGCTCCGCAACCGCGAAATGTTAGCAGCATTGTAAAAATGACACAAAAATTATTGGTACAGGGATCATATCATCGTAAATAGGTTTGTTTTGTCATAGTGATCATGGTTAGGTTGAAATTCGGCCTGGACCAAGAGTAAAAAGTTTACGGGAAATTCGTTCTGCGCAGCCCATGTTGCAAACCAGAGACAAACTGCACATTTGTTTACAACTGAAGCAATCGATTATCTCTGACTGCTTATATCGATTCCAAGGTTGGTAAAATATATTATATATAATTTTAGCTTCCTGTATTTCTTTATGTTCCACCGTTCACCCAATATTCTGGCCGCTAGCTGCGCTATCTACCAGCCCTCGAAATGTTGCTTCTTGTTCAGAGCTTATTTTCGACTGTTTTGTTTCACCAAAGAAGACAAAGTAAGGCCGCTAGCTGCGCCATCTACCAGCCATCTGAGCAAACTACGTAGGCGAGCGATCGTTTTATTTTACTTAATTTAATGTATTTGTAACGGATATTATATATAGATTTTAGCTTCCTTCACTTCTTCTCCATATAATCTTTAACTATGGCAAATCTCACACTTCTCCGTGCACGCAATGTTCTTAAAAAATGTAACATAAGTTTTCGCTTAGCATATTAATATATAGATAATAATAATAATATTAATAAAATTAAAAAATCCAACACTTTTTCTGAAGAAATGTTTCAACATGTTGCCTCTCGAAAGCCATCGTACAGCGCAGCACAGCACAGTTGTAACTCTCCAGATTGGCTGATATTTTCTTCAAATAAAACTCTGAATTGACGAATGTCAAGAGCTTTTACATGTATATACTTGTAGTTTATGCAACGTACTACCAGGTCAATAATATTATTAACCTAATGTCTTTTGCACGCAAAGCTTCTGGGTGAATGATGCAATGATATTAAAATAATGTTCACCCCAAGTAATTTTGTAACGAAGCTACGCAACCTTTGGTTTTCCCAGTCATTGCAGGTGGACCATCAGTGCAAGGAGATATCAGTTTGTCCCATGGGAAACCTTTTTTCCCCCAAGGTAATTCTTAATTTTCATAAAAATGTCTTTACCTCGAGTTATAATTTCCAGTTGAAGGAATTCTAATAAATCTTGTAATATCTTCTTCCAATGTTCATCAACACACCGCACAAAAATAGCCAACTGAAATTTACTTGTTACATAAAAAGTTTCATATAACGCCAACGAAACTTTATGATCTTTTTGATCTGACCACTGATATCAAATGGCATCTCTTCCACCCATCTCGTAATAGTGTGCCGTGAAAGTGAAAGACTGTCGGCTGTTGATTTGACGTTTTGTTCATCACAATTTTGTACAAAGATTAACAAGGCCTCTTTAACAATTTCTCCATTCGAAAAAGGTTTCTACTTTTTCCTTAAAAGTTAGGAAATCTCTTAAGCTGTTTTTATCATGGATTCAAGCTTGTCGAGCCTTTTGACGAAAATATTCTGTTGATTGAAAACTTCCTGTTTCTTCTTCTTTACAAAATCTTCTCTGATGGCACTATCAAAAGGGTACTCTGTTTCAAAATTATTATGATTTTGCTTGCAATGTCTTTACAAATTATTATATATATATATATTTTCTTTTTTTACAACAGCCACTATAATGAAGCAAAGTAAACATGTGGCTTTCTGCACCTTGCTTTCAATGAAACAATACTTCTTTTCCCATTCATCATGCAAAACACGGTAGGACTCCGTTGATTTCGACGTACTTGGTTCTCTGTGAACCACCTGTATCAAACAGATTGTTTTTATTTTATTTCCTGAATACCAACCGTGAAAAATTCTAACCAAGGAAAGTTAAAATTAGGTAATAATGAATAATATACCTGTGAATGGCCAAGTAAACACTTTTTATTGTTTTAACAAGAACTGACTAGGTATGTACAATGTTTGGTGCACCACAGTCTCTAAAATCACAGAAAAAAACTTTTAGGTAACTTTCAAGGAGGATGATTAAAAAATACTGTAAAACATCTGCACTCTTGCTCGTTTGAGAACTGATTAGTTCTTGAAGCACAGCGGGTGTGGGACGCTGACGGTGTTTGACCTTACAAGCAGGAGAACCAGTCGCGTTACCGTGCGCATCACCTGGTCTTAGGAACAGTTTTTCAACTAGGCGGGAATTATCTAATTTGCTAGAGCGGGCCATTTAAAAGTTGTACGCGGGCCACATTGTGGCTCTTGGGCCTGGGGTTGAGCAGCCTTACTTTGGAACTTCTTCCATTCATATTCATATCATGTAATGATTTCAATAATAAAAAAAAAAAAAAACGAAAAAAAACCACGAAAAAACTAATATTTAATGTGGCAATTTAAATGAAATGCATACTTTTCTTTCGGTGTTCTGACAATTCATGTCTTAGTGATTGCTTAACTAAATAAAATTGTTATAAAATAAAATTCTATGTAATTTCTCATGCCTTGCGCTGTAGCAAAAGGTTTAGATTTGGGCCAAGGCTGCGTTTCAACCTAAACACATACTACACTAAACTTGCCACTGGAAGAACAATACTTCAGTATCACACATATTAATACATGTAAACATATTTTAGTGACAATAATGCATCGCAATATAAATTTGATCAAAAATCTTCAAGGGTTTTTAAACCTTTATTTTTTGTTAATTGAGATTCAGACTGATATACAACATTTGAATGGCTGACACAGTTACATGTTGCCTCTGTAATGTTGCTCAGTGAAAGCAAAGAAAATTAAAATGAATCTTATAAATTTACATTATGCCATCTAATATTTGTTTTAATTGTAGTGTATACTTCAATGATCTCGATCAGTGTGCAACTATTTTCGTTAAACGATTTAATAATTTCAATAATAGGATGCAGTTTAAATTATTAAAAAAAACTAAATTATTCATGACCTCTGCTGTAACATCAAATGCCAGTTGTAATTCTCACCCATACTAAGTAACAATCTAATCAAAAATTTCACTAATATTGATGCTCGAAACTTAAAGCTTTAATCTTACATATCTGTAGACAAAGAATTTAAGAAATACTTCAATATATCAAAAGAATATTATGTAAATATAAGCATATAATGATTGGTATGTCAATTTAAACACGTTTTTTTAATTTCAGTGTTATGTCAGTTAATTTATCCGCGGATGCTTAGAAATGTTATTAAATAACGTGCATAACCAAATACAATGGCGTAAAGTGTGATGTCATTGCGCGACGTCATAGAGTAACGGCACGGTGTGATGACCAACAGTTGCTTATTATAATATTAACATGGAAAAGAATGGGAAAATACACCCAACACTCACCAAAGTTGAAGGGAGGAGGGCAGCAGCAACACAGCACAACACACAAACAAAGAAAAAACAATATTTCGGGTGAAAATCCCCTTTTTCAAGTTAACAGAGAGGTGGCTGGTCTTGTGCAAGACTTGCGTAGGACGCAGCCACTCATAGAACGCAACAGACCGTCGGAGGTGGTGGGGGCAGCAACGATAATATAGCCGCGAGTATATGAAAGATTAAAATGATCAAAAAAATAGTAGTTATTAAAAATATAAATACAGAAAAAATATAATTGAAAATTACAAAAAAAAAAAAAAAGAAACTATTGAACTATTGTACTAGCCAGTGGTGGGTGTATAGGGTGAGGATGGAAGATGTTAACGGAAATTAAGGCCTAGGGGATGTCTAGTTTGAAGGATGTGTTGATATGCCAATTCCCACCTGCGGAGTTCAGATTGGGAGGTAGTGTCTGGAAGTACTCTAATGGCTCTTACTATGAAGCAGTTATTAAGGTCACGGGTGTTGTGAGTACTGGCATGGTGAGCAACGGGGAGGTCCAGGTTTTGGGAGTAAACTGTCTGTCTGTGACCATTTATTCTGATGGATAATGAGTTTGAGGTCAGGCCAATGTAGGAACTTGGACAATGGAGGCAGGTGAGCTGGTAAATGAGATGGGTGGTTGTACAGGTGTACAGGGACTGTCGTCCACACCGACACAAACAACCTAAAGCCAATCAGAACCTTGTTTTTCTCACCCAGTTTTCCCTGGCCTGGAATCGCTAAACAAAATTCTTCGTCTGGGCTATGACTTTCTTAGATCCTTTCCTGAAATGCGCCGCATTCTTCCAACTATCCTTCCCACCACACCCCGAGTCACCTTCAGCAGACCGCCTAATCTAAAAAACATTCCTGTACATAAATATCAAGTCTCTGATGCTCCTAAACCACCGTTTGGATCCTTCCCCTGTAAGAGACCCCGTTGCAAAACTTGTGGTATGCATCCACCTACCACTACCTATAGCAATCCTACTACTGGTGAAACCTACCCCATAATAGGTCTTGCCACCTGTACAACCACCCATCTCATTTACCAGCTCACCTGCCTCCACTGTCCAAGTTCCTGCATTGGCCTGACCTCAAACTCATTATCCATCAGAATGAATGGTCACAGACAGACAGTTTACTCCCAAAACCTGGACCTCCCCGTTGCTCACCATGCCAGTACTCACAACACCCGTGACCTTAATAACTGCTTCACAGTAAGAGCCATTAGAGTACTTCCAGACACTACCTCCCAATCTGAACTCCGCAGGTGGGAATTGGCATATCAACACATCCTTCAAACTAGACATCCACCAGGCCTTAATTTCCGTTAACATCTTCCATCCTCACCCTATACACCCACCACTGGCTAGTACAATAGTTCAATAGTTTCATATATATATATATTTTTTGTAATTTTCAATTGTATTTTTTCTTAATTTATATTTTTAATAACTACTATTTTTTTGATCATTTTAATCTTTCGTATACTCGCGGTTATATTATCGTTGCTGCCCCCATCACCTCCAACGGTCTGTTGCGTTCTATGAGTGGCTGTGTCCTACGCAAGTCTTGCGCAAGACCAGCAACCTCTCTGTTAACTTGAAAAAGGGGATTTTCACCCGAAATATTGTTTTTTCTTTGTTTGTGTGTTCTGCTGTGTTGCTGCTGCCCTCCTCCCTCCAACTTTGATGAGTGTTGGGTGTATTTTCCCTTTGTTTTCCATGTAAATATTGCCTCGCGGCATTTCTTTCCTTTCATTGTTACCTTAATTTTTGCCTTTTGGCGTCCCTTCTGTGTTTGTCCTAATTGTCACTATCTTTGTGTTCTTTCTTTTCTTTTCTTTTTTTTCACCGTCTTTCCCATCTTCCTTACTTGTTGTTCGTTTAAATTTTTCTATCTCATATTTGTATAATCCTCCACCACCGTCCTAACATAACCTCCACTTTTGGCTTTTTTTATTCTGTTTATTAGCATCAAAACTATTGCCGGCGTTTGCAATTCCCGCTTCTTTGGCTCTTTCTTTGTTGTTTTACTTACGAAATCGATTTTTTTAATATTACTAGCTGACCCGGCAATGCTTCACTATTGCTGGACTTGAGTAGGCACATAGATTAAATGAAAAAATATTTACATATAAATTTTCAACTGCTGTTTCATTCATTTTCAGTTGGAAAGGGTGAGAGGGGATGCACTTTGGAAAACATATGCAGGCAGTATTTTTCTGTTTGTTTCAAAGTATAAGTGTGCAAATTCCCATTGAAATCTGATGAAAAATGTGGTTTTGTCTAAATTATGGGGAGGACGGGTGGGTTTATTATTTTTTTTTGACAGAAACCATTTTCGACATCCCCTCGACAATTCACCATAGCTTCGCCGTAATCGGACGAAAGGTTTGCGGGTTTGTTTAAATGATGGGGTGTTATGGGGAAGAGCGGGTAATTAAGGTGGTGGAAAGAGAGGAGAGGGATTGGGTTTTTGTCAAATTAATGTGTACGGTATTTCTCTCTCTTTTTTAAAGTAACTTTATAAGTGTACAAATTCCTATCTAAATCGGATAAAAAATGTGGTATTGCCTAAATTATGGGGTGAAAAAATTATGGGGGTGAAAAGGGGGCGAGGGGATTAATATTCGGAAACCGTATGTAGGCGGTATTTTTATGTTTGTTTTAAAGTATAAGTGTACAAATTCCTATCTAAATCAGATAAAAAATGTGGTATTGCCTAAATTATGGGGGTGGAAAGGGAGCGAGGGGATTAATATTCGGAAACCGTATGTAGGCAGTATTTTTATGTTTGTTTTAAAGTACAAGTGTACAAATTGTTATCTAAACTGGATAAAAAATTTGGTTTGCCTAAATTATAGGGTAAAAATGTAATGGGGTTGGAAAGGGGGAGAGGGGATGAATATTCGGAAACCATATATAGGCAGTATTTTTCTGTTTGTTTTAAAGTATAAGTGTAAAAATTCTTATCTAAATCGGTTCAAAAATGTGCTTTGCCTAAATTATGGGGTAAAAACGTAATGGGGGTGGTAAGGGGGAGAGGGGATGAATATTCAGAAACCATACGTAGGCAGTATTTTCTGTTTGTTTTAAAGTATAAGTGTACAAATTCTTATCTAAATCGGATAAAAAATGTGGTTTGCCTTAATTATAGGGTAAAAACATAATGGGGTTGGAAAGGTGGAGAGGGGATGAATATTCGGAAACCATATGTAGGCAGTATTTTTCTGTTTGTTTTAAAGTATAAGTGTACAAATTCTTATCTAAATCAGATAAAAAATGTGCTTTGCCTAAATTATAGGGTAAATACGTAATGGGGTTGGAAAGGGGGAGAGGGGATGAATATTCGGAAACCATACGTAAGCAGTATTTTTCTGTTTGTTTTAAAGTATAAGTGTTCAAATTCTTATCTTAATCGGATAAAAAATGTGTTTTGCCTAAATTATAGGGTAAAAACGTAATGGGGTTGGAAAGGAGGAGAGGGGATGAATATTCGGAAACCATATGTAGGCAATATTTTTCTGTTTGTTGTAAAGTATAAGTGCACAAATTCTTATTTAAATCGGATAAAAAATATGGTTTGCCTAAATATAGGGTAAAAACGTAATGCGGTTGGAAAGGGGGAGAGGGGATGAATATTCGGAAACCATACATAGGCAGTAGTTTTCTGTTTGTTTTAAAGTATAAGTGTACAATTTCTTATCAAAATCGGATAAAAAAATGTGGTTTGCCTAAATTATAGGGTAAAAACGTAATGGGGTTGGAAATGGGGAGAGGGGATGAATACTCGGAAACCATACGTAGGCAGTATTTTTCTGTTTGTTTTAAAGTATAAGTGTACAAATTCCTATCTAAATCGGATAAAAAATGTGGTATTGCCTAAATTATGGGGGTGGAAAGTGGGCGAGGGGATTAATATTCGGAAACCGTATGTAGGCAGTATTTTTATGTTTGTTTTAAAGTTTAGGTGTACAAATTCTTATCTTAATTGGATAAAAAATGTGATTTGCCTATATTATGGGTTAAAAACGTAATGGGGTTGGAAAGGGGCAGAGGGGATGAATATTCGGAAACCATACGTGGGCAGTATTTCTTTGTTTGTTTTAAAGTATAAGTGTATAAAATCCTATCTAAATCGGATAAAAAATTTGGTATTGCCTAAATTATGGGGTGAAAAAATTATGGGGGTGGAAAGGGGGCTAGGGGATTAATATTCAGAAACCATATGTAGGCAGTATTTTTATGTTTGTTTTAAAGTATAAGTGTACAAATTCCTATCTAAATCGGATAAAAAATGTTGTTTTGCCTAAATTATGGGGTGTTATGGGGAATAGGGGGTGACTTTTTGGAATTTTTTTTCCACAGGAACCTTCGCAGACGCACACTCGGAAAACTTTCCAAAGTTTCATTGCAATCTGATAAATGGTATAGGAATGCATAGAAGACGATCAAACAAACATTGATTTTTATATATAAGATTATCTAATCCAATAGTTTAACATATTCCCGTGCCGATTTTCCGCGCTACTTTCGTATTTTATTTTATTTGGTTTTGTATCTTCTTATTATGGTTCGGATTCTACGTTAAACTGTAGGTCCCAGAGGAAAGGAACTGGCCGTCCTACCTCTGATACAATGGCTTAGTATGCCTCCTTCGGGAGGATCCAACCAACCTTCGGGTTGTGGAATAAGTTAAGTTTAATTTTATTTTCTGTGTTCCTCTTACGATATATATACTGTTTTTTTGCCTCTTATCCTTTTTATATTTAACTGACGAGTTGTCCATAGCCACGGCCGGCCTTACATAACCTTTCACTTCCGGCCGTTTTTTACTACCGTACTCGGCGTTTGGTGAGCACAAAAACTATTTTCCGTGTTTCCTTATTCACTTTTTTGCCTCTTCCTTTTTTTTTTTTGACATATTTAATTCTTTCGCCCACCTGTGACCATTATTCAGCCCAATAACGTTACATTTTTCTGCTCCGTTTTACCGCGCTACTTTGGTACCTCATTTGTTTCTATTTCCTTTTCGACATATATTTTTTCCCCCTTTTTTCCCATCTTATCCCTTATATTTCATAGCAATAACTATCCACTTTTATATACGTCCCTCCTTCCCCTTCCCGCCGTTCTGACCGCCCAACTCCGCTGATTGTTCACATTTTTGTCATCTATTTCGCTCACACTATTTTTTTTTTTTTTTTTTCCCCTGTTCATCATGTGTGTATTTCAGAGCTACCTTTCCCAGTATAAGCACCATGCTACTCATCTTGCTAAACTGAGGTCTCATTTTTTATTCCTTCAATCCTGCCTTTCTCTTAACATACCACCATATGGCCTTACTATAAAACTTCCTATTTCTGGATGCCCCCCGCAACTTCATCCTACACTCCACTCATTCCGCTTCCAACAGTCCCTTGCACTTACTCACCTAGTTCTCCAACAGTATATCATAGAAGCCCAAAAATACTCATCCCACCTAATTTCCTTACACAAAATCCTTCTCCTTGCATTCCCTGGTTGCATTCATTATATAATAAACATCCTCAACCATTGCAACCATTTGTTAACCAAAGAAGCACAAAAACATCCTTCAAAGCCCTCTTCCCTCTGCAAGAGCTATTTTGTTTTGGGCCTTCATCTCCCCAACTCCCATTAAAGGCAACACATTACCCCTCCACCACTTATCGCCACTACGCCATGTATTTCTCATATTCTCAACTTTCCCCATCCAGCACCTCTGCCACCCACTCCCATCACCCCCGCCCCTACTCATTCCCCACCACTGGAGAAATCAAAAATCCCTATTGTGAATCTTTCTTCCACCCCCCTCTCCGAACCTGAACTATCAGTTCTTTCAAAGGGTCTTACTTTCTCGCCCACCCCTAAATTTGATCGGATTACTCTTATTAAGGACTCCCTTTCATTCTGCCGCACACTCAACTGGCGGTATTATTTCAATACTACAGGCAGGGGAGACAGCCGATGTGATAACCTGGAACCCAGCCTCCATCAATTCCTACCTTCATCCCAGTTAGATCCACCTCCCCTCCCTCAAAACCATCCCCTTCTCCTATTCCAGGAATTCCTCATGTCATTCCTATCATCACCTTCCTTCCTAAATTCAATCCCCCACTCCAACAACCTGACCCGTACTGAAATGCGGGCAATGAGTGAACTCTCCAAAAATAAAAACATCATAATCCTCCAAGCTGACAAGGGCTCGACCACTGGTCATGGATCGAAGCGACTACACAGCTGAAGCCCTCAGGCAGCTCTCTGACACCTCCACTTACTTACCTCATACCACTGACCCCACTGATTCAATCTGCACAGAAATCCGCTCTTTCCTCAGTCTCCAAGGCCCCTTACAGGATGTTTCACACCATTCGATTTACCTTTTGACTCCTAAGACCCCCTGAACCCCCACCCTGTATCTTCTGCCCAAGATACATAAGGCGGGCAATCCTGGACGACCTATAGTTGCTGCCTTTGGGTCTCCCACAGAACGCATTTCTGCATTCGTTGACCAGCACCTACAACCTTTCGTCCAGGGCCTTCCATCCTATGTCAGAGATACCCCCCACTTTTTAGAGCGTCTGTCAACAGTCCCTACACCACTACCTAAAGATTGCTTCCTGGTCACTATTGATGTATCATCGCTATACACCAACATCCCTCATTGCCAGGGCCTAAGTGCCATGGAACATTACCTCGACAGTCGCCCCCCGCACACCTTCCCTACCACTCATTTCCTCACTTCTTTGATTCAATTCATCCTGACCAAAAATTTCTTTTCCTTCCAGTCTCAGGTTTACCATCAGATTCGAGGCACTGCTATGGGCACTCGCATGGCACCTTCATATGCCATCCTTTTCATGGGCAGACTAGAGGAACGTTTTCTTCAACAGGTTACCCTACAACCCACCGTGTGGTTCAGGTATATAGATGACATATTTATGATCTGGACCCACGGTGAAAACCTCCTTCTTGACTTCTTGCACTCACTGAATAACTTCTCCTCCTTAAACTTCACCTGGTCCTACTCTCAGACTGACATCACTTTTCTGGATGTAGACATCTCTGTACGGAATGGTCACTTACACACCTATGTCCACATAAAACCCACTAACCTACAACAATATCTCCATTTTGATAGCTGCCATCCATATCATACAAAACGTTTCATTCCATACAGCCTAGCCATTCGGGGCAAACACATATGCTCTGATCACGAGTCCTTTTCCCTCTACACCATCAATCTGACCCAGTTACTCATAAACCGCAATTATCCTCCAGAACTAATTCAAAAACATGTATCAAGTATCAAGGGTCAGGGACTGTCCTTCACACTGACACAAATAACCTAAAGCCAATCAGAACTCTGTTTTTCTCACCCAGTTTTTCCCTGGCCTGGAATCGCTAAACAAAATTCTTCGTCTGGGCTATGACTTTCTTAGATCCTTTCCTGAAATGCGCCACATTCTTCCAACTATCCTTCCCACCACACCCCGAGTCACCTTCAGCAACCGCCTAATCTAAAAAACATTCTTGTACATAAATATCAAGTCTCTGATGCTCCTTAACCACCGTTTGGATCCTTCCCCTGTAAGAGACCCCGTTGCAAAACTTGTGGTATGCATCCACCTACCACTACCTATAGCAATCCTACTACTGATGAAACCTACCCCATAATAGGTCATGCCACCTGTACAACCACCCATCTCATTTACCAGCTCACCTGCCTCCACTGTCCAAGTTCCTACATTGGCCTGACCTCAAACTCATTATCCATCAGAATGAATGGTCACAGACAGACAGTTTACTCCCAAAACCTGGACCTCCCCGTTGCTCACCATGCCAGTACTCACAACACCCGTGACCTTAATAACTGCTTCACAGTAAGAGCCATTAGAGTACTTCCAGACACCACCTCCCAATCTGAACTCCGCAGGTGGGAATTGGCATATCAACACATCCTTCAAACTAGACATCCCCCAGGCCTTAATTTCCGTTAACACTTCCATCCTCACCCTATACACCCACCACTGGCTAGTACAATAGTTCAATAGTTTCATATATATATATATTTTTTGTAATTTTCAATTATATTTTTTTCTTAATTTATATTTTTAATAACTACTATTTTTTTGATCATTTTAATCTTTCGTATACTCGCGGTTATATTATCGTTGCTGCCCCCCACCACCTCCGATGGTCTGTTGCGTTCTATGAGTGGCTGCGTCCTACGCAAGTCTTGCGCAAGACCAGCCACCTCTCTGTTAACTTGAAAAAGGGGATTTTCACCCGAAATATTGTTTTTTTCTTTGTTTGTGTGTTGTGCTGTGTTGCTGCTGCCCTCCTCCCTTCAACTTTGGTGAGTGTTGGGTGTATTTTCCCTTTCTTTTCCATGTAAATATTGCCTCGCAGCATTTCTTTCCTTTCATTGTTACCTTTTTTTTAATATTAGATATTTGCTCTTCATTCAGTAATTAGGATGATTTTGCTCTCACGTTTCCCAAGATAATATACCTTTAGCATTATCGATTATTGATTTAGTATTTGCGCTTCCTGCCTCGCCTGTACTGCCATCTATGCTGGCCATGCCTTGCAACCTCCATTCACCAGACAGCTGTCGTCATTTTTACTTCTGGCTACACTTCTATCAAGAATAAGGTAATCCACCAAAATATTGCGTGTCTTGTGTTTGACTTTATGTACGCTATTCCCAGTTGCTGTCATCCGTGGTAAGTGTTGGGTCTTATTTCCCTATCCTTCCTTAGTTTTATTGCCTTAAACATTTTCCTGCTCAATTTAATTTTACATCGACTGATCGCCACAGAGATTATTCTGTTTAGCATGTAACGTTGGTCAACTTTCTCCCATCCTCCCACGTGTTTCATCTTTTTTTCATTCAAGTGGTGGGTCTGGATGTGCTCACATCTTTCCCCTTGCGAAATGTCTCAACTCATACATGGTTAAGGTTATTAACCAAAATATTGTGATTTTTTCCCTTTTTTACATGTTGTCTCCCCATTTAGGCTTAATCTGTGGTATGTAATGGGTTATTTTTCCCTACCCAATCTTCTTTTCATAGTGGAAATAGTTATTGTTTGTATAGCTATAAAAAGTTAGTAAGCAGTGGAACTATATCACCTGTTTACTTTTTTTTTGCGATGCTGTCTATAGATATCTATTTATATTTTATTAAGATAAGCTTTACGCACACAAAATGCAAGTTTTTTTTTTCTACAGAGTTCCGAAGGACATGAGTCATTTAGAATGACTCGTTTAAGAAATGATTCATACCTAGGTGCCATTCACAAGGAAAATTTGTTGGTGAGGGCTGGCTTGCAGGTAAGAGTACTTATTGTTATTATTTTTATTATTAATTGCACTGTAGCTGACATCCCAGTAGCAATTTCCCCATGACCTAATTATTATATTTTTATTTTTTCATTTATTATATTTATATATTTTTACCTTAAAATTGTTCATTCTGAGATATTGTTTATAAACTATTTAGATAAATTGTTTCAATCCTTCACTCCCCTACTTCCAAATGAAAACTTTCTTACTCCCTTATGTCTGAAATCTATTGACGATTTATCATCATGGCTCTTGCTTGCCTTTATTATATTATGTTATTTGTAACTTACCAGCTTGTACCATTTATCAGTGATGTTCCAGACCTTAAAAGCAAAAATAATATCAAATGCATTGAATTATGTTTGTATTTTATACAAAAATAATATTAAATTCCTATTGTCCTTGGAACAGTGTATTTCATGAATATAAACCTGACATTTCAGTATTAAATTATCTTGTTCTACTGAGAACACACTAGGTTTCAGCAGAACATAGGATTTCAGGGAACATCTACTCTGATTTCACTATTACTTCAATTATGACATTATTTTTCGAACTTGATTGTGAAGTTTTGGGCCTCTTGTATGAGAAAGTGGGAGTCCCCAGTGGTCTGTTTTATACTTTTTCATTTATACTGTAAGGAACATTGCCCCCAGTTACCACCATAATATGGAACCCAATTCAATATTCATTATTAATTCACTATTTTTTTGTTCCTTGTCCATTCATCAAGATGCCTTTCATAGTATTTCATATTATAGCTTACTATATTGCATTTTTTGTTTTGAGGAGAGTTTTTTTTGCTGTGATATGTTCCATATTTTAAACAGTGTTCATGACAATTTAATCAGTGTGATACATTTTCGTCTCAACTCAACTTTGGTGAGTGATGAGTCATTTTCCCTTTCCTAGTCATTTATGTAGAACTTTATCATTTTTTTTTTTTTTAAGTTTTTGTCATCTTGTGCTGGTTATCTTAATAAGTTTGTAAGTAAGTGTACAGAAGTGTACCATCACTCACTAATGGTTATGGCAGACCAGTGCAAGGGAAGAAAATAAACAAACAATTTATTTCGTGTTAAAAGCGTTGCTTTCACAATAGGGTATTTGACTACTTCTTGAAAATGGTTTTAAATTGTTTATTGGTACACCTTATTCACCAAGTGAAGAGATTTTTCGACAAAAGTGCAATATTATGCGTAAAATTCAAAGTTAAAATTTAAAATATTTATAACCCCACCAAAACGTTCATTTGCTGCCTGGCATGTGCAAGGACAGTCGTGATGTCACAAGTCTGTAAACACTGCCACTGGGAATGGAGTGTTTCCTATTACCCAAGTTTTCAACTATTTTTTATTGTTTGTTGCTGGTTATTTCTTGTTATTAATTAAAGTTCGTTTTAAATATAAAATCGAAAACAATTTGTAAAAGCCTACAGAAGAAAAATATTGAAAATAGATGCCTTATTTGTGGAGCTAGCTATAGAAACAACCACTGAGTTTTATTCTGTGGAGCTTAAAAATGTAACAACTTCAATTTGATATTGCGACAAAGTCACTTACGAGTTTTCTGTGAAGCTCATTTACACCACAATTTCGTAGAGTTAAATGTAATTCGCTGTTTAAGTCGAGAATTATTAGGATTAGGGTCCTAAGGTTCGATCCTCACTTCAGAATATGTTCAATTTGTTTTCTTTTGTCATTTTCTTTGGATACTAGTTGCTGTTGGTTGCATCGCATAATCATTTTTTGACGAAAATCCACCAAAACATCAATTTAATTTTTCTTTTTTTTCTGAAGGCTTCACAACTTTTTGGATAACAAGCGAATTACAACTATTTGAAACAACCAAAGAAGATTTCAAAAAGGAAATTTGATGTTACTTGCACACTGAAAAACAGATTTAAAAAAAAAAAAGACAAGAAAATGACATGCGCATTAAAAGTAAATACCGCCTAATAGACGCAGTTATGTCAGGAAGGTAACCTGCAGTTGTATTGTCACGTAAAAATTCCAACGTAAAGGACACAAAGCATTCCGGAACTGTTGCAAGATTAGCATGAAATTTCTACAAGTGGTGTCACTTCTAAAATAAATTCCATTATTCACCACCGTGCACCTGTATTTTTTGCATGATATTCTCTCTCTGGTAAGTTTAAAAATTAAAACTTTTCATGTATGGTAGCAATTTGTTTCAAACGCTTGCATGACACTTAGCAACTATTATGAGTTCTTCGAATAAAAACATGGTAGTGCAAAAAACAGCAAACAAAAATGGAAAAAATGCACATAAAAAATATATCCCATCCAAGGTTCGAACGTAGTTCAATCACGCTGCTATCCAGACACTACTTCTTAATTGATTCTCTTTATGTTAATGGTAAACACTTCACAGTTTCTTCGCGTGAGATGAAGTGAAATGAGGTAGGTAAATGAATAAACAAACAAATTCAGTTTTATTGACAAAAAAATATCATTTATCCATAATCTTTAATCTGCAATTAAGAAAAATGGTCCACAACATCCAATTGTTCTGAGCATGGTGAGTGAGCAGGTAACGCTCTGGCCTCACATCTGGGAGGACACCACACAGTGTGATATTTTCCAAATCTAGAGGGACAAAAGTCAGTTTTGATAATAGTCTACGCAGGCAAAATAGTTATTTATATTCAAAGTAGATCAACCATATTACTTGGAACAAAGGATTATTTTCCATGAATTCACGTCTAACAATAGAAAAAATAGTTTGAACAATGGGCTTCCAGTGATACACCGATCAAGTGCTCCAGTCGGCCGCACCATTCCACTGAGATTGTTCGATGATTATGCTGTGTTTCTGCCTGTTAGTAGTGATTTGGGTGTTGCTATTGCTTTTGGCGAGCTTCAAGGTAAGTTTACGCATGATTTTTCCGTGATACAAAACAGAGCGAGATTATTTTTAATTAAAAAAAACAACAAAAAAAAAAAAACAAAAAAAAACCAAAAAACAAAAAACTACTGAACCAATTTCATGTTGAGTTTTAGTTCATTATACCACATTATACCGATCTTTTACTGTATTTATTTGAAAGAGCTGCTTACTAGCTACAAGAAATACCTTCATTTGTTTGTGAATACAACTTTTCTTTATTTTCAGCATGACTGCACAAATTTCACGTACAGAATTTTTTGACGTATGGTTTGCTAACACAAAACAATCTATCTCTAACTTTCAATTTAAATGTAAATGAGTCTCAGATTGAAGCTGTTAAATTTTTAAGCTCAGCAGAATAAAAGTCAGGATTTTTCTGTAGCCAGCCACACAAATAAGGCATCTATTTTCGATATTTTTCCGCTGTAGGCTTTTACCAATTGTTCTCAATTTTGTATACAAAATGAAATTTCATTAATAACAGGAAATGACCAGCAACAAACAATAAAAATAGTTGAAAACTTGGATAACAGGAAACGCTCCATTCCCATTTACAGACGTGATGGCACTCAAGCGACCACCAATCCTAGAGCGTTTTCTGTCACATGACCAGAGCTAAGAAAAGTATAATTTTTATTTCACTTTTTTTATTAAAACTAATCCACTTTTCTTTTCAAAATTGAAAAAATTAGCTTCCTGAAGCATTAATCTATGAGATTGAGTTCAATTTATAATATTTTTTTAATATTGTCAAATAGCCTATTGTTAGAAACATAAAATAGTATTAATAATAACAGAAGAAAACAGAAAGAAAAGGATAACCACCAGCACCAATGAATTCATATTACTGATGACCAAAAGTTGGCAACTTGTATAGCATTATCACTGGTGTTAAGGAGTTCTTGTAGAGTGCAGGTTGATGGGCACTGTGTACATTTGTATTAATGATGGATGGTCTATTCTGCCCCATACTGACACACTGTATTTTGATTTTTGACATAATACCATCTTGCTAGATTATTCTTTCTCCTACCCACATCACCTCTCAGCTGATTTAGCTCTCTCTTTGTCTTCCGTTTAAGATTGCCACCTGGTGGTAGTTCTCCTACAGTAGGTACCCATTGATTTACAAGAGTCATTCTTGGTTGCCACAGATTGACCTGGGCAACTTTCGGTGGTACATCTAATGGAGCTGTCATCCTCGCTAAGCTTTCCCACATTTCAACCTTTGTCTGGGGATTTTATGTCCAAATAATGGATGAGCAATGTTTTAATTAACTTTATTTGTTTCTGACATTGCAGTTACATCTTGTCTTATATTGGGGAGTGGTTCCTGTCAGACCATCTAGTAGTTTCAATTCGTGTGACTGAGGCAACCTAGAAGAATTTTGCAGGTTTCATGCAGATATGTGTCTACCAAACAGGATACACATATTCTGCAGCAGAATACCACAGTGCAAGAGCTGATGTTCAGAGCTCTATGGGATGTGCATCCCATACGTTTTCTGTGAGTTTGTACAGGATATTGTTGCAGACTGAAACTTTTCCATTTGTGTGTAAGCAGTGGTTTTTGTAAATGAGGGAGAGATCCAGTGTAACTACAAGATGTTTTGGATTGAAACAGTTATCTAGTTCTACATCCTCCCATTTGACTTTGTTTCCTGTTGGCATTATGTTTACAGCTCAGGACTAAAGTTTTTGGGGTTGAAACCTCTTATTAGCAATAGGGTGGAATTCTAAAGAGAAGCATATTTGTGGTTAACTGTGTAGAAGGTGGAAAGGGTGGTAGGGGAAGTTTGTGTTGTAACAGTACTAAACAACCCGTGCGAAAATTTCACTAATAAAATACAATGAATAGTGAGGTTGAATGCTTGTAATTTAATGAAAAGTAGAACCGCACTTTGTAGCAAATATTTGTTTGTTTAGTGTAATAGGCATGCATCAAAACATATTATGAAACAGTTATGAAAATTTAAAACACACTGTATGTATGACAAACTGTCACTGACCCTAATATAATACAACCAACCTGAATAAAATGCACACAACATATCAACATCTTTGTGATATGTGCTGCTGTGCGAATAAAATGTTTGCACTGGAATTGTGTAGCAAATCAAAAATGTTTCCGTAACAGAAAAAAAATCCGAAAAGCTAATTATTGTATAAAAAACAGTTTATTGACATATCAGCTGCAGTCTGAGGACTTGGTTCTGAACTGTTTGATACACGGGACCACTTTAAGCATCAAATTTCAAAAAATTCTTTTGTAGTTCATGATTTTATCTCTAAAATGATATGTCATTTATCAATATCGGTTAGGTACCGAAGGAGATAAATGGCTCCTATTAAAAAAAAAAAGAAACATGTTGCAGATACTTTTGCCCTTTAAGGGTCAAATTCCAAAAAATTCCATTTATGCAATATAGTGTGACCAAAGCTGACACCTTGGCCTTTAAAATGGTACCTCATTTACCAATTTCAGTTAGGCATCAGGCGAGGTAAAAAAAAAAAAAAAAAAAAAAAGTTTTCGAAGTGATGATATTTTTGCCCCTTAAGGGTTGAATTTAAATAAAGTTCTTCGTTAAAATCTGATCTGTCCAAAGCCGATACTATAATATTTTAAACGATACCCCCTTTCCTTATCGATAATGTTTATCGATTTCGGTTAAATATGCAAGAGGATAAATGGCTCTAGACACAAAAAACGCATTTTAAAAATATTGACATTTTTGCCCTTTAAGGGTCGAATTTTGAAAAATACCTTTCTTAAAATATAATGTTACCACGGCGGAGACCTTACTCTTTAATATGATACCTCATTTATCTATATCGGTTATATATGAAGTGAGATAAATGGCTCATGACACAAAAATTTGGTGTGGAACCAATCATACTTTTTCTCTTTAAGGGTTGAATTCCAAAAAAATTCTTCCTTAATATATGATTTCACCAAAGCCGAGACATTATTCTTCATAATCCAACTTAATTTATCGATTTCGGTTATATATCCAAGGAGATAAATGGCTCGAGACACAAAAAAAGCATTTTAAAAATATTGACATTTTGCCCTTTAAGGGTTGAATAACAAAAAATTAATTTCTTAAAATATAATGTTACCATGGCGGAGACCATGCCCTTTAATATGATACCTCATTTATTTATATCGGTTGGATATGAAGTGAGATAAATGGCTCGTGACACAAAAATGCGTTGCAGTAATATTGATACCTTTGCACTTTAAGGGTCGAATTTCGAAAAATTCCTGTCTTAATATATGATGTCACCAAAGTGAAGGAAGTAATCTTTAAAATGATACTTCATTTAATGATTTCAGATATATATATATAGGAAGATAAATGACTTCAAACACAAAAACAGCATTTTAGGAATATTGACATTTTTGCCCTTTAAGGGTCGAATTCTGAAAAAATCCTTTCTTAAAATATGATGTCACCAAGGTGGAGACCATAAGCTTTAATATGACACCTCATTCATTGATTTCAGTTAGGGTATGAAGGGAGATAATGGCTTGTGACAAAAAAACACCTTATAGAAATAATATATATGATTAGACAAAATATTATTATTATTATTAATGATAATACTTATAATAATAATACACAAACTTGTAAAGTAAAAAAAAAATGTAAATATGCACAAACCTAAATACGTAGAAAAAAAATAAAAACTCAAAAGAAATTTATAGATATGATAAAATAATAATAAATAAAACACTAAATGCGATAAGTGGGGGTTCCTGTAGAAAATAGGTGGCAGTGGACAAAGTGGATATCAGACATCAGATAAGCCACCTGAACGACCAGCCTGATCTCTCACGGAATTAGTTATAAAAAATGCCAAGGACACAAAATACAACAGGCAACATGAAGCGAATCATGCTGAAGAACAATGTCAGCAAAAAGCAAAAAATATCAGGAAATGTTGAGCAAATCATACTTAAGAACAACGTCGGCCACAAATACAATACGACAGGTGGTGTGGAACAAATTTTACTGAAGAAAATGTCAGTAAAAACCAGAATAAGATAAGTAGTGCCGAGCAAATCTTCGTGAAAAACCTCATCAGTGGTGAAATACTTTGCAAGGGGGAAACCAAATCAAATTGTGGGAGTTATATTGAGAAATCCCAATTTTGTAGTTCAGTGAATTTGCTTACAGAGAAATCTTCTGATGGTAAATTCATACTCTGTTGTCACAAAAGAAAAGTAGTTTTGTCTCATCCAGCCTATGAACCCCATTGCTTCCAAAAACATGATCAGATATACCGTAGGGTACAGAACATCCAACTTCTGTAGATAATAGAAAATATACTTAACCGGCTGATTAGAGAATGACTTTATGGAAAAGTGCTGAATGCCATGCACTGGAAATCTGACAAAACTGTATTACCGAACACCACTGCTACAGTGCTCAAAGAGTTTCTGAAGTGGCTATAATATTTCAGAATGCTGACAGAGAACTTCTACTTTAGAAGGTTCTGCTTGTTCACGTAAAGCCAGACTTTAATGGTCCAAATATTCGCAAAAACAAAGAATCGGTATCCTGGATAGTAATTTCAAACATCTCTCTTTCCATATGATAATCAGTGTTGGGGTCCAAATATTTCCATGAATTGTCGCACAGACCTACCAGTTTGCAGTTAGACAAGAATTTCACACATTTTTGAGTTCTAGCAAATGGAAACAACAGTATGTGGTTGATGCCTGTATTAAAACTGAATGTAATCTACTTCCACTAAACTGCATAAAAACACACCAATTCAGTATCCATATCAATGTTGGAATGATCACATTGGTTCCATGACTGATTGTGAAGGGTTGTTTCCTTGGGTCTCTGTAATTCTACAATCATCCTTTATAAGAAGTCCAAGGAACATGCACTTAAATTATCAAGCTGTAATGGAAATTGTAAGAGACTATGGTCAATTTCATTTATTTATCACCATGATATTTAATCTTAGATTTAGGAAAATGTTGCTGACTACCAAAAGGTGAAACTTTGTCCAGATTTGGTGGCACAAGTCTTCAATTTAAAACTCAAAAAGTCTCGTGGTATGGAAAAAAATCACATTTTAGGAATACCTGCTGCCAAAATCCAGGTGATTGAATTTCAAAATCGTGGTTCACCATACGTACATACTTTGGCTATTTTGTAAACTTATCACAAACCCTGCACCATTGATATAATTAACACCTTGATTTCTGAAGAAGTACCTGATTTAAATATTAACCTCAGATTGCATCAGACTGTGACAAAACATATGATCCATTGCCCATGTGGTACATGTAATCTCTCCTCCATGTATGGAAAATTGATCATGTATCAAAGGGTTCCCTAATGATCTTCAAGCAGAAATTAATGCCAACATTATCAAAGGTACAAGTGGGCAGATAATTGTTGTGGCAGATTGGTTTAAAGCAAAGAAATGACCAATAGATGGATTGTACCATGTAATCCATAAATTAAATGGCTACAACTGGCATATTGATGTTGTACTTTGAGCTTTCATAAAAAGTTTATAGTACTTATTAAAGTATGTTGACAAATACCACATTTGTGCTGAAATATACATAAGGGAAAAAACATTTTAGAGCATAATGAAATTAAAATGCACATTGACTCAAGATATGAGTCCCCCAGAAGTAGCCAGGTTACTTTTTGGTAACGGTATACACCACAAGACTCGTACAATTGTTTGATTGGTTGTGCATCTGCAACATAAATAGTCTGTTGTTTTTATAATTTTTAAAATTTCATGAGCAATTAGTGATGCTCAGTTTAAGTTCACAGCATTGACAGTTTGGTTCAAGCTATATCAACAGTTCCAAGAAGTTAGACGTTATCTTTATGTTGATATTCCAAAGTATTTCCAGTAAGTAGAAAAATATCAAGAAATGGATTCCTTTCAAAGGGAGGAGAGAATGTCATTGGTAGAATATATATATTCAACATGTTCAATGTTGAAGGGTATTGCAAGTTTTGCTACTTCACGTTCCTTTGGTAACTAGAATTGGCTGTGAGACTTTCAGAGATGCTGTGTGATTGAGAGGTCTACTTGACATTGAAAAAGTGTGGGATGACACTTCAAATGAGTCTGAAGTTTTTTAATATGTCTTTCCATTTACAACAATTGTTGGCAACAATCTGCACTGAAGGATAATGTTGTAATGCTTTGCAGCTATGAAACTGTCATAAGTGAGTGACAAGTGAAGATTTTGCTGGACACGATGGTCATCTTGTCCGTGTCAATACTGTGTGAACTGTGCTCTTCTGGAAATTAGAGAGCTGTTCTTTTGCAAAGAAAAAGATTTTAGCCAAATTGGGTTAACAAATTCCATATATACTCAATCTCCCCAACCACAATATTTGTATGACATTGATGAATGAGTGAAAGTTAACTGATGAATGTTCAGTCAGCCTGAATCAAGAACAACAGATTCTTTTGAAGCAATTATTGCTGTGATCGATGATTGAATTGGTATCAGTAAATATTTTTTTTACTTCTGTATGGTCCTGGTGGCAGTGGTGAGACATGTTATCAAACTTTAGTTAGATATATCCAAAGTTATAACAGAACTGCTTTACCATCTGCCTTGACAGATACAGCAGAAAACCTATTACAAGGTGGAAGAACATGCCATTCTCAATATGAATGGCCAGTCTCATTACTCAATGGTAGCTAGTCGCCAGTGCATCTCACATCAGATGTTGCAAAGATAATTAAAAAATCCGAAGCACTTTTTTAGGGATTAAACAAAAATAGTTACCAATCACACAATGGTAGCAATTCTCAAGCTTTTATGAGCCATTACTAAAGGTGACATATTGGTGGGAAGGTAATTCTTCTAGTATGAGGTTTTCACCAGACCTTCCTATTATCCCTCATCCTCTAAGCTGTTATGAAAGCACTGATTAAATTTAGTATCCTTTGGAAAGTTTAAAATTATAAAACTTGGTAGCAACAATCATTACGTTGACAGTTAGTACAGTAATTTGTTAATTAAAAGAGGCATTGGAATCTTAACCAATGATGATGATATTCCTGACATTGAAACTGAGGAAATTTTTTTTTTATCAGATTCAGTTGTTGCGAATATACGAGGGACGCCCAAAAATAACCCACATAGATTTGCCGTGGGCGGAGCTTGTGTAGCACACTTTTCTGTCACTAGGCGTCTATAGAGCAACTTATTGTCAGTTCAGTGCCATCTGTGTTGTCGACCTGGCATTTTCTGTTAATCTGCAGTGATCGTTTTTGCTAGCGCTGTTTTTTTATTGTTTCATTTTTGATGATGGCAAGTTTAAGTGAACAACGTGCAGTTGTGAAATTTTGTTTTCTGATTTGCATTTGAGAGTTCTGTCACCACCATCATTATTGTTTACCTGTAGTTATCAATATTATACTACGTTTTATTCAACCCACTCCTTCTCCACTTATCCCACCTTGTTCTCTATGGCATACACAGTCATGCAGCAGGACACATTGTGTATGCACCTTCATTGTCAATTGCCACATACCTCTCCACATTAATAAGGTGTTAACTTGAAATATTGTTCAATTGTGTTCAGTGAATGTTTTTGTTTTTTGTTTTGTTCTGCTTGCTGATGATCTATGAAATGTAAGATAATCTGCAAAGAGTTCTATATAGTTTGGAACAAATATCGATGAAGAAAAATGTATCGAAGACATAAGGGATGACTGTTTAAGGGAAACAACATATTATATAAAAAAAATTGTATTGGAAAACCGAAAAACTAGTCTCAAATTGCAATTATTTAGGAACAGATATTAGCTTTAATAAAGCTTAAGATACACAATATTAAATCCTAGGATTCCAACAATTTTGTAGAACGATTAATTGAACCCTGAACAATAAAAGAGGTAAGGATTAAGTCTTTAATACAATGGCATTGTCACTTGTGCTCCATCACAAACAGATGTAAATAAAATACAAACAGCAGAATGAGATTTTTGAGAAACGTTAAGGTGTGCTTCAGACTAAACAGAATATGATAGAAAGAATAAAAGATAACAGAGAGAAATAGAAAGAGCAAACTGACAGGATGAACAATACTAAATTACCAAAAAAGATATGATATTATAAACACGCAGGAATAAGACTTGGTGGAACAGTGGGATGTCACATTTGAAATTTTGTTTGCCTTTCTTGTATTTCCTATTTGTATGATCTCTAAAATACCTGCTGTTACCAAATCTGGTGTCTAAGTGTTAATTCTATGGTGTGGTATACTTATCAAGCCATCTAGAATTTTGGTTTCCATGATTTCCTGAAATCACTCTAAGCAAATGGTGGAATGGGGCCTGCTAAAGGGCATGATCATATTCCATCCCGTTCCTTGCGATAATGATATTGATGTTGACAAGGTGCAACGTGCAAAGGAAAAAAAATGTTCTGCTGTTTTCCTGCTTCATTATGAACATTTTTGTGCCTTCTCTTTTCATACAACTCCAGATTTTCTTTTATGATTCAAAGTTTTCAGTTGCCTTCTTTCTTTATGCCCAATGTCTCTTTAACATGTTTGATTATCTCTTTCGTCAGTGTGTTCTATTCTTCATCTGTTGATCATCTTTCAAATTTATTTCTTAGACCCATGTCTATAGTGCGTGAAGATTTTTCTCTCATGTGAGATTCTGTAACTTGTTTTCCACATCATATCTGCTTGCCTGTATTATTACTTTATTGTTTCCAATTTCACTCTGTACTTCATAAGTGGGACCGGTCTGGTAGCTCAGTGGTTAAGGCACTTGCTTTCAAAAAGCTCGTTGCTCCAGTCCCGGGCTCAAGTCCCGGCAAGCGCAGGAATTTTTAAAAATTGTGTTTGATCATATGAGCTATGCCAGGTCGCTCCATGGTTCGGATTCCATGTTAAACTGCAGGTCCCGGAGGAAAGGAACTGCCCATCCTACCTTTGATACAATGGCTTAGTATGCCTCCTTTGGCAGGATCCAACCAACTTTTGGGTTGTGGACTAAGTTAGTTTTAGTTTACTTCATAAGCATCAATTTCGTTGGACTCTGTATCAGCTCGTGGCTATGCTATACACTTTACAGCTTGGTTTTTAAAATTCTCTTTTGTCAGATATTATCCACCAGATATTTACCTGTGTCCCCAGGTGCATATCTTTCTTGTATGATTAGTTTCTTATTCGTGTGATTAATTGATTAGTATAGTGTGTTTTTCTATGATATGTTCACTTTTTTTTTGCAACATTCTAACATCCTGCCTGATTTTTTTTGCTCATAAACCAAAATTCCCTACAATGAATTCTTATTTTCCTTCTAGTCTTGCATTCCAATCACCCATGATTATTGAATTTTCATCTCCTTTCAGATATTGCATTCATTTTGAAGTTTTGTCATATGTTTTCTCCTTTCTGTCATCGCTCTCTTGTGACATTGTCGTAAACACATATGTTAATGTAGTTGACACAGGCCTTGTTTTTTTTTGTATAATCACTTAACTGTTTAAAATAAATCAACATTTTCCCTACTCTCTGGTCCATTATAAATCCTGCACCAGTAACTCCACTGAATTCTTTTGCGCTAATTACGTTCTATATGCTCCAGACCAGAAATCTTAACATTTTTCTGCTTAACCTCACAAATCCCAACAGCATCTGACTAAAGTTGTTTCATCTCCATTTTTAAGTTTTATAATTTACCTGCCCTATTCAGACTATTCTGCACTATGACTCGTAGAAAGTTGTAATCATATACTTCCACAGCTGGAGTCGATTGTCTCTTGGCTGATTAGGTGATGCCAAATCATGGTACTTAAAGTTGACATTTTGACCATCATACTGCAGTATACTGCAATGTGATAGTTGAAAAATTGGCTTTGTACTCCATGATGTGATGTCACCCAGACAGCCAAGAGACAATCATAGAATGTTCTTTTCAGTTCTGATGACTCCTTCTTGAGCAGTACCCACATGGAGGGCAATTGGAGACTGTTTTATCCAGAAAAAAAGCTATCATTCAATATGTAAATAGAGAAGATTATATGATCTCAAGATCCCATTTACATTTCTGTAAATTGACTCTTTTATGCATCCCACAGATTATATTGTAATCTATAGAAAATTATTGTGTTGTATTGTACTGAATTGTTGATGACTAGCAATATTAATCTTCATTCTTATGCCAGGTATGTTTGCGTCAGTTTACTAGTTCATAACGAAACTTGATGGCCAGTATGAAATATTAACTCATTTTTAATGTAGCTTAAATAGATACCAATTTTCTGTGGTTCTTTGTATTATTGTTCATAAGTTACACAGTAATCTGCTAAACTCACATTATAATTTTTGTATACAGTTGTTTTGGCATTGAAATGAGTCTTATAAATATTGATTATTTTATTTCAGAATTTATTGCAACTGTTCATTACACATGCAGCAAATGTTTTTACTTTGGAGCTGAATTCTGATTATCCATTACTTCTAGAAGAACAAGTTGATACATGTAAGCGTGTACTCAACATATACCGCTACATGGTTATGCATACACGTATGGAAGCTCGTACCTGGTGAGTTACGTATATTCACATTAGTTTTTTCTGTTTATTTAACTAAACAGACATGTCAAATAGCATGGTCAAAAGACAATTTCTTAATTTATTTGCAAACATTCTCAAATTTTACTTGTAGTAAACAGATTGATTAACCGTAGCCTTTATTTAAAGGAAATTACATTTTAATTTTGGTGATTCTTTGTATAGCAAGATAACTAGAAAATATTTTTGCAACTTTCCAGTTTTTTAGGGATCTGAAATCATACAATTTATTAACATTTATATTATGTTAATTTTGTTTGAAAAAATTATTATATAAAAATTATTTACAAAGTTCATTTATAAACATTTTGGAATCCCTCCTAAGTTTAAATTTTAACCCTTTGACTGCTAGGGATTGCCTGGCAGAGCCCTTGCTGGGTGCTCCTTTGTTGTTGCCTAAGGTAGACAGCTGTCTGCCTGTGCTGAGAAGCCGCAGTCGGCCAATAACTGCACTGCTGAGTTCGGCATGCGGCCCGATTCACTGTGTGCTGAATATTTCTGGAGCATTGTGTGTCGCTTTGCTTTTTGAAACCTCAGACACAAAATAAATGCAGTTACTGTGACATCTAAAGTTTTTCCATTTAAAGCTCCTCTAAAAGTGAATGTCTGCATAGACAAACATAGAGGTACTTCATATACTAAACAGATATTACAGCAACTGAAATTGGTTTTTTTTGTGAGTGCAGTAATTCATCAGGAGTCAATACCTTTTCGAATACCATCACAAATTCTGCATATATTTTCCATCCTTCTTTTGGATCCGGGCTACAGATCGGCACTGGCAAAGTTAAAAATGTATTTTTTGTTGTTGGTATTTCACTTAATTTTAGAGGCATATAAATGTAATGTAATTACTACTGTGCAGTTACCCAAGGTTAATAATTCTTTTTTGTGTGATAAGCTTCGAAACATGGCACGGACACACAGTGGTACATTGCAAGTTCTGCATTCGTTCCTCATTTCTAGACGTGCTTTCTGTTTCGAACATCCAGTGCATCTATGCTTTGGTGTGCCATTCTTTGAGTTTTCAATATGAATAATATTTTTAAATATCTCCCAATAAATTGTAGAGGATTTTCGTTATCAGAGTGTTTTCCTTTCCCAGGTTTCCTCTGTTCTGTGGCATATGCTTCAACAATTTCTCTTACCAGAGACAGTTAAAACTCTGCAATTAGCATTTTTTGTCCTGTTACTACTCGGTGAAGTAAAATGCACTGATAGAGAACATGGAAAACATCTTTTTATACCACTTCATACTGAAAATCTAGGGTGTACTGATTCTGGAATATTTGTCTTGGCATATAAATAAAATCTATTGGTTTCATCAGCAATAGATTTCATAAGATCTCTTAAAAATATCAGGAAAAAAAGACAGAATGCTGGAATTTTGACCTAATCCACACTTGTCATGCAGCTGAATCATCAAACGCATGCACAACAAGACGAGATCGCTTTTCTTCTGATCAAACGTGTCACTAAAGCATCATCTTTTTCCACACAGTTTGCTCTCACTGCCTGAAGCTTCAGATTCTTAAGAATTTTCACCTCTTTAGGAGACAGATGGTCGTTTTCCACTAGCTGATGTTCATGGCTCAGGACTATTACTTTGAGATCCTGTAGAAGGGTCATTACTATCATCCATATCAAAGAGATCATTCTCACTGTTGCTTCTAGTGAGAATCTTCATGATTTCTTCCTCTATAGAATCATGATGTCCATTTTATCAGTGAAAACTAAAACGAAAATGGCAACACAAATAAGATCTCAGCTGCAAACGCTTATGGGTCGAATGTTAGAAAGCAACTAACCACCAGGGGTGTAAATACGGCTACCTGGCCTGGTCGCTAAGTGGCTCACGCGTTAATGTGTGCAGAGCTCACAGGGACCCGAGCGGCTGGATGTCTTAATGCATGCAGAGCACAGACAGACAGCAAGGCGGCACAATTATACATGTGTAGAGCACCTGACTGAAGGAACAAGGTTGCCTGTAAACACGTCTATAGCATTCGGGCACAATAGTAGCCATGCATGTTAATACGTCTAGAGCAGTCAAAGGGTTAATATGGAGTCCTTTTAATTGATATTTTAAGTTTTTTTTTTTTTTAAATTTCGTGGTTTACCCCTTCAATATTTTTGTTCCACCAACTCTTGTTTATTGAATGTTTTTTACTCGCACTTTTTACTAGACAAATAGGTTTCAGTTACTTGGGTTTCGTTATTACCATTCCCCTCCCTAAGAACCACATGCCATCGACCTCCTGTTGTGAACTGGTGGTCAGTGTAAATCATGAGAAGGTGGGAAGGGCTTGTGTCCTGCACAGATTCAACTGGATTTGTCAGGATTGTTGTATTTAACGTAGAGGAGGAAAGTCAATGTTACCATCTGTCTGTGAAATATGTAACTTTTGTGTACTTTATGATAAGCATATTTTTGTGTGCGCAATGTGTAGTTATGAGGTGGTGATGGGGGACTGTCCCAGATTTTGCCTTGATGATTGCAGGAAACTGCCTAAGAACCAAATTAGGAACATCGGGATGCAGGGACTAGGACTTGAACGTGGTCCTGTTGTCTCCCTAATTAAGTGTGCAGCACCTTAACACACTGGTGGCACTTTATTACTACTATTATATGTTTATTTACCTACCCAAGTATTTTTTGCATAATTGAGAGTTATTTAATTTAATTGCATTGGAGCACAAGCTCCGGTGGCAATTTCCCAACACACTCATCTTCACCCTTTCGTGCATGCACCTACATGTGCCCTCTACAAATTTAACTTTAAATTTTTTAATTCAAAATTTTGGTATCTTCATTTCTAATTGTGTTGTTAAGCTCGTTCTCCGAATTAGACCCTCCTGTTTCTGATTCATTGTCCCTAATGCTCTCACTAAACCAGTTACTTAAAATCTCTGGCTTTTTCATATCCTCAGTCACTTCTTCTCCATCCTTATCTATAAGCATCTCAACACCCTCCCTTCCTCTCAGTTTTCTAACATAGCCATAGATGCATCAGTCAATGGTCCTTAATTTTATAAATAATTCCGTCAAAAACAAATGTTTTGGTGAATTTTATTTTTATTTGATTCCACAGAAGCGTTTCGCTGTACACCACAAGGGCGAAATAAAAACAAAATTCACCAAAATGGTTGTTTTTGACAGAATTTATTTATAAAATTACTAGCTGGTACCCACGACTTCGTTCGTGATTGTAAAGAATTCATATTGACAGCTTTAGACATCTAACCACCCTATTGCACGATGGGAGACTCGATACTATTACCACACACAAGTACCAGTCTTCTGCGCTATGTAGTTCCGGCAGCAAGGTAAAATTTACGGATACACACAAGTCTTTGGATGAAACACGAAAATATTCATGATCGACCAATTTCAAACACCATATCTCACACACTCCGACAGTTACCGAATTTCGGCCAACGTTGTGATCGATGGGAGACTATGTGTTACTACCACACACAAACGCCAGTGATCTGCGATTTATAATTTTCACTTAAAAGTGATACACCGTGACACATGCGTCTTTGGCAGAAATATGAAATTGCCGCAGGTCGACCATTTTCATCCCACATATTTTCCACACCCCCATAGCTACAGACATCTAACAACCATAGTGCACGACAAC
The DNA here is from genome assembly GCA_031002005.1 of Vandiemenella viatica. Lineage (NCBI taxonomy): Eukaryota > Metazoa > Arthropoda > Insecta > Orthoptera > Morabidae > Vandiemenella > Vandiemenella viatica. The sequence goes on along the minus strand of JARYHS010013630.1, from coordinate 101,011,212 downwards.
AGATACGATTCTACTACCACACATAAACACCAATTCTCTATGCTATGTAGTCATGGTAGAAAAGTGAAATCTGCGGAGACACATGCCTTTCGTCGAAATACGAAAATATCCTTGGTCGGCCACTTACAACCACCATATCTACCACAGTACCACAGTTTCTGAAATTCGGCCACTGTTGTGATCGAAAGGTGACTCTGTGCTACTACTACACACAAACGCCAGTTATCTTTGATCTATAGTTTTTGCTGAAGAGTGATACACCATGACACCTTTGTCTTTGGCAGAAGTATGAAACTGCCACAGGTCAACCACTTTCAACCCCCATTTCTCCCACACCCCCATAGCTATTGTCATCTAACAACCATAGTGCACTGCATGAGATACGATTGTACTACTAAACACAAACACCAATGCTCTATGCTATGTAGTTGTGGCAGAAAAGTGACATATGCGGAGACAGTCGAAATACGAAAATATCCTTGGTCGGACACTTACAACCACCATATCTACCATAGTACCACAGTTTCTGAAATTTGGCCACTGTTGTGATCGAAAGGTGTCTCTGTGCTACTACTACACACAAACGCCAGTTATTTTTGATCTATAGTTTTCGCTGAAGAGTGATACACCATGACACCTTTGTCTTTGGCAGAAGTATAAAATTGCCACAGGTCGACCACTTTCAACCCCCATATCTCCCACATCCTCATAGCTACCGACATCTAACAACCATAGTGCATGACAGGAAAGACGATTCTACTACCACACACAAACACCAAAAGTCTATGTTATGTAGTTGAGGCAGGAAAGAGAAGTATACGGAGATACGAATTTTTGGTCGAAATATGAAAACGCCCTGCACTGACCAACCTTAATCATTATATCTCCCACATCCCCACAGCTATCGGCATTCGGCCAACGTTGTGCACGACGGGAAACTCCATGCTACTTCCACCCACAAACATCAGTGATCTGTGCTAGGTAGTGGTGGCTGAAAAGTGAAATATAGGAAAAAACACGTCTATTTTTATATATATATAAGATTGTTCGACAACTGTGGAAATATGGCCTGCCACCAGATTGACAATACTGTTCATAAATCCATCTTTAGCCTCTTTCTTTGCTATTATTAAGTCCTTGTTTAGTTGTTTTAGATATTCCCAACTACCCTACTGTCACTTAACTCTCTTCTTACCAAACTCTTTAACCTCCTCACTTCTCTATTATAGTACACTGGTTCTCTACCTCTGTTTATTTTCTGCTTTGGAATAAATTTTTTGTATTCTTATTTTCTTTTCTTCTTATTATCATCTTGAACGTTTCCCACCTTGACTCTACTGTACTTGTGCCTTCCTTCCATTTGCTGAAACGTTCTCTGAAAGATCAAATTTGAAATCTGTTCCTTTTTGTAATTGTACCTATTTCCCCCTTCAATTTTGGCTGCTGGTTCACTGAATCCTCTTATATCCATCAAAACTGTTTCATGATTACTTATTCCTTTGGTTACTTGACACCCCACAAGGTTATCATCGGGCTTTATTAGGAATATATTCAAAATATTTTGTCCCCTAGTGTTTTGCTCTAATACTTGTGTAAATCCTCCTTCCCTTAAGATATTTTCAAATCTCTGTTCCCTTGTGTTATTAATCTTGTTTCCTTCTCAGTTTACACCTGGTAAATTTAAATCCCCACCAATAATTACCATTCTATTATCACGTCTGAAATCTGAGTATTAATTTAATTTCTCCCCAAGAACCCCATCTTATCTGTCATTCTTCCACTGCGGTAAGCAGCCAACACCCTGATTTTTTGTTTTTTACTACCCCAGAAATCTACCCCAAGTAACTCTTGGTCTTGATCTATTAACACCAGTGACCTATGTTAGTTTTTGCTAACTAGTATGAAAACTCCTCCACCAATTTCTCCTCTATCACTGCGGTACACTCTGTAACCATCAGGAAAAACCTCACCATCTAGAACTTTTTCTTTTAACCAACTCTCTACCACAATTATTTCTTGTGGTTCGTGTATCTCTATTAAGTTTCGAAATTTGATCACTTTGTTCATTATACTTCTACAGTTTACCATTAAAACCCTTATTACTGGCTTTATACTTTCAGCATTAAGTTCCTCTTTCCCAGTTATACCCCAGTCAGTTATTGTTTCATAAACTTTATCTATTTCTTTAACATCTGTGATTTTTCCCATCGTGGATCTGCAATCAGTATCACTTTGATCATCTATTTCCGTCCCTTCACCAGTAGCCCCTAACCTTAAAAAAAGCACAGTCCTGACCCCATCATCACTGGTAGTGGGCTCTTTTACTGCTTTAGCTAACAACTCAGAAAGTACCCCTTTGCCCCTTCTATTTAGGTATAGGCCAGGCTTAGTGAAACCCCATCTTCCAATGGTGTTCACAACACCCAAAATGGAAGTAATGCCTTTCCCAAGTAGCACTTCCATTTCCACATTCACCCGCCTCAAAGCATAGTTCAATTGTGGCGGTCATGGCAACTTAGGACCTGCATGAGTTCCACCCTGGTATGCTGTACCTCCTTCACCACCTCAGGTTACACTCTATACTATAACTCGTGTTTCTATCAGTATTATTCCCTGCACCTTCTACTATCACTACTCTATCATCCTTAGTGAGACTCCTACAAAGTGAACCTGTATCCTCTATTACCCTACCTAATGTTGCACTAGGTTTGAAAAAACTTGTCAACTGGTAACCTGTACCTAACTGATCCTGCAGAAGTGGTCCTACACCACTCCGATGGCTACTACCTAGCAGCAGAACCCGTTTTTTTCACTTCTTTCCTTGCACGCCCTTGTTCCTAAAAGCCTGCTACATCTTACCTACTCCTACATGTATATGAGGCTCTTCTGCTCCTGACTCTTGCAACAGGTGAAACCTATTTTCTCCCCTAATTTCTGAAGTGTCTTGCTTCTTCATCTTATTAACCATATTTCTCCTATGACCTGATACCAGCTCCCACCCATCCTTCTCAACTTCCTCTGACCCACTAATTCTACTTTCTGCCTCTATAGCACGAGCCGTGACAAGCTCAGCCCCCACAGGCTGTGTCCCTGCAGGCTGAGGCTCCAGAGGCCTCCACAGGTTTAACCCCCACAGGCCTAGCAACCACAGGCCACGCCTCAACAGGCTGAGCCTCCACAGGATGAGCCTTAAGATCCCTGATCCTGCTTCACCCATCTCCCTCATCCTATCATCCCTAAGACAAAGTGAACAAAACCATGGGAGAGCGTCATTTATTTCCCGTGTTTCCTCTTCTCTACATGCCCAATGAAACCACTTCTTACACCAACTACAACCCAACACCTTCGCAACGTACCTGCGACTGGTGCCACACTTTCCAGTCACGATTTTTCACAAATACTTAAAGCACCTTCTAAACAAACCTTAAATTTATTTGATAAAGTTGTCTAATAAAGTTTATACTGTATTTTTAACATTTTTATTAAATATAATAGGCACTTTATTCCTCGATCAAGTTATTGTAAGTAATAGGTAGATAAAAATACTTTATTAAAATTCTTAAATTGTTTTTGCTAAGAAGTTGCTATTTTAAGCTATATTACCAAGTGAAAAATGTTTTTATTTTGCTGCACTAACAATAATCCTAACTATTTACTTTATAATCGAAAACTTTAAACTAAATTAGATGGTAAAACTTGGGGGAAGTTATTTTAGGTTTACTGCACAGCAGTTCACACTCCCAAACCAATGCTCAATTCACCAAAAATTAACTTATGCTTGTAGATTTCTTAACTCAACTGACTGTTAATTTTTATATATATATTGAAGCTTTATAAGTAACAACTAGGTAACAAAAGTACTTAAGGACAAATAATTAAAACTTATATAAATAAATAAACTTTAGGTGGAAGATAGATACTATTTAGTGCTAGTATGAACAAGAACTAATTAGTTACTTCCGAATTATTATTTTTTAAAGCTAGGAAGTTTTATTTTAATGTATTAGATAGCAATTAAAGACAATTATATTTACAGGCAGAGCAGGTTAATTACTTTAACGTATGCTTTTGTTTTTCTGTGAATTTTTAAGTATCAGTTGTGGAATTTAGGATAACGTTACTGTATAATCTGTGAACAAATCAATGCTATTGAGGAATAATTATTTTTTTATTGTTTACTGTTACCAAGTTGTTATATTACTGATCCAGAATTAATTAAATAACAAATCGTATTTTAATCCGAACAGTCTAAATATGGGACAATAATATAACCTTAACAATTGAAGTTCTAACCACTGATTTGAGTTAGTTACGGCAAATAAGAAATTAAAAATGTTAAATAACTTATAGTACAAAGTTTACCTCTGCTATAGTATTCTAATTAAACTATCAAGCTTATGGCATATATAATTCAAAGAAACTTGCAATAACTAGAAAAGGGCTTCTAAAAACAATGATGCGAACTTAAAACTGTTTTTTTATAGATGACATTTTAAATAGTTCTTCATGCTATCAATAATCCTAAGAATTTTTATAATAATTTAAAGATTTTAAAGTAATTTAGACTACAAAAACTTAAAATCGCAATTTTGTGAGCAGCTATTGAACTACACATCCAACGATCATGCAACCAGAGATGAACCCTTGATTAGATCCATTCCTCAGTTAAACACTGCTTCTATTTTTCCATTCAATTCCCATTTTGTACTCATCACTGAAGAGTGCCTTATACATACCTATCATTGCATTGGCATGCTAGCTGTATTCAAATTATTTTTATCCAAGCCGCTTTTTCATACCTGGCTTCAAATGAGCCGAATATATCTGCACTTTCCTTCAAATTCCAGTAAATAATCATCATCGGTGTTCTGCCCTAAGGTGGGTTTTCATATGACTGCATTCCATGCTCTCCTTTCTTCTGCCCTCATTTTTATGTCCATGTTGTTTCCGTTTCACTTTAAATTATCTGTGATTTTGCAGCTTTTTTTTCCCCACTCTCCTCCCACAAACTAGTTCTTTCATGGAGTTAACAAGCACTCTCATCTTTCTCTTATTACGTGCTGGAGTTTCGTCTTCTCACCAATCCTTTCCACCATTTCAAGATTACTCACTTTTTCCATTGAGCTTATCCTCTTCATTCTCCTCCACATGATTGCCTCAAATACCCTTTTTTCAACCTCTGTCCTTAATGTCCCCATCTCTGCCCAAAGTGCGACACTCCATATGAAACATTTACCAGATCTTTTCCTCAGTGCTTTAACAACTACTCTTGTTAATAATGACCTCTTCCTATTAAACACTTCCTTTGATACAGCAATAAGAGTTTTTGCTTCTTGGTGGCAGCTCAAATCCTCAGCAGCTGTACTTCCAAGATATTTAAAGGCTCTTATTTGGTTGATATTAGCTTGTAATATCTTAATATTTATTAGTTTCCTTCTTTTACCAATCACCAAATTAATCGTTTTTGCTCTACTGCGTGTTATTCTGTATTCATCACAAGCCTCATTTAGATATTTCAGCATTTTGTTTAAAGTTAGTTCATTTCTACTAATAAGACCATCTCATTGGCAGATCTTATACATTATAATATTATCTTGCTGCCAATATACATTCCTGTTTTTCCATCTAAGTGTTTTCCAATGATCTCTTCCAGCTACAAGTTGAACAATAAGTGGTAAAGGCAACAACTTTGTTTAACACTCCTCCCAATGCTGCTTTCTCTCTAATTTAATTTCCATTCTTTATTCTTACTTTCTGCTGCAAAAATAGGTTCTGTACTAGCGTTCTCTCCCTCCAATCTGTTCCTTTCCTCATCAATATATTCATCAACTTTTAACATTGCTCCCCGTCAATGACTTTTTCCAAGTCAATAAAGACAGCATACATTTCTGTTTCTTTCTCAACATATATTTCCCCTATTATTCTTAACAGACCAACTTGTTTGTTTTCCTTTTCTGAATCCAAACTGTGCTTCTCCTATTCATGTATATAATTTCCATAGACTTCAGTTCAACACTTTCAACAGTACTTCATGTTGTATTTTGTGTTGTCTCATCTCATTCCATGTTGCATTTCTTAATATCAATTTATCCTTTGAATTGTGCCGTGTTGCCTTTTGCGATGTGATTATATTTATTTGTCATGATTGTGCTTGTGTGCGGCTAAAGCAAATAATTAATCAGTTAGCCTTTATATGCTGCACAATTTAAATCAATCTTTTATTACTTCAAATACATCGCTTAAATTACATAATCGGACTTCTTTTTGCAGGCTCTCCTTAGTGCTGTGTTAGGCCATCTTCTAGTTATCTGTCTGTCTTGTTGCTATAGCAACCGTTTAAAAGAGTAATACCAACAGGCCATGGAACTCTAACATTACAAAGATATAAAATGATATTAAAATATGTATTCTGGGATAACCTTTCTGTTATCTTACATTCAGCTACATGTGAAATTAGACAGATAGTCCTAGTTCACATTTATTTGTATTAATTTTTCTTTCTGAGTTGTTATTATTACTGTTGTGAGAAATTCATCTGGCCCTTCTCCTTTTATCATATATCTCATTACAAAGACAGACTATTTAACTTCTTCCTCTGTTTCCTAAACTCAACACTTCTGCTGGCAAATTATCAATTCCATATGCATTCCGATTCTTCATCTGCATCAGTATCTTTTCACAAATACTTCCAAGATTTCATACCCCTTTCTATACTCTGTTTCCTGCTCCTCCTTTTCAGTTTCGCTTGGTATTTGATCCTGCTTAAACAAACATTCTGTATATTCTTACATCCAATCAACACTTATTGTGGTTCTTTAACTAATGTTCCATTCACTCTTTCTATTTCCATGGTGTTTCAAACACTATCTCACTAGCTATTCTGTTTATCATTTCATACTTTCCCTCTTTTACCAATTTATATATTTCCTCATATTTTTCTTTCATTGATCTTTCTCTTGCTTGTGCAGTTTCTCTTCTTAGTTCATTATTCAACTTCATCTACCCCTTTTCCCTTCTTTATTCAATGCATTTTTCCACTTTCTCTATTCTTTCATCTTTTTCAACATGTTTTCTGTTATCCATTCTTTCCTGATGTTTTTAGAATCTCTGATTCATAGAACTTCTTTGGCAACTGTCATGAGTGTCTCACTCATTTTTATCCATTTTCCGTTTATACTTCAACTCCTCCTCTTTCATAGTCTTCCAGCTCTGAAGCCTTACCTTTCTCCTTTACCAAATTCAGTTTTTCTCTTGCTTTGCCTCTCCCCAATTTCTTTATCTTTACTTGTATTTCTCCTGCCACAAGGTTGTGATCTGAATTGAAGTCTGCTTCTGGATAAGCTTTAGCATTCCTGAGACAATTGCTAAACCTTTTTTGTATCAGGATGTAATCCAGCTGGTACTTTTCTCCATTAAAATTTAAACCTGTATATAGCATCTCCTTTCGTGATTTTCAAATAGGCTGTTGCCCACAGCCTCTTTACAGAAGTTAGTCTTTCTGAATTGTCCTACTATATTTTCTTGTTTTTCATCAACTACAACTGCATTCCAATCCCCATGATGATAATACAGGCATTTCTACTCTCTTACTCAAGAAGTTCTTCCATCTTAATTTAGTATTCTTCCACTATATATAGTATATAGTTGGCATATATACCTGTAATTAATACCACATCTTTAGACTTCTCTGCAGTTGTATCATCGGCAGTCTTCCATCAATTCATTGCACCTTCATTACCTTATTTTACAGTTTATTTCCTATCATTATTCCCACATCATTTTCACAATTCTTCTCTTATCCTGAGGAGAAAAACTCAATCCCCATTTCTACCTCCCCATTCTATCTTCACACTTGCCAAGTGCATTTAATCTGTTGATATTAATTTCCTGTTTTGCATTTGTAGTTTTCCTGTCTCCAGTAGTGTTTGTGCATTCCATGTTACAATCCTTATTTTTACGTCCTTTTTTCATCTCTCCTCCTTTTTAAAGGAATTTCCTCTTAATGTATTTGCTTCTCGGAGATCTGAGTGCAGGAAATTTTTACTGCCAGATTCTTCTAAATGGAGAGCCATACCATCTGCTACTTGAGAAGTATCCCATTCCTTTCCATTCAGGCAGTAGGTTGCCAAGACTAAAATCAGCCTTTCACTATGACTCAGACACTCTTTGGTACAGTACTCTGAGGTACAGTTGCTACAAAAACTTTTGATTTCAGCCCCAAGTGGACATGTGCCTCTACCACCAGATTCCCCATTGCAAAGGTCTTCTTTACTGTCACTGCTGTTGAGGTCTTCATCATAACCCCAGCAAGGGATCCTTACATGGTACTTCCAACTACAGCCTGTTGAACCAAAGTTTTTTAAAAGAGGTCCTCCTTCCCCATTCCTTTCAAAATGGGGCTCCGGGCTTGCCACTGCCTAAGTGGAGTTCTCCTGTACATGTGGGACCCGTACTACCCAATCACGTTCAAGTGAAAGACTGACCAGGTATCTGTAGCCCATTTTCCTTACTCCAGTGTGTTCTGCAACTGAACATATTATTCAGTTACATGTTAAAATATTTATATTTTATCATTTCTACTTGCAATTCCATCTGTCACTTGTTGTGCATAACACATTATGACACATTTCTTGTTCCCAGCCCAGAACAAGTATCCAGACTCAACTTGCATTATGTTTTTAAGCATCAAACATTTTGTAGCATGCTGCCTTTTACACATCTGTGATAGTATTTATTTAGCTTCCTCACAAGCATAATTTTGTGGTTTACTGGTTTGCTTATTCCTATGTATATGGACAACTCCATACTCTGATATTTTTTCTACTGCCCCTAAAAGTCGCACCAAACCAATTCGCTAATATTTTTTAAATTTGAAGTGCTTATTAGCCACTTCTAAATTCTTATCCATAATTCTGTGAATGTCTTTTCCCAACTTCAATTTTGTGACATTGAAATTTCTAGTTGCACAATTCAGTATTTGTTCTCTAACTATGATGGTGTTCATAATTGCTTCATTACCTTCAATTTTTGGTGCTATTAATTTTTGCATCATTATTTTGTGTGTTCCATATTGCCCTGCTTTCCCTGAGAACACAACCTCCTCTGAACTACATAGATGGGATCTATCAGAATATCATCCAGGCCTCAATCTCCAATAAATTGATCTCAGAAGCGAAGCCACTTACATCTGTTAACTTGAAAAAGGGCTTAACCCGAAATATTGTATTTTCTTTGTTTGTGTATTGTTTTGTGTTGCTGCTCCTCTCCTTTCTTCAACTTTGTTGAGTGTTGGGTGTAATTCATCTGTCCTTTTCGTATAAATATTTCCTTGTGGCATTCCTTTCCATTCATTGTTATCATATACAAAGAAAGAATACCGAAATGAACCGTCACTTTCCTTAGATGATGGTTTCGCGGGGTGAACACTCAAAAAAACACAAGAACAGGAAAAATTTGAATATTTCGGGACTTGACACATCGTCAAGAGGAGAACATCTCAGGGGGAGGGTGATACAAGATATGGTCTCACAGAATGACCGTTAGTTAGGAACTTGGTGGTGGCAGATTCAAACAGAGGACAGAGAGGGGGGGACAGTGAATTGGATTTAGTACATGAGCAATGCAAAAAGTTCAGAATAACACATTAAAATGTTCAAACCATAAATTTGAGAAAGTAAATAAGAAAACAGTATAATCAAAAAAATTAACAAATATAAAAGTAATAATAATAATAAAAAGAATCTATGCAGATAAACATCACCTCTGGTATGTGTTGGTTCAATATAGACAGTGGGCATGGAGGCAAGAAGCGGATAGAGGGAAGGAAAAGTACTGACAGGTTATCATCTCAAATTGAGATCAGGAGGTTGTCTTGTACCTAGTTTGTTTTGGTAGGCAAGCTCCCACCTTCTGAGTTCAGAGGAGCTGCTGTTATTTGGGAGGGCTCTGATAGCACGGACTGTGAAACAAGAATTAAAATTATTGGGGTCATGGCATGGATCGCTACTGGATGTATTGGATTCCGAGTGAAAACTGTCTGTCGGTGGCCATTCATTCTTATGGCTAATGGATTGCTAGTCAAACCTATTTTGGCTAAAATATTATGTAGTTAGGCTGATATGCTACCTAGACCAGAAGGGTAATTGGAAGTGCCATAGCTTTATAATTTGCAATACCCGTTTTTGAATGCATGCTTCTGTAGAAAAAGAGTATATAAAAGTAAAAAGAAATATGTCTAGACCTGAAGTGACAGATATTTTATGATGCGATACAGAATTAATAGGGCAGAACAATCATCTCCAATATTTTATTCATGCCAAATATAATATCAAAGTAAAGAAAAAATCTTTTGATATCTAACCTAGGTTTCTAAATATCTTAATTCAAAATATTCCTAAATTCATGACACAGAGCGAAATATTACTTGTTGTCCAGGTCGCACATCCTCCTAATCACATTGCCTTTGACATAACGTATCTCTAAAACTAAATGTCTTGTTTTCTTGCATAAGAATGCTCCTGGCCACATTTTAACAAATTAACAAAACCTTTGACACACGATATGGCCGGAACTAAGCGAAATGTCGAACCTTAGGAAGACATTGTAAAATTACGGTGCCATGGAATTTTTCTTCTGATACAGGCCACATCACCTACTATGTTTCCAGAACTAAGCGAAGTCTGGAAACGTCTCATCGAATTATATAAAAATGCATCATCAAATTGCAGCACCAATGGAAATTTTTCTTCAGGTACAACCAGTGTATTACGGCCAATAAACTCAAGAGAGCTTCAACTGTCAAAGAAACCTTAAAACCACAAAATATGTATGAATGATGTAAAATAAGTCAAAATATGGATAGGTGCATACTTTGTTATTATGCAATGAATATGCTTTATTAAATACATGTCGTACCAGAGACGAAGTTTGTTAACTGTCAAAGATGTTAATAATCATGGTGACTGTGCTTACAGTAAATTATGTATTAATGACGCTTGATACATTTGAATCTCATATTCCGTTAATATTAATGTTTTAAATTTCGGATAACAGATGAGATAAATAGCCGAAGTCAAGAAACGAAACATGATCCTTAAAAAAAAAAAAAAAAAAAAGAGAGATTGTGATTTTATTGTCAGTTTTTCTGCAAGGAGTGAAAATCTCAAGTACAGTGTGATCTATTTATTATAATTACCGATCTAGAACTGAATTTGGTACATATAAGTCGTTAGCTATTTCCACAAATTTTTATTTGGACCATTAGCTGTAAAAATTTAAAAACACAATCCTAATTGCTGCAGTAGTTTCTGCATGGGTCCCCTTGAAACAAAGAAACACATGCAGCTTGCTTACAGACTTATAATAGTATAGACATTGAGACCAGGTGGTTGCCTTATGCCCAGTTTGTACTGGTAGGCAAGTTCCCACCTACCGAGTTCAGAGAAGCTGCTGCTATTAGGAAGGACACAGAGCACAGACTGTGAAACAAGCTGAAATTATTCGTGTCTAGGGTGGTGGCACGGGTAGCAACTTGGTACTTGAGGGTTCCGTGTCTTTCGGTGGCCATTTGTTGTTATGGAAATTGGATTTGTTGTCAAACCTATATCTGAAGCCAGGCAGTGGTTGAATGTTACTGGTAAATTACATAGGAGGTTTCTTATTTTAATTCCTTTTCGCTACCTAGCGCCTTTGATTTCATTGTATATGAGGTTGTATCCTACAACACACACTCCCCATAATGTTCTTCTGTTAATTAAGGGTTAGACCCGAAAATTTCTATATCATGTGCATTTTTGCCTTTTCTGTGTGTTCTCACCCCACATCTATCATCTAAAGGTAAATGGAGGCTCATTTCGCTATCTTAATTTATCTATATATATAAATGTGGGAATATATATTCATGCTACTGGCTTGCTATATTCCCTTATGTTTATAACATTTGCTTTTTCATTACTCATTCTTTCTGGTTGTTATCATCATATCATCATCCATTATGTTCAGCATTTTGGAACTTGTTCCCTATGGTGTTGTGCCAGTTGTGTAAAACCTCCTTTCATTACTAAAATGATTGCTTATCCCTGTTCTCTTTTATGAATAATCTTATTTCCTTCCAACTACACATCTACCTTATTTAAGTATTATTTCCAACTTATATTCGTTCCAACAAAATTCAAATATGCAACGACCGAGTGTGGTGGGTGAATGGTTAACATTCTGGCCTCGCATTCGGGAGGACGCCGGTTTGAATCCCTGTTCGGGCATCCTGATTTGGGTTTTCCATGGTTCCCCCAAATCACTCCAGGCGAATGCCGGGATGCTTCCTTCAAAACACCATGACTGAATTCCTTCCCATTCCCAGTCCCATCCCGCCTCTAATGACCTCGATGTAAACTAGGTGTAAAGCCATAAGCAAAAACAAAAAAGCAACGATTTTCTCTTCAATGAGCTCAGTATTCATCATTCCATTGTGGTAAAACCCTTAAGTTTTATTTGTACTCTTCCTAAGCTCTAACTCTATTAACTCTTATCTGAGATACTGTCACACTGAATCCAGTTAAGGCGGTGTCAATTACGTGAGGCAAAATGGGAAAAAGGGGGGGGGGGTCCGGCAAATCTCACCAAGTCGAAGGGGAGAGTTGATGGAAAATGGAAATCTCACGCGAGTTTTTTAAATTGTTGAAAAACAGTAGAAATGAGGCGGATGTCAACTTTAAGGGGGTAAAAGGGGCCTAGAACCGACCCGGATACCGACACCGACTTTAGAGGGGCTATAAACACAGGTTGGAAAGCTTTTTTGAAAAGTCCTTCAAAAGCTACGAGGTTGATCGGCATCAAGGGGGGGGGAGGTTGTCCGGAATTCGGGAATAACACTTCACGTAATTAGGCAAGATAACTCATGAGTTTCTGACTGTAGTCCTTCAATTTCAGTAGTCATTCTGGAAAGAACTGGAGCTCTGTGTGAAGAATTTATGTTGGGTTAAATTGAAGCATTCAATTGTGTTTACCTTCGTCCGATCCGGGGGGGTGGCAAACACTAGACATGCATGTAGCTCAGAAAAATTCTGGTTATCATAAAAATGGATATGAATAATAGGTTGTGAAACATTAAATTTATTTAACAAAATCAATTTCAAGAAAGTGTTATGAGGCACGTAGGTCGGTGTGGTCCTTCAACTTGCTTGCTGCCAGAATGCATAGTACGAGTAGCGTTTGCATGAATAAATAATGTTCGTGCATAAAAAGTTTGATAGGTATGAATAAGTTCAGAATAACACTTGGTTGCAGTTATTTAAATGTTAGACACACAGTCATTGATGGCTACTTCTTTCACAATGAAAGAAATACTAAATAATGGTATGTAAATTTAATATTGATGTTTAAGTTCACTGTTCATTTTAATTGTTTCACAGCCAAATTTTCCCAAAACACCATTTTAGTTCAGTTTAATTATGAAAGATAATTGAATGAGGACTACTACTTCGAAGAATTCAAATCAATATGAACATGAATCACATTCACTCGAACAATCGAGCAATACAGAACTTTGTCCACAACTTAGTAAAACTTGTAAATTCGAGCTAGTGCCCAACAATCTTAAAAAATAGAAATGTGACCCATTACAATTCTCCAAAAATTTCAATTTCAATACAGTTTGATTAAATTCTGTACTGAACTATGCACTAGACCATATATGGGCAACCCCCGGCCCCCGGGCCGGATCCGGCCCTCCACCAGCTTCAATCCGGCCCGCGAGAGATTCAGAAATTTCAAATAAGCTTCAAACTCAAATCTCTCATTAATGTTCATTTGATTTTTCTATCTGTTTTTGTTAATTTGCTTTTTGTATGTTTGATTATGCTATTGTAATTCTAATAAATAAAAAAAAATGTGTGAATTTCTATCGCCTTTTTATACACTACTACCTACTTATTTCTTACCTACGGCCCGCGATCTCTTACCTACGGCCCGCGGCCTGATTAAGTCCCGAAATTACGCCCTCAGCTAAGCAAAGGTTGCCCATACCTGCACTAGACTGATGTGGTCCTGTTTCAAAAACAAACTGCCACATGCCAACAGAAATCTTAAATGGAGGGTTAATACATTATAATTCTCAAAGCTGGTGTTTCCCCAAAACAACGAATTTCTAGAAATCGTTTATTAAAATTCTGGATTACACAAATTATACAAGATAATTCCATTTAATTTACCAAGTTAACCAATCTCATGTCCAGTGTTAATTTGTTTTGTAATTAATTCCGTAATATCTTTCACAGAACTGTGTTATTCAACTACCAACTCAGTGTGTTAGCTCTCCAACTTGCTGTTTCCTAGTTTTCACCAATATTCCTCCACTTTCAGGAACTTTTTACAACTGATAAAAAAAAAATTGTCATTAACTAATTTACATAAATCCCTTATAATTATCAAAATTTCTAAAATTATTTGAAATTACCCCCCCCCCCCCAATGAATACTGCAATTTTTTATTAACTTTTCTATGAGTATGAATCTATATCCACAAATAAGTCTCATAAAGTCGAAGGCCTGTTTAATAAAAAATTCCTAAGCTTCCAGTCTCGTTTACGTGTTACACTGCTGGAATGTTTAGCAGGTTGAAAATAAGGGAAGAGTATTGGTCTCTTGAAATGTTCCAAGAGTGTGATATTTTGATGTAGCTGGAAGCTTAAGTCAGCTACTTGACAAAATATTATCATCACAGAAGTTGCAGTAAGATGATATGAGTGATGATATGAGTAAAAAACTTATTAAAATGATCAAAATACAAGCAGAGAAATGTTTCAAGAATTTTTGGCATTTTTTGTATTAGAAAAATAAGGTGCCTACAGTTACCATTCTATATCATTACAGATTAATGATGGTGAAAAAATTAATGATGGAGAAAAGATTAAAGATGGTATTAAGTAAGAAAAGAATCTACAACAACCAAAATCACAGTTCTGTTGGGAGATGAGCAGAGCATTGTAGTATTAAACCCAAATCACTCCAGGCGAATGCCGGGATGCTTCCTTCAAAATGACCATGGCCGAATTCCTTCCTGTTCCTTGTCCCCAGTCCTATACCACCTCTAATGGCCTCGATGAGGTGTAAAGCCATAAGTAAATAATAATAATAATAATAATAAAGGGAGTATGAAAAATATCTTATGTTTTTTTTAGGAATGCTTAATGTTTTGTAATACAAATAATTAGGAATTATTATATTTGGCTTATGAAAAGGAGCAACAGGTCATTAACATTATGTGAAATAAATACTATTTTCTTTTCCCACCATAGGGAACAACTGTTGGTAGTTCTTCTTCAAATTACATCTCTAATTTTGAGCAGAACACCTCCAAAACGTAAAGAGGAGACGCTTGGAGGAAAACTAGCACCAGCTATATTCCAGGCAAGAACTGTTATTTTTTTTCATGTAATTCCTTTTTTTGGTAGCATGGGGGTTTCATGACATCTAGCATATCTGCATGAAGTTTGGAAGCTACCAGAAATTAATGGACATTGCCTCAGACCTACTTTGAGAATTATGCAGGTCTGGCCGAGGTGTCCTACACTAAAAGAAATTTTTGAAGTACTTTTTGCTCTCATGTCATTCTGTTTACAAAGATAAAAAAGGTTTAAAGCATAAGAATTTGTATGGGTGTTTCTCATTACAACAAGTCTGAATTAAACACAGCATTGAAGTACAGTAGAACTCCAATTATCCGTATCAATTGGGACCGGACCCCATTCGGATAATCAAAAATTCAGATAATCGGGTTTTTTTTTTTTTTTTTTTTTTTTTTTTTTTTTTTTTTAAAATAGGGTCTATTTGAATTAATTATTGCATGTATGTTGAAAATGCCTTCTTTTCCAAGGATTTTTTTTATTTTTTATTTTTTTGTGCTTTTGCACTTCAGGGATGAAAGTTTCGCCGTACCACTGGGTAAACAATGCTGCAGTCATTTGAACTCTGGGTTGGTTTTTATAAAAAAGGGGAAGCTTTTTCGCATTACGTTTCCATCTTAATTAAAAAAGTGATTCGGATAATCTGAGTTCAGATAATTGGAGTTCTACTGTAGTAATTTTTAATTCTTATTTTTAACATCTATTGTTGTATTGTCTAATTAACCCAGCAGCAATCTGTAAATTTTGAAATGTGACTGTATTGTGGATAATAATCTTCATATGCAAAGTTCCAGTGTTGAAAATACTGATGATGTCATAATGATCATAGTTTGCTGAAAACCTCACAGATCAATTTCTTGAATAAAAAAAAAACCAAGCAACCAATTATTAGAGCAAGAATTACTCATTTAATTGTGCAGGAAACAGTAACTGCTGAAACCACTATCTGTTGGCGAGTAGTTTAATTTCTGAATGTTCATAGCTAATTTGATAATAAGAGACAGATGTCACTTTCATCACTCTTCAATTTTCAGACATAAATGCAATTAATGTATGAACATTTAAGGAATTTGTCTATTTATTAGTATTTTTTTTAAAATAATGCAAACTATAATTGCAAAAAATATTAATGTTAAAATACTTTTAGGAAAGCAAAGTTGACCGTTAGAATTATCATTCAACATCATGTGTCAGATTAGCTGTCATTTACACTTAACGACAAACTTGACCACAAGCAATATAACCAGAAATGTCATGGCTATTGATTGTTCTGACATCATTTACATTGAAGCAATTAAGTTTCTTAGGTTTTGAGCATTTCTGCCTATAGTGGATGATAGGTCCATAAAGGAATTTGTAAACTTTTTTACAGGTGATGGACCATGATAAAGGATCATGAAATTAAAATTCAAAAACATAAATATCTATGTTTATTTTCTAAATTTCCATCACAATACGTTTCTGTGGAAGATGGTTCAAATCTATGGTTTGGCATGTATGCACTAAAAATGCTTTTCTTCCCCTAAAACCTACATTACTGCAACACGTCTTAAGTAATACAGTAGAACTCCAATTATATGAATCAATTGGGACCGGACCCCATTTGGACAATCAAAAATTCGGATAATTGTTTTTTTTCCAAAAGGGTCTATTTTAATTACTGTATGTATATTGAAAATGGGAGAAAAAAAACTATTTTTAAAGAAAAGGAGGTTTTGATTAATTAAATGTAAAGCCAACACTTCAACATGTAAAGCTTACTTGCAAGTGCAGTATGTACGTACCGTACTGTAAATAAAAGTCATTGCTTGCTGAACATCTCTGTCAAAGTAAGCTGTTTGTCAGTATTGATCCGTTTTCTGGGTGCCAAGTCGTGCATCCGCTTGGAAGTGGGAAGTTGCATGTGGTCACACTCGGGCTGATGCTCCATCCACTTTAACGCAGTTTCGAAGCCGGCAAATGCTTGACTAGCTGATGGTCCCATGTCTGCTTCATCTTCGACAGTAAGGTCATCGTCTTCCTCGACATTTTTTTCTCTCACACTTTCAATAAGTTCATCATCATTTAGAATTTCATACCAAGGGTCTGACGAATCACACACCACCCACTCTCCTATATCTTCAGCTCTAACTTCTGAACATCCAGGAATTTACAAATAAAGTTTCACAATTCTTCAAGTGTCACGTCATCCCAATTTTCTCCTGTCTCTTTGCTTTCCTTTTCTTTAGCTTCTTCTTGCTTTTTCTCCTTTTCCTTCTCTTGTTCAGTTGGTTTCTACTTGTTCCAAGCACGTCTTAATGGGACTGCCTTAACCAGGATCCGCCCCCATGTAAGGGGAATCTTTCATTTTTTCCCCCTTCTGTGATTGTGTTTCATGGTTTCGATAACAAACTGGTCCATTGGTTGCAACAAACTTGTGACTTTTGGTGGTAAAGAGATTGTTTTAAACTGGCCATTCCCTCTTTGCAACAATTCTTCAGTGGCACGAGTTAAAAAAGCGATTAAGATATTCAGCGATTTGGATAGTCGATGATCGGATATTTGGAGTTCTACTGTACATCTGAACAGGAAACCTGCCATTTGTAAATGAGTATATGAACTTCCCAAATGCTTCTAACAGTTTTGAGACATAAATAACAAAAAGATTCTCAAAAATTCCCAACATTGATTTTACCAAAGATAAGACTCTGACAGGTCAATTTCTAGATCCTCCCCCCAACCCTGAAAGAAAAAAAACCTACCACTTATCATTGAAATAGGGTCATTTTTAAGAACAAAGAATGAGAAGACAGTGCTATAAGGAAGGATAAGAAATGTAAACCCAACACAGTAATAGAGAAAGGTGGTTGGGCAATAGTGAAAACACACACACACACACACACACACACACAAATCAACTTCATTGGTGCATCAAATCAACTCAATGAAATTGCATTATGAGATGGCTTATATGAAATGATAACACACATTGTTAAGTTTATAGTTTCATCTGCATATATTCACAAAAACCACATAAAATTCCGTGTCACCACCACTTTAGTAAGTTCATTTAACCGTTCCTGGATAAGGATATCAGAACTTCATTTCCAAAGTCACAAGTTCTGGCTACATATTGGATCAGCCGACAACACACACACTCGAAAAACCAAACCAGATCTTCCTCATTGAAAACTTGCTCGAAAACTTAGTCCAGTGGCATACCTAGGGTGGGGCAGGTAGGGCACGTGCCCTGGGTGCCATTGAAAAGGGGGCGCAAAATTCTCAAATTATTAAACTTAAAAATCAAAATAAATCAACGATATAGTTCATATTTAAATAATCCCGCGATAACCGTGCAAGGCTGATGAATTTTCGAGAAGGAATGAATAAACAGCGAATCGGAACTAGATCGGAAGGTATTTTGGCATGCTCTGACGAAATGTCCTTCAATGGACCAATAGTACCGGCCCTTGCCCAGCGCCCTCACCGGATAATTTTGTTCTATGGATATAAGACAAGCGATTCTTTCTCCATTGCTTAATTGCTGTTGAGATGATCGGCGTGGCTCAGTTGTGTATTTTATTAGTATTGCATGCGTCGTGAGTTAGCGTCAAGCTCCTTTATTTCGCAAAATACCAAAGCAAAATGAAACGATTGTTTTCAAAAAAAAAAAGAAAAGAAAGAGAGAGAGCCTGAGGAAGGAAAAAACGAAAATTGCAAGATCAAGTAGCATAATAATCCGTCAAGTACTTCAAGAAGTATAGATACTTCTTCTTGAAAAGTCTGCTACTGGAAGTTCGACATGTTCTAGGGAATTGCCTACATCGACATATGCAATAAAATGCAAAGTATCCAACACTAATTTAGCGCAAGACTAGGAGGATATAACTTTAGATAATGCTGAGTGTGACGAGATTAAGAGCAGTGAGGCTACGAGTTCTAAGGCTACTAAGACTTTGTAGAAAACATTAGTTTTTAGTACCAGGAAAAGTTGGTGGAAGTGATATGGTGATTGCTGTAGAAAAAACCCAATTACTTTCATACCAGAATTTATTAAGCAGCTTTATTTTGGACTAGTACACTTTTATAAGATAAAAGGGAAATCAAGTCTGTCAGATCGTTTGAAAACAGAAATGGGTTCAAAATACTGACGGTCCTTTCTTACCTATAAATAACCGTTGTATAAACAAAAGATGGTTTAAGAAGAAACTAGGGAATCGTGGTAGAGAAGAGACTCGCTCAAGGCTAATCTATTCCCCGTCTAAAAAATCTGCTTTTGCATCTGTTGCCTTACCTTTTAACGATTAGATAATGTATCTTTATTAGAGCACCACTGGAAAGCACCTGAAAGGCTCACTGCCCACGAAAATCCGTAGAATTATCGTGAGTACTTCACCCAGCGGAAAGAAATGTAAATAAAATTTTACAGCAACTAAAGTGATTATTATCGCTGAACTTCAAACCCGGATCAAGACGATAAAACAAAAGAGGCGTATTCTATTAAAAACAATCTTTCACTGCATCAAATTTCTTGCCCTCAAAATCTTGAATTTCGAAGTAGCCTACATGGGATGAATCCGAATCCGATAATACCGGTAATTTCCTTGGATTGATAAAATTCCTGGACATACTTGATCCCATTATGCTCGGATTAAAAATCATCCTGGAACCACATCTTACTTTTAGCCTCGTGTTCAGAATAAGTTCGTTTATCTGATGGTGACTACTGTTCGCCAAAGTTTATTGCGAAACATTCGCATATCAAAATACTATGGTCTCATGTTTGACTCTACTTTTGACCATGCACATCGTGAACAGATGTCAGAAGATGTGAGATACATAGAAGTTGATTTTGAAAGGAAATCAGTTTGCATTAGAGAGTCCTTTCTCGGTTTCATTCACATGAGTCAAAAGGACGCTGGAAGCTTAATTGATGAATTCCATTAACAATTAGAGAAAGACGGTATGGATATACACGACTGTCGTTCACAATGTTATGATAACGCCACTGTGATGACTGGTCAACGAACTGTTGTTCACGGAAGAATAAGCGAAAACGATAATCTGTCGATGAATTGCGATAATCATTTGCTCAATTTGGTTAGTGTACTTGCAGCCAAGCACGATATTATAATGGTGACGTTTTTCGAAATTATTTATCTATTCTTTTCTGGTTCCACTCTGCGCTGGAAAAAACCTAAAGAACTCCGTACCTGTGGTTGTAAAATCAGGGTCTGACAAACAAGATGGAATACAAGGGTTTAAGCAGTTAGGCCAGATAACAAATACCTTGAAAATATGCAGAAAGTTCTCCAAGACATGACACACGACGGCAATCAAAATAGTGAAAGAAGAAGTGGGTAAGAATTCTATATAATCATATGTTGTCCTACGATTTTCTGACTTGGATGTATTGACCGCGTTCAAAGCCGGGTGCAGGATCCTAGCATGAATTTGCATGATGCTGTCTTCGATATAAAAACCCTCCGAGTCTATTTTACTAATTAAAGAAAGAGGTTGGTTAGTGATGTACTCGACAAAGGTTTCAATCATTGCCGGGAATGGGATGTAGTTACTGAAAGATACCAAAGGCGGAAAAAAAAACGTATGGCAGGAGAGAATGCGCAGGACGCTGGATTGAGCGTTAATGAAGAAATAGACCGAGTCATGAAGGGATCGCTGGATTGTGTTGTGTGTGAAATGAGCAATAGTCAGCTGCACAAAACCGTTACAGATTTGGATTTCTCCTGACAATTGCAACTTTTTTTTTTTTTTTTTTTTTTTTTTTTTTTTTTTTTTTTTTTTTTTTAAAGAATCTAAAGAATTTTGAGACTTCTATTGTTGTGATGTTAACCTAGAAGAGATACGAAGAAATATTGGATGTTCGGATGCTAATATACACAAAAAAGGTAAACATAAATCGATCTGAAGAGCTTCATGAAATCATTGTTGAGTATGGAGATGAGAGTTTCTTTCTGAATCTGCCTATTTCCATTCAGGTTATGCTTTCGACTGCAATATGCATCTCAATTTGCGAGCGATCTTTCAGTAAGCTAAAACTAATACTTTCGTCTTTGTTGCTCAAGAAAGGATATGCGACCTAGCTTTGCTCAGTATAGAGCGAGAAGAAACCGAAGAAATAGGTTTCGAAAATATTATTAATCTATTTACGTCGCAAAAGGCAATGAAGGTGAATTTTAAGTTTCAGATTATGAAAAACCTTTTCCCGTGTGGAGTTTCTAGTCTCCCATTGGGCGCTTCCCCAGGTGGCGGATAGGGGATTGCCCACCAGATATGGCACTGGGGAATAAAATACCCGAGGTGGACCAAAACTAGTTAAAGGAAGAAAACCTTGAAAAAAACTACCTGGTCCTCCAAGTTGGGGATTTTGCAGTGGGCCAGCTCCCTACTCATAAAAAATATGAAATGCTAAAAATCCGAACAATACGCCTCTGTGAGGAAAAGAGGAAGGCCCATGTTTACCTGACTCCAATGCGTACAAAAAGCGATTAGAAGATTTGGCGCAGAAGAGGAAGATATAAACGATCGAAATTTCTGGGGAAATATTGTGAGAAGATGAAGTCAAGATCTGTGTTCCGAGTTTTTATTGTTGTGTTGAAGTAAAACCTCTGTAGTGAGGAAAATCTCTTACTAATAATAAATAATTTTGTTCCAAAATGAAGGATAAAAGTGTTTGTCAAGATTTATGATTGTTTTGTTTAGTGCATCTTTTTAATTTATATTCACATAATTTACGAAAGGGCGCAAATTCGATGCTTGCCCTAGACGCCATTTCCGATAGGTACGCCCCTGACTTAGTCCTAAAGGTTTGATAGAATGCTATTCCCAAAAGTTTTTTGTGCCCTTCGGAAACAATTTTGACATGATTTTCAAACACTTTTATATCATTTTAGAACCTAAACATAGCACAGGCTTGCGACTTCCCTGCTCTGTGCTGCGATTAAGAGATTCTTAACAATTGAGCTGCCATTTTGAAACTGATGCTGGAACTGACCACAACAGTCAGGAAGCCAGGTCTTTTACAGTGCACCAGCAGCACCTGACAATACCACTCGAAGTGTCTAGAATGCCTAAACATTAGTCTTATTCAATATATCATTTTAAACCCTAAAAATGTTTTATTTTGACTCCACATAATCCCTAAAAATGTCAGTGTTAATAAATACATGACTACAAACCCTGTTATGGCGTAATGCTTTATTAGGTGTCTCATGGTTAATTATATATGAAATAATTAGTCCACAATACAGTTTCAAATTTAACTAGTTTTTATTGTGTCCAGAAAAACACCTCACATAATTAATGAACCATCCCTTTCATTATAACCTGTTTTTCTGTATGATGTGATAGCAGTATTAACTTTTATCCATGCATAGAAAGTTGTTCTGTTACACCTTAGCCCTTGGAAAAAAAGTGGAGCAGAGCGGAGAGCAGTGCTGCAAGAGACTGCCTCATATAGTGATCAAACAGAGGACAGGGAGAGGAGGTAGTTATTTGAAACTAACACACAAGCATTGAAAAATATCAGAACTAATGCAGACAAAAAGGGCAGATAGAAAAATGTCATAAAATCATAAATATAAACAAAAATAAACAAACATTAAATTAAAACATATCAAGTTAAACACCACCTGTTGCTGATGGTGGTTTTGTGAGTGGAAGGAAGTGCTGGGTATTATATTAAACTGAGACCAGGTGGTTTTCTGGTTCCCAGTTTGTGTTGTTAAACTATGAAAATTCTATTAAGCAATTAATATAAATGAGGATAATGAAAGTAAAACGATTTGTCACCGCAGATAAAGAAAGTAGACCCAAGACAATCAAATAAATGTGAACACACTTTACAATATTTCAGTATAATCCTTAATCATGTTAGAGGTGAGATATATGGCAAAGGTATCAGATGTGTACTCATTGAGACCTACGACATGATTGTTAGATACTCACCAAATTATATAGCATTTGCTAGATCTGTGAAAAAATTCTGCTCTTGATATAAGGTTTCTCAGGTTTATGAATACTCTTGCAATATTATTAGCTTTCTGTGTTATCTCAGGGTGAATTCTAAAATTATGCTCTTGTTTTAGTACCAGCATTTGAAAAATTCTTGATCAGTTTCCAGTCAGTACGAATCAATTATAAACTTGAATTTCAGATGTATTATTCTGCACAAAGGGTATAATCTTCTCTCGGAACAAGACTAAAATGGTTTATACCATTTCAGACTTTGCCGCATTTAACATGGAACATTTGAGTTTCTTACTTAAAGTGTAATTAAAAGGATACTGAAGTTGCTGGTTTGTGAATTTGAGTAGCTGACAATAGTGTTTTACACATTTCCCGTGAACACTGCTTATCGTTAAACATTAATTCTTTTGTGCATTTGAAAAACTATGGTTTCAGATTACTTAAGCCGTACAGTGTCACTTTGACTCAAGTTAGTAGTTTGAAGTTTCCTCATAAACTTACACTGTTTAGGACAGTTTTTTTCAACCTATGGTCTACAGACCACTAGTGGTTCACAAAGATGGTACAAGTATGCACTAATAACCCCGCCGTCGACGCGCCCTTAAACCACAACAACAACAACAACAACAACAACAACAACAACACGATACAAGTGGTCTGCAAGCAGAATATTAAAAGCCATACTGTATAAGTCTATAAGTGAGTGTAAGCTATAAACACAATTATGTAAAAGCCGTGAATATTTCAATGATGAGGCAAAAATCTGATAATTCCTGGATATAAACGTAAGATGGTAATTTTCCTGCAATAGCCTATTCACTAAATACATTTCCAGTTGGCATTAAAGGGTCTTATAGTTGGCTGTGAGGGAGTGCAGTATGCTTTAGGGTTTGTAACATAAGAGCGGTGAAGTAAGCAACAATAAAAATTGTTAGGTCATATTTTTTTTTATGCTTGTAAATCAGTGGGTTAGTGTAACATCTAGGCTACAGTAACATTATTACGCATTTGTTTACTAAATATTAAGAGCCTGTTCAATATGTAATTCACTTTTAGTTCTTCATTTCCAGTTTCCTAAATGTGTCTCGGTCGGAATTCAAAACATGCGTTTAGATTTTTACATTATTTTTGTACATTAAAATATGTCTCGGATGTTAATAATACACGTATGTGTAAAAAATTAGGTCCACATAAGTTAGTGCAGCCTTATTTTTGTCAATTTTCTGGTCTTCCAGTTGGAAAATTTTGAAACACTGGTTTAGAGTATTAAGTGCGATGTTTAAATGTATGACAATGCTGGAAACATTAACAATATTTTTTTCTGGACCTGTGCTAGTATGCACATCAATGTTGGACCAAAATTACTTTTTTCAAACTATAGTAATTTTTAGTTATTATACCTGCTGGATACATGAGGGAGAATCATTAAATAACATATACAAATTTTGTGTATCAGAAACTTTTATAGGAAACACACCAACAATATGCACAAAATGAAGGCACTTTGTCACACTATTTTTCCACAAAGTCTCCACATTTCTCCTATCTTGGAACAAGTTTGCATATATTCTTTGTGTAGAGAAGCCGTCTTCACAAAATAGATTTTACTTCAGCATTGGAGGTGCATTGTTCAAAAGCCAAGAATTTTACATTGGACAAAACAAATGGTACTTGGATGATGGATGCTGGAGCACCTCACATCCAAAGTATCTTGAGTATCACGAACACAGGGAGCCAAATGGGATGTGCCTTGTCTTGAAGTCTCACATTTCCTGTGTTGTGTTGTTTGTCATGAAGTACATGTCCAAACTTAACCACTTCCCCCCCCCCCCCCCAATAGAATTCTTACAACCCACTGCATAAATGGCCACCATCTGTCTGTAAAGTTGTTTTATTTCAACCTTGAGCTCACAAAACACAAATACCACTTCTCTGCTCTTCCAGTGTATATGAGTGTAAAATACATGCCATCTTTGCTTGGTAGATCATTTTCTTCTGCTAGAGGTACTGCTAATAAAAAATTGCCAACTATGGTATTTTTTGTTCAAGTTTCACTTCCATGATCACTATACTATCATGTGAAAAAGCTGTTATGCATCCCTTTTTGATCCATCCTTCTATCAACAATCTGACATTAATAGCTTATGGCTGGTATTTATTTCCAAAACTGAAAACTTTATATGAACTTAATTATTGAGTGATGTTAGTGCTATTTTTCATTACTATTTTTCCTCATAAATAATTTAAAATTTTAAGATAACATTGGTTGAACAAGTGTACAGTTGCAGTAGTTAATTTAACAGGCATTTAAAAAGTATAATACTTGGATGAGATGGATTGGCTCTGTTTATCTCCAGATGTATTTTTACCTTGTACTCTTTTAGTTGTACTTTTTAATTCTTCACCAGTAATTGGATCCCTTGGTTATAACACAATGCAAACTGGATAATTTGGGAACACCTTCTTATGAGAACAAAAGTTGGTGTCTGGAGATTATCCTACATTAATGGACACAACCTCAGACATGCTTTAAAGTTGAGCATATCTTGCCAGGAGGTCCTATAAGTTTTTTACTTGTATCTTAAGGATAGGGGTAGAGAGAAGATTGGCAGCTGCAAGGTGAAAATTGATAAGTACGCAAATACATGGGGAGTTATTAATTACTAGCTGCAAGTACATCAAAAATGACAGTTTGAATGTAATAATTTGGCAATTCGTTTCTTTGTAGTTGGTTAACTATACGGAATTGTTATTACATATTTTGTTTCCAGTTTACATAGCAATACAGTTGTAACATCTACTGAATTAATAACAACAGAAGTATAGATCCAATTAAATTAAAAATAAATTAGGAATCGCAAAAACTTTTGCTATACCATGTAATATCAGTTTTATTCCCGGTGTAAAAATTAATATCGAGTTGTGAGATCTAATGTTGCTTCCAGCCTTAAACTTGTTGTTAGCCCACACAAGTTGTCGTTACTCTGCCACAGACTTCAGAAAGCACTCTTCTGTACCTGATTATTACTTGAAGACTTAACAGAGATGATAGGTGTAACTTAGACTGTGGACCAAGACTGAGCACTGGGTAAGGGTTTCCACAGGTTCAAAAGTTAATAATAGTCGCCACCCAGAATTATTAATGTAGATGTTTGTCACTAGAGGGTTACTACTAAAGAATGTTCACCAGAGTTCAGAAGATCATACTTAAACAGTTTAATTCAACATACAAATGCCTAGGCCAGTACTAGTTCCACATTACAATGAAAGTTTAGACATTGAACCTTGTCTTGAAGAAGGCAGGTTTGCCTTTAGGAAACCTAGCACCCTAAATAGCTCCTGCTCAGGTTACTGTACGAATTTGACAGTCTTAGCGGCTCACAGTACTGCTAGGTGAGATAATAGAAAATGCCCGTGACCCAGCAAACATACCACATGACTCCCGTGCGGATCAACCACGTGCGATAGGCACATCAAATCACCATCACCACTTGCAAAAGACTAACAATATGGCTTCCCTGCTTCTTGCAACAAAAGAGCATAATGATCAAGAAATATGTATGAAGACATAGAAGAAACTATTAGCAGAATAAAAGGTGATGAAAACCTTATTGTACTTATTGATATGAACACTGTATTGGTAGAGGGGAAGGAAGAAGACATAGTTAGAAAGTATGTTTTGGTGAAGAGGAACGAAAGAGGTGAAACACTGGTCAAATTCTGTTCAAATAACCAACTTGTGATTGCAAATACAAGGTTTAATCACCACAAAAGGAGAAGATACACATGGAAAATGCTAGGTGACATTGTCAGATACCACATCAACTACATACTAGTCAAAAAAGGGTTTATGAACCAAGTTAAAGATAGCAGGAGTTACCCTGGTGCAGATGCAGATACAGATCACAATCTGGTAATCATGAAGGGGTAATAAAGTTTAAGAAGCTGGACAAAAGAACTATTACCAGCAAATGGCGAATCGAAAATTTGAAGGATGAAAAAACTGTTAAGCAATAGAAAACGGATAAAATAAATATAAATGAGATGGTAGGAAACATGAAGGAAAGATGGACTGCATTAAGCAGACCTCTCGGAGGTTGCTGATGAAATTTTAGTGAAAAAAGAAATTGTACCAAGAATGGAATGGATTACCAAGGAAATACATGATATGATGGAAGAGAGAAGACTTCGAAAGAGATCAAGAGATGAAATGCATAAGAAGAAATAGAGATCATTGACAAATGCTATTAACAAAGGAGCAAGAGTTGCAAGAGGAAATTACTACATTAGTATCTGCTCCAAAGTTGAAGAAAAAATACAAAAAGGCAATATGGAATCTGCTTATAAAATAGCTAAAACTATTTGCTTAGCAATATAGCAAAGGCAGCGCAATAAACGATGCAAGTGGTAACATCCTAAGCGATCGTGGTGAAATTGTGAAAAGGTGGAAGTAATACGTAGAAAACCTGTTCGAGGATGCAAAATTAGATGAAAATAAAATTCTAGAAAGAGAGGATGAAGTGGAAGAAGAAAATAAAAGATACAGTATATTAAGAGAGGAATTTGAAATGGCACTAGTGAGATTAAAGAATAACAAGGTATCGATAGTCTGAAACCTGAAGTCCTGATAAAAAGTGGTCGTGTAATGAAAGAAAGATTGTTCCAATTAGTACAGGATATTTATAAGGAAGGAAAAAAAATCTCAGACTTTGAGAAAAAATGTGATAATTTCCTTTACTAAAGAAGATAGATGCTAATAAATGTGAGCAGTATTGAACAGTAAGCTTAAGTAGCTCATGCATCAAAAATTATCACCTATTTAGTGCTACAACGAATGGAAAAACAAGTAGAAAAGTTTTTCACTGAAGACCAATTCAGTTTCAGGAAGAGGAGATGTACAAGGGAAGCAATTCTTGCACTGATTGCTGATATTAGAAAAGAGTATAGAGAAAGACAAAAAAATGTATTTAGGTTTCATAGATATGATAATATTATATTTTTAATAATGTTAAATGGGTGAAGATTTTTGAGATCCTCAGCAAAATAGGTATACGAGGCGTATTCCAAGTAAGGTCCGGGGTACAAGATGTCACAGATGATAGGCCTGAATGACGTTTCCCACCTGCAGCGCCATCTACCAACTCCTGGTAAATATGCATAATAGTAGGCGTGCCGCAGTAGCCGTATATCTATTGTTGAGAGCAGTTCGAAATGGCCGCGACAATCGTAGCTCCCGCCAGTTGTGAAGTGCGCGGTGTGATTAGATTTTTGTTGGCAAAAGGATCGTCAGCTGCGGACATCCATCGCGAATTGTGTGTAGTGTATGGACCAAACATAATGAGTGAGAAACAAGTTCGACACTGGTGTCGAGAATTTCAAAGTGGTCGCACAGATATGCACGATCAACAGCGGAGTGGCAGGCCCAGTATTCGGACCGACGACATCGTCGAGCAAGTTAACCAAAAACTGCGAAGTGATCGGCGTTTGACGATTAGTGGTCTGGCTATGGAATTCCCAAATGTTGCTAGAACCTCAATTTACAGGATTGTCACTGAAGAGCTTGGATATCGGAAGCTTTGTGCGCGGTGGGTGCCAAAACTGCTCACCGCTCAGCATAAAGAGCAACGAATGCATAGCGCACGACAATTTTTGGAGCGCTATAGACAAGATGGAGACAGTTTGTTTTCCCAAATTGTTACGGGAGACGAGACGTGGATAGCGTACACCAACGCAGAATCAAAACAACAATCAACGCAGTGGCGCCATTCCGGTTCACCCAAACCAAAAAAGTGTAAGCAATCGCCGTACACGAATCGCAAAATGATGGCTTCCGTGTTTTGGGACGAAAAGGGCGTCCTTTTGATGGAATTCATGGACCGTGGGTCAACCATTACAGCTGACGTGTACTGTGCAACGCTCACCAAACTGAGACGTGCCATCCAAAATCGACGCCGCGGGAAACTGTCGTCTGGCATCATCCTCCTGCACGACAACGCACGCCCGCATACCGCTTCCAAAACCAAAGAGAAGATTCAAGAGTTTCGTTGGGAAATCCTAGACCACCCTGCTTACAGTCCAGATCTTGCACCAAGCGACTATTTTCTCTTCCTGCATTTGAAACGGTGGCTTGGTGGACAACGATTTCAAACCGATGAAGAACTCAAGACGAGCGTTACCAATTGGTTCAGGTCCCAGGCGGCAGACTTTTATGCCGAGGGGTTAAAGAAACTGGTACAGCGTTACAGAAAGTGTATAGATATGAACGGCGATTATGTGGAAAAGTGAACTAGATATGTAGTTACATACTGACGTTAATAAAAACCTTGTATCCTGAACGATGTTTTTATTATGATCAAACGGACCTTACTTTTGGAATACGCCTCGTACAATACGATATGGAATCTTTACAAAAATGAAACGGCTGTAATAAGAATTGGAAATAAACAATGAAAGTCATGGTATGTGGTGAAGATAAAAACTCAAAATATTAAAATTAATGGAGAAACATTGGAGGTTGTGCAAGAATTCTGCTACCTAGAAATGAAAATCACAATAGATGGAAGAAGCAAGAATTAGATAAAATGCAGGATTGCACTAGCAACAATTGCATTCAACCAAAAGAAACAAATTTTTACGAAAATAACATCAGCTAGACAACGAGGAAAAGACTATTAAAAGCTTATGTCTGGAGTATTGCTCTGTATGGATGTGAAACCTGGACATTTGGTACAGAAGAGAAAAGAAGATTAATTTCATATGAGCAATGGTGCTACAGAAGGATGCTGAAGATTAGCTGGAGGACAAGATTACTAATGAGGAAATTTTTGAGAAGGCATGACAGTATAACTCTATATGGAAGAGTATAAAAATGCGGAGGACAATATTAACTGGACATAACTTAAGACAAGAGAGCTTAGTAAAAACAATAATGGAGGGAATGGCAGAAAGAAAGAGATATTGAGGAAGACCACATTTAAAATACATACAGCAAATATTGGAAGCTGTTGGCTGACCGGAGATATGTAGATAGGAAAAGAAGGGCATAGAGTAGAGCTGAATGGAAGACCGCCACAGACCAATGCTGGGATTGACTACCGTAGAAGAAGAAGCTTCTTCATCTTGCAGCCAATCGTATTTCTTTTTGGCCTTCACATGATCTAACCAACCAATCATGTGTTTCTTTAACACCTCTTACACCAGAGATTACTTCTTGGTGTAGCCTGTCCAGTGTACTCTATTTTCTCAATTTGACCTTGAAGTTCACTGTTCTGTCTTGCCAGCTAACATACCCTTTTACTGGTTCGGGCCCTGTACCAAAACAGTTCACACTCTTTCACACTCGCGTTAAACTGTTCCAGGCAGAATTGCACATGATGAATATGGAACTACTTCCATCCGCATGAAATAATAACTTCAGTAACAATAATTAGACTAAGGAAAAAGGAAACTGCTTTAGGCAATATAATTGCAAGGAAAGGGAAAATGACTCAACACTCACCAAAGTTGAAGGCAGCGATGAGAGAAGAACATATATTACGAACACACAAATAAACTCAATATTTCGGTTATTAAACCTTATTAATGACAGAGAAAATGAGTCGTCAGGCTTGGGAGGTGTGCACACGCCGAGGGTTGCTACAGACTCATTTTCTCCGTCATGGATAAGGTTTAACAACCGAAATATTGAGTTTATTTGTGTGTTCATAATATATGTTCTTCTCTCGTTGCTGCGTTCAACTTTGGTGAGTGATGAGTCATTTTCCCCTTCCTTGCAATTATATTAACTTCAGTAACAAGGCACTTATGAAAGCTGTTTAAATTGTTTATAAAACTGATTTCAGAGGGAATTTTGTTGTAACAAAATGTGTCAATTGGGATACTGTTCAACTTATTCACAACCTCCACTTTATTTATTTATTTATTTTGAGTATGACATTTACAAAATTTATACTGTGTAATTACTGTATACTTACAACCTCCACTAATATTACCATTTGAAAATCATAGCTCCTATTACCCTCATATCAATAACATTGGGTATCACCTGTGGTGACAGTAGGAATTTATTCTGGAAAAGCTTGTCAGAAACATGAATAACGATCTGTTTATGATACTTTCAATGATATGAGTATCTTGCTCTGGTTAGATTCTCTGAGTATTTGGATACAATATGTTTTTTAATAAATGCATTTTACTCATTTAAAATTTCTCTGAGTTTTTAAACTTCTTTGTCTCTTATCTTCTGTCAAAAAAATAAAAAAATCCTCAGTTTATGCTGTAACCTAGTTCTTATAAGTGCTACAGAGAATATAACTTAAATATCAAATGCTCTTCTCCGTACGTAAATTTCTGCATTTAGTTGTTGTAAAAAAAACAAAAAGCAACATCTAAATTTAAACGAACATGCCATTGTAACATTGTGATACATGATTGCCTCACATGAATTTTTTTTATCCCTGCTCTTTATATTTTTGTACAGTTACTTCCACAACAGACAATTACCTTTTGCCACTATAAGTGCATGAAAAATCAGATTCAATTATTTATTGAAATTTATACTTCCTTGTAAAAGGTTTAGTGCAATTAAAGTCAATACAATTATTCAAATGAATTTTGCTGATTAGACAAGTAGCGCTATGGTCACAGGGAGT
This sequence comes from Vandiemenella viatica, assembly GCA_031002005.1. NCBI lineage: Eukaryota > Metazoa > Arthropoda > Insecta > Orthoptera > Morabidae > Vandiemenella > Vandiemenella viatica. The sequence continues at coordinate 100,979,193 of JARYHS010013630.1, read as the reverse complement.
GTAACTAACTCTTTGGGCATTATGAAGACTCGTTTAGGTTGCGAAGGCTGTCTCCAGACAAAGCATTTTATCAAAATAGATGGACAAGAGGCTGGAGAAAACTGATAAGAAGTAATCAACATTACTTATTCAGCTTACTTCCTAATGTCATGATCTAACTGGATTTCTCACTGCATGTAAAACATTATGACATTGTGTTGCCTCTGTTGACGATTTTCGGCTTCCTTAAAACTTTCTGAAAATTTAATCCATGCTGTTCACTTGGTCTGTCCGTCCTGCTTCCCTGTGTTGATCTGTTCTTAATCTTACCTCACATGATTAGTTTCTCTAATTTTTCATTCTATGTAAGTGCCTAAAGAACCAGAGAACTTTGTGAGTAAAACAGAAAAAAAGACTTTTTGTTCCTTTTAATTGAACGTTTGTTCTCCTTTCAATCCAAGATACATTTAACATTCTATTTCAGAGGCACTGAAATGACTGCAATCTCTAGCTTTTTTCTGTGTGTGTCAATTGTTTGATAAAATGGGAAGGAACGGATTTCATTCGTTAATTTAATTTGTTTATTTTTATCTTTACCACTTCCACATAACTTAATACCTTGAAACTAAATTGGGCCCTCATAGTATAAACTGTTGCTAATTAGCTGTTTCAAATACGAAAATGGTACAATATGAATCCAAAACAAAAAATTATTACACGTTAGAATTGGTTATAATTTTTCTTCTGTGATCCCGGGTCATATTCAATATACTGTTTACGTACAATTTGATACCATAATAGTGGTTAGCTATTACAATACTATTAACATGTAGGTTGCTTGGTTAGGATATTATATACTGGAGTCATTTAAATTTTTTGCTATATTGATGTGATGTTACAAATTATTCAAGTAACATTTAAAAATGACAGTCATGTTGTGACTTGCAATTTGCAGTCTACATTAGCTGTATGTGCTGTCAGCTTGTTGCCAGAAGCCACTGAATGGGCATGTTGCATCATGTTTCCATTTTATCAGTTGATGTCTTGGTGGGACTCGAGGTATGTAAACCGAAGTGGCAATGGCCGGTTCGTCTCCTTTGACTAAATTTGCACATTATGTCACAGATTCAAAGTACTTTCTGGCTTGGGGAAATGGCTTCAGTTTGATTTTAACATATAATAGGTAATTTTTATTTTGCAGTGCTACAGCTATCTAATTCTTTTTTTCCACGGCTTCTGCCATAGTACTGCATCCTATTCAACACTATCTATACTACACTTACTCTAGATTTACACTAACTTTGGTTATTAAACTTGCCTATTTCTGCCCACCACCATACTCCTGAATTAATTCTGTCTTGTGTCTGCTGTTTCTACTGATTACCAGAACTTAAATATTCGTTGAATATTTCTTTAGTCATGCGATAGTCTGCTGCAGTGCAGGCCCTTCTGTTTGCCAGCGCAGCCAGATCAGTTGACTAATTGACACCTATTCCAGTCCTTGTGCGATAGTTAATAGGCTATTTGACAATATTAAAAAAATATTATAAATTGAACTCATTCTGATAGATTAATGCTTCAGGAAGCTAATTTTTTCCATTTTGAAAAGAAAAGTGGATTATTTTTAATAAAAAAGTGAAATAAAAATTATACTTTTCTGACCTTTGGTCACGTGACAGAAAACACTCTAGGATTGGTGGTCGCTTGAGTGACATCACACGTCTGTAATCGCTGCGGCTAGGAATGGAGCGTTTCCTATTATCCAAGTTTTCAACTATTTTTATTGTTTGTTGCTGGTCATTTCTTGTTATTAATGATATTTCATTTTGAATACAAAATCGAGAACATTATGTAAAAGCCTACAGCGAAAAAATAACGAAAATAGACGCCTTATTTGTGGGGCTGGCTATGGAAAAAACCTGACTTTTAGTCTACTGAGCTTAAAAATGTAACAGCTTCTATTTGAGACTCATTTATATTTAAATTGAAAGTTAGAGACTGATTGTTTTGCGTTAGCAAACCATACGTTGAAAAATTCTGTACGCAATATTTGTGCAGTCATGCTGAAAATAAAAAAAAAGTTGTATGGGTGTCGCAAATATGCGTAAACAAATGAAGATATTACTTGTAGCTAATAAGCAGCTCTTTCAAATAAATATAGTAAGAGATCGGTATAATGTGGTATAATGAACTAAAACTCAACATGAAATTGGCTCAGAAGTTTTTTTTTTTTAATTAAAAATAATCTCGTTCTGTTTTAATGATGCTATTGTATCACAGAAAAATCATGCGTAAACTTACCTTGAAGCTCGCCAAAAGCAATAGCAACACACAAATCACTACTAACACGCATAAATACAGCGTAATTATCGACGAAACTCAATGGATTAGCGCGGCCGACTGAAGCGCTTGTTAGGTGGATCACAGGAAGCCCATTGTTCAAACTATTTTTTCTATTGTTAGGCGTGAATTCATTGAAAATAAACCTTTGTTCCGAGTAGTATGGTTCATCTACTTTGAATATAAATAACTATTTTGCCTGCGTAGACAATTATCAAAACTGACTTTTGTCCCTCTAGATTTAGAAAATATCACACTGTGCGGCGTCCTCCCGGATGCGAGGCCAGAGCGTTAACCGCTCACTCACCACGCTCGAAACAACTGGATGTTGTGGGCCATTTTTCTTAATTGCAGATTAAAGATTATGGATAAATAATATTTTTTTGTCAATAAAACTGAATTTGTTTGTTTATTCATTTACCTACCTCGTTTCACTTCATCTCACATGAAGAAACTGTGAAGTGTTCACTATTAACATAAAGAGAAGCAATTAAGACGTAGTGTCTGGATAGCTGCGTGATTGAAGAGTGGTAATGGAATTCAGAACGTCCTACGTTCGAAGAACCATGGTTGGGATAATATTTTTTGTGTGAATTTTTTTCGGTATTTGTTTGCTGTTTTTTGCACTACCATGTTTTTATTCGAAGAATTCATAATAGTTGCTAAGCGTCATGCAAGTGTTTGAAACAAATTGCTACCATACATGAAAAGTTTTTATTTTTAAACTTACCAGAAAGAGAACATCATGCAAGAAATACAGGTGCGCGGCCGTGAACAATGGAATTTATTTTAGAAGTGACATCACATGTAGAAATTTCATGCTAATCTTGTAACAGTTCCGGAACGCTTTGTGTCCTTTTAGTTGGAATTTTTACATGACGATACAACTGTAGGTTACCTTCCTGACATAACTGCGTCTATTAGGCAATATTTACTTTTAATGTGCAAGTCATTTTCATCAAAAAACAAAAAACAAAAAAAAACAAAACATTTTTCCGTGTGCATGTAACATTCAATTTCCTTTTTGAAATCTTCTTAGGTTGTTTCAAATGGTTATAATTAACTTGTTATCCAAAAATTTGTGAAGCCTTCAGAAAAAAGAAAAGAAAAATTAAATTGATTTTCTGGTGGATTTTCGGGAAAAAATTATTTTGCAATGCAACCAACAGCAACTAGTATCCAAAGAAAATGACAAAAGAAAACCAACTGAAAATATTCTGAAGCGAGGATTGAACCTCAGGACCAACCCTAACAATTCTCGTCTTAAACAACGAAATTGCGGTGTAAATGAGATTCACAAAAAATCGTAAGTGACTTTGTTACAATATCAAATTGAAGATGTTACATTTTTAAGCTCCACAGAATAAAACTCAGTGGTTGTTTCTATAGCTAGGCCCACAAATAAGGCGTCTACTTTCAATATTTTTCCGCTTTGGCTTTTCCAAATTGTTTTCGATTTTATATTCAAAACGAACCTTCATTAATAACAAGAAATAACCAGCAACAAACAATAAAAAATAGTTGAAAACTTGGGTAATAGGAAACGCTCCATTCCCAGCGGCAGCGTTTACAGACGGGTGACGTCACGACTGCCGTTGCACGCGCCAGGCAGCAAATGAGCGTTTTGGCGAGCTTTTAAATTCTTTAAATTTTAACTTTGAATTGTTCGCAAAACAATGCACTTTTGTCAAAAAATCTCTTCACTCGGTGAATAAGGTGTACCAATAAACAATTTAAAACCATTTTCAAGAAGTAGTCAAATACCCTATTGTTCTAAGTTGATTCAGATCCTATCAGGCAGTTTAACTTCTCAGTGCCCCTCTATCTTCCCTGCCCACTGCTTGATACAGATATCTTTTCTGTTGCAATTGCGAGGTTCGTGGTCAAGTGTACACCATAATTACTCTTCTGGAACCTTAATAAATACTTAAACACTTGATTGTAGTCACTTTAAATATTCACTTCTGAATTGTGCTTCCACTTCCTTATTGGAAGAAATAATGGAATAAAAGTTCACACTTCCAAAACAACACCACAAAATAACAAGAATGAGGGTAATTTACTTGAAATTCACTGCTTAAATTTTTGCCATACTGTCATCAGAATTTCATAGCTCAATTTTACCACGAAACAAAAAATTAGGAGTTCGTATTTGAATATTACAAATTTTGTAGCAACATACATCGATATTCACTCTGATAACCAGTCTCCACAACCAATTGTCTAAAATCTTTAAAACTTGTAAATTCCACAAGTTGTCTAAAGAAGTCCGAAACTGAAGGAACAACCCAATATTCTGAATAATCTGATCTGCACTTAAAAGATATTTGTAGCTAGTTTAAATACTTTCAGACCAAATTTTGTCTCAATCTGGAGAACAACCTGGTGAAACCTGCTTAAAAAACAAACTGCAATGATCTGCTGGAAAACCAAAATAAGAGGGTTTTAAAAGCTTCCGAGTTTCAAATGTCATAACCTTTCTAAATTAATGTAACTCTTACTTCATTAAATCTATTTAATAACTTTTCAGGTTACAGAATTTAATTGAGTAATCAATATCTTATTTAATTTTTTACCTGTTTTATAATTTATATTTAAATGTTTCTCTCAGAAGTATGGTATTCAACTAACCTATTAGCGCATTTGTTCACCAAACCAGCCATTCATGTGTATTTTTAAGATATTTGTATGCTCTGCAGAACTCTTTCCCATCTTGCCTGAAACATGCCCACCAATAAAGTAAATCATGAAATTACCAAAATCTCCAAAACTGATCAAAATGACTTTAAAATGTCTCAAACTTCAAGATTTTAATCATACTATACATTTTAATAGTCCTTTCCACACAAAAAGGCATGTATCCGTGAATTACTGTCTTATCACAAATTGATCCAAGGTAAACAGAATTCTTAAAACTTCCAATTCATTTACAAGAAAGTGTCAATTTTAGTTTGGAGCATACTTCATTAAGTAGTAACCTGAATATATACACACATTAAAGTTCACAATTGAGCATGTTCCTAGAAAAATACGAGAAAATTTTTTGTAGCACTATATACAGGGGCAAGGTGAAAAGATTTATACCGTGTAGTAAAAGAGTGTTTTTTATTGTTTAAAAAGTGATTTACTTTTCAATGTAGTACACCTTTAGTTCATTGCATAGTGTCCAACTTTTCTCAGTTAAAGGCATTTGATTACTGGAGTGTGGTTGTAGAAAGTCCATCATCATGTTTTATATGACTCAACACATTTTCCAGCCATAAATTTCTTAATATGCTGATATAGCTAGAATCCAGAGAGGGACAAATTTGGTGAATAGTTGTTCCAACTATGTTCGGTTCAGATATCTCTGTTTTTCCATAGCAAAAGCACCTCTTTGGGAAGTTACATTGATCAGACAGAAGTAATGTTTTTCCACGCAGTTGATCCACATATATATATATATTAAATTTAATTTTTTTATCTATGCATTCGAAGAGTTTGTTCACTAGAGTCTATATCGAACCATTAATTCATAATACTGTAATAATATTTTCTAATTAGCAAATTTCTTAGAACATAAATCCTGTATACCATATACAAGGTAAAATTAGTTTACTGTTACTTCACACTGCAAGTTCTCATAACCTATTACTAATTCTGTTGCGCAATAATACTTGGGAAATAAAAAATTAATTTTTATCAGTAAAGTTCATTTATCTCTGGCATCCATTGAAGATCCAGCATCAGCATTTCACTTACAATGAAGTCTTCACGGGTGTACTGCCGGATTGTGTTTTGTAAACACGATATTTCGACGACTAGCTGCGTCATCTCCACATCTGATGAAGATGACGGAGCTAGTCGTCAAAATATCGTGTTTACAAAACATAATCAGGCGGTACACCTGTGAAGACTTCATTGCAAGCATACACCGGGAAAGTCTCCATTCTTACAGCATTCCACATAGTTTTCTATAACATTTTTTGTCCACTTTAGGTATCTTGAATCACTTCTTATATGGTTTGTGAAGTACTGAGAGGTTGCTGGCCATGCTGAATCTGAGACTTCTCTCCAGCTGCAACTGGCACACCATTTGCCATCTTGCCCAGTTCTTCCTAGAGGTGGTTGCCTGTTAGTATTTCTGAAGTAGTTTTTCCAATGAGCTCCACTCTGTACTGTTTGACTTGATCATGTAACTAATACACATTCAAACAGTATATGATAATGTATTTATGGAGATCCACATGTGCACAGATCATTCTTCGCCATATGTATCCTGTACAGTTATGTTTGATCTGTTCCATGACCAGTGAGGTAAATTATCAACTCTCAGGATAGATTAAAATGCTTCATACGTGTCCTCTCTCTGAAGTCAGGAAGTATTTTAAATACTCTCCTTCCCGTTTCCAAAGTGTTCCACTGCTGTTGCCATTAATTTAAAATACAGTTTTGAATGCCTGTCTTATTGGAAGTCACTTGACCCAGAATCTCTGTTGCCTTAACAGGGTTTCCTTTTCGTAGCGTGTAACATGCTACCCTTTTTCTTATTTCCATATGTAAAGGACATATTCCGAGAAGGACCATAAATGCATAGGTTGGGGTAGTTCTGAATGCGTCTGTAGGATGCAAGAGGATTCCTGGTTGAATTTGTCTCTAATTTCCCTTGCAAATTTAACCAATCTTTATCTAAGGGCCCATGTGTGTGCTCCATAACTTGTAACAGCTGTGTTAATTGTGCCATGATATAATCTAATAGTCTGTATTGGGATTAGAAATATCCTGTGCCCGATGATAATTATCTCACTAGCTTGGGGCAGTATGGCATGTTGTGTCTCATTCTTCAGTTTTATTGCCTTGAAGTCAACATTACCTGACATGTCGAAAGATCTTCTTAGTAGATTCCAGTCTGGTTTATAAGAAGAGTATGTCCAGAATTGCCCCTAAGTATCTCACTATTCTGCATCTTTTGATAGATTTTTTTTTCCAAATGTCACAGTAGAGTTGTGCTTCGTTTTACTTTCATCAGTATATATTGAGTTTTTATTGGTGCTAGATTAACCTTTTTTACACCAGCATTCCATTACTTCCTTGCTATTTGTCTCGATCTCTCTTCGATTACTTCCTCCAGTTAACAGTAAAATATCTTCTGTGAAGGCTATGATACCTTCAAGGTCTGCGAGACATATGAGTATGTTAAGGAGAGGTTCCAGTGTAATTTCCCAGAATTCTGAGCAACATACTGAACATTGTGGACATCCTTCTGTTAGATGTTTTCCTGTTGCTGAATAAAGTTGTTAAGTACTGCAGCTCTTACAAGACAGTTGTCTTTCATGCTCTCATACACAACTCTCTCAGTCATGTAAAAATTTTCAGCAACCATAAATTATCAAAGATGCTGGAAATTTTGATAAATATGCCAGTGACATATTATTTGTTTGTTGAGTTAACTACACACTGAATTTCATTTATTGCGTCCTCTGTCTACCTAGCTTTCTGGAAATCGAACTGCTGCTGATACATACCTGTTAGTAATCTGAATTCTTTAATTACATAGCATTGCATTTTCCCTAGTATATTGATTAGGCAAATTGGCATTTAAGAATTTGGTAGTAAAAAGTACTTATCTTCTCCTTTCTGTTTAATTTTTGTGTTTGATGTTTTCCAAAATGGGGTATCCTTTCCTGCAGTAGGCAAGCTCCAAAAACGATAAGGTACGGAACTATTTACTGGTTTAAGGCTTGCACCTCCGCTGCTATCCCATCAGGCCCTGGTGCTTTATTCTTCTTTAGTGCTCTTATTATGGCACTTCCTCTTTAGCGAAAGGAAGAACCACCATATTACAGTATTATCAAATTAGTTGTTCATTAGTTGCCTTGTCAGCACGTGTTCCTCAGAATCGGATTCCAGCTGTGGCCATTTGGGAAGAGCATTTCAGAAGTAGTTCAGCTGATGCCTCCCAACTTCTTTTCGTAGTTCCATGTTATTTCCTGAGCATAGTTTTACATTTTGCAATGCTAGCTTGTACAGCAGTTCCCATGGGCCTAAAACCAAGTTTTTGCTTATGTGCGTCTCAGTTGGTTAATCTAACATCATGAAGTTTTTGATGATATTCAGATTTAGCTGATCAAGGCTGGTCCAGTTTCCAGCTACAATCAATGGCTGTTGTAGCATGGTGCTAGTGCCATTGAGTTCTCCTTACTTTTCTCATTAGTCTCTGAAGTGTATCATTCCACAGAATACATCTTTTATCAGTGAGCTTTCTCTTTTGCAGTATGCCTCATGGCATGTTGTATCACATTCTTCAGTTTTATTGCCTTGAATTCAACATTACCTGACATGTCGAAAGATCGTCTTAGTAGGTTCCAGTCTGGTTTATTAGAAGAGTATGTCCAAAAGTCTTCCATTATATCTTGCTCTTGGGCAGTAGATGTGGAAAAATAGATGATGTTATGGTGTGACTTTGTTAGGTTTTACAAACTTACTAGCTCTTGACTAGTTGGAAAGCTTTGACATTTGCTGAAGTTACATGTTAGTTGCTGCACCAGTTCTATTTGAAATGTATAGGGGTTAAACAGTTTGTTCATATCTTCCATTTCAGTTCAAATATAGTCTCTAGCGATATCTCTATCTCATCCCTCCATCTTCCAGTGCATGAGGAGAGATTTAGCATTGGCATCCATTGTTTAAACTACTGAACTGTTACCATTGCTTCTTCAATTTCTCATTTTTTAAAGGTATCCATCTATTTTGTCACCATATTAAATGTAGAGATTAGCAATTACAATTCTTGCATAACGTCTTGTTATTTCTATGCAAGTGATGTTCTTATTAACTCGATGATTTTTGCGACTGTATAGTTTCTGTTAAGTATAATTACAGCAGCCATTGGATGTTCACCTCCACATACTACTTGCAATGTGACAGGAATATGTAGTACCCTCCCCATAGTAGTGTATGGTTCTTGAAGGCATAGAATGCTGAAATTCATTTAATCTGCTAGTCTTCTTATTTGTATTAACACGGACTCAGTGCACCTTCCATTAAGTTGTGCTACGTTGACTCTGTACTTGCTCATGGGTGGTGTGTATGTATGTTGACTCTTAGGCCATTGTTGCCTATAATCATTAGCAATGTGGCCATGTGTTTTAAATGCCTGTATAAATCTTCAAGGTAAAAAATTTCTTCTCTTCTGTCAAAACACTTCTAAAACAAGTTCCATTAGATGAACTGAACTTGTGGAAAGATTTTCTGCTTTTAATTGTATCCTATCCATGACTTCTGGAATTGGGGATGTTATGGACCTCCCTTTGCTGTTTCCTGTTCAAATTAAGTACCTAATTGTGAGGAGTAAAATAATTGCCTTTTCATATCCTTTGTAAATTTCAGTAGGGTGTCATGCTTATGATACATTGGTATTATCTTTTGTGATGATCCAGAATACTTGCTTCGTATTTGCCACTTATTATTTTACCCTTTTCAAGTTAATCAACAAAAAGAATCCCTTTTGCATCTCAGGAAACTTTGGCCATGGTCTTTCAGATGTGATCAATATTGCCTCTTTTGGTGCAGAACTGTTCAGGTTCTATCCATTATTCTGATTGCCGTTTTGTTTCTGGTGTGGCATCAGCTTGAAAAAAACTTTCTCATATTTAATTCTTGATCCAAAATATATGCCTAAAGCCTCATATACTTTTAATCTCTGATCGTCCAATACCACAATGTGCACTTGTTTTCTTCTGTGGATACAATTTTTTTTATCCTTCATGTGGATTATCATCAACAGATATACACCAATGATTAAATTCAGCTGTTCCTTTTCTTCACTGTTGAAAATGAAGGAGCAGACCCCTTTAAATCTTTAACAACTTCAGATGAATTTGCCTTGTTGATAAACTATCCAAATAAAGAATTTTTGTATGGTGCAATATTCCAGTTTCGCCGTTTCAATGAGACATACATCTACATTAAAAATCTCTACAAATAAAACTATTACTTTGTTAACTTGACACATTTATATCAATGCTATCTCTGTTCCAACCAAGCATATTTCACCTTACCCTCATTCACTAAAATTTATTTCCTTCATTAAGGAACCTGGACTTGATTGTTTGCATTCATAACTTTTTTCCATTCACCTTTTATAAAAATAAGATTATAAATAATTTTCTCGGGTGACTAGCCGAGTTATTTGAATGTTATAGTTACACGATATTTCGGCGCACTGAATCATCGACACCATCTTCTGGTGAAGTGAGGTCAGGAACGTGCGAAGTTGCTGAGCTAGACCAGATTACCGCTGCTAACCTCTGATTGGTCGGCTGTAGAACCAGTCGTAGCAGGGGTCAAATCTCGTTGCGGCTTGAATCGATGCTAAGGTGGAGTTACGGCTAGATTTGATGTCCGTTTTTACATGGCATGTAGCGGACGGGCTTAAAGTCATCGCTCCTTCGAAGATGATATCATAAAACAAAGCATTCACCATAAATTATTTATCAAACTGATGGGTCAACACGGATCCATTGTGGGCCTCATATTGAGCCATGCTGCCACGTGATTGGTCGGATTTGTAACCAATCGTAGCCGGGGTCCTGCCTCGTATCAACACATCGTTCCATAGAAGGAAAAAATCAGAAGGCAAAAACTTTCCCGTAAGCTGATCATTAATGCCTGAGTAACAAATTGCTCACTTATGTTACTACCGAACTTCCCGTTGATCTGGACGCGCCGTGTAATGCGTCCCGGTCGCGCTGTCGGCGAATAGTATTGATGACTGGCGTCCAGGCTTCACTCAGCTGGTACCCGCTGTCGCGGTTGTCGAGGTAATCTGGTCTAGCTCAGCAACTTCGCACGTTCCTGACCTCACTTCACCAGAAGATGGCGTCGATGATTCAGTGCGCCGAAATATCATGTAACTATAACATTCAAATAACTCGGCTAGTCACCCGAGAAAATTATTTATATTTGCAACGCCGAGAAAAACTACGTAATTATGTAAAAATAAGATTGTTTATTTTTCATCTTGTATGCAAATGTGTACGTGGAGACCTTCTCGGCATAGTGAAATAGTGTAATATCCTCTGGTGCCTGCTTTGATGGTGTCATATACTCACAGCATTTTGATAGCTGGCTCAGCTGTATTTATCAGGTGTCAAGTAACTTTCAGACAGTACAAGCTTGCTGTGATTCCCTAGCTTAGCATCATATCATGCTTCCTTTGATATGATTAGGAAAGACATTAAAAAACTTGGCTCCCTACATTGACCCTCTATGGCTGCTCATATCTTTCTCATGGGTAGAATATGCAGTCCGCAATGCTGGCAGGCCTGTTCTGATCGTGTCCCAATTCTGGCTTAATCCATGATTTGTTAAGGGTGCTGGGTAGCTTCACTTGATGCATGTCCACCATGTTGTAAAGATCTGCCACATTCTTGTTGGAGATACTTAATGATTGACATCCAGATTTAGTTCAGGTAAAGCCTGTCATTTTTTGCACTTTGTTGTGCTGAGTACATCGTTTTTGTGTACTTTTTCTAAGCAAAGTTTTAGCAAGCTTGTAATACTGGAAGCTAATTGACACGTGATAGCCAGCTGCAACATTGTTTTGCAGCAACATCATCCATACTGGAATTCCAAGAAGATTTCATTGCATCATAGAATGTGTCACACTTGTAGAAATAGACTTTTGAAGGAACCTTGGCATCAGTAGAAATCTTTCAATTGCAAACCACTAACATAGATCAAACAGGTGAGTTATTCAAATGCAGTGAGTTTGAAATCTGTTGCTCTTAATTCGGCAATCATCATGATTTTATTGTTAGGATGTTATGATTAGAAGGCATTCGAAAGCACTCTGAAAAAGCAAGGAAGACTATTTTGCGTAAAAGAGAAAATACATAAAAAAGTCAGACATTATATATTGTGTAGTATGCACTCAAAATTTTCAGATGAGAATCACTCATTTATCTACCAAATGCAACTGGAAAATTTGGACCCAGTCATTATTTTAATGCCTTTTTTCTACTCCTTTCAAGAATGTGTACAAAAGAAACAATTTTATCTAATTGCCTTTCGCAAACTCCAGTTGTAAAAATTATTTTTTATTTTATCCTCTTTTAATTACTTTTTGTCTTGATAATTGTCTTATTTTTTGTAAGGTAAATTTTTTTTCTCATTATGATCATTATTCATCTTGTATGTATATATATATTAATCACGACATGTTCCACATGCCAGAGGTTCTTCCTCAGTGGGGATCAAGGGAACAAGAGTAATAAATAAATCTTATATATATATAAAAAATAGACGTGTTTTTTCCTATATTTCACTATTCAGCCACCACTACCTAGCACAGATCACTGATGTTTGTGGGTGGAAGTAGCATGGAGTTTCCTGTCGTGCACAACGTTGGCCGAATGCCGATAGCTGTGGGAATGTGGGAGATATAATGATTAAAGTTGGTCAGTGCAGGGCGTTTTCATATTTCGACCAAAAATTCGTATCTCCGTATACTTCTCTTTCCTGCCACAACTACATAACATAGACTTTTGGTGTTTGTGTGTGGTAGTAGAATCGTCTCTCCTGTCGTGCACTATGGTTGTTAGATGTCGGTAGCTATGGGGATGTGGGAGATATGGGGGTTGAAAGTGGTCGATCTGTGGCAATTTCGACTTCTGTCAAAGACAAAAGTGTCATGGTGTATCACTTTTCAGCGAAAACTATAGATCACAGATAACTGGCGTTTGTGTGTAGTAGTAGCACAGAGTCACCTTTCGATCTCAACAGCGGCCGAATTTCAGAAACTGTGGTACTATGGTAGATATGGTGGTTGTAAGTGGCCGACCAAGGATATTTTCGTATTTCGACTGTCTCCGCATATGTCACTTTTCTGCCACAACTACATAGCATAGAGCATTGGTGTTTGTGTTTGGTAGTAGAATCGTATCTCATGTAGTGCACTATGGTTGTTAGATGTCGGTAGCTATGGGGGTGTGGGAGAAATGGGGGTTGAAAGTGGTTTACCTGTGGCAATTTCATACTTCTTCCAAAGACAAAAGTGTCATGGTGTATCACTTTTCAGCGAAAACTATAGATCACAGATAACTGGCGTTTGTGTGTAGTAGTAGCACAGAGTCACCTTTCGATCACAACAGCGGCCGAATTTCAGAAACTGTGGTACTGTGGTAGATATGGTGGTTGTAAGTGGCCGACCAAGGATATTTTCGCATTTCGACTGTCTCCGTATATGTCACTTTTCTGCCACAACTACATAACATAGAGAATTGGTGTTTGTGTTTGGTAGTAGAATCGCATCTCATGTAGTGCACTATGGTTGTTGGATGTCGGTAGCTATGGGGGTGTGGGAGAAATGAGGGTTGAAAGTGGTCGACCTGTGGCAATTTCATACTTCTGTCAAAGACAAAAGTGTCATGGTGTATCACTTTTCAGCGAAAACTACAGATCACAGATAACTGGCGTTTGCGTGTAGTAGTAACACAGAGTCACCTTTCGATCACAACAGCGGCCGAATTTCAGAAACTGTGGTACTGTGGTAGATACGGTGGTTGTTAGTGGCCGACCAAGGATATTTTCGCATTTCGACCGTCTCCGCATATGTCACTTTTCTGCCACAACTACATAGCATAGAGCATTGGTGTTTGTGTTTGGTAGTAGAATCGTATCTCATGTAGTGCACTATGGTTGTTAGATGTCGGTAGCTATGCGGGTGTGGGAGAAATGGGGGTTGAAAGTGGTTTACCTGTGGCAATTTCATACTTCTTCCAAAGACAAAAGTGTCATGGTGTATCACTTTTCAGCGAAAACTATAGATCACAGATAACTGGCGTTTGCGTGTAGTAGTAACACAGAGTCACCTTTCGATCACAACAGCGGCCGAATTTCAGAAACTGTGGTACTGTGGTAGATATGGTGGTTGTAAGTGGCCGACCAAGGATATTTTCGTATTTCGACGAAAGGCATGTGTCTCCGCAGATTTCACTTTTCTACCACGACTACATAGCATGGAGCATTGGTGTTTATGTGTGTTAGTAGAATCGTTTCTGTTGTCGTGCACTATGGTTGTTAGATGTCTGTAGCTATGGGGGTGTGGGAAATATGGGGGATGAAAATGGTCGACCTGCGGCAATTTCATATTTCTGCCAAAGACGCATGTGTCACGGTGTATCACTTTTAAGTGAAAACTATCAATCGCAGATCACTGGCGTTTGTGTGTGGTAGTAACACAGAGTCTCCCATCGATCACAACGTTGGCCGAAATTCGGTAACTGTCGGAGTGTGTGAGATATGGTGTTTGAAATTGGTCGATCATGAATATTTTCGTGTTTCATCCAAAGACTTGAGTGTATCCGTAAATTTTACCTTGCTGCCGGAACTACATAGCACAGAAGACTGGTACTTGTGTGTGGTAATAGTATCGAGTCTCCCATCGTGCACTAGGGTGGTTAGATGTCTATAGCTGTCAATATGAATTCTTTACAATCACGAACGAAGTCGTGGGTTCCAGCTAGTAAATCTATATATATATAAAGATGAATGTATGTTTGTTTGTTTGTTTCTTGATTTGTTTGTTCTTCATACAAATCCAGTTTTCATCCGATCTTGATGAAACTTTGCACACTTATCCTTTGAGACAAGGAGAAAAATACTGTCTTCATTTGATTTAAAAATTATCTGTATAAATAATACATGTCTTCTCATAATTTCGAAATGCTACTGAACGGCGATAGACAGACGCGTTGGATAGGGACGTCTCTGTATTGCTTTTCCTTGTAGAGGTTAGGCAGCTCAGTGGTTAAAGCACTTACTTACTTACACATGTTTGGGTCATGGTCTCCGGTTCAAATCTCCTTGGAGGCTAAGATTTTAAAAATTGTTTTTGATCGTAAGAGTCACACCTGGACCGTAGGTTATTCGGATTGAATGTTAAACTGTAGATATCACAAGTTAGGGGTGCAATGCGAGGCAAATCGTAGGTAGTCTTGCAATGTTATAGGTGTACACTTTTTTACATTATATTGATCCCTCAGGGGTGATTCGTTATCATTTTGTTTGTGACATGCAGTAATCTATATATATAAAGATGAATGTGTGTATGTGTGTTTGTTTGTTTGTTGGTTTGTTTGTTATTCATACAAATCCACAGTTTTCATCTGATCTCAATGAAATGTTGCACACTTATCCTTTGAAACAAGGAGAAAAATACTGTCTACATTTGGTTGAAAAATTATCTGTATAAATAATATATATTGTCTTATAATTTCGAAATATCACTGAATGGCGATAGACAGATGCATGGGATATGGAGGTCTCTCTACTGTTTTTTCCGTGTCTTTTTGTTACGTTTTGACGAATAAATTGCTATATTGATATTGATGGAATTTGACAAGAAAATCTGTACGAAGGGCACAGGACATTTTTCCCAGTATGATTAACAGAAAAGACACAAACACAACTAATAAAGAAATTTTCGGGAAAAAAACCCTTCGTCAACAAGAGAACATTAAGGGAGGTGGGTGCAGGGAGATTGCCTCACAGAAAGACCGCCGGTAGAGAAAATGGTGGGGGTAAATTGAAACATCGGAAAAGTAGAGGGGCAGTAAATCAGATCTTCCCGCCAACCAGAAATTGTTTGGATATTTATTTTTATTTTTGCTCGGGTATGAGCTCTGATTCACTGCCCCTCTATTTTTCCGATGTTTGAATTTACCCCCACCATTTTCTCTACCGGCGGTCTTTCTGTGAGGCAATCTCCAGCTGCACCCACCTCCCTTAATGTTCTCTTGTTGACGAAGGGTTTTTTTCCCGAAAATTTCTTTATTAGTTGTGTTTGTGTCTTTTCTGTGTGTTCGCGCACCACATCCATCATCTAAAGGTAAGTGGTGGCTCGTTTCCCTATCCTAATTTGATTCCTTTCTGCTACTTAGCGTCTTTTTTTCATTGTTATTATATATTATATATATATAAAATAAACTTAGCTTGTGCCGCAGATTTTTATGACAGCATTATCGTGGAAGCTATTGATATCAAAAGAGCTGATTTATTAGTGAACAGTGATACTGGATACCAGATCAATGGGGCCTGTAACTTGGTGATCAATGTTAAAGCTGCATAGCATTGTTAAGGTACAGAATGGTGTATGATATCACCACTTGACCATTACCCAAATGCCGTGAATACAAACAATTACTATTGCCAGTGCGATTAAATTTGGTAAGAAATGAAGGTCATTAACTTTCTCTCGAAACATTCAAAGAAAGTGATATTTTTACGTTGCTGGAAACCTAATTGCATTTCATTAGAATACGATGTTTTAAAATGCTCCGAACTTGCTTTTATATACTAATTTTTTATTTGCAAGCTAACCAATGTTTTAAATTTTCATATATTCTGCGAATAGCATGGAGATAGTGGAGAAATCGACAAATGATTGGTGCGTGATAATTGAGGTTATTCAAGGTAGAGCCAGTAAAAGCAGACATCAACAATGCCGACTTGGCTGCAATTCAGTGCTATAGTTGTGACTTTGCAATACCAAGTTAAGTTTCCATTTACAAGAAGTTGTGGGTGTTGATCAGGCCATGTTATGAAAGCTCCATTGTGTTATTCCTCACGATACTTCAATAAATACAAATGAATTTAACTGTATATGCACTGGTAAGTTCTTTCTTTTTCAAAACCCATCATGTTCCTTGTGATTAATTTCACATGGATGAGAGATCATGTTTCATTATAACTTTTTTCTGAGTAGCCAGAATGTTTAGTGAAACTTCAACAAAAATCACTAATTTAAGAAACTCGTATGTCATTAATAATATTCTTGTTTGTAATATAACTGTAATTCTGTTGAATTGCTGGTTTTAGTGTTTTGATTTCAAGATTTGGTTTTGATTTCAGCTTTTTAGGTTTTTAGGTAAAAAGGTTTTGTAAAATGTGTGATTTATGAATGACGTAACTAGTCATGTCAGATTTTAACTCCGACAAGTTAGTGTTTAAAGAATTCTCCATTTTAATATTAATAATTAAACAATAATTAATAATGATATTTTCCAAACAACAATAGAGTCAGAAGCAACACTTCTCATTGATTATAAACCCATTGAATACACCCATTTGATTTGATCACCTGATTCTCCTTCGCACATTGACCTCTCTCTGTGCAATTAAATTTGTTGCTCTGGATTAATTTTTACTGAAATTATATTGGTGATATTAATCTAAATGGAACATCTAAGTAATTGTAATGTCAATAACAAATAATGTGATTACCATAACTACACCACAAAATAGAAAGATCAAGGCAGGAGAAATTGGTAAAGAGAGAAGTACCAAATCGGGTTATGGACTGCTGAAAAAATCAGTAATAATTACTGATTAGAAAATTGTGTTATTGCATTTGCTCAAATGATTTTTGAGAATAAAGAATAGTTGACTGTTTTTATACATTTTTGAATTTCATTGGCATAAGATATATAGTCTATTTTAGAATAATTTTGGAATAATTAACTCACTATTCCACTTAGACCAGGACTATTGATACTGATTGTTTTTTCATTGAAATAAAGCAGCTGTTTTTAAAATGTATGTTTTAATCTTCAGTTTTTTTTGTTTTTTTTTACAGACGCTGATTGTGACATGGATAAAGGCAAATCTTAACGTTGTAATTTCGGCAGATCTTTGGGACCAATTCCTTTCGGTATTATCCTCTTTGACCCAATGGGAGGAACTTATTCGTGAATGGGCGGTAGGTGGAACATCTTATGTTTTATAACATTTCAGTGACTGATAAATTTCATTTGTTTTGTGTTACTTCTCTAATGTAATTCTCCCTCATTACCAATTCATTTTCTCTCATGCCCTCGTCCATCTCTTCCGATCCCTATGGTGTGTACACTCGGTGCTGAAGAGTCTTATTATTATTGTTATTATTTTAAACTTAGAATTTTAATTTAAAATTTTTCATTGTATAGATATGGTAAATAGTAGTTTACTATTTGGTCCTGAATTTTGTGAAAATGTTAGTTGTCATAAATGTTCAATGGAGTTATGTGCCAGCAAATATTTTTGAACATATTTAATACGTGAAAGCATTGCTTCATTTGTAAATTTGTTAACATAAAGAAAAGATTTATTTGTTTTTTAATCCCTTAAAGACCTTTAATATAAAAGATTATTTTTAGCGTGATAAGTACAAGGAGTGAAAGTCACAATTTTCAGTTTTTTTTGCTATTAATTTCTTTTTACTATAAATTCATGTCTATCATATGAATATATGTATTAACAGTACAAGTCAGTGCTGAGTATTTTTAACCGACTTCAAAAAAAGGAGGAGGTTCTCAATTCGTCTGTATTTTTTTTTTTTTTTTTGTATGTATGACCAGCGATATCTTCACCAATTTTGAACCGATTTAAATTAAATTTTTTTAGTGGATAGGGTATACCTCCAAAGTGGTCCCATATGAATTTCATTGAGAAACCACCCCTTCTACCCCCCTCTGCCCCCTAATTTTTATACAAATCCACATTTTTTATTCGATCTTGATGAAACTTTGGACATATATAGCCAAAAATAAAGAGAAAAATACTGTCAACTTTTGGTTTAAAAAACTGAACCCCTCTCCCCCTATTCACCCCCTTAATTTTTGCCAATTTTCTTTATTCAAAGCTACAGTCGACACCATTTAACTGATCTCCATTAAAGATGGCAATTACATGTAGTTTTTCATGGAGAAGGATTCTGACAAAAAAAAATCAAAATAAAAAACCACCTCTCTCCCATTTACACCCCTTAATATTATAGAAACCTACATTTCTTATCTGATTTTTACTGAACTTTGCCCATGTATACTTTAAAACAAAGAGAAAAATCCTGTCAATATTTGGTCTTCCAAAGTTCAACCCCCCCCCCCCCTCCTTCCACCCCTTTAATTATTGTTGATGTTCTTCATAAAAAGCTACACTCGATACCGTTTGACCGATTATCATCAAAGTTGGCATATACATGTAATTTTTCATGGAGAATCTGACGAAAAATAAATAAAAAAAACCACCCCTCTCCCCTTTACACCCCTTAATTTTTAT
Organism: Vandiemenella viatica; assembly: GCA_031002005.1. Classification (NCBI taxonomy): domain Eukaryota; kingdom Metazoa; phylum Arthropoda; class Insecta; order Orthoptera; family Morabidae; genus Vandiemenella; species Vandiemenella viatica. Next base: position 100,959,798 of record JARYHS010013630.1, on the reverse strand, counting down.
ACAAACCCACATTTTTTATCCGATTTCAATGAAACTTTGGACATGTATAGTAAAAAATAAAGCGAAAATACTGCCAACTTTTGGTTTGAAAAAAACTGAAGCCCTCTCCCCCTATCCACCCCCTAAATTTTTACCAATGTTCTTTATACAATGCTACAGTCGACACATTTAACTGGTCTCCATTAAAGTTGGCATATACATGTAATTTTTCATGGATAAGGTTTCTGACCCAAAATAAATAAATAAATAAACCACCCCATGTCTCCCTTGACACCCCTTAATTTTATAGAAATCAACATTTCTTATTTGATTTTTATTGAACTTTGCCCATGTATAATTGAAAACAAAGTGAAAAATCCTGTCAATATTTGGTTTGCCAATGCTCAACCCATTTCCTCCTTCAACCCTATTAACTTTTGTCAATGTTCTTTATAAAAAGCTACAGTCACAATCGTTTGACCGATTACAATGAAAGTTGGTGCTTATATGTATTTTTTTCACGAAGAAGGTGTTTGACCAAAAGATCTAAAAACCACCCCCTCTCCCATTAAACTGCTTAATTTTTATACACAACCTCAGTTTTTATCCGGTTTAGACAGAACTTAGCAAATTTTTACTATAAATAAAAAAAGAAAAATGATGCCAACTCTTTGTTTGCAAAAAAATGAACACATCTCCCCTCTTGCACCCCCTTGATTTTTGCCAATTTCTTTTTAGAAAGCTACAGTCGACACGATTTGACCGATCGTTATTAAAGTTGGCACATATATATGTAATTTTTTATGGATGACCAAAAAGTAAAAAAAAAAACTACCCTAGCTCCCCTTCCATTAATATTTGTACAAAACCAACATTTTGATTTGATTTGGTGGAACTTCGCATGCGTATACTTTAAAACAAATAGAAAAATAAAAATAAAAATACTGTCCACATAACTTTCACAAAAATGCAAACCCTATCCCCCTTTCTACCCCATTAATTACTGTCAATGTTCTTTATACAAAGCTACCATTCCCTCCTGATTTTGAAGGAAGTATGCCCATGTATACTGCAAAACAAACAGAAAAATACTGTCTACATTTGGTTTCAAGAGTCCAAACTCCGCTCCTTCCTTTCCATCCTTTAATCTACAGTTTCTATCCGATTCTGAAGGAAATTTGCACACGCATACTTTAAAACATACAGAACAATTTTGTTTAAATTAGGTTGCTGAAGCCCAATCCCTCTTCCCTTCTACCCCCACCCCTCCTAATTTCCAATGTTCTTTATAGATACCCACAGTTTTATCAGATTTCCATGGACCTCTGCATAAGTATACTTAAAAAAAACCAGAAAAATAGTGTCTACATTCTGTTTACAAAACCCTACCACTCACTCCCTTACCCCATATAATTTTGGCAAATGTTCTTTACACAAAGCTACAGTTTTTATCTGGTTTCGATGGAAATTTGCACGTGTATACTTTAAAACAAAGAGAAAAATACTGTCCACACTAGCTTTACAAAAAGCAAACTACTCTCCACACCCCTTAATTGTTTTTTTATACATACCTACAGTTTTATCTAATATCAATAGAAATATACACATGTATACTTTAAATCAATCAGAAAAAGCAGTCTACATTTGGTATACAAAAGCTCAATCCCTCTTCCCCTTTACCCTCACCCCTTTTAATTTCCAGTGTTCTTTACAAAAATCCACAGTTTTAAATCCCGTCAAAATCAGTTAAGATATAAGTCATGGCATAATGGTTATAAAATAAATGTGTCGTAATGTCTCAACATGTACTTCAGATTTCAACTTTGATCCCAAGCTTTCACCAATTAAAAATCTATATTTTTTGTGTGATACTGGAGCAAACAGATATATTCCAGAGAGATTTCTGTATGTGGTATGTATTAATGCCCAAATGTTACATGTTTCGGTTATCGAGCAGCAGCTTTAACAGATGTTATGATAAGATCGAAACATAGCCTGACATTCCTTAACACAACGCCCAATTCACCCCGTTCTGGAAGTGGTTGTGGTATATAAAGACAGAATTCGTCTTTGAAAGTAAGCGCTTTTATCTCTGAGCTACCAGGAAGTTCGCAAAATGGGAACTACTGTGGCATATTTAAAATACCAAACAAACTATAATACCACTAAAAATTTAAAAATAAAGTAATTGTTTTAAAAAACGTAAAAACCGCCTTAAAAAAAAAGCACTAAAAATTTTAAAATAACTTTATACCTTGCTTAGGAAAAAGTAAATCTAAATAGACAACATTTTACATTACTGTCATTGAAATTTTGACATTAATTAGTTATTTTTGGAGTCGGTGCCAGTGAAAGCAAGAAAAACAAAAAGATAAAAACAATAATGGAATAACAATAATACATAAAAAATCACGTTACTGCTTACCTACAATTAATGCTACGAAACATGTTTCAACAAAATTGAAACATACAGATGATACGCTGATGATATACTCTGTAAATCGTTTACTTCATCATGCAACCTACGAACTGACACTGTAGCGCCAGAGATATGCCTGGATGACCAATAAGGCCAAGCCACAGATTAAAATACTGTTAATTTGTTTCCCTAAGCTGTCTCCCACAATAACACTATCTGCCTCACGATATGCTGTAAAATATTGGTAATTTTTGTTCGTACTCCCCGTTTCGCCTCTAACGCCAAAAGAAGTTCAGTAATTCGATCTTCGCAATGTGACAGCTGGCACCGACTCCAAAAATAACTAATTAATGTCAAAATTTCAATGACAGTAATGTAAAATGTTGTCTATTTAGATTTACTTTTTCCTAAGCAAGGTATAAAGTTATTTCGTAACAATTCAACATTGAACCTATTAGTATAAATCAATTTGCATTTTATCTGGGCTGTAAGGGGAGTACAAGTCCAGTTATACACTGATAATGACTTATACTCCTTGTTCTTATCACAGTAGATGTATTGCTCAGATTCATACTGGTATGGCTTCTTGCTGGAATGTAAAGTTGATCATTATAAAATTATCTTTGATATAATCTTTGTTTCTTTATTACTTTTCTTTCTGGCATCTGCTACAAGTGGAATGAATACATACTTGTGCTTGTTTCTTACTATGTTTCGTTAAATACTAGCAGAGTACCTGAGAATGATTGATAAGCATGTGGGAGATTTCCCCATATGGTAATTTTAGTTGTACAATTTAAATTGTGTGTATCAAATTCTCATTTGTCTTTCTGGAAAATAATTTTTCTTTTTAAGTAAGTTTGGCAGATACTTAACTGCCTGGGGTAGGATAAGGGTGCCCCGCAGGGGCCTGGTACACATGTGGCAGGTACGGGTTTGGCGAACCCGCGGTGCCTGAGCTGGAAACTTGTGAGCGCCGCAAGTTTCCCACACCGTAAACTCCTACCATGCTTCAACGACGACCGCAGGGCGTGGCGGTGGAACGTTGTGTGCCTAGAAGAACGGGGATCTTGGCTTCATCGCCCGGATCGCGAGGATGGTAGAAACCTCTATAAAAAAAACCTCAACCTCAAGGTCAGCCACGTGCCGAGGAGGTGAATGGGTGGAGAGGGAATTGACTCGCTAACGTGCAACCCCAGGGGCACCTGCGCACCCCTGTTGTATAAGCATTCCTTTTTATACTGGTTTTCAGCCTCACAAAAAAAACCAAAGAACCCTGCGGTACGGGTGTGCCGCAGGCAAATAAAAATACACCCAATTCCAAGAAGCGGGTCAGGGTTGATAGCCCTCCCGCTCCTGACAGTAAAAGTAACGGGAAAGTATGTTCGATTCCGAACGCTTTCATTGTGATGCAGAGGGTAGAGGGGACATTTGAAAAAGTGTCCCCCTTTTACATTAATAAAGGTTTGAAAGGGTTAGTTGGTACCCTAAAATCACTTAAAAAGCTGAGGAACGGGACGCTGCTGCTGGAAACATCCACCAGTAGGCAGGCATCCCAGCTCCTTAACTGTGAGAAGCTCGGGGAGTTCGCCATTAAAAGCGAATCCCTGAATTGTTCGAAGGGCGTGGTCACCTGCCGTGACATTATGGATTTAGGAACCGAGGAACTCGTTAAGGAGTGGGAGGATCAGCAAGTGGTCGAGGTGCGTCAGATTACACGGAGGGTAAATGGCAGTCTTGAAAAGACTGCCACCTTCGTCCTGACGTTTGACACTCCAGTGTTGCCCAAGTGTATTAAAGCGGATACATTAATCTGAACGTCCGTCCGTATGTTCCGGACCCAATGCGCTGCTTCCAGTGCCAGAGGTTTGGACATACGACGGCATCATGCAAGGGCAACCCCACCTGTGGTAGATGCGGCAAGGGGGCACACGAACCGGGTGTCACTTGCACGCTCCCACAGGTGTGCGTCAACTGCTCCGGGGCGCATCCTGCCTGGAGTAGGGAGTGTCAAGTGTATCTTGAAGAGCGCAAGATACAGGAGTTGAAGACCAGAGAGCGGATACCGTATGGAGAAGCAAAGAAGAAGGCGAAATCGCTCGCCGCTCCAATTTTTGGAAGTAGCTTTGCAAAAATGGTCTCGACTCCCGTCAGGAAAGAAAGTGTTGCTACGCAGACATCCTTTGCAGACATGGGCACAAGCACTACGTGCTCATGTCAGTGCAAGTGTGGTGCAAAATCCACCAAGGTCATGACACCTAGGACCGCGGATGTCGCTAGCAACACATCTGCAACCTCGACCATTCCAGCAGCAGTATCAAAGACTCCACCAGCAATCAAGTTAACGGCACCTCCAATTCCACCGCGTGCTATTGAAATGGTAGCGATACCATTAGCCAACGGTGGAAATAGGGATGACCAAAAGATCAGGGGTCAAAAGTTTAAACAGACTGATCCGACCCAGTTCGCCAAGTCCTCTTCTTCCTCCCCTCCCAGACTGTCCAGCAGTAAGGAGGGTAAGGGAAAGAGGAAGAAGAAGAAAAAGAACGAAGAGGAATTTGAGGAGTCCTCCTGGTCGGAGATTTCTGTCTCCGCTTCCGGGCAGGAAGAAACAGATATGCTGGTGGACGAGTCTGGTCCTGTTCCTCAGCAGGAAGTGGCTGAAGACCCACCCGAACCGGGGCGGGTGAGGTTAAATAGTTAAGGATGGCTCCGATACTGCAGTGGAACATCAATGGTTTTTACAGCTCACAAAGAGGAGTTACACCTCTTAGCACGGTCTGATCCTTTGTGTCTCTGTCTGTAAGAGACACATTTCAGACCACTAAACCAGCCAGTGCTAAGAGGATATGACATATTCCGAAAGGACGATACCGAGGGTGATCGAGCTAAGGGAGGAGTGGCGGTGTTGGTCCGAAACACTGTACACTCCGAACCCGTTGCCCTCACCTCCACATTACAAGCAGTAGCGGTGAAAATACACGGTCCTATCCAACTGACCGTATGCTCTGTCTATCTGCCACCCAGTGTGTCTGTCGACTAGGACGACCTGGTTGGCATTATACGACAACTCACTCGGCCCTTTCTCCTTTTGGGAGATTTCAATGCCCACAGTGCGTTGTGGGGTTCCACCACCGATTGCCCCAAGGGCCGAGTGGTTGGTAGATTGATAGAGCAGGAGGAAATTTGTATCCTAAATACAGGGCAAATGACTCATTTCACCACTGCTACCAGTACGTCTTCTGCCATTGACCTTTCTTTGTGTTCCCCCTCAATCGCGGACTCCGTGCAGTGGTAGGTGGATCGCGACCTACATGGTAGCGACCACTTCCCAATTTTGATGCACGTCGAGTGTGAACGTGGAAGAGGAAATAACCGATGCAAATGGAAGGTCAGTTGTGCAGATTGGCAGCTCTACTGCCGTTCTGTACAACTGCAACCCTGCGGCAGTATACAGGAGAAGGTGAATCACTTGATAGAAGTGATTCACCGTGCAGCTGACGTTTCCATGCCGAAGAGCTCCGGAACGCTGCGAAGGACGCCCGTCCCATGGTGGAACGATGAATGTCGTTCCGCCATCCAGGGTCGCCGACGGGCGTTGCGTCGTTTTAGGTTGTGCCCAACATCTGACAACCTAGCAGCGTTCCGTATTGCCAGAGCTAAGGCGCGTTGAGTTATTAAGGAGAGCAAGAAGTGGTCATGGCAGAACTTTGTGAGCAGTATAAATCGTTCCACACCTTCGTCGAAAGTATGGGAGTCCATTCGCGGTATATCTGGAAGGTACTCCCGCCCACCAGTATCTGGGTTACTGTATCACGGACATATAATTACCGACGAACGAAGCATAGCGCAGCTGATGGCGGAGAATTTCGCCGCCATCACATTGTCTGCTAACTTTGACCCTCGGTTTCAGCGACGACGAGTCGCTGCTGAGGGGCGCCCGCTGTGCTTCGATTCGTCGAATACAGAGGCCTACAACTGCCCATTTACATCTTGGGAGCTGGAGTCACCGTTAAACAGCGCAAACGACACTGCTCCAGGGCCTGATTTGATCCAGTACCAGATGCTGAGGCATCTTAGTAAAGATGCTAAGCAGTACCTTTTAGATATTTTTAATCAGATATGGACCGGAGGACACTTCCCCGACTCATGGAAAGAAGCAACGCTTATCCCTATTTTAAAGCCTGGTAAGGACAAATTGCTGCCAGGTAGCTATTGTAGCATCGCCCTTACAAGCTGGGTGGGTAGGACACTGGAGAGGATGGTCAATCACCGCCTCGTCTGGTGTCTAGAATCCTGTAATCTGCTGAGCCGCTTCCAGTGTGGATTCAGGAAGTCACGTTCCACCTTGGACAACCCGATCCTCCTGGAGGCGGCAATACAGGATGCGTTTATCCGCAGCCAACACCTTGTGGGTGTTTTTTTCGATCTTGAAAGGGCCTACGATACTACCTGGCGGCATGTCATTTTAAAACAGTTACACGAATGGGGTTTTAGGGGTAACCTGCCCCATTTTTTAAAATCATTTTTATCTGGTTGTTGCTTCCGGTACCGAGTCGGTAGTGAAGTGTCTGATCTTTTTATTCAGGAAAATGGTGTTCCTCAGGGGTCAGTTTTAAGCGTGACCCTATTTGCTATCGCAATCAACAGTATCTCTATGGTTATAAGGAGTCCCATTCGGTTCTCCTTATATGTGGACGATTTTTTAATTTTTATTGCATCGTCCAGCCTGAGAAGCGCAGAGCGGCAGCTGCAACTCGCACTGAACAGGCTGGATGAATGGTCAGTGCACACCGGTTTTCGATTCTCTGCCGAGAAAACTCGGTGTGTACTTTTTACTCGTAGCAGAAGTCTTTTAGCTGAGCCTCACCTTACCTTGAGGAACACCATTTTAAGTTTTGCTGATTCTGTTCGGTTTCTGGGTCTCATCTTAGACAGTAGGCTAACTTGGCTTCCACATCTTAAAGATGTGAAAGCCAGAGCTTTAAAAGCTTTAAATGTCTTAAAATGTTTATGTGGCAGGTTGTGGGGCGCTGATCACTCCTGCCTGCTTCAATTTATAGAGCCTTTGTACGGTCGCGTTTGGAGTACGGTTCCCTAGTATACGGTTCGGCACGGGACAGTTATCTACGGATACTGGTTAGTGTCCACCATGCAGGAATTCGGCTCGCCACGGGTGCTTACCGCACCAGCCCGATTCCCAGCATCTGTGCTGAGTCTGGCGAGCCGCCGCTTTTTATCCGCCGGCATCTCCTCATGGTGCGACACTATACACATATTGCCTCAACACCTGGCAGTCCCTTGTACGACGTAGTAATGAACCCAAATTACGAACGGCTTTATGCCAATCGGCATAGAGCGACCAGACCGTTTAGCTACCGTACAAAGGCTGTTTTAGAAGAATATGGTTTCGAAACACACTCTTTTTATCACCAGGGTTGGAGTAAATCTCCTCCCTGGATTTGAAGAGACCCAGAACAATTTTACACCTGTCTCGGTATAATAAACTGCGTACCGCTGACAGTATTTTTATTCATATATTCAGAGATATTTTAAATCAGTATCACATGTTTACCCCGGTATATACGGATGGGTCTAAGCAGGCTAACGGAGTTGGTTGCTCCGTAGTGTTCCCTCGAGCGACCTACACATTCAAACTAGACGGCAGGTGCAGTGTTTACACCGCCGAATGCTATGCCGTGTTGAAGTTGCTCCAGCATATGAAAGTAATGCGCGATAAGTTGTTCATCATATGCTGTGATTCCCTCAGCTGTATTCAGGCCATAGGAAATATGTATCCAGCAGATCGTCTTGTCCGGGACATCCAGGACGCCCTCCTTTCCCTCCAATCTCGTGGAAAGGAGGTATTATTCTGCTGGGTACCTGGCCATGTGGGAATCAGGGGGAACGAGGCAGCTGATGTAGCTGCCAAGTTAATTTGCGACAAGGTCAGAAACCGACTTTGAACCGGTCCCAAAGTCAGACCTTGCCTCGGCGGTGAAGACATTCGTTTCTGATGTTTGGCAGAGACAGTGGCTGGAAGTTGAGCATAACAAGCTCCGGCTGGTCAAACCGACCGTTCAGCCGTGGAGCAGCTCCTTCCAGCGGGCGAGGAGGGATGAGGTTCTCCTTACTCACCTCCGTATAGGGCACAGCTTTCTTCTCCGCCGGGAGGACCCACCGGAATGTGATGTTTGTGGCGTACCTTTGACGGTACGCCACATTTTAACCGAATGTGTATCGTTTTTAGATATAAGGGCAGACGTTGGCTTAGCCAACGATCTGTCCCTTATTTCAAGCGATAACCGTGACAACGTGGCTAAGGTTTTAATGTTTTGCAGCTTGGCCGGTCTAGTCCCAAAAATTTTGGGCAGATCGGCCTAGGTTCTAGATTGGATTGGTGGCCGTTTGCAACACCCAATCCAAGTACTGTTTTTATTTGTGACACTGCTTATATGGCTGGCCCTTTTACAGCCAGCCATCTAACTTGTTTTTTAACCTGGTTGGCCCTTCTGCAGCCAACCAGTTAATGTATGTAATTTTATATTCTAGTCACAGTTTTATATTTTATGTTGCTGTCTGTGTGGCCGATCTGTTTACAGTCGGCCACACAGACGGTATTTTAGTTAGTATTTTATTGTGCTGTCTCTGTGGCCGACCCCTTTACAGTCGGCCACACGGATGGTAATTTCGCCACGTTGTCACGCCTGGTTTTTGTTAGGGCGCTAATGACCACGTCGTCGACGCGCCCTAAAACCTAAGAAACAACAACAACAACAACAACAGGATAAGGGTGAGTTAGTTGTCATTTTGAGTGGTAGAGAAGATTTTACAAATTTTAATCCTTGTTTCTTTACGAACAAAATTCTGCTTTGACTAAGACCATGAGGACAAGAAACATGAGGTGTCATACTATTTCCATGGCTGTATTGAAAACTTCTCCTTGTGATCCTAGAGAAATGAATAAAAAAATTACCCTAAAAATATGAGATGACATACTCATTTTCATTTCATGCTCGAGAGAAAGGGCACATAGCATCGTAAGACACATGGCAGATCCTAAAACAGATCTTAAGCATTCAAATTAAGGTCTGTTATGGTGAATACTCAGTCAAAATCAGTTTAGAATTTTTCATGTTATGCCAGATTATTTGTTAACAAATGTTGGAGTGTATGTCAGATTTCACTTTTCTGCACCATCAGATTTCATGTCAGTTGCCCTATTTGCTATATGTATTTAATTGACTAACTTCCAGTGTTGCCGAAAGGAGATGAGATGGAGCAACTTATTCCAATCCCTGACACCCTTAAAAAAGAGAATCTTCCTACACCCTTGTGCCTAAAATCAAGTGCTAGCTTGTGGTCATGGTCATCTTCCATGTATTACTTTTAATTCTTACATCAATATCTTTCCATGTCTCATCACCAATGTACACTCCCATGACTCTCTTCACTCTCCTCCAGTCTTCCAATGAATCCCATTCCAGCTCTTTTATCATTTGTGTTACTGATTGCATTCTGCAGTAATTTCCAGAAACAAATCTAGCTGCCCATTTTTACACCTTCTCCAAGTCCTGTATTTGATATTAAAAATATTGATCCCATACTACACTACCATATTCAAGCAATGATGAAAGAATGTAGGCTTTCTCGGTGAGTCAGTTGCGTAAAATCTTCTCGAGCTTTCCACCGCAATAGCTCGTCAGTAGATATACAAAGCTTTGTATTTCTACTGATGCGCTATCCCGGTTGAAAGCTCGAGAAGATTTTACGCAACATTCAAGGAATGGTCTGACCAGTGTTTAGTAACCCAGTTCCTTTACTCCTCTCGTACATCCCCTCATCACTCTCTCCAACAAGTGCAGAATTTTGAAACCTTTTCCTGCAATGTGTCCAATGTGTCTTGCCCAGTTAGGCTTGTTATAAAATGTGATGCCAAGATATTTGCATTTACAATTCTTTCCCTACCTTATAATCATAATCAACCTTTAGTTTTTTATTTGTGTATCTAATAAGCTGACTCTTCTTTCCATTTATCTTCATCCCATGTTTACCATCCCAACTAGATATCCTGTCCTGATCATCCTGCAGCTGTTTACAGTCCTCTACCATTTTGATCCTTTTATATAGCATTATGTCATCTGCAGACACTCTAATTTCTGATAGTAAACAATCAACAAACCTTATTTATTACCATTTTATGGCTCACTCTATCTAAAGCCTTTGGAAGATCTATTGCTAAACTTATCAATTTGGCCTCCCTTGTCCATTTCATCCAAAGTATTTTGCAAATATCCCACCAACTAAGATTCACATGAATATTCTTGCCGAATGCCCTGTTGCCTGCTTGGAAACCACTTACGCTCCTCACATGTATTTCTGATGTGGTTGCATATCAATATCTCAATTAATTTACATTCCACTGATGTTATAGATATATGACAAACTTGTAGTTACCATATTATTTTTAGGGATTATGGCATATCCAGAATCTAGTTGGTAATTAATGTTTTGTGTTTCTAACGATCATTTATTGCTCCAACATCATGTATCATTTAAAAATGCCAAAAAATTAAAAGTCTGATCATAAGCTTTAAAACATTTTTCTGGAATATTTATATATGGCAGTAAAACTCATTCTTTTCAGTCTCTGAAATTCCTCCAAGAACCTGGATTGGTGTGGCTCAGCCCAAAAAATATATCCATGATAATAGTCTATGATTTCGTTCTTCATTGGTTAAAAGGGAGTTGTTAATTATAATACTTAATGCTAATAATAATGTAATACATAAAAATGAATGCATTTCTATACCATTCATCCAATTGTGATGAAATGTCAGTGAGTTGAAGAATGCTCGCCTTCAAAGGTTCCTGGGAAAAAGGGGCGGGGGGGGGGGGAAACCACTCTCCGGCTTCACCCCTTAATCTATACAAATCCACAGTGCTTATTTGATTTGGATGGAACTTTGCAAATGTATACTTGGAACCAAAGAGAATTTTTTTTTACACTCATTTTTTTTGCCTCTTTATCTCCCATCCACCATAATTTGTTCCAATATCAATGGAATTTTGGACATGCATACTTTAAAATGTACAGAAAAATAGTGTATACAGGTACTTTTTGTTTGCAAAAACCTCCCCCCCCCTTAATTTTCTTGTACATACCCAATGTTTTTATATGATATCAATGGAACAAACAAAAAAAATACTGTCCACATTTGCTTTTGAAAAGTGCAACCCCTCTCTCCCTTTACAGTCTTAAATTGCATACATATACATTAAAACAGAAAAAAATACTATCTACATTTTGATTACAAAAACCCAGCCCCTCTTCCCCTTTACGCCATTTAATTTTTCAAAGGTTTGTTACGCACACCCACAGTTTTCATTTGATTGTGATGGAACCTTTCTCATATATACTTTAAAACAAATAGAAAAATACTGTCTACATTTTGTTTACATAAACCCAACACCTCTCCCCAATTTACGGATTTGTTCTTTACACAAAGCTACAGTTTTATCCATTTTCAACATGCAACTGTTCCATGTTTTGCTTATATCTGCAAAATGGTAGGGAAATTTGCCAAAGTGGATGATGATGGAGATGGGTTTTTGAAATGTTATCAAAAGGTATAAACATCAGAACCATCATCTCCAGCCACCAAGCAACACTGGGTTCTTTGCTTTTGCAGAAGATGGAGAGACTGTAAGTATTGTATATACCAAAGCACCTAATTAAACTTTTTCAATTTTAACAGTCTTTAATTTATTTTTTATAGGTAAATGTATCTGCTTTACATGTATGAATCCACTTAGAAAGAACAATAGACACTGCAATACATTCCTTGCAAAGCGGGTAATGAAATAAATTGTTCATGATTTAGTGGAATTTTTGTTTGTTTGTTAATATACAAGGAAAGTGTAAACAGTATCAGTGTTTTATCTGGGTCGCATGAAACTAATAATTAAGAATCTATGAATTCTTCTCTTACAGAAAAGAGAGAGAAGTACGGGAGATACTTTGTGGTTGTGATATACTTTTTTTTTCATTTGCTCCTGTTATTGTTAACAGATGCTCACATGATTGAAAAATCAGAAGTCTGGATATACTTTTTATTATACTTCAGAGGGTTAGCATAAAATTTTTGAATCTTTACAGTTACTTAAATCATGGATTGTGAAATTATACTTACTCCAATAATGCTCTCGTCCTTAATCAAATTAATATTATAGTATTTGTTGAAGTGGAAAAAATATGTTTAGAAAGTGTGTAGGTATGGTTTATCTAATCACATTCTAATCATGAAAGTCTGTGTTTGTCACTTCCTTATCATTGGTCACAGTCATACTTTTCTTTAGATGACAGGAGTCTTTATAATATGTGAGAGCTCCCTTGAATTGTTTAAATTTTTCTTTTTGGTTTTTAAATTCATAATCACTTGCTGTATCTGTTGAGAAAGTAAACTTTACTATCATAGTAGATAAATATGTCAGCACTAAACAATGTGGAGAAAAATGTGATTATTGCCTTGTGACACTATTTAAACACATACACACACTCGATTATCAGTTACATGGAGCAGCTGCTAGAAGTGAATCATTACAAATTTGCCGCATAAGAATGGCCCAATTTAAACATTTATTTGTTTATATTCACTGGTTGAGAATTTAGATCTATTATTATCTTGACCATTTATTTGTCATATATTTCTATTACATCGTTGAAAATTGTTTGTGCAAGCAGAAAACGCTGGAGACATTAACACGTGTGCTGGCTCGTCATGTATATGGGCTAGATTTGACTGACCTCCCACTGGATCGACTGACAGAGCAGAAAGCAAAAAAGCGCCGTGGGAACCGGCAACAGAGTGTGTGTGAGACAATCCAGCATCATGGACAACCACAGCAACCAATGCCTTTTATTGCTCGTAGCAGTGTGGGCTTTTCTTCAGGACCTCTGCAAAATCGTAGTGGGACATCACCATCATTGGGAATTTCAACACAACTTTACCATGATGTGGGAACTGCTGATGGTCCTGCCAGCATCAGCACAACAACATCAGGTATGTTATATATATATCTCATCATTAGGAATTGCTTCTGTGCCAATTCATTAGCCTGGGGAAGAGATTTCCGTGTTAACATGAAACCAGTACAGACAGTTAGTAAGCATTTTCTGCCAAAGATCATGTAACTTTTTCTTTAAATTATGTTGAATTTTTATTTCTTGTATTCACCTGTAAATTTGCCTGAAACTGGGTGTGTTATTGTTTAGAGATGGTCTATGTTATTATTGATAGATCAGTGGATGGAAGGTCCTGAGTTCAAATCCAGATGTAGGCAGGAATTTTTACAGTCTACAATTTGTTAATGTGAGGTAGGCCATGGTTCACATCCCATTTCAAGTTGTAGGCACAGGAGGAAAATGAATGGCCATCCTACCTCTGACATACTACCTTCATATTCCTACTTCAAGGGGATTCAACCAACCTTCAGGTTGTGGACTAAGTTAAGTTTTTATGTCAGTATTACCTTAACTCCATGTTGGAACACACTCTGTTATGTTTTTGTATTGTGTTTTATAGCTGTCAATTAGTGGAGGCAATAAAAATAGATTTGTGTGATTATGTGGATATTTTCAGATGATGACTTATATTATAATTGAAATTGTAGGTTTCTGTAGTCAGAGTAGATGCTCTCTTGGCTTACTACACAATGACATGACATCACCTGAATAATCAACAGACTAGTATTAAAATTCTGAAAAATTATCTCCTCAATCAGCAAAAAAATTGAAATTTTTTGAGAATTAGTGAGTTATGGTAACAGTACCGATTGTCTTAATTTTTTATATCTTAATATTGCAATGATTTGTCAAATTTCGAATGGGAAGTATCATTACCTACTTGACTGAATATATAAATATCCTTCAAATGACATTCGGATTGACCAGACAATTAAGATTTCCCCCCGTCTTCAGTTGTCATCTTATGTACATCTCTCTCATCGTTTTATGTCAAAAATGCATTCTTAGGAACTATAAGTAGCCTTTAAGTTGGGTTGTAAATATTTTGCAAATAGTTGGTAACATTTGGGCCTAGCTAGCATATTTTGTTTTTTCATGGTTTCCCCAAATCACCCATGCTGAATGGCAGAATAGTTCTTTGAAACGACTATTTTACTATTTTGGGAAATTGTTTAGAAAATTCATTACATGTTATTTACCCGGTACTATTTATTTTTCAATAAAATGCTTTTTAAAATTCAATATTAAAATTTGAAGTGTTTAAAAGCCTTTCAAAACACTCCTTTGCAACCTGTTGTGGGCCAACTATTCCCATAACGTGAAGTGCCAGTAGGCACTCTAACTAGATAAGTAATGCCTACTTTTTTCTTTGAATCTGTGTATACATTGTTGGGAATTTGGTTTATAAGTAGAGTGTAGTACATCAGTATACAAATACAACAATAAAAAACTTGCTGAAAAACTGTAATTACTCCTACAATATGTAATGCTTAGCGTCGCTTGTCGTTGATTTGATTGTAATTATGAATAACTTAATTCTTTAGATCCAAAATATATCGTTTATTTTATATCATTCGAATCTACTAGGAATTACAATGGAATTGGTTATTTTCAGAAGATGCAGGTTCGTTTTTAGGCAATGTTTTTCTCGAGCATTCAATTTACTAGTCTACTCTGATAACTATAATCTCACAAGTCCTAATCTCCATAGCAACTTACAACTCATTGCTTTTTCTCTCTAAGAGTATATATATTATTAGTTTTTTTATCTACTCTGAGAGATCAAAAATATAATTTTCTTATGCAAATATTTTTGTTCGGTCACAAATAGGAAAAAAAATATTGTTGCAACATGCTGGATGATATTGTGAGTAATTCACATATCTTATATATATAAAAAATCTCGTGTCACAATGTTTGTCTGGTATGAACTCCGAAACTACTTAACGGATTTTGATGAAATTTGGCTTAGTGATTGTAATTTGGTCCAACTTAAAATATAGATTTTTTCTGGATTATTGACCTCATATTTATTTTTGTGAATTAAACGATTGTCATATGACAATGGTTAATAAATTCCATAAGTTTCTAACAGATGGCGGAGTGTTAATTTATTATCATGGGTTGGGTAACCATTCAGTAGATGGCGTGTTTCGATTTATTTATGCTACAGTCTGTTCCATGCCAAATGTGTTTTTCTTGAATTTTGATTGTGCTGCGTATAATTATACTATATTGTTGTGCATCGTTTGTGAGTTATTATACGTAACAACAAAGTAATTACATACATGAATATACTATTGAAGAAAAAGTTATGATAAATTCAAAAACGTGTAAGTATTTCTTGCTTGCTTCCTTTTTTTTTCTTTTCATTATGGCCAGCTATCCAGTACTCCTTCATTATTGGACTGTGTTTCTCTTTCTCTCCTCTCTACCTTGGAGTCCAGCAATATTCGAAATCGGCTTTCTATTTTTTTTTTTCCTTCCATACTGTTCACTGATATTATTTTGTACATCAGCGCGTGACCAGGAGAAAGTGTTCCCAGATCTATCAAATAATTACTTAGATCATAATTGCTTCAGTATTTGTGCTATTTTGGCGTCAAAAAATGTTGAATTCGATGAAATTAACTGGTGATCTGATGTCTTTTAAATCAATAGATACTATTGTAGATGAAAATGAAGCTGAAAATTTTCCAACTGAGTTTTTAAATACACACAATCTTTGGTTAATGATTGGTTCATCGATTATTCTTCTTCGTTATTGGAATCCACCTAGATCATGCAATAGTACACATTTGGTCATCAAAAGGTTCGCCAGAAATGTTATTGAAGCAACTATTTTGACTGGAAAGTTTAAAGGAGAAATCGTCGTGGTGCCATGTATTCCAATGATACAGTCATAATCTCCAATACCATTTATAAGGTTTCAATTTTCAATTTGTTTGGCTTTCACTATGACCATAAATAAGTCTCAAGGCCAAACAATGTCCACTTGGACACTTGGACATGGAAAATACGTGTTCTCCCATGGGCAACTATGCCTGCTCATGTGTGGGGGAAACCATCAAATCTATTTGTATTAGCAAAAGACCGGCAAAAATATTGTGCACCAATTAGTGCTTAGATAAATTAAAATTATAAATTGTAATAAATTAAAATAATTGTTAAAAATGTTTAAAAATCAACTTCATCTTCCTCATTTATAAAACTGAAATTTTAATAAATAAATAATTTATTTTTTATAAATATATATTTTTTTTATATTTTCAATTAAGTAATTTTTAATTAAGTGTAAATTAAAAATTTTTAAGTTCGTTTGTCCTTAATTTCTACTCTACGAAACTCTTTAGCAATTACTTCTAATTTTCAAATCGACTAAACGTTTTTGTGTTTATTAGTGAATATTAATTTGACTACATTAGGAAGTTTATATTAACATTGATTCAACGTAGCTACTATAACTACTGAGTTACAGCAATGTGTGACCAGGTCTGCTAATTATTTTCTATGAAGATCTTTTACTCTGTAATTTCGTTTAGTTAAATGTAGTACTTAAAAAAAAAAAAAAAAAAAAAACTGTTGAAAAAGTTTCTAGAAAGGAGAGAGATCTTTTGTGTGGAAATCAGCACACTAGAATGAAAAAAGGTGGATGTATTGTACACTCCTGGAAATTGTCCCAGGAATGGGAAACTTTATATACACATTCCTGGGGTCAGATACAACACATGATCACACAGACAGAACCATAGGCACATAGACTCAGGCAACAGAGCATGCATAATGTCGGCACTAGTACCGTGTATATCCTCCTTTCGCAGCAATGCAGGCTGCAATTCTCCCATGGAGACGACCGTAGAGGTGCTGGATGTAGTCCTGTGGAACGGCATGCCAAGCCATTTCCACCTGGCACCTCAGCTGGACCAGCGTTCGTGCTGGGCGTGCAGACCGTGTGAGACGACGTTTCATCCAGTCCCAAACATGCTCAATGGGGTACAGATCCGGAGATCTCGCTGGCCAGGGTAGTTGACTTACACCTTCTAGAGCACGTTTGGGTGGCACGGGATACATGTGGACGTGCATTGTCCTGTTGGAACAGCATGTTCCCTTGCCGGTCTAGGAATGGTAGAACAATGGGTTCAATGACGGTTTGAATGTACCGTGCACTGTTCAGTGTCCCCTCGACGATCACCGGAGGTGTACGGCCAGTGTAGGAGATCGCTCCCCACACCATGATGCCGGGTGTTGGCCCTGTGTGCCTCGGTTGTATGCAGTACTGATTGTGGCGCTCACCTGCACGGCGCCAAACATGCATACGACCATCATTGGCACCAAGGCAGAAGCGACTCTCATCACTGAAGACGACACGTCTCCATTCGTCCCTCCATACACACCTGTCGCGACACCACTGGAGGCGGGCTGCACGATGTTGGGGCGTGAGCGGAAGACGACCTAACAGTGCGCGGGACTGTAGCCCAGCTTCATGGAGACGGTTGCGAATGGTCCTCGCTGATACCCCAGGAGCAACAGTGTCCCTAATTTGCCGGGAAGTGGCGGGGCGGTCCCCTACGGCACTGCGTATGATGCGACGGTCTTGGTGTGCGTCCGTGCGTCACTGCTGTCCGGACCCAGGTCAATGGGCACGTGCACCTTCCGCCGACCACTGGTGACAACATCGATGTACTGTGGAGACCTCGCGCCCCACATGTGGAGCAATTTGGCGGTATGTCCACCCGGCCTCCCGCATGCCCACTATACGCCCTCGCTCAAAGTCCGTCAACTGCACATACGGTTCACGTACACGCTGTCGCGGCATGCTACCAGTGTTAAAGACTGAGATGGAGCTCCGTATGCCACGGCAAACTGGCTGACACTGACTGCGGCGGTGCCCAACCGCTGCGCAGCTAGCGCCCTTCGACGGCCAACACTGCTGTTCCTGGTGTGTCCGCTGTGCCGTGCGTTTGATCATTGCTTGTACAGTCCTCTCGTAGTGTCCGGAGCAAGTATGGTGGGTCTTACACAGCGACGTCAATGTGTTCTTATTTCAATTTCCAGGAGTGTATATGAAACCTCTTATAATTTATCCTAATTCCAATAGCAATGTAGTTTGAGGTGAGTATCGGTAAGGTTAGGGACCTTAGGTTCTATCTTTTCTTCGAAACATGTTTTATTAGTTTCCTTGAGAATTTTCTTTCAATACTATCTGCTCTTGGTAGCATCGCATAATTATTTATTTATTTTTCAAAAATTCACAAAAATATTTATTTTTCTTCAAAGGCTTGTCACAAAATAGTTCCTTATCTGTTATTGTCATATAGAGAGTGAAGGGTTTGAAGAAGCTTCACAAACTTAGTCTTCTTGTCTATCAATACTTGAATAAAGTCCCTATTGTTGAAAGAATGTAGGCTTTCTTGGTGAGTCAGTTTCGTAAAATCTTCTTGACCTTTCCACCGGGATAATGCGTCAGTAAAAGTACAAGGTGACTTTTCCACTGGAAGATGGAGCCAGGGCAGGCTTCGATATGTTGCCTTGTACTTTTACCGAGGCGCGTTGCCAGTTAAAAGCTCGAAGCCAGAGGCAGACTCCGAAACATCGCCTTGTACTTTTACTGATACGCTATCCCAGTGGAAAGCTCGAGATTATTTGATCAATCTCTATTGTTGATTATGTGGTGGATAAGTTTATCATTGCCAAATACTTTGAAATTCAGACACAGTTCAAGCTTTGGTATAGGTAACTTTGATAGGTGCCAACCTTGTACTTAGGGAAAAGGTTTCACAACATTAACAAGCAAATTTCTTCAGTGAGATGTACATTGCCAAAAGGAAATCCAAAAGCTATTGTGTACTCTTTGAACCATAAGGTTTACTGCATTTAACTTTTGAGGTCCAGTACTAAAATTGTATTTACACTCCAAATATGCTAGACAATTGGACTTCGTTCAAAAATTGCAGTTTTGAACACAATGAAACAGGGTGGTACCTTAACTCATACTGTGATACAACATTCATTCTCTTGCACTAGGCTTTGCCTGCCATTGGATGTTATGTATCACAATCATTGTCATTGTCATCACATTATATCTTAAGGAGAAACTATTGTCAACATCATCACTGACTACACCCAATCTATATGAGAACAAATCACTTATCTATCCCATCATTTGAATGTTCTTGTAATACTAAAGGAAAAAGATTAGATGGCACCTCGTCCGCTCAAACCTGTTGGATCTTGGCACATCAAAGACTATCTTACTATACCAGTAGCGCCACTCTTCAGGACTTTCTTAACTCTATCTGCTTCACCAATCTTATTAGTCCTTTATCCTTTGCTTCTTTAGTCACTACCTGGACCAAAACACTTTATCCTTTGAAGCTTATTCTGCTGGAGTTTCAGTCTCTGCATTATAGACTTCACAAATAACTGTATATTAAGACTATTACAAAAATTTGAAGCATAACTAAAAAAGACTTGAAAATTGGAATTGGACTTTATTTGCTCATTTAAAAACAGATAAAAAAAAAAAAAAATTACTTGAAAATTGAAAGTGATACCTACTAAATGTACCATTTTTGTTAGAAAGGTTGCATGGAATTGTATCGTAACATAAAAATTCCAACAAAAGGCATACAAAGTGTTCCTGAAATTACTATTAATGATGTTGCATTTAAAATCAGTTCCATTATTCACCACCGTGCACCTGAATTTTTTGCCATGTTAAAAAATATGTTTTGTATATTTCAGAATTAACTGAGAGGGGAAAAATAATTTAGAAATGTAAATGAAATGAGTTTCTGAACTTTGAAAATAAACGGTGTATGGAGGATATCTATTTTATGAAAATGAATGAATGTTTGTTTTACACTAATCAGTGTTGGTATAACAGTACCTGTTATCCGATCGATTAATAAACCAAGGTGGAAGTTAAAGAGAACAAACTGGGACCATTATAGACCTGAGGTAGATAGTAACCTGCGATGGATACCCCCCAAAGCGGAAAACAACATGAGATTTTGTTGCATTTCGTGTTGCCTCATCTCATTCCATTGATGCGAAACTTCCATGCAAACTTAATCTTTAGATGCTTGAGTGATTATATACTTTCCTTTCATTCATTGGTCTTTATTTTCGTTATATTACATTCAGAAGTATCCGAAGATTACAAAGGTTCTTGTTATACGGTATCTAGATGTTGTCAGCTCGAAAGTGCTTACACACAACTCAATTGCTAGCCGGTTCTTGTTATGCTATCATCTCCTTAGCAACCAACAACTTTTTTTGTTTTTTTCTTTATATTTTTTCTCTGTTATGTCTCAACCCTCCCCAAGTTTACCATATCTTTGAAACTTTTTGAGAGTTTGGATATGGGCCTTTGCATTCTTCTCCGTCATTTACAATACATATACCACATTTTTCAAAAATCACAACAATGAGAAAATGAAAAACAATAAAAAATTCCTCTTCATGTCCTGTCAAGGGAGTTCAGCACCATTATCAGTCCAATCTGGTGTCACTGACAGCACTATATGTCAACGAAACGTCTGTAACAATAACATTTGGGTATCATTTCTCTTATCAGCTATATCAGAACAAAACATGAAATTGTTGCAACAAATATTTGTATTAACTTAAGTATCCATCAGGGTTTAAGAATTGCAAAATTCTAACCTCCGGACTCATCGGAGTACCTAGCTAAGAGGTATTTACAAATGTTAAGTTTATCGTCATTGTAATTACTTTCTTAACCTTTACATATTCGTTTTTTCAAGATATATATACCTTAATAATAAATAAAAGACTGATTATTTACATGTATAATCCATATAACCAGTCACTTATGAGTTCCTGAATGGACTCTTCATTTACAGGAAAAAAGGTCCCTGGACCAAAAAAATTATTTAATAATCTCATATGTTTTAGGCAGTATACAGCCATATTTCACAAAACAAGTGACTTATTTACACCACTTCTGTGGTCCTTGCTTCAAAACATCTTCACAACAATGGTCAACATAAAACATGTCTTTTAATGTCTCTATTTTATTAACAATAAACTACATCTACCAACTTAACTGGAGAGGATGGTGTTCTTCAATGAAGTTGAGGGCTATGCCGGCAATAGCGTAGCTACCAGCAGGGCCTCCCATGCTGGACAGACCTTGATGGAGTTGCCAGACAAAATGTGTCCCACAACATATCAGGGTAGATGGGCCTCTGGAAGTCATAGGGAAGACAACGCATTGAGGGTTAGAACACCCTGAGGAAAATTCCTGGTCCTCCAGGTAAAGGGTTCTGCGACAGGCCAGCACCCTGCCCAGGTAAAATAAAGTGCAGGCTACGGGTCTCATTCAGGAGCTTCGGAAGCAGGATGGATCTAAGACGTCTTAGGCAACGGAAATGGATTATGAATATGCAACTTGGAATATTCAGGGTTTGGGTTCAAAACAGAGAGAAGTTTTTGAAGAACTAGAAAGAATGAAAATTGATGTAGCTGTTTTAACAGAGACAAACAAAAAGGTGATGAGGTGATAGGCCGGTACATCCATTTTTATATTGGCGTAAGTAAAATTGATCGAGCAGGGAGAGGTGTATCAATAATAATACATCAGAAATTTTTTTTAAATGTATAAAAGCCTGGCAAGAAATAGATGAGGGGATAATATCTTTAGAACTGAAGAGAAATGGATATGAAATTGTAATTGTGGGGGTGTATGATGCAGATAATAATACCAAGAATGATTTTTATCAAAATTTGACAATGTTTCTGGATGATTTGACTCCTTGGAAAGAAATAATATTAATGGGAGACTTTAATAGTCTTACAGGGACAGTGTAAAACAATAAGGTGATGGGGCAACATGGGGAAGAAGTAATAAATGATAATGGTAAAAGATTGACATGTGTGAGACTGACACACTAAAAATTATGAATGGCTTCTATCCACATAAAAATGTTCATAAATATACTTGGATGCAACACATAAGAAAGCTGCACTCTATAATTGATTATATTACACAAAAACAAAAATCACAATTAATAACACAAGATGTGAGAGTATATAGAGTGGAATGTGGCTCAGACCACTTCATGGGTCAAGCAAAAGTTCTTGTTACGTATAAAGCAAACAATGGATTAAACCAAAGTAATGAAGAACACAACGCGAATATAGTGGAAAAAAGGAAATACAACTTAGAAAGCTTGAAAGAAGAATCCTACACAATTCTTATATAAAATAAGGTTAGCAAACAAATTGAAAGATATACAAGTAGATGCAGGAAAGGCAGTGTATAGTCAAATCAGAGATTGTATTAACAGTGCAGCAGCAGAAGCTTTAGGACATCTTTAACCAGTTCGAGAAAATAAAAGAGAGTGGTCGACCCAAGACAGAACAGAAAGTTTAAGAAAAGAAACAACTCTTCCAAAAGTGGTTGGCATTTCAACATCCAGATGGCCGGAAAAACTATATGAGAGGGGATAGGGATGTGAAAAGAAAAATTTCGAAGGCAAAACAAGAAATGTGGAACAAAACATGTGAGAAATTTAACAGACATATGGAGGTACAAAAGTTGCTGAAGCCTGGAAAGTAATAAAGAATGTAAGAACGGATTTAAAGGAAAAGGCTAATGAATATATACTAGCATTTTTTGTCATCAGTCTTCTGATTGGTTTGATGCAATCCTCCATTCCTTCCTATCTTGTGCTAACCTCTTCATCTCTACATATCCCCTACAACCCACGTCCTCAATTATCTGCTGAATATATTCTGATCTCTGTCTTCATCTCTACAGTTCTTACCTTCGACTGTTCCCTGCACCAGAAAATTAACTAATCCAGCATGTCTCAAAATATGACCTACCAGCCTGTCTCTTCTTCCACAAACTTCTTTCGTCACTCATCATTTCCAAAACTTTGCCTGTCCACTTAATTTTCAGCATTCTTTTGTAACACCACATTTCAAATGCTTAAATTTTCCTTCTTTCCGGTATTCCTAAAGTCCATTTTTCTCTACCGTTAAGTGCTGTGCTCCACACATAGAGCTTTAAAAAGTTTTTTCTATTTTGTAGATCAATATTTGAAACTAAATGATTTCTCTTTTTCATGAAGGCTCTTTTTGCTAGTGCTATTCCGCTTTTAACATCATTCTTGCTTCGGCCATCGGTTGTAATTTTGCTTCCTAAGTAAGAGAATGAACTTATTTCTCCAATTGCATCCGATCCTTTTTTTTTATTTTTAATCTACTAGTATTGGTATCATTTCTGCTACATTTCATCACTTTTGTCATGCTTTGATTTATATTCAGTCCAAAATCTTCCTTCAGTATTTTGTTCATGCCATTCAGTAATTTCTCAATGTCCTCAGCCTTTTCTGCTAACAAGACAATGTCATCAGCAAATTGTAGCATACTAATTTTTTCTCCATGAACACTTATGCCACCAGGAAATTTTTCTTTAACTTGGTCTACTCCTTAGATCTGTTAAGGAGGTATTTTGATCAAAAAATGATTGATATATTCCACCATGTGTTGACAACCACTTATTTTAAGTTTGAAGGGGAATATTACGAACAAATAGACGGTGTAGCAATGGGTTCGCCGTTGTCTCCTGTCATTGCTGATTTCTTCATGGAATTTTTTGAAGAAGAGGCACTAAACCACGCACAACTCCAGCCGAAGTGTTTTTTATAGGTATGTCGATGACACCTTTGTGATTTGGCCCCATGGCAGAAACAGTCTTGACCAATTCCTTGCGCATCTCAATTCTATCCATGAAAATATTCAGTTCACAATGGAATTGGAGGAGGACGGTTGCCTGTCGTTTCTTGATGTGGTTGTTATTAAACGTGCCGATGGTTCGTTGGGACACACTGTGTATCGGAAGCCTACCCATACCGACTTATATTTAAATACCAACAGCTGTCATCATCTGGCACAACGAAACTCTGTGTTAACTAACTTCTGTGTTAACTAACTTGGTACACAGAGCACAAAGGATTTGTGACAAACATAGCCTGGCTGGTGAATTGTACTATCTCCGGAAAACGTTTTTAAATAATGGCTATAATCAGGGACAGATTACTCGTGCATTTAAACAGAAGGAAAATCGACGGAGAGATCAGATTGATACCAAGGGCCTTGCGTTTCTGCCGTTTGTGGGTGCCCTAAGTTTCAAAATAGGTAGACTGCTATCACAACACGGAGTCAAGACAATTTATAGACCACCCACTAAAATTAGTAACTTGGTCGGCAGCGTTAAAGATGACCTAGGTTTACGAACCCCTGGTGTATATTATATAACATATGAATGTGGCCGCGGCTACATCGGACAGACGCAGCAATGCATTGTGCAGCGATGTGTAGAGCACGCCAGAAATGTTCGTCTTGGGCAAGAAGAAAAATCTACGGTGGCCGAACATAGTGTGCAAGACGGTCACACTTTTGAATTTGAAAAAACAACTATTTTAGTCTGGGTCTGAGAATTTTGGGCCAGCGTTATTACAGAGGCTGTAGAAATAATATCAACTGATTTATTAGTCAACAGGGACATTGGTTATCAACTCAGTGCGGCCTGGAACCCGGTTGTTAAAATTCTGGAACGGTTTCGCGTCGGTAACTAGCAGAAGAGCGGATGACATAATCGCTTTGTGTTGGTTTTTGTTTTCCACCGTTTCCGTAGCAGCGGCTAAATAAACAAACAGTTAATCATTGACATTTGGTTGAGAATGAATGCAGAGAACGATGCCTTCGAAACGTCCCACAATTGTGACATCTTAACACGGCTGGAAGCCCGAGAAAAATATATTAATAGCCATAAAAGTATCTTTGTTTTTCTTGATCCGCCCTTCAAGTATTAATCTTAAAGCCAGAAATGCTTCCCTCATACGGCGATTTTTCCTAAACCCAAACTGATCTTCACCTACTATCTCTTCTACTATCCTTTCCATTCTTCTGTATATTATTCTGGTCAGTAATTTTGAAGCATGAGATGTTGGACTAATGATGCGATAATTCTCACATTTGTCGGCTTGTGCTTTCTTCTTAAGTGTGAAGATGATATTTTTCTTAAAATCATTTGTTATTTCTCCTGTTTCATAACTTTTTGATATAAGTTTTAATAATGTTTTGGTACCTTCTTTTCCTATGGATCTAAGAAATTCTGCAGGGATCTCATCAATTTCAACTGCCTTATTTGGTTTCAAGTCATTCAGAGCTCTATTAAATTCTGTCCTGAAAACTGGATCTCCTAAGTCACAAGTGTTGACATCACCTTCCTTTTCCATTACGCTATTGTCCAAGTCGTTCCCATTGTACAGTTTCTCAATGTATTCCTTCCATCGGTTAGCTCTATCGTCTGAGTTTAAAAGAGTTTTCCTATTGGCAGCTTTAATGTTCACACCTCTTTTCTTCATTTCTCCAAAATTCTGTTTGATCTTCCTACAGGCAACATCTACTTTACCTATGACCATGTCCTTTTCTACTTCTTCACACTTTTCTTCAAGCCATTTTTTGTTGCTTTTTTCCATTTCCTGTTTATCTGATTTCTAAATTGGCTGTATTGCTCTCTTCCTGCTTCATCCTGAGCATTTTTTTACCTTCTCCTCTAATCCATCAGTTCCAAAATTTCTTCTGTGATCCAAGGTTTTCTGGCAGATTGTTCCTTAAAGCCTAATGTTTCTTTAACAGCTTTCATTATTTCGGTCTTTGATGCATTCCATTCATCCTCGGTTGAGCTCCTTTCAGAGTTACTTCTTAGACCTAAGTCTACCATTTCTGGAAATTTTTCTCTCGTACTAGATTGTTTCATTTTATTCACTTTGTCTGTTATGCTTATGCTGCCTCCTTATTCGCTTGAATTTCAGCCTGCACTTCATCACTATCACATTATGGTCAGAGTCTATGTCTGCATTCCGTCAAGTAAATGACCCAGAACACGAAATGTAGAACCAATTTCACTCAAGGAAGTGAAGCAAAGATTAAAACTAATAAAGAATGGCAAATCCACAGTACTGGGAGCTATTGACAAAGATGTTTAATATGGATTTATTGGAAGGAGAAAATTTACCCGAAGTTTTTAACATTTTAATGATCAGTTGTATATACAAAAAAGGTGGCAAACAAGAATGTAATAATTATCAGGGCATTGTGTAACCAGCTCACTGGGAAGGTTGTACGGTCACATATTGAAAAACAGGATAGAGAAAGAAATAGTTATTACTGAAGAGAAAAGTAGATTTCGAGCAGGAAGGTGCTGTATTTATAACATTTTACCCCTGTTACAGCTAATAGTGAAAATGAAGGAAAGAAACTTGTACATGCATTTTGCTTTTATTGATTTGGAGAAAGCATACGATAATGTGCCATTATGTAAACTTCTTGAAATATTTGAAAATAGTAGTATCAATGGAGTATAAGTTAGAGCCATTCATAACATTTATAAGTATGTGAAGGGAGTTGTAAGGATTGGAAAGAATGTCTTTCAGCCATTTACTATTAACAAAGGTCTAAAACAAGGTTGTTGCTTTCTCCAACTTTGTTTAAAATATACATTCAAGGTGTCTTAGAGAATTCGAGAAGAAAGTGCTTAAGAAGAAGGATAGAAATGAGAGGAACCTATTTATAAAGTCTGTCGTATGCAGATGAGCAGGTAGTGGTAGGAGGAGATGAAGAGGACTTAGTGTACATGTTAAGGAAGTTAGTAGAGGAATATGATATGGCGATTAAAAGGCAACACCACAAAGACAGAATTCCTAGCTGTTGGAAAGAGGACATCACCTCTCGAAGTATCAGATAACTTAACTGTAAATACATGTGAAAAGTATAAGGATTTAGGGAGCATTATTGGTAATAAGGGAACATGTGAAGAAGATATCAGACATAGACTTAACCAAGGGAAGTCTGCAATACAAAAACTAAATCCTAATCTGTGGTCCACTAAGATTGGCCTAAAAACGAAACTGAATATGTACAGATCCATAGTGAAACCAGTCACCCACCACCTACAGTGCAGAATGTTGGACAGTTACAGAAAGAAACCAAAAGAGGATAGAAGCTGTGGAGATGGATTTCCTTTAAAGAGCTTCCCATGTTTCTAAATTGGAGCATGTGCAGAGTGAAGAAATCGGGGACCAAACTGGCTGGCTTCAAAAATACTATAGTTCAGAACATTGAAATGAAACACCTATTACGGTTTGGGCACTTGACTAGAATGGATGAAGGAAGAATACCAAAAACAGTCTTTAATTACCAACCAGCTAACCAGACAAGACGAGGCAGACCACCGCTAGGATGGTTGCAAGGAGTGGAGCAGCCATTGAAACAACAAAATATAGAACTGCAGGAGGCCCACAAAAGACTGTTATGGAGACTTGAGATGTGGGAAGTGGCAGAAGCCGTATGACCCCGGGGGGGGGGGGGGGATTAAAGGTTGGGGGGAGAGATTAAAGGAGGAGACGGGTTGGGTTTTTGCAAATGAAATATAGAACTTTTCTATTTGTTGTAAAGTTAGCATGTGCCAAATTTCATCGATATTGAATACAAAGTGTGGATACATATAAGAACATTGGCAAAAATAAGAGGGTGGGGGTAAAGGGGGAGAGTATTTGGCTCTTGCAGCGATGTCAAAGCAATTAATAGGTGACTGGCCATCGAATAGTTCTAGTCAAATTTCTATCTGCAGCAGATTGCATGTGAACGTATTAGTTTAAGCTGGAATGCGTTCTTCCAGATTTTTCTCCAGATCTTCCAGTTTTTTAATTGGAAACATTCAAATGAGTAATTCCCATCTGTGTAGAATAATGAACAAAACAAAAAAAGAATTACCCATATTCACCGTTCTAACTGTGAGTTCATATAAAAATACAATAGGAAAAAAACCTTTTAGTTTTTCCCAAGTTTTCCAATTTTCTGGCCAATTTTTCCAAATTGGGACTTATTTGGACTATTACAAACATTTCCAAAAAAAAAAAAAAAAAAAAAAAAAATTAGGCAAATTGGTCCAGCAGTTTTCAAATGATGTGCTTACCAACTAACAGGATTTAATTTTTATTTATATCGATATAGTCAAATAGCCTAAAGAATAAAACCAAATTTCTTTCCGTTCCTTGTTCTGTTTTCTCTCTGCTGGCTCAAATGACCATGTTGCTGCTAAATAACCCCAATTACAGTCATGATCATTTTCAGGTACTGAAAACCAGATGACATGAAACCATCATATGAAGAAGCTACCTGCTAAATTAATTATAAAATTGAAGTGCTTGGTCAAAACTAGGTTCATTGGAATAACTTGCATAGTATCTTCATGCACACACGCATACCACCAAATGCAAATAGTGGTAGCAGCAAGACAACATATGGGATTAATTATTGATAAATTGGTACAGTTATAAATGTCCAACTGTGATATAGTTGAATAAGAAAATGGCTACTCAATTTCTTTTTTTTCTTTTCTTCTCTTCTCTCTCTATTTTTTTTTAAAGTCGCGAAGTGTGATCTCAAGCCTGTATCGCAACCCAAGCTGTCAGTAATGAACATCTCTTCCTTCTCTCTATCAGAACCTCATCTGTCCTTTCTAAATGTTTTGCTTTTGCATCACATTTAAATTTGAATATACCACTCTTATACATGACTTGTCATTTTTCTGTACCTTCTGTTGTTGTTATAACTTCGCTTTCAGTGACAGTGGGGCCATGTCGTACAGTGAAGTTATCCTAGTCTCCGTTAACTTCAGTGACAATCCAAGCTTGATCCACCATACCATTTTAAGAGCAACCCTCTTCAACTCTAAAGATTTTCTAATATTCACTATTGATTCAGTCAACTGTCAAATATAAAAAAATTCATTCTTCTTGCCCATGATTCCATGTCTTCCATTCGTGAGAAAAGATACAACTTCTTCAGAACTAATAGCTCTCTTGAAGGCCTCACACATAAGCTTATTTTCCACCTAACACCAGAAAAGTCTTGCATCCCCACACTTTACCTTCTCCCAAAAATCACAAGTCTGGCAACTTATAGTTTTTGTATGTCATTCTCATGGTGAATGCATATCAGTCTTCATAAGTCAGCAACTCCTGCCCATTTCTCCCAATTTTTTCCCCTCCACTATTTATTTCAAATCCCTTTACACAAACAACCCACTGTGTAAATCTGTTTTCATGAACAGTCCACACCGGAAATTCATGAACGCTGTTGACTTTTATATGAACAGCAACTTCCTAATAGTCCTTCTATTACTGATTTTCTCACTTTCCTGGCACACATAGTTATTGTAAATATATACTTTCAACTTGAAGATTTCCCACTGCATCTGTGGCACCACTATGGATTCTTGAATGGTTTAATCACAATAACCCCTTCCTTGGAAGTCTCAAATGTTCTTAAAATGAATTCCACACTGTGAATTTCTCGTTCTGCTTCTGAGGAATGATTTATATCCAAACAGTGCATTATCATTCCATGTTAATTTTTTGTGTCTGTTACTGCACTGTCCTTAAAAGACTCAAAAGTGTACCAATACGAGGATGAAAACTAGCAATGATTAGAAAGAAATTTCACAATTTCAGTTCAATCAACCTGTCATATATTTTAATGTTGACTTTCTCAATCAAAGCAATGAGAGGCTAGATATGGAAGCCTTGTTGTTGTCTTTTAACTTAACGGCACTTGTAAATTTTCCTACTAGAATACAAAATAATAGCAGGACTGCAATTGATAATTTTTTTTATGGATATTTCTCAGTACAGTAATTACGACATACTTCCAGTAATAAATGGTATCTCAGATCATGATGCCCAGCTGCTATGTATCAAGTCCAGAAACACTATTAAACAGATAGAGAAAAGCTGGGTTAATAGAAGAAATATTAATGAAAACAATATAAAACATTTCATAGATTCCTTAAATAATGAACAATGGTCAGAAGTGTACAATGCACAGGGTGTTAATGCAAAATTTGATTCCTTTCTCAATATATTTCTAACACTCTAAGTTTCGAAAAAAGGAAAGTTGTCAATACTCCAAACAATGAACTAGGTAACGGCTGGATAACAAAGGGTATTAGAATATCTTGTAAAACAAAAAGAGACCTGTACTTAAAAGTAAGAGAATCAGATAACTATACACTTAAAGCTCATTATAAACTTTAGTCTAAAATACTAAGAAATATAATAAGAAGGGCCAAGAACAGGTATATATCAAAGAAAATAGAGAATTCAGGCAATAAGATGAAAACTATATGGAATATAATAAAAACTGTAACAGGAAAATCTGTAAATCACTCTAAAGACATAAAAATAGAACAAAATGGATCTGTCCATAGTGAAGTAGGGGAAGTTTGTGAAATATTTAACAAACATTTTACTACAGTTGTAGAGAAATTAGGCATAGAAGAGCAGTCCCCAAATAGTGCCCTTAGGCTTCTTCAGACTGCTTACCCAAATAGATTTGTGGAAATGCAATTGCCACCAGTAACAGTCTCAGAAATAAATAAACGCATTAAACAATTAAAACCTAAAAATTCTTCCAGCTATGACAATATTTCAAGTAAATTACTAAAAAGATGTTCAGATTGTATCGATCGTGTACTTGCCCACATTTGTAATGAATCGTTAATTCAAGGTGTGTTTCCAAATAGACTAAAATATGCAGTTGTAAAACCGTTGTTTAAAAAAGGAGAATCAACATGTGTAGATAACTATCGTCCCATTTCATTACTTTCAGGATTCTTAAAGATTTTTGAAAAAGTCATGTATTGTAGAGCAATAAAACATGTTACGCAAAATAATATCCTCACTAAATCCCAATTTGGGTTCCAAAAAGGACCATCTATAGAAATGGCTATATATTCATTTTTAAATTACACATTTGAGGAACTTAATAATAAAATGAGCCCTGTAGGAATATTTTGTGATCTTGCAAAAGCATTTGACTGTGTAAATCATGAACTACTTTTGAAAAAAATGGAATACTATGGTATTTATGGAATCGCAGGTAAATGGTTTAGATCATACATGGAAAGTCGCATGCAAAAAGTGTCCATTTTTGATACTAAAATAAACAAAGATGCTTCATCAGACTGGGAAAAGTTAAAACATGGAATTCCACTAGGTTCTGTCCTAGGACCCCTCCTCTTTTTGTTGTATATCAATGACCTTCCTGGAAACTTAGGGCGCATCCATAAATTACGTGAGGTGAAATAGGGGGAGGGGGGTCCGGCAAAATCTCACCAGATCTCACCAGGGGGGAGGGGGGGGTCTACGGAAATCTCACGTGAGATTTTGCGAAAAATTTGGGGACAGTAGAGCCATAAAAAAGGTCTACAATTTGCACCAAAGTCGATTTTAGGAGGGTATTTCGTCAAAAAAAAAAGTCTACAAAAGTTTCGAAGGCGATTTCTAGGGGGGGTTCTCACGGACCAGATCTCACCAGAGGGGGGGGGGGGGTCCGGCCAGATCTCACGAAATCTCACCAGGGGGGAGGGGGGGGTCCAGAAATCCGCAAAAACACCTCACGTAATTTGTGGATGCCCCCTTATCTGACAAAGTTAAGAGTGTTTTATTTGCAGATGTCACTAACCTGACTGTGAGAAAAACACCAAATAGCAATCTAGAATTTAATGTAAATGAAGTACTTAGTGAAGTAGCAAATTGGTTTAAGGCAAATTCATTAAAACTAAATTTTGAAAAAACACATTATATTAGGTTTAAAACAAAAAATTATGCACAGCCAGATTTACAAGTAAGCTATAAAAATAACACAATATTAGAAACAAAGAGTATAAAATTCCTTGGTATTAAAATAGATGAGAAACTCTGGCATGAACATATCACTTCACTACTGAAGAAGTTAAGTAGTGCCACCTTTGCAATACGAATACTTTCTCTAACAGCAGATCTAGAATTAACGAAACAGGTTTACTCCTCATATTTTCATTCAGTAATGTCATATGGCATAATTTTTTGGGGAAACTCATCACAAAGTAAAAAAGTTTTCATAGCACAGAAAAGAGCTATTAGGATGTTATGTAGGGTAAAACCAAGAACTTCTTGCAGACAACTTTTTAAAAAACTCGGTGTTCTTACAATGAGTTCTCAGTATATATATTCTCTCATGTGCTTTGTCATAGATCATTGTAACCTGTTTACTTCTAATTCACAGGTATACAATCTCAATACAAGAAGCAGAAATAACTTGCACAAACCACAAACATCTCTGTCGTTAGTACAAAGAGGAGTTAATTATTTTGGTATACATCTGTTTAATAAACTTCCAAAGGGTATAAAACAATTTGCAGAAAATATATTTAAAGAAAAACTGAGAGATTATCTTATTGGCAACTCCTTCTACTCCATTCAAGAATTTGAACAAAACAATTAATTGTATTCAATATGACTTTTGCAAATCACAGTTGTAAAAAATTATGTTTACTTTATTGTCTTTATTTTTCTTTGTAACATATAATTGTTTTTTACTATGATTATGACTCAGATTGTATGTATGTATATTAACCATGACATGTTTCACATCTCAGAGGTGCTTCCTCAGCAGGTATCCATGAAACAAGATTGATAAATAAATAAATAAATAAAGATTGATTTAATGATAGTAGCAGAAATGCTAATGTATGATATATTTGTAAGCAAATAAAAGATCCAAACCGCCAAAAGAAAATTGAACAGTTTTAAAATCCACTTACATTTATGTTTCTTTACAAAGTAAAATATTGCCTACTACAGTTTGATTATATGTTTCAAATTACATACATATCCATGAAAAAAAAAAGGTCTGTCATAATTGGTCTTGACAAACTTCCTTCAAACTGTACATTAATAGTTCTGTCGCATATTGGCCTGTAACAGTTTCAGTTGGCAACAATACATTTCATATTAGAAGTGCCATCTGCTTGGAGTGTTTATTTTTATTGTTTGAATATCTAGTTAATGAGTTGATACTAGGAAGTTTAAAATTTGTTTAAACTTCTGTTGTGTGGCAGTACATGATTGAATCTGATTCCAGATTGCTCTGATCTCCAACATCTGGTCTTAAGTACTATTGTTGCAAGCATTTGTTTTCTCTATTATTAACCGACTTCAAAAAAAGAAGGAGGTTCTCGATTCGTCTGTTTTTTCTTTTTTCTTTTTCTTATGTATGTTCAGCGATATCTGCCAATTTTTGAGCGATTTAAATGAAATCTTTTTAGTGGGTAGGGTATACCTCCAATGTGGTCCCATATTAATTTCATTGAGAAACCACCCCTTCTACCCCTTTCCACCCCTTAATGTTTATACAAACCCACTTTTTTTATCCAATTTCGATGGAACTTTGGACATGTATAGTCAAAAATAAAGAGAAAAATACTGTCAACTTTTGGTTTGAAAAAATTGAACCCCTTTCCCCCAACACACCCCCTTAATTTTTGCCAATGCTCTTTGTCTAAAGGTATAGTCGATACTGTTTAACTGATCTCGATTAAAGTTGGCACATACATGTAATGTTTCATAACGACGGTTTCTGACAAAAAATAAAATAAATAGATAAATAAATAAAAAAAACACCCTATCTCCCACTGTACGCCCCTTAATTTGATAGAAACCTACATTTCTTATCTGATTTTGATTAAACTTTGCACATGTATACTTTAAAACAAAGATAAAAATCCTGTCAACATTTGGTCTCCCAAAGGTCAACCACTCACCCTCCTTCCACCGCCTTAATTTTCTCAATGTTCTTTATAAAAATCTACAGTCGCCACCGTTTGACCAATTACCATGAAAGTTAGTGCTTATATTTATTTTTTTATGAAGAATGTTTCTGACAAAAAAAATCAAAAAACCACCCCCTCACACCATTTAAACAATTAATTTTAATACAAACCCACAGTTTTTATCTGGTTTAGATATAACTTAGCATACTTTTACTATAAAACAAAGAGAAAAATAATGTCAACTTCTGGTTTGCAAAAACTAAACCCCTCACCCAGTTTCCAACCCCTTGATTTTTTCAATTTTCTTTTTAAATAGCTGCACTAGACACCATTTGACCGGTCTTTATGAAAGTTGGCACATAGAGTAATGTATTTTTATGGACAAGATTTCTGACCAAAAAATCCTAAAACTACTCCAGCTCCCCTTTTACATCCCTTAATTTTGTACAAACCCACATTTTAATCCGATTTCGATGGAACTTCACATGCGTATAATTTAAAACAAATAGAAAAATACTGTTCACATTACTTCCACAAAATCGCAAACCCTATCCCCCTTTGTGCCCCTATATCTACTGTCAATGTTCTTTAAATAAAGCTACAGTTTCTATCTGATTTTGAAGGACATATGTTTACTACAAAGCAAACAGAAAAATCTACATTTGGTTTATAAAAAGTCAATCCCTCTCCCCCTTTCCACCCCCTTTATCTACACAAAGCTACAATTTCTATCCGATTCCGAAGGAAATTTGCACATGTATACTATCAAACATACAGAACAATTTTGTTTAAATTAGGTTGCAGAAGCTCAACCCCTCTTCCCTTCAACCCCCACACCTCATAATTCCCCATGCTGTTTATACATACCAACAGTTTTTATCAGATTTCGATGGAACACCACACATGTATACTTAAAAAGAAAGATCAACATAAAGTCCATATTCTGTTTACAAAACCCAACCGCTCACTGCCTTACCCCATTTAATTTTTGCAAATGTTCTTTACATGAAGCTACAGTTTTTATCTGGTTTCGATGGAACTTTCCACATGTATACTTACAACAAAGAGAAAAATACTGTCCACACTAGCTTTACAAAAACCAAACTACTCTTCGCCTCCACACCCCTTCATTGATTTTTTTATACATACCTACAGTTTTTATCTGAATTCAATAGAAATATACACATTTGTCTATATCTATGAAACGAAAACTGGATATATTTGAAGTATAAAAACTTGGAAACTACAGAGCATATTTTGATGGGGTTTTCACCATTTTAAAGCTCAGAAACTTAATTTACTTGTCTGGCATGTCTTATGTTTCAGCGTTAAATAATGTAGGAGCATTAAATGAAATTCTGAATGTTTGGTGAGGAATACCACAGGAGGAATCACTAGATGCCGCATAATTCGCACTAAACACACAACTACAATACAATATCTCTGACCATAGCCTTTAATGAGCAATTTACAATAATAACCATTTTTCCATACTACACACTGAGCAAAACTTGAAATATTATTTTCTTTAATACGGGGTGTTTAGTTTTTAAACGCCATTGATGGCCATATTGAATGCGAGGAATTAAGAACGAAAAATCAGTAGAGATTTTCTTTGCCCACGATGTCTGGCAATGTCTTTGACGATCAGCTTTAGTATTTGTCTCTGATATCAATGTTATTAGTGTTCTGTTAACAATAAAAGCAATTATTTACGATAATTTTCTGGATAAATTACGTTGAATTATACAGGTAAAACTAATACTAAAATGTCTCTGGTGTTTAAGTTTGGATTCAGTTAGTCACATTAACAAACGTTTAACTGATTTTTTTTACTGTTGATTGTGTTTTTCAGTATTGGATTTTCTATATTTGCATAAAAGACAGAGTCTGTATAGCTAAAATTTGAGGCGCTTGTGCTTACAGATTCATTTCATTCGCAGTAATTAATTCGTATGCTGATGGTTTTTTTTTTTTTATCATCTGAAGTTTGTATTCAACCTTTAGTGTTGGGAATAATAACGGCATCAGGTGTTTGATGCTGATAGATTCATTCCATTCGCAGTAATTAATATGTACGCTGATTTTTTTTTATCATTAGAAGTTTGTGTTAAAATTTTAGTGTTGAAAATAATAACGGCTTAGGACAACTTAACCTTTTTTTGGTATTAGGCTGCAATTCTACACTATATGCACGTGTTTCTAACGTAATCTAGATTTTATATTTTATAGCGTTGTTTAGTAATGCAATGGTTTTTAACATCAACAGAAGTGTGAGTTAAGGCCTTACTGTTACGCTTATTGGCATTACATTCTGCGCTATACACTTGAGTTGCTTACATAACCTAGCTTTTAGTCGTATTATAATGTATTGCATTGTTCAGTATAGCAGTTTCTACATCGAACATGACAGCGTAATTTCATGATGAATTCTTATATAACTGAGTGAGATAGATAGTCAAAACAAATTACGTATCTCGCTTAGTTCTCGAGATATCGAATGTCAAAAATTATTTATAGGTATAGTTTTTTTTTCCCTTTTCATGACGATTTTCTTTTGCTTCAAACTACGTTTCAACTTGACCACAACCGCTAGAAAGAAATCAAAACACTCTTTGTACTTATCTAGCGTGTAGTGCCTTGTGACTCTGCCGAACTTTTTTTCTGGTTCAGGTTGCTTTTCAAACTAACCACCTAAGTTTAGAGATTCAGTATCTCAAGAACAAAGCAAGATAACCCAATATTTTACTCTCTTTCAATATCATCGATTTGGCTTATTCAAATTTTTTTCACGTCCAGGCTGCATTTCAATCTAACCATGTCAGCTGTGAGATAACATTTAACGAGACGTGGAATCGAGATGTATAAAAAAAAAATTTTAAATTTTCATTTGTCTTGTGGTATTACATAGGAATCCTCACAGAATTGCAATGTTGTAATTAATATGTATGCTAATGGTTTTATATCGTTAGGAGTACGTATTAAACCTTTAGTGTTAAGAATAATAACGGATTAGGACAACTGAACTTTTTTTGGTATTTATGCTGATGGTTTTTTTTTTTTATATTAAGCTGCAATTCTGCACTATACGCGCGTGTTTCTGCTATAATTCAGCTTTTATTGATTTTATATTTTATAGCTTTGGCTTTTACGTCAACTGTTGCGCCACAATTTGATAATGAATTCTTATATAACGCAATGAGACAGATAGAAAGTAAAAAAAAAAAAAAAAATATATATATATACGTTTCGCTTAGCTCTTGAGTTATCGAAAGTCAAAAATTATTTATAGGTATAGATTCTTTCCTTTTGACAATGATTTTCTTCTCAACTTGACCACAAGCACTAGAAAGAAAAAAAAAAAAAAAAACTCCCATTGTACATGTCCAATGTGTAGTACCTTGTGACTTTGGGATTTTTTTTCTGACCAGGTTGCGTTTCAAACTGTCAATCTGAATTTAGAGATACAATATCCCAAGCACAAAACAATATTTTACATTTCACTTTCAATGTGTCTCGTCAAGTTTGATAAGAATCCATCATCTGGTTTAATGAGGAGTGTAAACGATAATATATATAAATATATAAAATCTTCAGTTTTCATTTGTCTTGTGGTGTCACATAAGAATACATCACGAAATTACAACGCGACAGTTGAAACATTTTTCATAAAAGAGTATTCACACGTTTCTGGTTGGACGAATACTGTTATAGTACTAAATCAACATGGAATTTTGTTTCCTTGTGAAGAAAGTTTAAATGCAACATTTCTGAGATACAAAAACTTAACTCAAACGGCAAAAATACTCTGTTGGGCGAAAAAGGATGTGTGGAGAAATTTATACAGGGGCGTGGGCTCTATCGCAATTAAATTAAACTATAAAGCGAGCTTGATGGTTGAAGGGTAGCGCTCAAGCCTTGAACTCGAGATCACCTGTATTCAAATCCCTGTCCGGCCATCCATTTTTTGATTTTACATGGTTTCATAAGCAAAATGCTCAGGATCTGATGCATACCTCTTGGGCCCGGGGCTCAACATTAATTTTTTCCTTACTTTCTGACATAATCTAGCTTTCAGTCTTATTATAATCTATTTAAGTTCTCGATATATCGAATGTCAGACAAAAATATCTGGCGTTTGGAGCTAAGAGTAGAGTCATTGTGTTCATAATAATTAATGCATGTGCTGATGGCTTTTAATAGAAATAGAACGTTGTATTAAGCCTTTAGTGTTGCAAATAAAAACAGCTTAGGACAACAAAGCAGCTTTTCTTCATTTTATAATTTATTGCGTTGTTTCGTAATGCAGTTTCTATGGTAACCATGGTCCCATAGTCTGTAAATCCCAGAAATAAATCAAAAGTAAAGAATTTCTTTTTTTTTATTTCTCGCTTATTTCTGAATAACTGATATACAACTGTGAATACCTGAATACAGGTACGAAGTAGAATTTAATTTTGAGCTACAGTGCAAGATGAAGTAACATAATGAGAATTTTTTTTAACTCCAGCGGCAGTTGAGCCAGCACAATCAGACATATCTAATGTTTGACGCTATGAAAACTCGTTCAAAATCAATTCAGCAGTTTTCAGATAATGCTTGATTATTCATAGCCCTTTACGACCTGAAGATTTTTTAAAAAGTTATCTCATTACCCAATGCTTTTTGTTATTTGTTTCGCTTTAAATCTTACTAGAAAAATAAGAAAAAAATTCTCAAGTTCAAAATTTTGGGAGGGGGGCACCGTCACGATCGTGAGGGTCAGGTAAATACTAACACAAAATACTTTAGAGTGCACAAAATTTATTGTGCTTTCATAAATGTACATTATTTAATTTTTAAGTCAAACTTTTGTTGTAGTTGTATCAAATGGAAATTTGTCTTCTTGGTTTTTAATTGTGAGAAATATGAAAGTACTTAAATCATGTCTTGTCCTTCGATAGACACTACTATACATTTCTTTTTCAAACCGCATTTTGCTGCGTCTTTTGCATGGCTCGTATCTGCAAGTACATGGTGCTGGAATATCGTCAGCGCTTGGAAAAAGTTCATATCTATCATAATGCTTATCACTGCACGGGGCTTAACAGTTGGATTAAATAATTTACATCATTTTCACCTTGTCCAGTCTCACTATCACTTAATACTCCTCTATCTACAGAAGGAACTGCAGGCAGTCCTGCTGTGGAAACATATAATAATATCAAATAACATTTGCGTAGATATAAAATAATTTGGTATTGCAAATTATCCCTTATTATTATTTGAAATATAGTAGATCTTTATGTTATTTTCTTGGAATATTATTCCCTTTGATGCTTCTCATGTATTTACCACAGCGAGGTACACAAAGTGCAAATTACTTTCCATGTCCATTTTTTACTTCTGATCCGAGCTCTATAGAATTCCATCTGCTGGTCACAAACATCAACTCCACCTATGTTTAGGTTGTATTTGCGGACCGCAGAAGGTCAATGAAGACCGCAGCAAAGCCTAACCCTCACGAATGTGATGGTGGAGACACTTTGAAGCACCAGTGATGCAATAATCACACAAAATAGATATTTCGGTAATACACAGATACTTAGGGATGTCCAGATACAAATTGAATCTAAGCACTTTTTCGGAATTATACATTTACACATCTGCTACAGATAAAACGAAGCCACAAAATCTCACACAACGACACTGGAAGACAAAAGAGCCTAACAACATCGCAGAGTGGACGAAGCTGCGATCTAGTGGCGTCCTGCGGTACAAAATGATCTAGAGTAACCCTCACGATTGTATGTTTCCGGCTGCAACTACATTCAACCCCCAGGAAAATAAAAGTATGAGGTCATACCTTGCCCTCACGATCGTGAGGGTTGGGGAGTAAAGGGTTAAAGTAAACGTGTCGTAACGGCTTAAGATATACATAAAATTTTAATTTTGAACCCAAACTTTCAAATTCTGAAAATCCACTCAAAATATGAATTTTTTGCGTAATGCCGGAATAAACAGATACATTCCAGATACATTTTAATGTATGTGGTATGTAATAATGTGCGTAATGTTTCGATTTTTGAATAATGTGCGTAATGTTTCGATTTTCGAGCAGCAACATTGGTAAATGTAATTAGGTTGAAATGTAACCTAGACTAAAATGAAACTGACATTCCATATCACAGCACCCCAGCCACCCCGTTCTTGTAAGTGCTGTTCAATCACCGGTTAGATTAGTACCGGAAATGGCCGGCATGAAATTGGTGAAACTTGGTAAGCATGAATCTGTTCAGACGAATAAAAATAGTGTACGGATAAATCAAATTAAACCCACTTCTTTCTTGGTAAGGTGGGGATGAATCTAGGTATGCTTTAATTCTGGAAATTGATGGCCCAAATTGTATGAAACTTGGAACATGTTACTCATTGCATGAATAAAAACAGTGTATGGGTAAATCAACAACAACTAAAGCGGGCAATGCCGGGAACTCTGCTAGTACTTTAAATAAATCAGAAAAGGATTTGCTATACAAAAGTCCAATTCCTTTTCCCCTTTACCCTCACTCCTTTTAATTTTACAAAAATCCACAGTTTTAATCCTGTCAAAATCAATTAAGCTATTTTTAAGTCGTGGCAGAATATTCATAAAATAAATGCGATCTAATGTCTCAACATGTACTTCAAATTTCAACTTGGACCCCAATTTTGTGTGTTGTCGGAACAAACTGTTATGTTCCAGAGACAGATTTGTGTATGTGGTATGAATTAATGGTCAGATGTTACATGTTTCGATTATCGAGCAGCAGCTTTAACAGATGTTATGATCAAATCGAAACACAGCCTGTACCAAAATGTAAACTGACATTCCTTAACACAGCATCCAGTTCACCCCATTCTGGAAGTTGTTGGTGTATACAGAGACAGATTTTTTTTTTTTAATGCAAGCGCTTTAACCACTAAGCTACCAAGAAGTTCACAAAATGAGAACTGTTGCGGCATATTTAAAATACAAAACAAACTATAATGCCACTAAAAATTTAAAAATAAAATAATTGTTTAAAAAACATAAAAACCGCCTTCAAAAAAAAGCACACTAAAAATTTTAAAATAACTTCATACCTTGCTTAGAAGAAAGTAAATGTAAATGGACAATATTTTACATTACTGTTATAGATTTTTTTACATTAATTAGTTATTTTTGGAGTCAGTGCAAGCCAAATCAAGAAAAACAAAAGATAAAAACAATAATAAATAACAATAATACTTTTAAAAAATCATGTTACTACTTACCTACAATTAATGCCGGAGATATGCCTGGACGACCAACGAGGCCTAGCCACAGATTAAAATAATGTTAATTCGTTTCCCTAAGCTGTCTCCCGCATTAACAATATCTGCCTCACTACATTCTGTAAAATATTTTGAATGTTATCGTAATCCCCTTTAGGCCTCAAACACCAAATAAAGTACACTAATTCAATTTTCGCAATGTGACAGATGGCACCGACTCCAAAAATAACTAATTACTGTAAAAAATTCTATAACAGTAATTTAAAAAATTGTCCATTATCTCTTTTCTTCTAAGCAAGGTACAAAGTTATTTTAAAATTTTTAGTGTGCTTTCTTTGAAGGTGGTTTTTTCTGTTTTTTTTTTTTTTTTTTTTTTTTTAACAAATATTTTATGTGAACATGTGTTTGCTTCATTATAAATCAGCCGATTGTGGCCACATAGAGATTTAACCAAGAACATAATGTTGCTCGATCTTCGACCACCAAGTTTGATTGGTGAGTGGTTAACTTCTGGGTCTGTATTCAGGACATATGTTTAATTTCCGAACTGGCAAGATTTTGACTGTCTGTGGTTTCATGAAATCATTCCAGAAAATTGCTGTGATGTTTTATTAAAATAGCCATGGCTGAATTCCTCATCCCCATTCCTTGTTCCCATCCCTTTCCTGGTTATCCAACAGCAAAATGAAGACCTACTCTGAAGATTATTATTTTGGATTGATTAAGATTATTAAGGTTGATTCATTAAGGGGGCATCCATAAATTACGTGAGGTGAAATAGGGGGGGGGGGGTCTGGCAAAATCTCACCAAGGGGGAGGGGGGGTCAACGGAAATCTCATGTGAGATTTTTTAAAATTGGGCAGGACTGTAGAGCTAAAAAAAAAAAAGGTCTACAATTGACACGAAAGTCGATTTTGGGGGGGTATTTAACTGAAAAGTGTGGGTGAGACCTTAAAAAAAAAAAAAGGTCTCAAAATGTTGCAATGACGATCTGTAGGGGGGGGGGGTCTCACGGGACCAGATCTCACCAGGGGGGGGGGGGGGGTCGGGCCAGATCTCACCAAAATCTCACCAGAGAGGGGGGGGGGGGTCCGAAAATCGGGAAAAAAACCCCTCGCGTAATTCTTTTCATGAATAAGTTACGCTATGTGATGTGGGAATGGGATCAAGTATGAAACATGTAAGTGACTAGATACAGTAGATTACTGTTTAACTAGGTTGAAAATCAGTGTTTATACTTAATTTTTATGTTTTTAGCAAATAATATTTATTAAATAAAAATTACAGAGTTGCTAAAAGTTGCTGTTTCTGACTTTTTAACAGAACTGTCTACTGGAACATTCCAACAGCACCACAACAACAACCAACAATGTGGCAACAATCCACTTCCAGAAAAGGGCCTTAGTTGTCATCATGGATTACGTCTACGCAGTGTGAGTGAGGGAAACATTGCTGCCTCTGTGAGATTACAGCGCTTTCGAAGAAGCACTCGTACAAGACACCAGTGTGCTGAAGCTATTGCCTCTTCTGTTGCCATTCCTGGTAAGAAAATTTCACCACTTTGTGACGAACTGGCTTTATTTTGAACTCATTAATATTTTCAGTTTGTTGTTGTAAATTTATGTTTATCCAGGTCTTGTTTTACACTTCTGATCTTAGCTCAAGCACTGTAATTTTTACTGTCAAAATAAAAGCTCCCATACTCTATTATTGTTGTTCCATAGGTGCAGTGCAGTTTCATAATTTGCAGATTTTATTTATTGTGTCAGCAAAAATATTCAGATTTTGTTTATAGTTAAGAAGAATGTTTCTTAGGTCACTAAATAAATTACAGTTTACTACAAGGCTATGCAAAAATCCTTAATCAAGTATGGGAGTTAGGGATATCAATAACTAGAACAGTTCTTATACATAAATAGAAAATGTTGGTGATATGTTTTAAATCCTCCAGAGATTATAAATTTCAAGCTAATGATCAAATGCTCATGTGATTTTACACTTTAATTAAATCTTTAGAATGTCCTGTTATTCTTTGTAGATGTTGATTAGATAATGGTGGTAATGTCAGTGCCATTAAACAATGAAGGCAATGTTCATGTTTTTATGTTTGTATGGTCCTCCCGCCTTCATTTTTGGTGACAGTTCCCCCCCCCCCCCCCTCCCTATATGTTGAGAAAAATAAATTGTATGCTAGTTTATTTCTATAATCACCATGTATTAGCAGAGAACATCTTCAGATGTCAGTTGTAATTACAGTTACAAACTTTGTTTATATATATATATATATGATGGTAAATAAGATTTTCAAAAATGGTTTTTGTGTTTTTCTGCCTTTAGAAACCACTTTATCATTTTTATTCAAACAGTGAAAAATGCTAGAAGTAGATGCAAGCTAGCATTGAAGAAACTGTATTATCTACTGCAAGGAATTGACTAATACTATGTTCTTCTAAGATTGTAATATATACACCACAGTTATATTTATCTTCTTCTGATTAAAATGTGTTCGTACATTTCCATTGGAAGAAAGGGCAAAAGATTTTCTGCACATACATTGCTGATTCATTCACCATAACCATTATTTTTGCCATTCTTTTATGTAGTGAAACAAATGTTACAAAAGTTGGTAGAAAAGAAGCAATTTACACAGAATAATAATACACATTTAGAAATTATATTAATCTAATTGAAATTCTATATAAATCTAA
Source organism: Vandiemenella viatica (assembly GCA_031002005.1). NCBI lineage: Eukaryota > Metazoa > Arthropoda > Insecta > Orthoptera > Morabidae > Vandiemenella > Vandiemenella viatica. Next base: position 100,915,695 of record JARYHS010013630.1, on the reverse strand, counting down.
TAAAATCAGAATCTTAAATATAATTAGTATAAAACTTAAGCCGTAATTTACGTTAACTGTGTAGTAATGATTATAGCGGTGTAAATTTACGAGGTAGAAGGATCTGGAACCAGAGCTATCTTACAAAAATTTAGAAAAGACACCGTGTGCGCGTGTGTGGAGTTAAGAGAATTATTAACTAAAATGTAGCGTACCACTTGCATTTGTCCACAGAAAGAACAGAAACATACGAATAAACCCTGGCAGTTTAGTTAGTACTGCAGAACCACAAGGTTCGAAAATGTTTTTTTATGACTGGAAGATAACAATTAGCCTGATGAAACAAAAATAAAAAATATATAAAAAATGGGGAGAGGGGTAGTAAGATTAATTCAAATTGTTGATTGAAATGAATTGTGACTGGTGAGCAGGCTATTCCCAACACACAGATCATCCATGGGCTTCTTTTGGCAGTCCACACAATACGAACCATTTAACTACGTAATTCACTGTTTCATTACTTGATCACAGTGTTTTTTAAAACCACCATTCCTTCTGAATTGTATGTGTGGAAACTGGCTTATCTACATATCTTAGTTATAATTTCCCTGAGCTCAGTTTGCAATTTTGTCGTATGAGTTTCGTAATCTGTATTTTTTCTTGCATATTATTCCCTCTAATTTTTTCCCTTTTACTCTTTAGTCTTCCTTCAAATGTCAAGCCCTTTCATTAGGTAGTTCTTAGGTAGCTCTCAAACGTAAATGTTTTGAAGCAACAGCAGCCCGTTTAAGGAATCATGTCCACAAATTCTCATGTAGGGCATGTGTTCTATTACAGTTCTCTGACATGACTAAGAGGTGACTAAGAATAATGTATATTTCTTTTTTGTGTGGTCACAGACTTTCTGACCTCAATTTTAATGAGTGATGAGTGTACTTTCATATTTTTTTGAAAAAAACGTTCATGTTGAATTAAAGCAGATTACTGTTTTGCTGCTATCACAAAATTATTAGCGATTTTTTAAATTAAATTACTGTCAATTCTGCCTTGCATGTGACACTATTGCAAAGTAAAAAATAAGATCGAAGTTTCTTTTGGTGTTGAGAATTAATAGTGTCTTTTCGGGTGACTAGGCAAGTGAGCATGGTGTTTTCACATGATATTTCCGCTTCATCAGAAGATGGCGACAGAGAGTCTGATCACCAAAATATCGTGTGAAAACACCCTACTCAATCGGATATTCACACGAGAAGACTATATTAATTGAAGTAAAAAATGTTCATTTGAGTATTAATGTTTACCAGTATGGCAAACTTCTGTAAGGGATTCGAATTTGAGAGATGCTGACAATCATAATAGGTCTCCAAATTTTTTTTTGTTGCCATCAAGAGCAAAGCTTCAATCTCATTTCGAAACCTGATGTCAGTTTCAAATATAAAATTACTACTTGCGATTACTCCATTGGAGCCCAGAACCTCTAGATGCTGTTTGAAGGTTTTACTTATTTGTATGCTATTTACAAATGGTTAAAGAAATTATTGCAGTTTACCAATTAGATTGTTTTATGAAGAATTTATTTTAGCAGTGTAGAAAAATCTAGCAGCAGTTTTTAAAAGATTAAAATCCTCTTTCACTCCAAATAGATATATTAATGGGTTTTGTCTGCTTGTGAGTGTTGGGTATGTTATATTGAATTTGGCTTGCAGGCACATTTTATGCAGCTTAGTCACTGTTACTTAATTTCCAATTGTCTTGTGTCCACTAATCATCATAGAATTAAGTTTTAAATCACCATATTTCTTATTTAAGATTTACAACATTATTTGATTCTGCAACTATTTAAAGTTTTCAATCAACATATAAAGTACCATCTAGTCAAGGTGTCACTTTCTTTGGCAGCCTGGTCTTGTTTGCCATTATTGTCTTGTTTGCCTGGTCTTGTTTGCACAGTAACATTAAATCATAAAAAGATTTAACTTTGTAAAAATCCCATACTATATTTTTGTATGTGTCTACATTTGGCTTAATAAATACTTTGTTCAAAGTTCACATTGATGTTGTGTTCACTTCAGAAGTTATTCATGGTCAAAGACAACTAAAATTATTTCTTCACAAATAACTTTGTTGGTCGGATAACAGTTAGTTATTATAAAATGAGTTTTCAACAATCCTCTAAAAATAAAAGATCTTATACAATTTCCTCAACCATTTAAAAAATAACATGTTCCACATTTTAAAGTAAAGCACATTGGCTACTCCACTCTGTACATGGTATGCCCCCTCGAATATTCTTTTATGCAGCAGTAAATTTGTATTGCATACAAATATGGTATGTATATGTACATTATATTTAGTATACACCGTAAATTCATCTTTGAAGATTGGAGAATAGATAAAGGATTCAGCTTGCATTGGATCTGCCATGCATCAGTTCATAAAAGGTATTCTTCAGATTGTTTTGTTTCATTATAAACTCTAGAAATGTAATGTAACTGTAAATTTTTGAAATTGCAATGTGAGGCAAATCATAGGTAGTCTTGCAATGTTGTAGTTGTACACTTTTTTTTTTTACGTTACAATGATCCCTCAGTGGTTGTTCGCAGTCAGTGTGTGTGTGTGTGTGTGTGTGTGTGTGTGTGTGTGTGTGAACCGCAGTAATAATACTATAAATACGGAAGTAAGTCTCTGTCTTTTTGTTACGTTTTGATGACTAAATGGCTATATCGATACTCATGGAATTTGAGAAGAAATCTGTATGAAGGGCACAGGACATTTTTTCCAGTATGATTAACAGTTGTAGTGACAAAATTTTGAGACCATATCGAATGGTGACAGAAATATGTTGGAAATTGATTCTCTTCAAGAGACCGGTTCAACGGTAGAATAATATAGTGATAGCTTTCCTGTCATATTATGCCGACTTGGTATTGTTTGGGACCAATCCTTCGTTACCAACAACTTTCTATATTCAATTCTGGCAAAAAAATTCTTAATCCACGCGTACGAAGTCGCGGGTACGAGTTAGTATTATATATTTTTGTTTCGTGGTTCTTTTACATGCTGACTATGTATTGCCATAGTTTACCTTATTTAAAGAAATTTCATTACTTTCTTCTGTTTGTGTGACCTTGCTATTGATTGCATCATCATTTCCTTGTGAGCTCATAACAAATAAACTTTCAGATATGATTATCTACCTGAACAAAACTTTTAGGCCATACAAATACTACTTTAAAAGTCTTGTATTCAATCATATCATCAGCAAGAGTGTTTGTGAAGATTTCCCTCTGATTTAGTTTTGCAACATCAATTTTTATATACTCACACAATACTGGTCCTATTTTGACTCGAAACATCCTTCATTCTTAAATTTATATTTGTGTAATTTATTTACAATGCTAGTAACTTTAAATTATCTCTTTTTACTGGTTCTTAGAAGCGTATTTCTACATTTCATGCACTCTGAAAATAATGGGTGTGTGACATAGTTGAGCAGTGTAAATCTCCCCTGATTTAACAACCACCTTACTTAAATAATGAATAACTTCCAAATTAAGTATAGAAATATACTAAGATTTAAGATGTTAATTACACTTGCTGATCACAGTGCCAAATGAAATAGTATAACACCAAGCAGTGCTGGAAGGACACAATCTGTATTGAAAAGACAATACCGAGGGTGATTGAGAGGAGGGTGTAGTGGCTATGTTTGTCCTAAACACTGTTCATTCTGAACCTGTTGCTCTCACCTCCTTATTACAAACAGTAGTGGTGAAAACACAGGGTCCCATTTACCTGACTGTGTGGTTTATATGTTTGCCACCTAGTTCATCTATTGATCATGACAACTTGGCTGGCCTTATATGACAATTCGCTTGGTCCTTCGTCTTATTGGGAGATTTCAACCCCAACAGTGTGTTGTGGGATTCAAACACTGATTGCTCCTGGGGCCGAGTAGTGGGACGATTGATATATCAAGAGGAAGTTTGTATGCTGAACACAGGAAAAATGACTCTTTTCACTACTGCTTCCATTTTGTCTTCTGCCATTGACTTTTCATTGAGTTCTTTATTTTGCAGACTCTGTGCATTGGGAGGTGGATCGCAACCTTCATGGAAGTGACCACTTCCCTGTATGGATGCAAGTAGAGTTTGAATGTGGAAGAGGTAATAACTAATGCAAATAGAATGTCAGCAAAGCCGATTGGCAACTCCACTTTCGTTCAGTATGTCTTCGGCCATTTCAAGATATCAAAGAGATAGTGAATTATTTAGTGGAAGCGATTCACCAGGCAATCTGTTCCGTGGTGGAACAACGAATGTCATTACGCTATTCAGGGTCACAGAGGGGTGTTGTATCATTTTAGGTTGCATCTAACATCTGACAACCTAGCAGTGTTCCGTATTGCAAGAGCTAAGGCTTGTCGGGTATTTATGGAGAGCAAGAAAATGGCATGGCAGAACTTTGAGAACACCATTATCTGTTCCACAGCATCATAAAAAGATATCTGGAAGGTAATCTTGCCCACCAGTATCTGGATTATCGGATCAGGGATGCACAGTCACTGATGAACAAAGCACAGTGCAGCTGACGGCTAGGCAACGCAAATCGCTACTTTTAAACCTGGGAAGTACAAGTTGTTGCCATGTAGCTATTGTAGGGTCTCCCTGAAAAGTTAAATGGGAAAGATGCTAGAGTTGATGCTAACCGCCATCTGCTCTGATGTCTTGAGTCCCAAAATCTGCTAAGCCATTTTCAGCGTGGATTTAGGAAGTTCTGTTCCACTTGGGACATCCTGATCCTAGTGGAAATAGTGATACATGATGCATTTATTCGCAGCCAACACCTTGTGGGCGTTTTTTGATATCAGTTAGCCCTACAATACTACCTTGCAACATTGTATATTCAAACAATTACATGAATGGGGATTTAAGGGAAATCTGCCCCATTTTTTCACAATAGTTTTTATCAGGATGTTGCTTTCTGCAACGAGTTGGTAATGAAGTGTCAGATCTTTTTATCCAGGAAAACTGTGTTCCTCAATAGTCAGTTTTAAGTGTGACTCTTTTCACTGTTAGTATTAGCAGTATTTCAACTGTTATAAGGAGATCTATCCAATACTCTTTATATGTTGATTTAATTTTTTGTACATCTTCTAGTCTGAGAGACACTGAGTGGCAGCTAAAACTCATGGTAATAATGCTGGATGAATGCTTGTACACACTGGCTATCATTTCTCTGCTGAGAAAATCTGGTGTGTACGTTTACTCAATCTGATTGTATTTTTTTTTTTTTTTTTTTTGCTGTCTTCAATCTCTTGACCGGTTTGTTGCGAACCTCCATCCCTTCCTATCTTGTGCTAGCCTTTTCATCTCAACACACCCTTTAACAACCCACATCCTCAATTATCTGCTTCATATCTCTGTCTTCCTCCGCACTTGTTACATTCGACTGTTCTCTCCACAAACAAGTTAACCAATCCTGCATGTCTCAAAATATAACCTACCATCCTATCTCTTCTTTCCGTAACACTCTGCTACAAACTTCTTTTCTTGCCCATCATATCCAAAACTATTATCTTGGTTCTCCGGTTAGAGCCTTGTCGATTTATTAAAACCTAACGTTTCTGCCATCTTACTGTGTCCTCTGTTGAAAGCCACAGTAAGATGGCAGAAATGTTAGATTTTACCCGAAGAACCAAGCTAACATATACAGTGACTGCGGAATCCTTCACAATCACATACAAAACTAGTTTGTTTGTTACTTTATACATTCATTTAATTTTTAGCATCCTTCTATAGCATCACATTTCAAATGCTTCAATTTTCTTCCTGTTTGTATTCCTAAAGTCCATGATTCACTGCCATAAAGTGCAGTGCTCCACACATAGAGTTTTAAAAAGTTATTTCCGAGACCTAGATCAATATTTGAAACGAAAAGATTTCTCTTTTCATGAAAGCTCTTTTTGCTACTGCAATTCTGCTTTTAACATCATTCCTACTTTGGCCATTTATTTTAACCTCACCTTATCTTGAGGAACACCATTTTAAGTTTTATTGAAGCTGTCTGTTTTCTGGGGCTCACTTTTGACAGTAGGTTCAGCCAGCACACTTTGGCTTTGAATGTTTTAAAATGTTGTTGTTCTAGGTCATGGAGTGCCCTCTGCTCCTTCCTGTTACAATTTTATAGAACCTGTATATGGTTATGGTTGGAGTATAGCTGCATAGTGTCTGATTTGCCATGGCATAATTATCTCCAGATGTTAGTTAATGTCCGCCATACAGGAATTATGCTTGTCACAGGTGCTTATTGCACCAATCCAATTCCCAGCATTTCGTGAGCCGCCACTTGTCATCTGGCAACATCTCCTCATGGTATGACACATCCTGCACATTGATACACCTCTGGCAGTCCTGTTTATGGTGCAGTCACTGACCCAAGTTACTAACGCTTGTATATCAACCACCATAGAGTGACTAAAACCTTAAGCCTCGCTAGGGGTATTTTAGTAAAATATGGGTATAGTTGCCCTCTTTTTATCAACAGGGGAGGAGTAAATCTCCGCCCTGGCTTTTAAAGAGGCCCAAAACATTTTTATAATATCTATCTCAAAATAACAAATTGTTTACTGCTGTCAATGTTTTTAAAGATATTTCAGATCTGCATCACACCTTTACCCCGGTATACGTCAATGGGTCTAAGCAGGCTAATGGAGTAGGCTGTTCTGTAGTGTTACCTCAACTGACTTACAAATTCTGCTGAGTGTTTTGCTTTGTTAAAATCATTTAAGCATATGAAAGTAATGCACAGTATGAGATTAATTAAATGCTGTAAATCCCTCAGCTGTATTCAGATGTTAGTAAACATGCACCCAGCAGACTGTTTGTTACAGGACATAAATGATACCCTCCTATACCTCCAATCTTGCGGAAAGGAGGTTTTTATTATGCTGGGTACCAGACCATGTGGGAATCAGGGGGAACGAGACAGCTGATCAAGCTGCAAGTTAAGCCTGTGACTAGGTCAGAATCAACTTTGATCTGGTCCTAAATATGGACCTTGCCTTGGCGGCTAAAAGATATGTCTTTGATATATAGTAGAGGAAGCATAATAAGTGGAACATAATATGCTCCGATGGGTCAAACCGTCTGTTCTGCTGTGTAGCAGCTTCTTCTAGCAGGCAAAAAGGGATGAGGTTCTCTTTAGTTGCCTCAATATTGGGTAATGTCCTTTAACACAATTTTCTTATCCACCAGGATGACACACTAAAATGTAATACTTGTGGTGTACCTTTGACGGTGTGTCAAATTTTAACTGATTGTGTTATTTTTAGATTTAAGGGCAAAAATTGGCCTAGCTGATGATCTGTCCTTTATCTAATATCATCATAAGGAAAAAATCGTCTATGATGTCGTCTGTCACGCCATGAGGTCACTCTATGATGTCTCACTTTTTGTCTTTTTTTTTTTTGTCCAATTTAAGATCAGATATGTTGTTCTAGGTTATAGACGTTATTTAAGAATTCTATTTTTTACAACACTGAAAGAAAATAAGTATTCTGTTTAAATTGACATATTAATTATTAGTTGCTCTTTCTTAATTCAAATTCGTTTGATGTCGATTTTCTTATACACTCTGGACAGCGATATAGTTGTTACAGTAAGCGAAAATTACATTTCATGTTAAAGATAATGAACATTTTTTGACGAAAATTGTACTTATTCAGCAAAGAAAATAATTTCTAAAATACTGCATTCAACACATCATTTTTGATGTGTTTACAATATATTCATATCCAATGTAGATATTTTAAGTCACTGTTATAATATACTGGAAGGAATGATTTGCTGAAACACTGAAATAAAGATATGTACTGTGTTTAAATTTATATATTAATTATTAGTTGTTTTTATTACTGATGTAACTATATCAGATACATTTAAATATTTCCGGTATGTCAAATTTAGATCGCAATACAATGAATGTATTTATACGCGGGTAATAGCGTCTATGAGTTCTGAACAGCAATATTAGTAGAAGTTGTGGTTATGTCAAAATGCAGAAAGGACCAGACAACTGACACATTTTTTTACAGACTAAATCACGATGAATTTTTTTTATAGATAATTTAAGCTCCAAGTTACTGAAGTTATGGTATTTTTATATCGACGTAAGTAGTTCTATATTTATCGTGCTGAATCAGACCTGGACCAGGATTAAAACCAATAACATGCACTATAGCATTAGATTTTAGGATTCCTAAGTTATTTTTAATTTAATTGGTTACCTGATTCTGACATATTCATTCAGTACAACTTCCATTTGTGTCTCTGTGTAAACTACAACTGAAATATGTAAAAATTACAAAATAAGGTTATGAGCATTGCATAACAACAGTTCTATTCATTAGGTAACTGCAGAGAAATGAATTATTAGAAAACTCCATTATATCCGCTACGATGGAGTGTATAAGAAATATTTACAAATATTTTTTTTTAAAAAAAGTAAGTTAAATTGTTTTCATGAGTTTTCTGTTACTTAAATCATTATTTCATTTTTACTAAAAGTGTTCTACATTGATTGTGATCTATACAGCGTAGACTACAGTTAAAACTAATATTACGTAGAATGATGTAAGTTATTAAAATTTATTTTTAATTTCCGTTGGTTTTACTGATTTCAGCCGTATGTAACTCTGTCAGCCATTCAAACATTGTTGTAGTATTGATATGAATCACAAATATCAAAACAGGAAGGTGTCAGAAACAGTGAAGATTTTTGATCAAGTTTATATCGCCGTATATTAATATGCGTGTGATTGAAGTTTTGTTTTTTCTTGCTGCAATTTTAGTGTAGTTTATGGTTAGGTAGAAATGCTACCTGGACTGGGATAGCTGAAAGTTTCTGGTACAGTGCAAGGGATGAGGAATTACATTTAACTTTATTGTGTAACACTTCTATTTTGTTAAGCAACTGCAAATAAATAAATTGCCAGAAGGCTGGATAGCAAAAAATAAAGATATAACAACCTGTGAAGATTTTGATAACACTAATAAACAATACAGGGAACATATTAAGTCATGTGTGATTGCTGCTTCGAATTTGTAGAAGCAATATTAGCGGAGTTTGAGGTTAGGCTGAAATGCAACCTGTACCAAGCTGTTTTGCTGGAGCACAAGGGATGAGGAATTACATTGAGCTTTATTTTATAACAATTCTATTTAGCCAAGCAATTAAAAGAAAATGAATTGCCAGAACACTCCATTCAACCCGTCATTTTTGATGGGCTTTGGGGCTAGTTTTAAATAATAAGACAAGCAAAGTGGCCACTGTTTTAAAATTCTGTATATTTGCTGGTGTGATTCCTAAAATTTTAGGAAGTTCATCCCAATTTTAAGATGGATTGGTGACCCCTTTGCAGCCAGCCACCCACGCATGCACATTGTTATCCAGTATTTTATGTTTTATAATTCTTGTCTCATTGGCCATTGTACAGCTAGTGACATGTTAAGAGTCTTTTATATATATATATATATATATATACCTGTTCGGTCCCTTTACTACCAACGAGACATTGTAAGGTTTTTTTATTTCCTCTGTGGCCGCTTTACATCCATGATTTCAGTAATTCATTTTATTATGCCGTGTGGCTGATACCTATACAGTCGGCCATATAGAAAGTAGAATCATCTTATTTTTAACTAATGTTGCTGCACCAGCTCTTTGTTAGGGTGCTAATTACCTTGACATCAACACCCCTAAAACACAAACACACACACACACACACACACACACACACACACACACAAACCCTGCAAACATTTATATGATGCCAATGCAAGAACATAATTACATTCAGCGCCTCACATTGGTAAATGAGATCGTAAATGAAATGAAACTAGATTGCCTGCACTATATGAGATGCATCTATTGTCTTTAAACAGGGAAACATAAAGATTTATCCAACACTAAGGAGTAAGAATAATCGGAACTTCTAATTGATGTGAATTAATAAACAATACATTCAGCAGATTCCACCCACGTTTTGTGGGTTCAGCATAGCTACTACAGTCATGATGTTACTGCCAATGTTTGAGCACCCAACCTGGGACCTTCTAGGGCGCTAATGACCCCGCTGTCGATGCGCCCTAAAACAACAATAACAACAACAACTGGGACCTTCCTCATGGCTATTTTGAGCTGATTTTTTATTTATACCCACCTCGTCTTTCACCTGCATGCCGAGTGGATTGTTTAGGTTTTCAGGTTGTGAGATTGTTGCTTTTCTGGCAGCGAGTTTCAACTGTTCTAGAGATGTTATAATTGTAGATGTTGGACTCCACTTGTCTGCAAGTGCACACTTCCACATTTGACTTAAACTATAGCCACTGTCTTTAATTAAAGTTCTTGAGGTGTTTGAAAATTTCTATTGGTTCCATGATTTTTTTTTTCCTCTGGGAAACCCTTCAGTTTTGTTATTGTTTCTGTCTTCTCACACTGAATGTTGTGCAATGTTTCTACCAGATGCTCTGAAACAGCTGATTTTATTGTTTGCTAGAGTCTTCCTTGATGAAAATGTTCTTTTTGTTTTATGGTGACCACTTGGGAAGTCTGACCAATGTGCACCTGTATATAATCGTAGGGAATCTTGTATACTCTACTTTCTTGTAATGGTTCTCTGTGATTCTTCACTGAGCTTAAAATGCCTTTCACTATTTTCTGAATGAAAATACCTCTTAACAACTGTTTTTTAATTTGTATAAGCTCAGACATGTTTCGTCCTTATGGAATGGGGCATCATCAGTGACTCTAAATGTACATACATGGTGGTGTTAAAAAATTTGGTTTATTTGTGTATATAACTAACTAGTAAGAGAGTGCATTCTATTTATGAATTTTGGTAGAAACAGTTACACTGAGTGTGGTGGCTAAGTGGCATTCAGGAGGAGGTGGGTTCGAATCCATGTCTGGGCATTCAGATTTGGATTTAACATGGTTTCCTTAAATCACTCCAGGTGAATGCCAGGATGATTCCTTCAAAAGGCAAAGGCCAAATTCCTTCAGGTTCCATGGCCCATCTTTCCTGCCACTAATGATCTCAATGTCGACGAGGCGTAAAGCCATAAGCAAAGAGAAAAAGAAAAACAGTTACATGTTGGTATGGTACAGCTCTATTTGAACTATGTATAACCTGATCTGTTGCTGAGGTTGAGCATTGCTCCTATTCTTTTTTGTGGAAGTCACTGTTTTACTGTTTATTTAAATAGTCGCACATTAATCTTGTATTGTTTCACACAGCTGGTATCTTATTGTTTATATACATGTACAGTGGTGTAAATTTAATGTTTTCTTTTAAGTTATAATATATGCATTTGGTTCTGAATGTTTTCTTTTATGTTATAATATCTGCGTTTGGTTTTGTTAAATAATTTCTATGTTTGCTTTCAATTATTGTGAATTGCTATTATTATTATCTTCATTTATCATGGATATCCTTTAATGTTTTAAACTGTGTTTCATTCTTTAAATTAATGAATTAATTATGCACTTTTTGCCTTAATGCGGTGACTCTTTGAATGTGGTAACTTTCCTTGACTGTTAGTAGGTGTTTTCTGTGATTGTTTAGTTTCAGTATTTTCATACCTATCTGTATTGTAGTGAGTCGAATAAGTGTTCGACAAATGTTGTGTGATTTGTACATGTATTTGCTCTGTTATGTTCTTTGTATTTTATATGGAAGTTATTGGTTGCCTGCCCTATGTATTTTATATCGAAGTTATTGGTTGCCTGCCCTATGTATTTATCTTGGCATTGTTGACAAGTCAATTGATATACTCCTGATTCCTGACACTGATCCATTTCAGTGTTGATGTTTAGATGCTTCTGAATTGTGTTGATTGTGTGAAATGCAATTTTGTAATCCTTGTTTTCTGTTTTGAAAAGTGTGGTTCAGGATGCTAGTGTGTGGGTTTTGTTGTGGAGTGTTGAGCTGTTCAATAAGTTATTCTGTGTACACATTTTTCTTTGCTATCTGTGTGATGGTGGTGTTTTGTGTTAAGTTTCATAATAATCCTTGTATAGCAGTGTTTTGTTTAACATGTGCCTGAGTTCTGCTTCTTTGTGGAGTTGATGATAGATGTTTTCTGTATATGTTGAATCCCTCATTCCAAGTTTTATCAAGGAACAATTATTAGATCACAACCACCCACCCACCACAATACAGACAGATGTGAAAATACTGAAAATAAACAACCAAAAATAACACTTATTTACAGTTCAGGAAAGTTACCATATTCACAGAGCCATCTCATTAACCCAAACAGTGCTTAATGAATTCTTTAATTTAGCAAATGAAACCCTGTTCAAAACGTTTAAAAGCTATCCATGACACATGAAAATAATATTCATAGCAACAAATTACACAATATCGCACCGTTGCAGAAACAGAGATAATTTAACAAAACTAAACACACACATAACTTAAGAGAAAACATCAAGTTCAAAAAACTAACACAGATATTATAACACAAGAGAAAACATTAAGTTAAAACCACTGTACATGTATTTAACCAACAAGATAGTAGCTATGTGTGAAACGTAACAAGGTTGAAGTGATGGCTTTTATGTTATATAAAAATGCATTTTTTCTGTTTACTTTCTATGGAAATCATTATTCTTTTTCTTATTAATGTGTGAGAATAGGATCTGTTATCATTTTTATTAGTTATTTCTGCTTTTCCTCCCTTCAGCTTTACCACTGTGTGTTGAGAGAGAGGTGGCACGTATTGTTGCACAGTCATCTGATGAAACATGGCTCCACAGACAAACTGTGAAACGATTGGTTCAGAAATCACATTCAATGGACTCTCTGCGTAATTTTAGAGGTAAGTAATTATACTTTTTGACACCATTCAACATTACAGTTTTCAAATTGTTTAAAACATGGGGTCCTCAAAACTGCACTACAATTTTTTTATTTTATTTTTTTTATTTTTTTTGTTGGTGGGGATTATTTTGTTGTTAGATTCATAGTTCATCAATTAATCTAATTTTTTATTTTAGTTTAATTGTGATGGAAATTTCCATACACACTCATTTTCCCCCCTTTCCTTTACCTGCCTACTTTTGCCTTAGCCTTTGAAATATCTAGTGCTACACTATCCATTTTCCTGATTAAGGAAGAATTAAATTTTTTCACAGATGCTGTGATTGAAAGCTGTATTATAAGTTTGTGTTGCCTTTTGTAGGAACACCATGTTATTCAGAATCAGAAGGTCCAACTCGATCCCCTTCTCCAGCACCTTCTAGTGGTGTGGAGAGCAATTCTATTAAGGATTCTCCAATGCAGATTGATGTCATAAGCGGTGATGGAACTAGTTTAGGTGAGTGATGTACTGTTTACTGCATTGTTTTAGCTTCCATTTTTTAAGTAACATTGCTGGAATTGCCTTTATTTTTAGTACAGATAAACTGCTTTAAATGACAGTGACACACAGAAACTGCTGCATACATTGTTAAGTAATTTTGGATTCAAATGATAAAAAAAAGTATGTATCCCATGGTACTGCGTGCTTTCATGAGGAATCAAAAAGCTGAGAAATTTATTATAAAAGTGGCAACAAATTAGTATCTACTTTTTGTTTAATTCAATTCATGCAAAATTACTGGCCAGATTAGGTGTGGAATTTAATAATGTATAACCCATACTATTTAGAGTAAAATACATCATTGTAATGAAACTGTGAGCATTATGTATATATTATAATTTGGTAGATTCATCTGAGGTCACAGATATGTTTACAATGCCTCTGGAGTCGAGAGATTGGCGAGTGCAGATTGATACAGTCAAGCGCGTCTGGAGGTTATGCTAAGATGATTGCGATCGCGAGTGTTTAACATGTGCACCATAATTAGTTGCTGTCGAGGTAAAATATTGTGTGGACAGTGAAACAGCATTTTGTGGACTGGTGGACACGGTTTGTAAGTTGGTAAACAGCGTGACCCGAGGATACCCGACGGGAGCTGAAGGACGCAGACATTCGGGAAGCGGCACCTACGAAACAACTCGAGTACAACGGTGTGGCGACGTCATTGCAGCTAGAAGGGGAGCAGATAGCAGCAGTGTTTCAACAAAAGGGTAGTGGCACAACATTTTTATTTAAAGAAAGACACAAACTGACATTAAAACTATGCCATTTTAATTTACATTACAAATCCCATGGTAGTAATTATTTCTTTTTCACTCATTCATCTTCAAATAAACTGCTGGCTATGTAGATTGTAAATTTTCTGCATGTAAGCACAATTCTACCCTGGATTAGGGCAAGTTATGTAAGTTTTTGTTACTAAGTCTATTGGTAGAATTTTATGCTGAATTCCGAAGAAGGCATACGTTGAGTAGAATTAATAAATGCCTTCCATACAATTTCTTGTTGGTTTTGTGAGAGGAATTTCGTTTGTTACTCTCCGTGGATTCCGATTTGGTGCCTATTGCTTGAGTAAGGAGTTTTAACGCAAAGGTGTAAGTCTTATTTAGTAACCAGTCAATTAGTTTTGGCTGGTAAATTGCTTTCTTCGGTCTTCAAAGTATCTGTTGGTACCTGTTCTTCGCGGGTGGAACTAAATATTTTTTTCCCCTATTGTTTTTTTTTTAAATTCTTACATGATGCTTTCTGAGGAGAACTTGAACACAAATGAAAACGTGAGTTAGAAGCTGTTGTGGGATCTCCACCACATGGTAAGCAACCTAATGTTGTTGAGTTTCCTTTTAAGTTTCGAGTCTATGTTCGAATTTATGGAAAGTAAAGTTCGGAATGATTTGCGCTCAGATATCGGTAGTCTTTAAAACAATTTAGAGTCTACAAAGTCAGATGTTGTTAGTATTAGAGATGAGTTGCAGTTGGCAACCAGTAGTTTTCAAAGAAGGTTTCAGTCTATAAATACCTCGGTGAGAGAGATAAGAACCTGCTTAGAGAATGATGCTCGTCAGTTGAAGGAGATTAGGGCTGATTAGAAGTAGTTTAGGTAGTATGAATCAGACAAGTCAGAAAAAACAATAACGAAGTTATGCCAAGCAAATGAGTATCAAGAGACTAGAATTACGGCAGAAGAAGATGAGGTTCCGGGAGTGATAGTACATGATGTAGGTGGAGGATTATGAGAAATAACTGTGGAGAAACTCGAAATCGTGCCGGAAGTGGACCAAGAGATAGAGCAGATGCTAATGGGCGAAGAAGCTGACCGATTACTGAAAAACGAAAAGCACCATGAGATTTGTGGAAGAGAAGAAGGTATGCAGAATGGCAATTGCGGTGAAAAGAAAGATGAATATCTAGGAGGAAATAATGGTGTTATGAAGGACAAAGACAGTAGCAGTTATGATCTGAATTATTATGCTGTCAAGATCAGAAAAGATGCAATAAGTGTGAAGAAAGGAACTAATTTCAAGAAGAGGAGGAAAGGGCGTCGAACATTCCAACATGGACTTGACGTAAACAAGAAGGCGAGTGGGAAAGAGAGAAGTAGTATAATTTTACTATCCCTAGACGAAAGAAGAGATATTTGCATAAAGGGTTAAGATGGAAGAATCAGAAGTTGCATTTGCATGAATATGAATAGGAAGAAGGAAGGGAAAAAAGAAGAAAATTGGAAGAAGCGAAAGCTGAAGTGGCTTAGTGAATGAAGGAATGCCGTAAGCAAGAAGAAAGGAACATTTTCATTAAAAGGGTCAGGCACAGTCTTCAAAAGCCTCAGTATGTATGGTTGATACAGCCGTGCATACACTTCCTGTGCATTTAAATGGGCGTAGATTGTTTTCTTTGTTTCATCTTCCCAACCGGAGGTAGGAAATCCGATCCATTACTGACGTACTACTTTAATATGGTTTTTTCCAACTGTTTGTAGCAGATATCTTTTGAGGTTGTACGCAGATTAGTGACTCGCACACTGTTTTTTCTCTCTCTCTCTCTCTCTCTTTTGTTCTTGTCTAAGGGTTTGCCGCCAGTTCCTCACAGGCAAATGACATATTAATTTTGATTTATTCTTCTTCCAGCCTCCAAAGGGCAATAAGGGTTAGGAATTGTGTGCTGCGTGAAGTCAGTTTGTGTCTTTCAGTGTGTGAAGTGACCAGTGTTTGTTTGCAAACAGTGAGTGAATGGGGTACCGGACTGTGCCTGGCACACTGTCAGTGCATGGTCAAAGTAACTAAGGGATGAACCATTGCTGTGTACATGTGTTATGCTGCAGGGAAAAAAATTGGTAAAAGGGATTTTGTGATATAATTTTGTAATCTCCTGATCAAATATAAGAGTAATGAGTTTGAGAAAGGACACATGAACATTAGTAGGTTTAAGATTAATTCCATGTTGTTCCAATTTCTCTTTGTCTTTGTGTTTAAGATGTATTCATTACTGTTAATGTAAGAATAAATAAGCAGCTTCCAGACATTAGTTTTATATCTTGTGAAACATGTTGATAAGTGATGTAGGTCAATACATACAATACATAAGTCAATACCAGACTTTCACCAAGTTCTATAAGTTGGGGTGTAACGAGACTGTGAGCATTATGTATATTTTATAAGTTGGTAGATACATGTGAGATCACAGATATGTTTACAATGTTTCTGGAGTTGAGTGGTTAGTGGGCGCGGAGTGATACAGTCAAGCGCGTCGGCAGGTTACACTAAGATGGTCACAATTGTGAGTGTTTAAAATGTGCACTTTAATTAGTTGCTGTCGAGATATTATTGTTGTTATTCTGAGTAAAATATTGTGTGGACAGTGAAATGGTATTTTGTGGACTGGTGGACATGGTTTTTAAGTTGGCTTTAAAGAACATGACCTGCCGTAGACTGATTTTGTGAACTTCTACGGTAATGCACAGTTGATACTGTTTGATGAACAATAAAGGGGGCTACTACTCACTATTTCCTAACTGCTTATACTCGAAACTGACATTCTTCGGTGACAAAACCTAGATATAGTGTCTGGTGGCTTGCTTTTGGATGATGTATTTAAAGTGTAATAAAACTTTTGTGAACTGTGAATGACGGCACGTGTGTGTGTGTGTGTGTTTCGATCTGACATCTGTCACACTCCTTCCTTCAGATTCCACATCAAAACTGTATGTCCACATTACCTGGTACCATTCACCTAGAAAGTTTAAATAGCCACAAGAGAGGAGTATTGAATAATTTTGATTTTTCACTAGTTACATCTAAGGGCTATGTAAAGCTTACTGTCAGAAAAAAGTTGAATTACTGGCACTTTCTACTGGTGTTTGTATATTGAGGTAGATAGTGTATTTTTAATTTTATTAGCCAATGTTACACAAGTTTGCAGCTGGGTGTTTGCTTCAACACTCATATAAGCTCTAACCGTGCCTGGTACTTACTAGATTTGATTTGACAACTGCCACACCATTAATTATACCCCAACAGTGAAAAGTATTCTTGAATTTTTAACACTGTACACAGGTTTTAATTTCAAAGGTTTATAGTCTGCAAAAAGTTTCCTTACAGTTTTACAGTACCAGTTAAATATGGAACAGGCATTGAACTTGGGATCCAAAGAGAAGATTATGAGTTAGGCACATTCACTGCAAGATTTTATACTACTCCCTTCCAGTTAGGATGAAGTTATTCCAGTTCTTACAAATTGGTGTTTCCAATATACATTGTAACATTCCCTACCGAAAACTAAATGTTATGAGGAAACATTGCTCACCTCACCTGCCGAGGTTTTACCTCGATGAAAACTGAGAGAAGACTGTGGCGGTATTGCTTGCCCTGCCTGCCCTATGCAGTGATGCAGTTAATAGTTTCAGTTGCAATTAACACATATTGTTTCTGTTCTAAATATTATGACATTACTCATTCTTCCAGGATGTTTCTAATAAATTAAAAATTAATTCTGTCTCTTCATCACTTTTAGCGCGTAGACTAATACTTTGACAATACATTTTTAGAAAATCTTATTTTTCTTATCAAAATCTTAAGCTTTTTATAGGACTATATAGAACTATAACTGTTACAACAATTGAAACAGTCCACTTCCCCAAATCTGCAAGATGCATTCAAATGCTTGCAGGCAGTAGTGTATTCGAAAGCGCAGCTAATCTTAAATATGATTGGCAGTGGTGATGTAGTATAAGCTTCAGAAAGAACTTCAGCTCTCTGTAATTCAAATTATCAACACAGAAATAGTAAAGATTTCTATTTCTTAAGTACTGACAGAAAAAAACAATGAATAAAATTTTCTCAGGTAACTAGCTGAGTTAGTCCATCGATCAAACACGATGTTTCAGCAGTCACAAACTCTGCCACCATTGTCAAGTGACGTCACTTGACAACGGCGGCAGAGTTTTTCTGTCGAAGGTCATTCATTACTGGTGACCCAGAAACAAAGCAACAGTTAAGGCAATGGAAGACATCATTGTCACCCTGTCCATTAAATATATTCCAGTTGTTATGTGAGACTCTGTACCTACGGTATGTGGCATGTAACCTAACATAGAAAGAGCAACCTATTTGTGATGTTAACCTGCGTTCACTTTTATCTGGTGTCTGTAAGCTATTTAGCTAGAAAAAGAAACTTATTATTAATTGAGTACTGCGATATCTGGTCAAATCTTCAAATGATTTAAAAAGATGAAATTACCTAGCATTGATTAAGCAATGAATTGGAGGATAATATACAAGACTTTGTGGAATATAAACAGCTTGAAATCCTCTGATTGGAATCAAGTTTTATAATGATTATAAACATTGAAGTCTCTTCTCTGAGCATATGGTTAGATTTCTAGCCCATGATTGCTAATAGGATGACTTTATGTAACATTCACAGCAAAATGTGCCTCAAAAGATGGTTACAAAAAGTGAACTTCTTTGTAGCCCTGGGGGAAGCAGCTCAGAGTTCTCTGTTTCTTAGTATTATAAATGCTTGCAAAATAACAAAACCTACTATAGGTTGTTTTATGAAATGTTGTAAAAATGATTGTGGACTTGCTGTTATTTTTTTAATATACTGTTTTCCTGTTCCATCTGTACATGCTGTGTTCTATTGGTATGTTTGTTATAGTGTCACACAGAAAAATATTTAAACTATTTTGTTGGTATCTTAACAGTTCGAAAGTTTAGGATTTAGCATAAAATCTGCGCTATGTGTTACAAATCTATAGCACTAGACTGCTAGAGCAGGAAATGATAATCTTCTCTTGAACTCAAAATATGCAAAAATACATGATTCAATCCTAACCATCAAAGATAAATGCTCCAATAGGCAAAACTCTTCATGACACCAAAATTCAAAATCTTTTTATGCTAAAGTTCAATGTATGTTACATTAAAAATTTATTTTAAACCATTTGTTTTTGCGATAATGCACTTTCAGTTTTGTAACTATTCTTTTTGACTTTTTGCTCTTTGTATTTGTTTTGCTAATTTACCAAACTTTGATTATTGATTTGTTTTCTTTTCTTAGTGTGCTGAAGAGGCGTGGTTTAAATTTATACAAATTGTATCAGCTCACAAATCCAGCTGTTTAGTTGAGAGAACAACATTTGGTGAACAAAAGATTGTTATAGTTTTAATTTCTGACAGCATTGTTCTGGCTAACAATGTCTGTAGTGGTCAAGAACTGTTCAATACATTAATGAAAAATTTTCACTGTTATTTGGTAAATGATGGGTGTCACTTTCACAGAGCTGGAAAACCCCCAAGAACGCAGCTAACATTTTCATCTCAACATGCCTCTTACAATCCACGTCTCCAGTTATCTGCTTCATATATTCCAATCTCTGTCTTCCTCCGCAGTTCTTACGTTTGACTGTTCTCTCCACTAACAAGTTAACCAATCGTGCATGTCTCAAAATATGACCTACCATCCTATCTCTTCTTTCTTTCTGTAAGACTCTTCCACGATTTTTTTTTTGTCACCCATTATTTCCAAAACTCATTTGTTTTATACTTTATCCATCCACTTAATTTTAAGCATCCTTCTATAACACCACTTTTGAAATGCTTCAATTTTCCTTCTTTCCGGTATTCCTAAAGTCCATGGTTCGCTGCTATAAAGTTATGTGCTCCACACATAAAGTTTTAAAAAGTTCTTTCTGACACTGTAAGCACCTCAGCATTTGTTAAATTCTAAACCTCGTTGGTACAGGATATGGAGGACGGGAATGATACAGAAGCCGATACTGCAGCTTATATTCGAATACAGGGCAATTTAAAATCTAAAAACTGGCTCACCATGGAACAACAGCTTTAAACAGACCTTCAATGGTAAATAGTAGCCCTTAAACTCACCTAAATCATAGTAATCCTCAAGGATATAGCTCGTGAGCACTTAAATTTTATTTCGAGATAACAACACCATTTGACAATACTTTTCGATGCGGTAAAAAACATTTAGAATAATAATCAACAAGGAGACTCAGTTGTGGAGTAAATATCACATGATCTATAGTTTCAGGCAGTTTAAAAATAAGAAAACACTTAGTTACACAAACCAGCACTTTCAAACATTAATTACAGTGCATTTACCGAGCGTGGTGGTTTAACGGCTAGCGTTCTTGCCTCGCATTCGGGAGGACGGCGGTTCGAATCCCCGTCCGGGCATCCAGATTTGGGTTTTCCATGGTTTCCCAAATCACTCCAGGCAAATGCCGGAATGGTTCCTTCAAAAGGCCATGGCCGAATTCCTTCCCATTCCTTGCCCCACGTCCTTTCCCGTCTCTAAAGACCTCGCTGTTAGAGAGACATTAAGCAGATATTAAAAAAAAAAAAAAATACAGCGTATTTAAAGCATTTCTGATGTTAAACGACACGGTTATTACAACTTAAATCTTTTCTGAACACCGTGTTAAATTTTTTAAAGTTATTTCTGTATAGTAATATAAGTCTGGAAGGAATCTCTAATAACTATTGCATCTCATTTTACACATTGCAGGCTTATATAAATTATCACGACCAAACCAATCAAAGTCAGGGAATAAAATTACTTTCAAATGATGTATTAGAAATCGGGGAATATTATGCCGTAAACCATTTTTTGAGATAGGCCTTACTTTCAGAGCAATTCACGGTTAACCTTTTTCAATTTGAATTTTCGAAATGAAGTCTAAACGGGGACTTTTTCTATGTACTGATACACTTGTAGACCAGTGACGTCAGAGCTTTTACTCAGCAAACAAGAGAAAATTAATTACAGCTAAACGGTTAAGTTTACGAGAAACATCCAAGGGGAGATAGTTGTTTAATATATCTGTCTCTAAATAATATTAATATTTGGAAATCCTACATTACGTATCTTGGATGCACTGTATTCTGGGTGCCACGTGACTTGGGAAGATGTGCTTGTGACATATAGGCTTAGTGGGCTTCATTTCGTCAGTTACTGCTGGAAAGTCATAAGGGATGGAGCTGTGGTTCTCGGGAGCGAGAAATAGCAGTACTCCTGCGAAGTCCAATCACATACTTTGGTGTGGCAGCCATCATGGAATTTATGAAATAGTGTCGATCGGTCGGGACAATGACTATGTAATGTAAAGTTTTTCCGGGTTTTAGGGCTGTCTGCCTCTTACGTTTCACATCTTGCTATCTTTTCAAATGAATATCCGATAGCTGAATCAACTGTATTTGTGAACTATTTTGTGGATTTTGATACCAGAATATATTAATGGTGAAACTTTACAAATGATTTTATTTTCATAGTTTTAACTGAACCCTTTTCTCTCAGAAGGTTAAATCTTTGAGAGTGGTGACAATGTTAATTAGCAGTTGATTTAATTTCCAAAGTTGTATTCACGGTCTAAAATTTTTGAACAGTTGGAACTTTGTTTTTAATTTTGAATAAATCTATTATGAGGTGCATTACTGTACCCCAGGTATATAGCCTTATCCCTTACAACACGTAGATCAATATTTGAAACTAAAAGATGAAGGATCTTTTTGCTAGTGCTATTATGATTTTAACATCATCCCCTCTTCAGAAATGAGTTGTAATTCATTAACTTCTTCAGTTGCATTTAATATACTATTATTGGTATAATTTCTGCTACATTTCATCACTTTTTTCTTGCTTTGGTTTATATTTAGTTCATGATGGACATAATACACTTAACACACATACATTAATAATACGCTTTGCAAAGATGTTATACTACAGAGAAGAGATACAATTCTAACCAGAGTTTGCTTATTACATTTATATGGAATGCCAGTTATCATTTTGGTTAACACTGTGTTTCCATATATATTGCTGCTAAAGTTAAAACATCTGCATTAATACGTTTACTGTGTCACAATCTAAAATTGATCCATGTAATTGTGATATTAAAGGAAATCTTGAACTTTATGCTTGCTAGTTTTGTATGTGGCACTAAAAATTTATTTTTGCAAATTTTCAGTATATTGAACTTTAGCTTATTGTAATAATTATTGATTTTGGAGTATCTTTGAAATAGGTTTTGGTTTATGTTAATATATACTTCTTGCATTTTGTATTGTTTTGACTAATTTTCATATACTTTTATGTAATTTTTATGGGTAAAATGTAAAACAGCTGACAAGTATGTTGCAATTGGTTGCAGAATTTTTTTTAAGAGTGGTAGCAATTGCTGTTATGAGGAAAATAATAAAAAAACTGTACTCTTGATTCCTAATATAATACATACTGAATCTCAATTAGTTTAAGATTACAGCTTACTTGTGCATAAAAAGACTGAGAGATGGGTTGAGTAGACAAGGTCATGGACGAACACTAGTTTTATTATTAATCTTCATATTTCAGTCCCAACCCGGGGTAATTTTCAGGGAGATACCTTAAAAAAAATGAAGCCTTTAGATTAGGATAATAATGACAATATAAAAGCTGTTAGCAATGGAAATTTGGATGCCTAGGGAAAATAAAGTCATACTCACAGTTAACGGCAACAGGACCATGACGAACAAATTAAACTCGAACACACTTTACAGTATTCATTATATCACCAAATCATGTGTAGAAGTGAGACATGTGGCAAGGGTATCAGGTGTACGTACATCAATATTTACCACCTGACTGTGAGCAGATGAGTTGTGGCGTGTACATATGTGATCTCCTATATCTCTGATACCAAAATATTGTAAAATGTGTTCCTGTGTATTTCGTCATTACTGCCGTTCTGCCTTCATCTGTGATGAGTGATGGGTTAAATTTCCCCATCCTACCTTATTTTTAAAGATAACATTTAAGGATTCATGTGATAAATGTTAATTTCATTTGAAAAATTATGGTTATAATAAATATTAATTCTGTACAAATTATTTTTATTTGCATAGTTACATTTACCCTTAAACAACCACCTATAATCAAAATTGTTATTGGGGATGGGGGGGGGGGTTTATGTGTTTGTTTTGACTGTTATGTGTTTGTTTTGACTGTTATGTGTTTGTTTTGACTGTTATGTTGATTTAGTTAACAGAATAAAATATGTTCTCATCCTTTGTTCAGACCTACAGGAATCCAGTGGTCGTTGTTCTGTGATGGCGGGGGGCACAGTGCGGGGGTGGCTTCCTGATGTGGCAGTTGTGTTATGGCGTCGAATGCTGGGTGCTCTTGGAGACATCAACCAGCTGACCTCTCCCACTCTCCATGCCCAAGTCTTTGATTACCTTGTTGACCTGTCGGACACACTCATTAAGGTAGGTCTCTAATAGTCTTTTTCCCCTGTATAGCATTGAAAAGAAAGAAAGGAGACATTAATAGGAACAGGAATGTATTAAAGGGTTGCTTAATGCCATGAATAGAATTTCTGTTGTGTTATTAACTACTTGTTGCCCATAATATTGTTCATATGGTCATTTAATGCTGGGTTTCCCAACCTCCGGTCTGTGGACCTTCGGGTGTCTTTGGACCTATCCTGAGACTTCCGCTGACAAAATAAAAATAGTAATTATGAAAACATAACTAGAGACGTAAGTTCATGCGAACTCTGGTCACAATGTTGTAAGGGAAAAGGCTGCTATACCGGGGCGAAGTATAGAGCCTAGTACCTAACTAAATATTTAATAGAAGTGAAAAGCTCTCTAAATCTGCATCAATAATTTTAAATGACCATGTAGCCTACCTGGAATACTCAACTGAAATGCTTAACGGCCACCACAAAGCTTTTTTAACCCAAAACTGACGAAGGGTTTCAGTCTACTATGAAATCACTAACACTCATTTGAAACAGAATTTGAAGTTTATTTTCAAAGTCACATTTCAGAAAATAGCTGTTACAGTTGAGTAGGCAATCGAACAAACGTTTCCAAAAATTGTCGGTTATAGAGAGGAAGTGAACCGGCCGATACCCGTTTTTGAAAAGTTAAAAGTTCAAAGTCATTACTAGTAACCCTTCAGAAAATTTAGCATGGTGGTCCGTCAAGCCATGCGGTCACTCAAAGTTCAACTATTTCCGGTTATTGCTAGTCCTAACTGACACACACGCACTATACCTAGCGCAGATTTCTTTCACACAACGTTCCCAGAGTAAAGACAAATCCCCTCTCTTAGGCTCCTGCCTATATACCCCCATCCGCATTCCACATGTATACGGACACTTATCAGAAATAGTGTGAAAAAATGTAATTATAGAATATATTTGAAATCTACCCGTGGGTAGCTTGACCTTCAAGATTTGAAAAAAGTGTTTAGCAAAAATTCTTAAATGGTTATCTTTCTTGCAATTGAATTTAGTTTATAAGCGCATGGTTAACAAATGTCCGAAAATTAACTTGTGATTCCCCAATTTCTGTCTTAATTTAAGCACTTTTTAGGTGACCTTGCTGAATTACAAATTATCGTGATAAAATTAGTGTCATCGTGTTCTATAAAAATTCCAGATTCCAGTGGTGTAAATTTTATTATTATTGGTGGTGTAATGGCAAAGTTATGAGTCTAACAAGATCTGATTTGAAATGTTTCAGAAGTTTGCTCGGTTAGTTGGTTCATAATTATCCTTCTGCTGCTTATATCGAAAAAGTGATTCTTTGAATTTAATTACGTGTTTTAACAGTTGTTTTATTTACGGAAGTGGTTGGTTTAATCGTCATTTAATTTTAAAAATACCACGTTGTGATTAGTGACGAAATGACTTTAAAATGTATATAAAATCTGTTCTACAGCATGGAATGTTCAGAAATTTTAGTATGTTATATCAGACTCTTAGTTCTTTTAGAAAATCTACTTTTTAGTTCAAGAAATTATCGAAAACATATTATAAAAAATGTTGAAAGTGTTCCACGAGGTTTTTAAAGTTTTATTTAAATGGCCCAAAACTACAGAATTTTAATGAATTTAGCTTTCTTTTGAATTATAATTATTTTGAAATTGCTTTACTCCATCGAAAAATGTTGAGAATTAGTGTAATAATCACACAGCAAAATCTATTGTTTGCAAGTTGGATAATAATGGATTACCCTATTCCAGGTTAATTTAAATATTCTTTACTATTAAAAATGTTTTAGTGCTTATATTAAGTGTTGTGGGTCCTTACTGCTTTTAAAATTGTGTATATATTGGATTAGGTAGCAGTATCAGCTTCTGCATGAAACGTTTCTTACTTCCTATACTGGCAATGAAAATTATATGTTTACTGGAAAGCTTAGTCTCTCCCTTATGCTTTCAGCTAAGCAAATTAGAATTTACTCAAATTCTAAGGTGCTTACACGCCCCTGGAAGATTGAAGTTATTTTCTTGAAGAGAAAACTGAGCATCTTGAAAATAAAAAGAAATTTTGAAAAATATAAATCCCCAAATAAATGAACTATCGCATCCTGGTTCTATTCTTCCTCTCCCTCATCCATTCTCAAAAAAAACAATTATTTTTAACAATATCAAATTTCTGACTTTTTTCACTCAAAATTATTAGAAAAACCTCAAAATCACACTCACTCTCAAAGTATCATATCAATATCAATGAAAAATCATACGTGTCAAACAAATTATCACCAAATATCAAAATATGAAATCTAAAGTTGTCACAAAATATCAACATGTAAAGCATAAATAATTACAAAATATCAACATATGAAACATGTCCAAACATGAAATATAAATAATCACAAATACAAATTACAAGAAAAACATTGAAAGAAATATTATCCATAAAACGTGAAAAAATTTCCAGAAAAATTGGTGAAATCTCAAAAACATAGAAATCAAAAATTGTTTTGTTATAGAAAATGTAAACAAATAGTGTTATAAAATTCCTTGTATTCCATTAAATGTCCTTTTAAATATTATTTTGTTTTCATTTTAACCTTAAATTATCACTTTTTTCTTTGTTACATATTACATATTTCCGTAGAATGGGTGAAAACCCAAATCCTGTTACGGTCGCAGACTGTGAGGCTCGCAAATTATATAAAGCAACAGCCTTATAGCTAGATCTGCCGTGAAATGTCCATTATCCCTGGTTCCTGACGCAGCAGGAGAGCCTTGGGGATCTCGGTCAGCTAGCTGGTCTGTGAACATACGAAACAGAAAAACACTAGGTATTAGTAGTGGCCAAACTGTTCTTATAAACTAACATATACACAGAAGAATAACTAAACTAAAATACAAAGGTGAACATATAAAATGAATAATTGTATTTCCACAGATGTTTTCAGGAAATGACAAATAGTATTAAATACAAAAGTGAATTAATATATCCAAGTAATAATACAAAATGTATACTTGGGCTTGGCCAAGTTGGTAGATCACTTCACTCTAACACAGTCCTTAGAAAAATGTAAGGAAATTCAGTGTCCCTACAGCAGTATACTGCTGTGTAAAGTTAAAGTACAAAAACAAAGTGTTGGCAACGAAGTTGCGTGGAACCAGTACACTGGTTCAAGGTCAAAATAGTGTATTACATCATACTTAGATGGTCAGCTTATAGCTGAAAGTAGTCTTTAAAAAAAAAAAGGTATATGTATGGTGTATGGGGTATGTCCCTGACATAACACTATCGTCTTATATTTCCATTCTGTTGTTCCCATGACTGATATTGAGTAATGGTTCATATGTTTTTATCATGTCAGGTCATAAATGGAAAATAGAAAAACATGAATGTGTAGCAAAGATAATAATAATAGAAAATAGCAAACTTTCACTTTCACAGGCGGTATAATTTTAGAAATTTTGGATGTTTTCTCAAGATCTTGGCAAGGGTCCAAATAAATCTAAGGCTAACAGTTGTAGTGATTCGGTGGGGATAATGGGTTGTATCTCCCCAACCCTTATACGGTATCCACTTTATTAACTTGACAAACTTTACAAATTTCAATAATTCTTGTAACTTTTTTATGTAAGTTTGAAAAATAGATATATTACTGAAGGAATTGAGTACATTTTTGGGGGCCACAGTGCCCATGGCTGAAGTGTTGGTATTTAATAACCCTATCAATATGATGCTCAGGTATACATAAATGTCAATGTGTGACTGAAGGTGAAGTTCGCTGGAATAAGATGCCATTTTTAAGGCAATAATATGAGAAAAGTTTGTGATCTTGATTTGCTGTGTTTAAAGTATCTATTACTTCCTTAAATGCTTTATCTAGTTGCTGCTCATGTTGCATGGCTTTAAAAGCTTGTTGTATTTCACTCTCAAAAGGTACTCCCTTAATATAATAAATATGTGGTTCCACCGCACCAAGTTTGGTATCTTGTGTGGAATCCAAACCTTCTGGCAAATGTGACAGTGTATCTGCCACAACATTTTCCTCCCCAGGGATATACTTAATTTCATATGTGAATTCCTGTAATAGTAATGTCCACCGCATTAGGCGGCCATGAGGTAATTTACATTTATGCAAGAAAGAAAGAGCCTTCTGGTCTGTGTATATAATGACTTTACGACCCAGTAAGAGGTATCTAAACCACTGGATAGCCCAGACAACTGCTAATGCTTCCTTCTGTGTGATTGAGTAATTATGTTGTGCTTTGTTGAGAAGTTTGCTTGCAAATGCAATCATATGTTTTTCTATCCCTTTGTCACTCTTACGCTCTTGAAAAGGCTCTAAACCTAACCCATAGTCAGAACTATCAGTGGACAAACAAATACATAGGTCCCAATCTGGTGAATGTAAATCAATATTCTGTAATAGAGCCTCCTTGGTTTTGATAAAGTCCTCCTCGCATTCAGGTGTCCACTTCCTTGTGGAATTTTGTTTTCTTAGTTGTTGAAAATGCTGGCTAATTAGGATCTGATTTGGAATAAACTTCCTATAATATCCACAAAGGCCTAAGAAACTGCGAAGCTGGGTATTATTTTGTGGTCTGGGGAAATTTTTAATAGCTGCCATCTTATCAGGGGCTGCTGTGATGCTGTGTGGTGTAAAGATATGACCTAGAAATTCTATTTTTAACCCACTTCAAAAAAAGGAGGAGGTTCTCAATTCATCTGGTTTTTGTTGTATATATGTTCAGCGATATTTTCGACAATTTTGAACCGATTTAAATGAAATTCTTTTAGTGGATAGGGTATACCTCCAAAGTAGTCCCATATGAATTTCATTGAGAAACCATCCCTTAATTTTTACACTAATCCACATTTTTTATTCGATCTCGATGAAACTTTGGACATATATAGCCAAAAATAAAGAGAAAAATACTGTCAACTTTTGGTTTTAAAAAAATGAACCCTTCTTCCCCTATCCACCTCTTAATTTTTTGCCAATTTTCTTTATTCAAAGCTACAGTTGACACCATTTAACTGATCTCCATTAATGTTGGCAATTACACGTTGTTTTTCATGGAGAAGGTTAATGACCAAAAAAATAAAAATAAAAAACCACCTCTCTCCCCTTTACACCCCATAATTTTATAGAAACCTACATTTCTTATCTGACTTTTATTGAACTTTGCCCATGTATACTTTAAAACAAAGAGAAAAATCCCGTCAACATTTGGTCTGCCAAAGCTACCCCGTCCCTCCTTCCATCCCTTTAATTATTGTCAATGTTCTTCATAAAAAGTTACACTTGACATCATTTGACCGATTATCATCAAAGTTGGCATATAATTTTTCATGGAGAATCTGACCAAAAAATAAATAAATAAAAAACCATCCCTCTCCCCTTTACACCCCTTAATTTTTATACAAACCCACATTTTTATTCGATTTCGATGAAACTTTGGAGAAAAATACTGTCAACTTTTGGTTTGAAAAAACTGAAGCACTCTCCCTCTATCCACCCCTAAATTTTTACCAATGTTCTTTATACAAAGCTACAGTCGACACCATTTAACTGGTCTTCATTAAAGTTGGCATATACATCTAATTTTTCATGGAGAAGGTTTCAGACCAAAAATAAAATAAAATAAAATAAATAAATAAACCACCCCATGTCTCCCTTTACACCCCTTAATTTTATAGAAATCTACATTTCTTATCTGATTTTTATTGAACTTTGTCCTTGTATAATTTAAAACAAAGTAAAAAATCCTGTCAACATTTGGTTTGCCAAAGCTCAACCCCATTCCCTCCTTCAACCCCATTAACTTTTGTGAATGTTCTTTATAAAACGCTACAGTCGTGATCGTTTGACCGATTACCATGAAAGTTGGTGCTTATATGTATTTTTTTCACGAGGAATTTGTCTGACCAAAAGATCTAAATACCTCCCCCTCTCCCCATTAAACCATTTAATTTTTATACACAACCACAGTTTTTATCCGGTTTAGACAGAACTTAGCAAATTTTTACTATGAAAAAAAGAGAAAAATAATGCCAACTCTTGGTTTGCAAAAACTGAACCCCTATCCCTGTTTCCACCCCCTTGATTTTTGTCAATTTCTTTTTAGAAAGCTACAGTCGACACCATTTGACTGATCTTAATGAAAGTTGGCACGTATATATGTAATTTTTTATGGATAAGATTTCTGACCAAAAAATAAAAAAAACTACCCTATCTCCCCTTCCCTTAATATTTGTACAAAACCCGTGTTTTAATCCGATTTGGTGGAACTTAGCATGTGTATACTTTAAAGCAAATAGAAAAAGAAAAATACTGTCCACATAACTTTCACAAAAACACAAATCCTATCCCCCTTTCCACCCCTTTAATTACTAGTCAATGTTCTTTTAACAAAGATACCATTTATTTCTGATTTTGAAAGAAGTATGCACATGTATACTGCAAAACAAACAGAAAAATACTGTCTACATTTGGTTTCGAGAGTCCAAACTCCATTCCTTCCTTTCCATCCTTTAATCTACAGTTTCTATCCGATTCTGAAGAAAATTTGCACACAAATACTTTAAATCATACAGGACAATTGTGTTTAAATTAGGTTGCAGAAGCCCAAACTCTCTTCCCTTCCACCCTCGCCCCCGCCTCCTAATTTCCAATGTTCTTTATAGATGCCCACAGTTTTATCAGATTTCCATGGAACACTGCACATGTATACTTGAAAACAAATGTGTCATAATGTCTCAACATGTACTTCAGATTTCAACTTGGATCCCAAGCTTTCACATCGGGAAAATCAATTAAAAATCTATATTTCCTGTGTGATGCTGTATCCAACAGATATATTCCAGAGACAGATTTCTGTATGTGGTATGTATTAATGCCATGATGTTACATGTTTCGGTTATCGACCAGCAGTTTTAACAGATGTTATGATACGATCGAAACATAGCCTGGACCACAATGTAAACTGACATTCCTTAACACAACACCAAATTCACCCCGTTCTGTAAGCTGTTGTGGTATATAAAGACACAACACTTCTTTGAAAGCAAACGCTTTAATCCCTGAGCTACCAGGAAGTTTGCAATGGGAACTGCAGCTGCATATTTAAAATACAAAACAAACTACAATACCACTAAAAATTTAAAAATAAAATAATTGTTTCAAAAAATATAAAAACCGCCTTCAAATTAAAGCACTAAAAATTTTAAAATAACTTCATGCGTTGCTTAGGAGAAAGTAAATCTAAATGGACAATATTTTACGTTACTATCATTGAAATTTTTACATTAATTAGTTATTTTTGGAGTCGGTGCCAGCGAAAGCAAGAAAATCAAAAAGACAAAAACAATAATGAATAACAATAATACATAAAAAATCATTTTACAGCTTACCTATAATTAATGCTAGAAACATGTTTCAACAAAACTGATACATACAGATGATACACCGATATTATACTAACTGTAAATCGTTTACTGCATAATGCAGCCTACCAACTGACACTGTAGTGCCAGAGATATGCCTGGATGAGCAGTAAGGCAGAGCCACAGATTAAAACACTGTTAATTTGTTTCCCTAAGCTGTCTCCCTTAATAACACTATATGCCTCACGACATGCTGTAAAACATAGGGATTTTTTTTTTTTTTTTGTACTCCCCATTTCGCCTCTAACACCAAAAGAAGTTCAGTAATTCGATCTTCGCGATGTGACAGCTGGCACCGACTCAAAAAATAACTAATTAATGTAAAAATTTCAATGATAGCAATGTGAAATATTGTCCATTTAGATTTACTTTCTCCTAAAAAAAATATTTTAAAATTTTTAGTGTTTTTTTTAATGGCGGTTTTTATGTTTTTTGAAACAATTATTTTATTGATGTAAGGAAAATGCACTTTTTAGGCTTAACTGTCATTCCTCCTTTTCTCAAAGCTGCCAATACTTATCTCAGGGTGTCCCAATGTTCCTCAATAGTTTCACTAGCAATGAGGATATCATCTACGTTACATAGAACTTTTGTAATAAATGAGGGCCTAAAACCATATATAGTGCCCTAATAAAATTTGCAAACTGCATTATTAAGTCCAAAAGGTAAAACTTTAAACTGAAATGAACGTCATTGGTAAATGAAGGCAGTATACCGTCTAGAGTCAGGGGCAATTGCTACCTACCAGTATGAAGAAGTTAAATCTAAATTGGTTAAAAATTTCTACCCATGGAAGTTATGTAATATTTCATCTATGGGTAACGGATGGTCCCTTTCTGTTTGTAAGTACTTATTCAATGTACGCGCATCAAGAACTAGCCTAACTGTTTGGTCTGATTTCATAACAACTACCAATGGATTATTATAGGGGCTATTAGACCTTTCGATGATCCCGCAATTTAACATTCTATTTATTTCTTTGTCAACCATCTGACGCTTTGCAATAGGTATAGGATAGGGTTTTATGAAAAATGGTTGACGGCATGAGACCTTAAAATGACATTGATAGTTGTGTATAAGTTCAGGTTGATCATTGAAAACATCCCCAAAAATATTTGACATCCTGCATTTATGTTCTTTGGGAACATGTTGAAGGACCCTTTCATTACATCATCCCCTGTTTTAAGCCTTAATTTATCAACCCAAAAACACACTAACTTATCATGGAACGCTGGTTCTCTGCCAATACTTACTTCTACATTTTTAAATACTATTTTAACTGAGGGTAAACCCTTATTTCTCTATCCTTGTTGCAAATGTATAGACAATCTCTGGGTGTCTAATGAAAACCATAGTGTATTTGTTGCACAGTCCAACGTAGCAGCTACTTGGTAAAGCCAATCAATTTCAAAAATACATTGAGGCTGAAGGCCTGGGACTACATAAACTTTAAACTCAAATGGGACATCCTTAATAATACCCTCTAACAGTGCTTGAATTCTAATTGGTTTAGGCCTACTCTTTTTTCCAGTTGCAGTAATTGCTGACATCTGATGTACATCTTAGTTTGGTATATGAGAAATAGAACTAAGTGCATTAAATAAATCCTCTGAGATACAAGAAAGATCAGCGCCCGTATCAAGAAGGGCATCTATTTTATTCCTTTTGCACAAATAGTTACAATTGGTACTTGGACCAAATTATCAGTATCAATATCTTCTTCTTCTAACAAATTCTCCCTGGGATTATTGTGGAACATGTTCTTTATGTTTAGTAAGGGAGGTGGTCCTACATTATTATGTGCCTCTGTACGGACCAAAACATTCGCCAAATCTAATTTTTTGAATGGTGTACCTCTTGCTCCGAGTTAACATGAACTAGTGCTTCAGCTATGTGTCCTACTTGCTCAGGGTTCGAAAAATGTGGATGCTGATTTACACCAGTATTAGTAGGTTCACCCCTACCTCTACCTCCGGAAAAATCCTCTCACATTAGGCCCTCCTCTATTGGCTTTGGTATAATTATTATTCTGATTAGTAGAAACCTGAGGTTGGACAAAATATTGAGAAGGTTTACTATTGTCATGAGTCTGACTAGTATTATTAGTATTACTGGCAAGAGGCTGTGGTGGTCTATTAAAGTTTTGATGTTGAGCAAAATGCTCTTGCCTATATTGATTAGAGTTTTGAGGAAATGAAGGTGGCATGAAATTATTATGAGGAGGTTGGTTAGTACTATTATTATTAAAGAACCTTCTACGGTTGGACGGATGTGCTCTTCTAGCCGCTTGTTGCATATCAAGCTCCGTTAAAATCTGTTCTGCCTCATCTATAGTATGTACCCTCATAAGAGCAAAAGATTCTTGGTTATTTCGAGGTAGCCTTCCTAAAATATAGTGGACTAAGTCTTCCTCAGGTATGGGTACCTTAAGGTGGCATGCTTTAACCACTTTATTAAGGAAAAAATCAGCTAATGTCATGTTACCTTCAGGGTTGTAAAATGGTCCAATAATAATGATATGTTTAATTGCATATCGTATAGTAGTTGACCAGAATCTATTCAGGAAGCACTGTTTAGATTGTTCAAATATATGACAAGATTGCTTATATTTTACACCCCACGTTCTAGAACTTCCATTTAAGTGTTGGAAAACTACTTCAATTTTTCCTAAATCTGGCTTCAAAGCTTTTAATAAATTCCACTGGATGTACTGACCCATTTTCTGAAAAATGATTCACGTCAATTTTAGTGTTGCCTAACAAGGCAAATTCTGATAAATGTGGTACAGGGAATCCCTGTTTTGTAAGTTGTTGAACCTTGTCGTGACAGTCTTTAATGTCAGTATGAACCTTATCCATTTGTGAACATAACAAATTAATCTGAGTAGAGCCAGCTTGTTGTTTACACTCAAGGTCAGTAACTTTTCATTAAGGACAGTATTAGCA
This sequence comes from Vandiemenella viatica, assembly GCA_031002005.1. Taxonomy (NCBI): domain Eukaryota; kingdom Metazoa; phylum Arthropoda; class Insecta; order Orthoptera; family Morabidae; genus Vandiemenella; species Vandiemenella viatica. The sequence continues at coordinate 100,881,637 of JARYHS010013630.1, read as the reverse complement.
GTATTATTGTTAGCTATATCTCGAGTTAGGGAAGCTGCCTTCTCATCTGTTTTAGTAGTGGTCTGTTATAATGACACAATTTGTAGGCAGCAAGTATCAACAGTGCTAACAACATCTTGTACCTGGTTATGAACCTGCTTAATATTATTGTTTGCTGTCTTCATGTTAGAATGTAAATCTAGAATATCCTTTTTAGTCGAATGAGTGGCCTCCTCTACCTTATGTTCAAGTGATTGAAGTTAAGAGTCAACCAATTGTGTATGTGTAGTCAAGGATTCTAGAGTTTCTATTTTAAAATCTGAAAACTCCTCTCTCACTGTGTTTGCTTGTGTTTTTTAATATTCAAAGTTATTATCCCACTGTTTTTCCTTCTGTTCCCATTTATCTTGTACAGACTGAACTGATTCATGAAAAGACTTCTCAAGTTTTTGTTTCCACTGATTAGTTGAGTTATTAAGGGTCTCAGCAAATTCTGTTCTAAGCTCATGGGTGTTCTGTTTCCATGTGTTCAAAATAGTTGTTTCCTAAAACTTAAGCTTAGTATCAATGTTCTTTGAATGTGTGGCTACTTGATCCTGAACTGTGCTTACAATGTGTTATATGCAAGTCGAGCTATCAAACGGCAGATCTAGAATAGCCAATTTCCAGTTGTTGTTGTTTTTAAGCACCTTAGAATTTGAGAAAATTCTAGTTTTCTTAGCTTAAAGCATATGGGAGGGAGTAAGCTTTCCATTAAACATATAATTTTCATTGCAAGTATAGGAAGTAAGAAACGTTTCATGTAGAAGCTGATACCACAAACCAATTCAATAAATAAACCATTTTAAAGACACTCAACATATAATATAAGCTCTAAATAAATATTTTTTAATAGTAAAGAACTTTTAAACTAACCTGGAATAGGGTAATCCATTATTATCCAACTTGTAAACAATAGATTTTTGTTACGTGGTAATTCCACTAATTCTTAACACATTGCGATACAGTAAAGTAATTTAATAATAATAATTCAAAAGAAAAATAATTTCAGTAAAATTCAGTAGTTTCAGACCGTGTAATTATAGTAAAAAATTTGAAACACTTTGATAAATACACTTTCAACATTTTATACCATATGTTTTCAGTAATTTCTTGGACTAAAAAGTAAGTTTTCTAAAAGAACTAAAAATCTAGTATAACATATTAAATTTTCATAACATTCCATGCACTGGAACAGATTTTATATACATTTTTAAGATTATTTCGTCGTAATCAACACATGGTAGGTTTCGCGATTTATTTGCAAATAAACCAAGCCACTTCTGTAAATAAAACAATTGTTAAAACACGTAACTAAATTCAAAGAAAATTCTGATAACTACACTTTTTCGATATAAACAACACAAGAATAATTATGAACCAGAAACCGAGTTAACTTCTGAAACATTTCAAACCTGATCTTGTTAAACAGATAACTTTGCCATTCCACCACCGATAATAATAAAATTTACACCACGGTAATCGGGAATTTTTATAGAACACGATGACACTAATTTTATCACGATAATTTGTAATTCAGTAGGGTCACTTAAAAAGTGTTTATATTTATAAAGAAATCGGGGAATCACTAATTAATTTTCGGACATTTTTAATCATTGCACATTCAAACTAAATTCAATTACAAGCAAGATAATTTTTTGAAAATTTTCACTAAATACTTTTCATAATCCTTGAAGGTCAGGCTACACACAACTAAAGTTAGAACACGTTCTATAATTACACCTTTTTAAATAATTTTTGGAAAGCGTCGGTATACATGAAGCAGGCGGCTGAGGGTATAAAGCTCACTGCTCAGACCGTCTGGCTGTCTTTACTGTTTCGTCTTTCGATTTCATCTTTTGTCTGTATCCTGGGAGTGTTGTGCAATGTTAACCTGTGCTGATATGGTTCGTGTGTGTCAGTTAGAGCAAGCAATAGCCGGAAATCGTTGAACTTTGAGGGACCTCATGGTTGACTTACCACCATGTTAAATTTTCTGACGAGTGACTGGTGATTATAGGGACAATAAACTTTTAAATTTTCAAAAGCGGTTTGGGTCGGTTTTCTTCTTCTTCATAATTTTCAATCTGTTTGGAAATGTTTGTTCAATTGCCTACTCAACTGTAACTGCTATTTTCTGAAATGTGACTTTGGAATAAAATTCGTTTTTTCATCAAGTGGATTCTCGAATATTTTGGTAGTGAACTGTAACCTTTCCTAAGCTTTTGGTTCCAATGAGCTTTGTGGCGGCCGTTAAGCTTTACAGTTGAATATTCTAGTCAGGCTCATGGTCATTTAAAATTATTTAGTCAAATTTAACAGAACTTTCTACAAGGTAACATTCAGCTAAGGTAGTGAAGCCCTATTCTTGCCCCAGTATAGAAACTTTCGTCCATGTTTTTTTGTTGTTGTTATTATTATTATTATTATTATTATTAAGAGGTCCATGCCAATTCTCCAAGGGATCCATTTTTGAAAAAGGTAGCGAAATGAATGATTGATTCTTCAAGCTTTTGGTGAAACACAGGATTATGTGCAAAAGATTAGCAAGTTCAGTATCATTTACATGTAAAAAGTAAAAAATGGGAAGTTATGGAATTAGTTTATTAGCAATGCCTGCAACTTTACTGATGGAAACAAAATGAATATTTTAGGCTGATAACGTGAGAGGAAACAATGTTCAACTGATATTCCTTTGCACAGAATTCACTTGAGATGTATTTGTTGAATGATTTTATAGGAGTTTCAGTCAAACTCACAAAGACTTGAAGTAGAAATTCTAATAGGTTACCACTGGCATAATTTCGATAATCAGCTGTTTTTATCCTAGTATATCCCATCTCATTTTCATAATTTAAAAAAAAATGGTCTTAGGTAGTTGCTTGCTTAATTTTGATAGTAAAATTGATTATACTTTAATCTAAGAGTTCTCTCAACATAATGTTGCAAATGTAATGAGAAATTTAGTAAGGTCATGAGTTAAATTACTGATGATAATTACAGTAACAATTAATGCATTATCACTGAGGTAAAAAGGGAGGGGAATACCGAATTGAGACTCGTATATAAATTTGGGTTGAAAGGATTTTTCTAACAACATCCTTTACCTGCACTTCTTCTAGTGAGTATAACAGTAAATGAATTCATTCATATATTGCATTGGACATAACTCGCTAGTGTGCTGCAGCACGCTGAGGTGCACACTGGAGAATGGTCTGGACCAGTAGCGGCTCGTCGTTAAAGGAGGCTGAGGTGGAGCTGCCCCAAAAGATATATTAAAATATAATGAAATAGAGTAATACAGAATTTAAATTAACAGAAAGAATTTGGAGAATTTTCCACACATGTTTAAACACTGAGATTCAATATTTTTTAGAACTGTTGATATAAAATAATGTTTCTCAAATGGGTAGTATTTTTAAGACTGCATCTTTGGAACATCATTACATTGCATGTTACAGAGGATCGGGTGCGTGGTGGCTTTTACCGAGTATAGCTCTTATGGGCTTGTAGTAGGTGCAGCTTGAAGAGCCTACAGCAGTTGTACCAACCCTGTCATGATTTTCTTGTAACGCTAGTTACAACGTAGGGAAATCAGCAGAGTGGTTGAACTTCCACTCTCGAATCCTTGTCTCTGTATCTCCAGTTTATGCTTTCGTGTGCCATTAATCAATGTTAAATATTTATGTTGTGACAATGTAAAAGATGTATAAACTGCTCTCGGGTGACTAGCCGAGACAAGAATGCGTTGCTACACGATATTTCGGCGACTCGATTCATTGCCGCCATCACCAGAAGATGGCGGCAATGAATCTAGTCGCCGAAATATCGTGTAGCAACGCATTCTTGACTCGGCTAGTCACCCGAGAGCAGTTTATACATTCTCAACGCCGAGAAAGACTTCGTTCTTATATAATGTAAAAGATACTTTTATGTTTTAGGCGTTGGCTATTGGATCATAGTACAGGTACACTAAGTTTGTAAACATTCCACAAGAGTGCACTAGAATATGGTAATATAAGTTTCACCATCTAGTGAGAATTTGTTGAACGATTAGATGAAATAAGTGTGTGAAACATATCATTATCTAAGTTGCTAAATGTGTTTGCTTGAGAAAGTGTGTTATTTGGAAGTTTCTATTTGTGAGTCTGTTGTGTGGTTGAGCCTGAACTCTTGTGAGTTATATTTTAATTTTTGAGAATAGCTGCAGCTTTCCGGCATTAAAGTGAAGAATCTTGGTATGCCCAGACCCGATCTTAACATCAATCAAGAACAAAAACATTTCAAATCCAAGCAAGGGTATGTTCGCAATTTCAGCAGAGCAATGTATGATTCAGCTGAGGGTTGTGTTGTTGTGAACTGGAAAATACATTTTTCTGTTTCTCATGTCTTGTTATGAATTTTAATTATAATGCTTCGACAGAGAATGGTATTACAGACTTAAAGAATTATGTATTTTGAGGCAGAAAAAAAAAAAAAAAAATCAGTAGGACTTGTGACAGAACAGAATAATTTCATAAGAAAATCATATTTTTGTGCCATGGAATTAAACAAAAAATGATATATTTACTCCAATAGCAAGGAAATGTAAGTTGCCATGGCAATAAAGAAATCAAGAGATAGCTGGAGGTTAGCGACGTACAGGCCGAACGGGTGCTTTGTTACCAGTTCACTGCTTAAGAACTTTGCATTCTTCGGATACTTTAAGACCGATGTAGTTCCTAGAAGAATAAGAATTGGGAACAATAAATGTAAATCTGTTAAAAGCGTAGAACTGAGTTATTTATAATTATAACTCAGGCGCGCGACATGGCGACCGTGACAGGACTTACATTTGTGTGATGTTAAGCTAATATGCTGTATGTATGTATGTTTTCATTAAGACAATACATGTTTTTTTTTTAGTTCATTTCATTATGTTGTTAGTATTAAGAAGACACTGTTTTGTAAAATGTTTTGTAAAAAATTCTAATAGGAACAGAGGAAAGAGTATCGCTGGATGCAAGGTTATTCTTATAAGTTTACCAATGTCTTTTAAACAAAGACATGGTGAACTTGAGGAGGCATGTGACAGAACAGAATAATTTCATAAGAAAATCATATTTTTGTGCCATGGAATTAAACAAAAAATGATATATTTACTCCAATAGCAAGGAAATGTAAGTTGCCATGGCAATAAAGAAAATCAAGAGATAGCTAGGAGGTTAGCGACGTACAGGCCGAACGGTTGCTTTGTTACCAGTTCACTGCTTAAGAACTTTGCATTCTTCGGATACTTTAAGACCGATGTAGTTCCTAGAAGAATAAGAATTGGGAACAAGAAATGTAAATCTGTTAAAAGCGTAAGAACTGAGTTATTTATAATTATAACCAGGCGCGCGACAGACTCTCTCCATTAAGATTTTGACCTAGGGGTAAAAGATTCGAAGCCTTCCCTAGCATAAAAACCACGAGCCGCCACTAGTCTGCACACAAGCCTAGGCCTCTAGTATAGACTGTTGTAACTGTAGATTTTAGGTAGTTTTCCACAGCCATCAAGGTGATTGCCAGGACAATCCCCATCTCCGTTTCATAAACTACACATTTCACAAACAAAAAATACACTTCTCATGTCACGAACACAGTTACATATATTTCACTTCCTCTAATAATACTTTCTTGGAGACCATCAGACATGTTAAGGATGGATTTCAATAGACTGCATACATGTAGAAGGATACACTCCATATACACTGATCAGCCAGAACATTATGATCACCTATCTAATAGCCATCTTTGGCACGGATAACTGCAGTGACGCATCTTGGCATGGAAGCAATGAGGCCTAGGAGGGAGTTGGCACCACATCTGCTCACACAAGTCATCTAATTACTTTAAATTCCGGGAAAAAGTTGGGGGGGGGGGCAATGAGCTCTGACGCTACATACAGTCACATCACAGAAGTGTTCGATCGGGTTCAGATCTGGCAAGTTGGCGGGCCAGAACATCAACTGCAAGTCACCACTGTGTTCCTCAAACCATTTCATTACACACCTGGCCTTGTTACATCGCACATTATCTTGTTGAAAAATGCCACTGCCATTGGGAATCATGGTAGTCATGAAGGGGTTTACTTGGTCTGTAACCAGTGTACAATACTCATTGGCCATAATGGTGCCTTGCACAAGCTCCACTGGACCCATTGATTTCCACATGAATGTTCACCAGAGTATAATTGAGCTGCCACTAGCTTGTCTCCATCCCTCAGTACATGTGTCAAAAAGCTTTTCCCCTGGAAAATGACAGATTTGCCCCCTCCCATCGGCATGACGAAGGTATCACAATTTATCAGACCATCCAATGTTCTACCACTGCGCCAATGTCCAGTAACGATGGTCAGGTGTCCATTTCAGTCATAGCTGCCGATGTCGTGGTTTTAACAATGGCACATGCATTGGTCGTCGACTGAGGAGGCTAATCGTTAGGTGTACTGTGTGTTCAGACAATCTTGTACTCTGCCCAACATTAAAGTCTGATGTTAGTTCTGTCACAGTTCGCCGCCTATCCTGTTTTATCAGTTTACCTGCCTATGATGTCTGACATCTGTAATGAGGGGTGATCGCCCAACCCCTCGACATTTGGACGTGGTTTCACATTGGTTTCGCCACTTGTTAGAGACACTCACCACAGCACTCTTTGAACACCCGACAAGTCATGCAGTTTCTGAAATGCTGCGGCCGAGCCTCCAGGCCAACACAATCTGCCCCCGGAGTGCTGATGACGCATGTAGACACGCCGCTACCTGAGTGCTGATGACGAATATAGATGCACCGCTACCTGAGTCGTGCAGTGGACTTCCCGCCCCATTTCTCAATAGCCATTCACAGTTGTGGTCGCTAGTTTTACGTCCAACTGTTTGTCTGTTGGGAGCCTAGGCTTTGCTCTACAGTTCACTGTTCATCAGAATTTACATTAGTGTTCTTTGTGTCCTGTATTTTATAAAGAAAAATGGCAAGATGTCACGGGTGCACTGAGGAAGAAATCATGGAGGTTCTTACGAGGAGAGAGAGAGTGGACGAACCTCTTGATTTTGATGAAAGTGATTGCTCTTCTACAGAATCGGAAAGCTGTAGTCCTAAACCATCCACGTCAACAGGGGTGACAATGTAGTCTCATGTTTCAACAAGAGATGTTAGTTGTTCTGAATCCAAAGAATCAGAAAGTGATAGTGAAACACCTATGAAGAAATTACGTCTTGGCGATAAATTTGAGTGTAAAGAAAATGATTATCAGCCTGTTAGTCACGCATTTGATGATACGCTATCGGGACACGTGTGTCAAATAGGGAATGAGCGAAGTATTCTGTCAGTTTTCATATTATTATTTACAGAAGAACTTATGAAATATATAACTGACGAAACTAATCGGTTTTATTTATTTACCAAGGAGAATACTCCATAATCAGTGCATTTTCGAATATCAAAGTTGAAAGATACTGGATATGAAGAAATGTATTGTTTCATAGCTATTTGTCTTCTGATGCCTCACTTGAAAAAATTGTAAATTAGTGAATACTGGACAAGGGATGTTCTTTTAAATACTCCAATTTTTAGTGAACTTATGTCCAGAGACAGCTTTTTGTTACTTCTGAGAATGTTACATTTCAGTGACAACTCTGCCAATATTGGAGGAGACAGATTATTCAAAATTAGGAACATTGTACAACTTTCTATTCTTCACTTAATCCATATCAGAAACTCTGCATTGATGAAAGTTTGTTATTATTCAAAGGATACTTATCTTTCAGACAATTCATTCCATCAAAACGGAGTAGATTAGGAATAAAAACATTTTTTATGTGATTGTAAGACTGGCTATGTGTTAGATTTAATTGTTTTTACAGGGACATTGTTCTCGAGTTGGTACAGTAAGGAGCCCATAGAAAATGGCAGTTGTTATAAATGGATATGCTAGGAAGAATAGTAAACTATTGAGGTAAATTTAAGAACCACGACGCTTTCGGCATAAGCTGTAAAAATCGATTAAAAACTACAAGCAAGATAATATTAGTGATGAAAAAAAGTGTTAATGATTCAGTTTGATTCTGCAGTAATTAATCTGCAGAGAAACTATGTAGTGAGAGCATTTATTCTGTATCAGCCGTGAGATGTCACAGTGCTTGACCAGGAATCATAGTTACGCCAGAAATATTCAGCACTGGGTGCGTGAGGCAGTGCGAGCCACTCTGTTCCCGTCGGCAGCTCCAGGAATAAGCACTTAGCACAGGTAGCGGGATTACGCTGCAGGCCGCAGGCTTCAGCGCGCCAGGTACACGATCCGCCATGAACTGTCAAAGGATTAATCAATGTCTCTTAATGCTTATGATAATATGGGATTTAATACACATAGATCGCCTTCCACAAATAGCATGTAACTTCAAATATTAAGTGCTTAAGGAGTATCAAAATTAATTACAGTAGGAACACAGCACAATTTCTCAAAATAACAATGCCTCCAATACTTTCACCACAAATCCTTAGTTATTGAAACAGTTTGTTCCGATAACTTTTCTCCAACACTTCTGTAAAATCACAAATCTTAAATTTCTGGTGACCATGCATCTGCTAGCAGCATAGCCTTGGTGTGGATGCCCAGATTGAAAGTTTGCCTCCTTCCCTGTGAATGGTCTGGGTGTTCTGTATTCTGTATTACAACGATGGCAGGGTAGCAATTTCTATCAATGGCTTTGGGGTTTCATATTTAAAGACATGTAAATGTCCTGAAAACAAAAATCTGGAACCTTTAAATGTTCATAAAGTCCAACATATTTAATGATGCATTAACAAACACACAAATATCTTTAAACCATTAAGTAAGTAGATGATGTGGAGGCATTATTTGAATACCTGCACATACTATTGCCCAACAAGTGAATTTACTAAAATTTAACTGGTGGGAAAGTTGTTTGCAAGACCTACTGCGACAATGTTGCTTCAACTATACTGTTGCGGTTTCGTTCGTCGTCCACCCACATCAACTCCCACAATGTTTTACTTTCAATCTCGCTCACTGAAATATAATGTGCATAGTTTAAACTCTTACCGCAAGTTCCTTCTAAAGATACAGATTCTCTTGACCGGCCACCACTCAGTTTCCAACTGAGAACATTTAAAGACTACTGAATGAATAAGCAGTTATTTCACAAAACTAATTTTAATTCATTGCCTTCAATTTTTCCAACACCACCAATGTTATAAACTTATTGGACTTCTATCACTCCAAAGTTGCAGGTCCAGTTAAAGTAGAACGGCTATTTGTACACCTTTTACTCACATTCACACGTTTACAACTTTCAACTTAACACCAACCACACTTCTCCACATCCTGCGACCGACTGCCCACCTTGTGCCTACCACAGCACACACCATGCGCCCCCCAGACATGGTGCCGATGACGTCACAAACCGGTGCTACTTTCAAACACAAAGTGGTACCGCTACAACCCCCCTTAGTTTATCCTTGTTATTGTAAATTTTCAATTAGCAATGGCAAGGGTAAATTCAAATTAAGTCCCCTTCCTTCTATTTACAATTTCCACATCTCATTCACACAAAATACAAAACTCCACAAATTGATGTAGCAATACTTACAAATATCACATTAACCATAAACTGCTATATTTTTTTTTAATTGGTTGGTGTTGGAGCAATATACAAACATATCAAAACAGTAATAAGTGTCAAAATACACATTGGTTCCAAAACTAAAATGTAATTAAAAGACAACCAATATAAAATGTCGTGGACATTAAGACATAAATTAGTTGAAAATGAATATTTCCTTACTGCAAACATGAAATACAACATTAAAAGCAAAACACAAATATAAAACATCATGAACATCAAAATACACCACAGTAACAAACAACTATAAATCATGAACATCCAAATACACTTTGGTTCCCAACAGATCATTCCTTACCACTAACATCAAATACACAAAAAGGCATTAAAGGATTACATTTTCCCCCCCATAAAACCAGCAAACTCTCTAGTCCTGCCACGGTAGACAGAATTATTGGAAACAACAACTCCAAAATATCTAGTTTTTCCATGTTAAATACAGTATTATTCCAAAACAAGAGTTAATTTAGCATCCACTATCCACACGGCTGTCCCATAGATCAAAATACAAATATAAACAAACAGTTCTGTCATCAATACACACATTTTTTTTTCACACTCCTTACCCTACACTTAAATTTTAATTCACTCACACCATGTGTAAGAGATGCTTCCCAATGGCACCTCTTAGAGAGCAAGTCCCTTTCCAGACATCACCACAGTTCTGACCATCAAACATCAGCAAAATTCTGTAACACATTTCCCTTCTAGGTTATTCACAATAATATTCACTAACATTAAAGTCATGTATACATATACACTTCAAAAAACATTTTACGGAGAAATCTATTCAAGTTTCAAACATCTATATGGTTTTAATATTCTTACATTGTAATTTCCCTTAAATCGGCCACTATCTGGATCAATTAAAGTGTACGAATTTTCATTGCATCTGCAAGAAATTTCAAATGGAAGTACTTTGAAATGGCAGCACCTCCCCTGGTATAAAAAAAGCAGTGTACTTCTTCAATTATTTGTCAATTGGCACCTGCCAATAGGATGAAGTGAGGTCCAAAAACGTTAAGAACTTTTTTCCTTGTAAACTTTGTAATATCACGTCGATTGGTTGAAGGTGGTCCCTTTCCGTTATTAGTACTTTGTTTAAATTCCGAGCATCTAGAACCAAACAAACAGATTGATCCGCTTTTGTGACAATTACAAGAGGGTTATTGTATGGACTATTTGATCTTTCGATCACACCCCACTGAATCATTCTATTAATTTCTTCATCTACTAACTTCCTTTTCGCTATAGGTACTGGGTACAGCTTAATGACAAAATGCTTGTCACTATTCACAGTGAAATGACATATATAGCCTTTTATCAAGCCTGGTCTATTTGAGAACACTTCATTAAATTCTTCAATAATAACCATTAATTTCCCCTATTGTTCGTGGTCTACCCCCTTTAAGACTTTTATTCCTTCTCTTTCCGCTTTTCCGTGCTGCATTGCTGACACACAAAATTCCACTAGTTTCTTTCGAAATGAAGACTCTTTAACATCACCTGTGCCATTTGTAGCAAATGACGCTTTAATGGAACCTATACTTTTCTTCCTCCACAAATTTTTCAAAGGTACTATATCTCTTGAACCCTCTCCTTCAAAATCAATCAAACGTTTACCACAATAAAGCCCAAAAATTCTGTATGCTTCGAAACTTTCCAGAAAGCTCACCAGGTGTATGTTCCGATCGTCACTAAATTTAACAATTTCAAATTTTTCTAGGGTATATACTGTAACCTTTGTCAAACCACCGAATGAATTTTTCTCTTGAGCATCTTTGATTTGGTCCTCTATTTGTACAAATTTATGGTCTTGGGACTCTATCTTGTGGTTAATGGAATGTACTTCAAACCCTATATCTTTGATCTTAATATCTAGTACTACAACCTGTTGAATTAACTTTTGTAAAGCGTTTGTTGTCTTCTGTATGATTGTGGAGTGTTGTATGCCTATTCTGTAAACCTGTTATCTCTTTTGCTAAAACTTTTACCTTTTCATCTAGTTTCTTATTGTTATTTTGTACTGTCTGTACCTTTTCCCCACAACTTATCAACCTCCCCTTTAAATCATCAATTTCAGTTCAGTGTTTTGTGAAAGAGTCCCTATTGCTTCGATATCTGTAGTTAATGTTCGCCTACCTTCTTCACAGCTATGTTTACAATTGTCTAATTTATTAGAAACACTCTCCCATTTATCTAACATGTCTTGACTCTTCTCCTTCATCTTGAAATCCCATGAATCCTGTAAGGCTTCTACATTACTACCCATTGTATCTGAATCTTTTTCAAGTTTTAGTAGTCTTTGACTGATAACAGCTAATTGATTATCCAATTTTTTGCTTATGGCATCATGTACATTTTGTGTATTTTGTTCGCAATTTGCTTTATAGTTATCAACTTTGTTGCTAAGACTGGACACCTGATCACTAATATGCTCTTTCAGATTGGAAATTTGTTTCTCTAATTTATCCATAGTAGCTAACTGACAAGTGGTTCTGTTTGTAAGACGGTTAATACTATCCGAGTGTTCTTTCATCATATTCATCAACTGCTTCAACATGTCATTTCCTAAGTTCACTGTGCCTTGCCCACCATAACGGGGTTTCATTTGAGGTAGAAGAATCATTTGCAAGTTCTGAAGGATTCACTAGAAGTGGTAAGGTAACATCTGAGATGTGAGAAGTTCCTCCTGAAATTTGGGTGGCCATTTCTGCATTATGTACAAAATTTTGAACGTCTTGTATCTGAATATCTAGTCTGGGAGGTGTAACATTCAGCTCACTGAAATATAATGTGCATAGTTTAAACTCTTACCGCAAGTTCCTTCTAAAGATACAGATTCTCTTGACCGGCCACCACTCAGTTTCCAACTGAGAACATTTTAAGACTACTGAATGAATGAACAGTTATTTCACAAAATTAATTTTAATTCATTGCCTTCAATTTTCCAACACCACCAATGTTATAAACTTATTGGACTTCTATCACTCCAAAGTTGCAGGTCCAGTTAAAGTAGAACGGCTATTTGTACACCTTTTACTCACATTCACACGTTTACAACTTTCAACTTAACACCAACCACACTTCTCCACGTCCTGCGACCGACTGCCCACCTTGTGCCTGCCACAGCACACACCATGCGCCCCCCGGGGCTCACCCTTCCGTGGCCACATACATGGTGCCGATGACGTCACAAACCGGTGCTACTTTCAAACACAAAGTGGTACCGCTACAATACGTAATGATTCTCCAAAATAACTTCAAGTCTTTAATATAATTCCATCAGCCACAGATTCAGAGCCCATGAATGTCATTCGTATCTACACATAGGAACACAAAATATCAGTTTGTTGGTGATACTTACGGAATGGATTGTCTTCATACCTTAAACTTGGCACTCTAACATGCAATTAGTAGGTGAACTGCAAAGAGGCTGCAGATCAATATAAGAGAATGCTGTGGATCATGTTTGGGTTTACTGGATGTTGTAGTTTCTATAAAAACAATGAAGTCATTGATTAACACAGTGTGAAGATAATATGTCTGAGATGGGAGACTCAAAGTAAAGTATCGCTGCCACAGTGACATTTCATGGATTTGTGCATGATTATGTAAACTTAAAAAATGGGATTACATGCCTTACAGTTGCGATCATTATCTATAAAGTGATAAAATCAATTTAAAAACGTGAGAAACTGCTTGGCAAAACAGAAGGTGGTGTAAACAAGAAGGTAAAGTTATGTGATTGAATTTTTTTATTTAAAAAGTCAAGTAATCATATTCACAGTGCAGAAATCTAAGTGTATCATTACTTTGAGGTATAAAAATACATAATTTAAAATTTTTTGGGTGGATGGGCTGCTTTACTTTTTAAGGCAATAACAAAAATTTTTTGTACAACTTTTACAGTGCCTGTAAGTTGCTGATAATGTACAGATTTACCATATAGGGATGCTTGGGCTAGATCCAAATCTTATGTATAAAACAGTATGCTGGCGATTGATTAAAGGATACATATATTTATGAGAAAATGGGATAGAACACATGTAGTAACTGTTAGTTTGGGTGGGTGGTATTACCAGACTAATGGAAGAGAAAGAGGTGAATGGTATAATTTTAACACAGTTACCAGTGATATATGTCTGTTTTTCTGTCATCTCTTCTAGATTCGAATGAACCAAGGAGTAACATTGGATGGCTTGTGCACACCACCACCACCAGAACTAATACCACCTCTCAAAATTATTGCACCTTGGTGCTTTAGAGTAAGTAGTATAGATATGTATTCAGTGGAATGCTACTTCATTTCAACATGAGTAAAAAAAAAAAAAATACAACAAGCATCCTTAGCAATTTTTTGATTAATTGTTTTTCATTTTTATCTGTAAAGGCATTGTCATTATCTGAGGAATATGCACGCGGAAAACTTAGTGCCCTGCGACTTCTGTGCCAGATGACAGTAACTCCACAGGATTTGCCTGCCCCTCGTGACCATGTATCTCATTTTTATAAGGTCCTACACCATGGGCTCATCGGTATAGATCAGGTTTGTTCTGGTTTTATTGCTGTATGTGTTGTTATATAACTAAGTTAAAGATAAATCAGATTTTTGAATGTAAACAGAATACTTAGCTGCAATAATTCTTGTTATTGCCTAAAAATTGAACAATTAAATCATTTGTTTTGCATGATTTTAGTTTGTAATATACTGGTTAAAATTCTGATCATCAAGACTTATCAGCATTGAACTGGTAAAAAAGTCTTTTGAATACATCACAGTTGTTTTTAAGAAACTATTGATCTATCAAAAGTTGTCAGTTATTGTTCACAAATTGGTTTATCAATTGGTTTCTGTGTTGTATGCCTATAGTGTGATATCATCAGGCACTATAGTTTTGTAAGTCAACATTACCTGGAATGGTTTTTAACGGATTGAGAACTGTAATTAATTAATTTTAATTAATACAGAAATAGGAACATGAAATTTTCATAAATATAATCATGGTGACTGTAAAAAAATTGTAAGTGTAAAATGTAATAGAATACAAATTACAATTATTGAAATAAATTGAAGTAGGCAAGTGTTACTAACCAAATTACTGTCTGAGGGAACATGTTATCTTGAGAGACCATGAAGGTAGAACCAAGAGAAGTGACACCAAATAGCAAATTTATGTTGGTGGCACTAGAAAGCAAAGATCATGTTGAGAAACATATTTTATTTTGGGTGAAAGATTCATCAACAAAAAACAGAAGTAGTAGTTCCTGTTGGCACTGTTTAGCAGTTTACAGTCCTGTTCACTGCTAATGGCAGCTTCTGAATGGCCATGAGGCATCACTGCCTGGCTTTTATTGGCTTCATATAAATCTGCCACTCACTAATAAATTTTATAGAGGAAACCACTGTATTCAACATTTAATACATTTATTTTACCTTGTAAAACATTTCATGTGAAAATACTTTTTTTTTCTCACTATTTAATGATGTTTTTAAATTTCCACTGTTGGTCCAGCTCTGATAATACTTTTCATACAGTGGTGGTGTTAATTCTGCACTAGTAGTATTGGAATGGATTTCATTGCATTTAGGTCATATTGCACCCTGCTATTACTGTTGTCCTGGCTCTATTAAAACCTAAACACAAACAATTATTGACAAAGTTTTATTTTATAATTTATTTGTTTAGTGTTTGATGCTACATGACATTTATGAAACTCAACAAAGATTGTCCTGTAATGATGAGACAACTCTCTTTTAAAATATATATGCATAGTTGTGCAGACATGGACCACCTAACTAGCTGGTGATGATGTCACTATATCAGGATCGCCAACCATAACTACTATAACATAACATTGAGGTGCTCAAACCAGGCCATTGCCTACGATGTAGTCAAATTCTAAATTTTTGAGACTGCCAAGAAAGGCATGCAGTGGGCAATCCTGCACAATGTGCGACATAGTTTGTGAAACCTCATTGTACAGTACAGAGAATCTGCTCATCCCCAGATATGTAGTTCAAGCAGTTCTTCCATACTATAATTTAATTTACATCAAATTTGAATCCTGAACAGGAATTGCTAACTTGAAACTTGCCCTCCGGTGTCTATGATCCCATTCCACTGTCCAGCTATCTTTAGGGCTGAAGGAGTTAGAAGTTATACTGACAGCAGTCTTCCAGGCAGGGTGTTGTCACTCCAACCATGTTTTGTGTTTCCTAATGTCTCAATGGATGGGGGAATTCTTGAGCATAGTTTGATTAGGACCTTTAGCTTTCTGAAATGCAATGGTGGGGTGTTGCTGAGCACTGCAGTCACTGGATAGGTGTAGATAGAAGAATGGCAGTTATGATGTACATTGTTTGGTGAAGCTGTACATCCACCCAATGGGTGTGAAAGCTATTGATCCACACACAATAACAGTATCCAGATGTGGAGTAAACAAAGGCTAAAGCTGTTATTCTTCATGTATTTGTATCAGCTCTACGTAAAGTTCCAGCCAACCCTTGAAGTAGATTGTTCTGACTTTTAAGCTTAGTTGTATTCTAAAGTTTCCTTTTGTAAGTGATGGGGCTGTGTAATGTAACACAGAAGTATTTTTTGCATATTGTTATACTTTAACATCTGTTCTCTGAACACTACACTTGGCTGGTAGTTCATTTGTTTGTTACTAAGGTGGACTGTAGCTAAATCTGTTATCTGCAGATTAGGTTGAAGGTGCTACCTTTGAATGTAGGTGCCCATTTCCCGAAGATCGTGAGTCAGGATTTTTTCAGTTTCTGTGAAGTTAACTCTTCGCATTGTGAGGCTGATATCATCAACATATACAATTTTGCGAGAGACGGTGTCTAGCAGGTCATGAGTATATAAGTTAAAGAGTATATGGGAGGGACCTTATTTAACTTGTGAAATCTGCTCCTGCTGAACTCAATGTGCACCTGGAACATGGTTACTTTACAATATTTCGAATGCATCATGTTGATAGCTGTTTCTGCAACATGAGGAAATACTGGAAAACAGAATTAAACATAAGTCAGTGACATGGGACTAACAAATTAAAGACTAATTGCTTCAGATTTTCTCATTAAATTAAGTCTTTCCAAGAAAATTTTAGAACTCACATGGAGAGGTCTTCAGTGTGAAAGTTTTATAAATAGTACACCATGTTAGATTTCTCGCCGTAAGGCAGTTCTGCCTGATGGTCCTCCATTTAAGAGAAAAAGGGGGGGGGGTTAAAAATTGTAAAAATTTGTTTGTGAATGATGTATACCTATAGAGAAGTCTGTTAGCTATCACAGCCAGTTTAGCTGTCCACATTAAGGCATTGCATCCATATGTGGGGGTGGTCCCAGATGTGATCGCAGCAACCGCTAACTTTTTTTGTATTTTTTTTTTTTTTATTATTCGCTTTTGTAAATTACAAATTTGTTTGGAAAAAATTCACATATTTATTTATTTTCCTTTGAGGTATAAACAAATGTTCCAAATCAGGAAAGCTGTTAAAAGAACTGTTTACATTTTTATTGGAGTTTGTCACTAAACCATAAGTCAGGAAGGAAAATGTTTAGTTATTGATCGATTCATGGGGTGGCCATGTTGATACGAAGGTTGTAAGGAGAATAACTGCTTGCATGGTTAGGGTAATCAGTTAATCACCTCAACTGTAACCGTGTTTGTCATGTGCTCTTGGATATTCAATTGTACTTAATTTTACGGCCACCACCACTTTTATCCCTTCAAAATGGAATAGGAAGGTTCATATAGCAAATAAAAAATCACTGCTTCTAAATTAAAGTTCAAAGCTTCACTATATTCTCAATAAACAAATGTTACAACTCCGAACAATCGATACACAATTGGAAAATCTTCACCAACATAGTTGACTGCAAGTTA
Organism: Vandiemenella viatica; assembly: GCA_031002005.1. Lineage (NCBI taxonomy): Eukaryota > Metazoa > Arthropoda > Insecta > Orthoptera > Morabidae > Vandiemenella > Vandiemenella viatica. The sequence continues at coordinate 100,864,063 of JARYHS010013630.1, read as the reverse complement.
TGATCAATAATCAGACCACACCAATCCCCATTGTTAAATGAAAGTCACATTGAAAAGATTTGAAACAGTTTGAATGTACTACAAAATTTTAAGATGGCTGCCCCCACCCACACATCACACACTGCTCTTCCCACCTCTCACCACAGAGCGCTCTACAAACCGATAACCTTCTTGGTCCAGTGGTTTCCAGCAAAAGTCACCATATAAGCCTGTCGCTCGTATAAATAGGCTCACTGTCTTTTAGCAAAACTCCCTCCACCAGGGTATGAGAACTATGTATTATTGCACCTTTATTTCATCATACTTTTTTACATTTTTGACTCCCAATTCTCCTATTGCTCTGAAATTATAACAGCATCTAGAATTTTTAATACATGTAAATTTTGATCCTTATGAAAATTTTTGTATCTTCAATAGTTTAGCTGTAAAAAATCATTTTCTGTTATACTCAAAAACTGCTTCTAATTTCCACAATTTTGCAGCTACGAGGCTGAAACAACTTTTCTTTTACTTCTAATTTAATGCTCTTTCATTTGGTACTAAGCAAAGTGGGTTTACTATTTTCTAACAGATTGGAATGAGGTATGACGCAATTGCCAATTTTGACCCTGCTAATAACTTTCTGATGTCTTTGAAACCTATTTTAAATAATTCTGCGTATTCTAAAATAACTGTTGAAGCGATTTTGAAGTTGCTGCCTGTTGTCTATGATTAACTATGATTTTCTAATGTGAATGCTACTTCCGGGTGCTACAACAAGCAACGCGAACTTGATTCAAAAGTTAAAAAAATCCCTTCTTTGTTTCATCCCAATTAAAATACTATATATCTCTTAATGAGACTTACTGGAAACCGTTTCTAGCAAATTGTAGTGTATTCTGAATATAATTTACTCCCTTGAATTTACATATATTACTAAATTGATTAATTTTTCCTCATGCCATGTGTCTAAAGTTACTATATAATGTTAGAAAAACAACCTTTAAACTTACTGAGCTTTCCCAAACTTTAGTATGTTATGTAAGCAAAAATTATGTTTCTTTCTTGATATAATTTGACTCCCTATATTCTTCCAAAATATGATTTCTGGAATTTAAAGTATGTAATTACGTGTTCATTTTCCATACCGGCTTTTAACTATTAATGTATTCAATCTTTTGAGTATGATTTCCTTGGTACACGGTTTATCATTTTTTTACTAGTTATAATCCAGAATATCTCTCAAAGTGAAGAAAATGTTTGCTCTTATGAAATTATACTGAAACCAAATATTATATATGCAGATCTTATTTTCAGTCTTTTTAGCTGTTTAGTTGGAAATTGACTTATTGCCAAAATTGACTGTTTTTCTTGATTTATTGCCTGAATTAACTAAGTAAATGACTCGTGTTGTTCAACTGAGCCCGCTATTCTATAAACAAACTTCTTTATGCAGTTTATGAAATTCTGGGTTAGCTTACACGGTTTATGATCAGTTCTTCCTAAGTGAAAATGGAAAGGTTACTTGGACGGTAAAAGTGATACTGCGAAAATGAACATATTTATGTCAGCCATGTGTGCCATGTAAAATATTAATGAAAAGGCTTCCATGTGTGTCAAAACTTTGGCAAGAAAATCATGAAATATCTTCTCGTGAAGAAACATTCAACTAGTCTCCACTTTTTGCCAATACCTGTTTTTTATTACATGATAAAATATGCATGGTATAATTAATATTAATAAAGTAAAGACCAGAATTTATAAATGTAAAGGAAATAGTCTTTCCTACTGCAATAACAAAAGTTGTTTCTAGCTTTTATCAAATGTTCCTGGTGTGCACGTAATTTTTGAGTCAAGTAATTGTATGGTTTATGTCATCCAGTCATTTGCATATTTCTCAAAGAAAAATAAAGAACTTGGTGCACTTGTTTCTAAACAAATTTTTGATGTCGCAAAATCAAATAGCAATGAGAACAAAATACGAAAAAAAAGTTAATGGGTGGTGGAGTCAAACACAGATCCACCCACTCATGAATATACCACCTTAACACACACTTCTAAACTTACACTAATAGCTAATTGTCTTCTCTATAGGTATACATCATTCACACACACTTTTTTAGAATTTTTTACCCCTGATTTCTCTTAAACAGAGGCCCACCAGATAGAAGTGCTTAAAGCCAAGAAACCTGATGTGGTGTACTATTTATCAGACTTGTTCATTCTGCTATCCCAATATTCACACTAAAAACATCTTATTGTTATTAAACAATTACGTTTTACAATATGTGGATTGATATATATAAATAAGAAAGTGTGGATGTGCTATCTGCCTCAATCATGCCATAATTGCTCAACTGATTTAAATGAAATTTGGCACACAGTTAGTAAATTATGTGCGTACTGACATAGGAGAGTTTTATCCCGTAATAATCAACGTTTTCTTTAGAAATTGTCATTATGAATTCGCAAACACCGAAGAGTTCCCTACTTTGTAGAAATGCTATGTTTATTCTTTCCCTTATACAAACATCGTGAAAGGTGAAGAAATAAAAGCAAGAATCTTTTGATATATATGCATGTGTGTGTTTAGTTTAAAAGTGCTGAAACTAATGCACTTGATAAATAATAGTTCAGGAGCAGTATTAATGAATCTACAGTACGGTTAAAAAAAAAATCAAAAAAAATCAAGGTTAAGTACAAAGAGATGTCTTCAGTTGCGGACATGAAATAGTTTGGCACCTCAAGTATAAGTTATCTAGCCTATCAGAATATCCTGGCCACCAGACATCCTCCAGGCCTCAACCTCCAATAAATGAGAATGAATGGTCACAGACAAATAGTTTACTCCCAAAATCTGGACCTCCCTGTTGCTCACCATGCCAGTACTCACACCACCCGCGACCTTAATAACTGCTTTACAGTCAGAGCCATTAGAGTACTTCCAAACACTACCTCCCAATCTGAACTCCGCAGGTGGGAATTGGCATATCAACACATCCTGGAGACATTCCCCAGGCCTTAATTTCCATTAATATCTTCCATCCTCACTGTATACACCCATCACTGGCCAGCACAATAGATTCATATATTTTTCAAAAATTTTCTATTATATATATATATTATATTTTTTATTACTATTAAGTTTTCAACCATTTTAATCTTTCTTATACTTGCGGCTATATTATCGTTGCTCCCCCCACCACCTCAGATGGCCTATTGCGTTCTATGAATGGGTGCGTCGAACACAAGTCTTGCGCAAGCCCAGCCATCTTCCTCTGTTAACTTGGAAAAGGGGTTTTCACCTGAAATATTGTATTTTCTTTGTTTGTGTGTTATTTTGTGTTACTGCTGCCCTCTTCCCTTCAACTTTGGTGAGTGTTGGGTGTATATTCCCTTTCTTTTCCATGTATATATACAAGGCCAATACCAAAAATAATAGGACTGATTTTAAAAAAAAAAAAATATTGAAGATATGTTTACGATTCCTTAATCCTCTTCAAAATGGCACCCTCGGGCAGCTACACACTTAGAATTACGCTGCTGCCATTGGCCGTATGCCTTCTGGAAGTCAGCTTTGGGGACGATGTTGAGAGCCCCTGTCCATGCTGCTTGAACAATCTGAATCGAGTCAAACCGCTGTACATTCAGCTGCCTTTTCATCCATATGATGCAGAGTCCAGTTGGCGGAGATGACTCGTCGGACACGATTCATTCAGTCTCACTTGCACGTAAAAGTTCGAATTGTCAGTTTCCCCAGGGGAAACAAATTCCTTATGAATCACCCCGTGATGGTCAAAAAACACGATAAGCATTGTCTTGATCTTTCATTTGTTCATGCGAACCTTCGTTGGACGGGAGGACGTGGATAGCAACTGTTGGCCTGATTCGGTGTTGCCACGTTGCTGCACCCCTACAGTCCCAATCTGGCTCCAACTGACTTTTTTTTAATTTCCACGGATGAAAAGGCAGCTGGAGGGACAGCGGTTTGACTCAATTCAGGACGTTCAAGCAGCATCAACGAGGCCTCTCAACAACTTCCCCAAATCTGACTTCCAGAAGGTGTACGGCCAATGGCAGCAGCGTAATTCTAAGTTTGTAGCTGCCCAAGGGTGCTATTTCAAAGAGGATTAAGGAATTGTAAACATGTCTTCAATATATTTTTTTTAAACAATCAGTCCTACTACTTTTGGTATAGACCCTGTATATTCATTTCAACTGATAATTCCAGAGGCATTATTTGCCTTAAGTGTTTAATAAGTCTTTCAGAAAGATTTTGTGTTTACACTCTCCAGCCTTTCCGTTTTTTATCAGATGCCTCTAACATGATCAAATAGTTGCCCAAAATATTGTATAGTTGTGTTCAATTTTTTTTACTTCTGATAATACATGCCTCAGTTTCCTACTTTTATTATGCTGTTGCATTTTTTTTCCTTATAATTTTTTGATTGAGTTTCATTAAAGCTTTTTTCTTTTGGTTTCTTTCATGAAAAGATGTTTGGTTTAGTCTTTAATGTAAAATATAACAAATATTTGTAACACCAAAATGGATATTGTGTCATTTTTAATCAGGTTTTAAAGTTGTCCTCTTCACTCATACTCTCCTGTCCTTCCCATCCTACTATCCTCAGTAAAAAATAAAAGAAAACATTACATAATTTTTAACAATGAAGTGTTATTAAAATCTACAGCATTTCTTAAACGTATACTGTTGGTATATAATTACAGTAATATGGAGACAGACAACAATGCTGTAAGCCAGTGAGTTTGGAGGTTGGTGGATAAAGGAAATCCATTACTTACTGAAGAGGGATTAGTGGGGTGACAGAAAGGTTCTAAGTAGATATTTTGGCTTGACATCTTAATCATGTAAAAGAGGAGATGAAATAAAAAGCAAGTCCTAAAATGGTACCTAAGGCAGAGACTAATGCATGATTGTTGTTAACAAGGTACAAGCTGTAGGGCTTGCTGTGAGACTGATTTTATCTCACACATAACAGAATGCTTATCTAAAATATTATTTGTTTATCAATTTTGTTTTGTTGTTGTTGTTATCATTCTTATCATTCTTTCAAATTCAGAAATTTTCTTTTTTTGCTTCTTCTCTGGATACAAATCAAAATGTTGCTTTAAACAAGAGACCAATATCTTTTCTCATTGTTTCTTTTTTTTTTGTCAACTCTGAAAAATGCTGCTACAACAATGAAACACACATTATCTCTCTCTTTTTTAAGTATATTTCCTTCCCATTTTTTTTTACAGGTTTGTTTTTATATTATCTTGGTTCTCTGGGTGGAGCCGCGTCGATTTCTCCACCCAGAGAACCAAGATAATACTTATGAGGACGGCGGAAGCCTGCACAATTATTTATTTGAATATTGTTTCATTTTACTTTTTGTTGATTAACTTGGCAATTCTATGTATCATCAGAAAGAAGTAAATACATTTCATATTATATTTTTTAATCACTTTAAAAATAATTAGCTAGGTTAAGACTACTTGATGTTGTTTCAGTACTTCTTATAATGATACATGTGCTGTTACTCTATAATAAACTTTTGTACCAGTAATATGAATTTCAATATTTTTTAGAATTTTGTGCAAGTGTTCTGTACAGGTGTAATCAATAAATAGTATGGTGTTGCACAGGCTGTCATCAACACCATAGTCCAACATTGTGGGCCACGCTTCTTTTCATTGATGTTACCAGGATATTCCTTGCTTATGTATGATTTCATTCATGCTGCTAATACAGTCCTCTCCTCATCAGACCTAGTGAAGGTAAATAAAACATTGCCTACATATTTTCTGTTATTATAGTAAGTTAACATATTTGAGTATTAAGTATGTTTTGATTGTATTTTTTTTCACCCACAAATTTATTTACGAATTATTTGTACTGTGAACAAGTATTATGCCCTGTTTGTATAATTCATTTCACAATGTTATCATTTATTCTACTTGCTGTTACGCTTTGTACTTTGTAAGTGTCACTATATTTGTGGTTTGCAATATGAAGATAACTATTAGCTTTTTTTTTAGGCACCTCGAGCTGAGGCTGCTTCCATATTGGGTTCATTGCTCTGTCTACCTAATACATTTCCTGATTTACCTGTATTACAACCAAGCGTGAAGGACTACTCTGTCAAGTCTTGTGCAGATGCAAAGGTTTGTAGTTATGATCTGCCAGACAAATTATTTTAAACAGTTAATTCTACTACTATGATTCGGTAACTTTCATGTTATCATCATATTCATTATTATTATATGTGTCATGTGTCATGATTACACTACAAAACAAATTATTTTAAACAGCTAATTCTACTACTATGATTTAGTAACTTTAATGTTATTATTATCATCTTCATTATTATTATATGTGTGATGTGCCATGATTTTTTTACCTACCTCCTCTGCCGTACAAATTGATTCTTACACTAAGCATGTAGGAAATGGAAAATTCTAACACTGTGGACAACACATTTTTTTTTCTAGCTATGATATGCTTGTTAAATTATTTTTTTTATATATGTTTATGTCACCAATGCTAGAAAACTTAATTGAGAATCCATAATTCAGTTTGAAGAAAATGTAAATTTATATTCTGTTTTATAATGCTAATTTATCTTCAGGCGGCACAGTTGTATTTTACATAACAGCAAAGTAGTGTTTCAGTATATTGTTATTCTGATGACATTATGTTTTTCTCTATGTTCATATTTTATCAGAAATTAGGAAGAATTTTTTCATTTGTTGATTAATTAATTAATTATGTTGGGGGTATTATATTGTTCTAACCAAATTTGATATAATTCAATTTAGTGCATTTTAGAATTATGGGAATTACAATAGTGTCAGCCATAAGGATAAACATATTCACATGGAACTGCTGAGGAAATAGATCAATAATTGATTATACTGTAGCAAACGAGATGACAGAATGCTTGCACAAGAGTATTACAGAGGCAAAGATGTACACAGCAATTGCTTTTTATATTTAAAAAAATTGATAATACCTTAGAGATGGAGTAAGACAAAGCCAACTACAAAACCTATAAAGTACATATGTAAAATGAAGAAAGTATATGTCTTCTCTAACAACAAAGACTTGATCGTATCCTACGAAATGTTCCAGTGCAGAACAATATTAATCAAGAATGGGAAACAATTGAGAGCATTGTTGTAACAGCTTCGTTAGAGGCTTTATGAAAACAAAGGAAAAGATATACTAAGCTAGGATTAAAAATATGAAGAAACAATGTTGCAAATATCATTTATAAGAAGTAAGAGTCATATCTGAAACAACTGGAAAACCCTACTGTAGAAAATTTGATTGACTGTAAAAGAACACAGGTGAAGCTCTGGTGACTGAAAGATTCTTGGTATAATGAGGCACCCGCTGCTTGCCAATGGCCTCTGAAAGGAGGGCAGAAGTGCGGGGAGTGGTTCAGGGCAACCTCTAGCCCTTGGGGTTGGAAACGGCCTCCAAAGGCGGATAAATCAGAAATGATCAACAGCATGGGGATGCAGAAGGCAACGGGAAATCACTGCATTAAAGACCCTTTGGGTTTCCCGAGGCAATGTAATCCTCTCAAATTACATATGATTGTTCAGGAAGGAGTCATCAGAATGGATACACACATTCTACGAGTCAGAGCGTGGAATGTTAGAAGTATGAATATTGTTGGTAGATTAGAAAATTTAAAAATGGAGTTGGAATGACTTAAATTAGATGCTGTTGGGATTAGTGAGATTAAATGGAAGGACACACAGGATTTCTGGCTGGGGGAATACAGGATAATTAGCACACAATCTGTCAATGGAGTCACTGGTGTAGGATTTGTAATGAATAAGAGAGTAGGGAAATAGGTGAGCTATTCTGAATAGTTTTGTGACACGATTATTTTGATGAGGTTAGACACTAAACCTTCACCAACCACGATAGTATAAGTGTACATGCCAACGTCACAGGAAGATGATGAATAAATAGAGAAAATATACTCCGAAATTAAGAATTATTCCAATATGTGAAGGGGAACGAAAATCTAATATTCACGGGTGGTTGGAAAGTGATAGTGGGAGAAGGAAAAGAGGAATACTGTAGGAAATTTTAGTTTAGGAGAATGAAATAAGTGGGGAAGCAGATTGCTGTGAAAGATGTAAACTACTCTTGGCGAACACACTATTTAAGAATTGTGCTAGAAGCATATACACCTGGAAACGTCTAGGGGATACAGACAGATATCAGCTTGATTATATCATGGTCAAACACAGATTCAGAAATCAAGTTCTAGACTGTTAAACATACCCAGGAGTGGACATAGTCACTGACCATAATCTGATTGTTATGAAGTGCAGGCTGAAATTCAAGAGAATAAAGAAGCAACGTAATCAGAACAGATCGGAAGTGAATAAACTGAAAAATCTAACATCAGAGAAAAGTTTGCAGAAATGGTAGATGTGGGTCTAAGAAGTAGTAACTCTGAAAAGGGCTCAACTGAGGATGAATGGAATGCATCGAAGAGAGAAATAATGAAAGCTGATAAAGAGACATTAGCATAAGGAACAAGCCGCCCAAAACCTTGGAACACAGAAGAAATTTTGGAATTGATGGATCAGAGTAGAAGTAACAAAAATGCTCAGGATGAAGCAGGAAGAGAGCAATACAGACAATTTAGAAATCAAATAAACTGGAAATGCAAAGAAGCAAAACAAAGATGGCTGCAAGAAAAGTGTGAAGAAATATAAAAGGAAATGGCCGTAGGTAAAGTAGATGTGGCATATAAGAAGATCAAACAGAATTTTGGAGAAATGAAGAAAAGAAGCATAAACACTAAAGCTGCTGATGAGAAACCTCTTCTAAGTTCAGAAGATAGAGCTACATCTACATCTACATTCATACTCTGCAAATCAGAAAAATTGTGGGTGGCAGAGGGTGCTAAGCACCAATCCTAAACCCGCCCATTCCAATCCCGAATAGTGCGAGGAAAGAAGGAATACATATAAGTATCAGTACGGCATCTTATTTCTCTAATCTTATCCCTCAGGTCATTGCGACCTAAAGAGGTTGGCGGAAGAAGTATTTCATTGCACTCGAAATTTAAATTTTTCGCCTATTCTCCAATAAATTCGAACGCAAGCTACGTCGTCTGTCTTCCAAACTATCCCAACCCAATCTATGTATCAATTCTGTTACGCTTTCATAAGGCACACAACAAGTCACGAATCTAGCGGCTCTCCTCTGCACCCTCTCAACTGAGTCAATCAGAACCTTGCAATACGGGTCCCAAACCCCACAACAGTAATCCAGATGCAGACACACTAGTGTTTTATATGTTATCTCCTCTGTTTGAGCATTACAATTCCTCAAAATACGACCTATGAATCGTAATTTAGAATTAGCCTTGCCTACGACGGAAGTTATTTGCATGTCCTATTTCATGTTGCTTTGTACTATCACCCCCAGATACTTCACGGAATCAACCGCGTCAACAGCTGAATTGTTTATTTTGTAATCGTGAACAAACTGATTCTTCTTGTTACTTATCCGCATTGCCTTGAACTTTTTGCAATTTAGTGTAAGCTGCCATTTACGGCACCAATCGAAAATAGCATCCAAATCACGCTGAATTTCTAAGTAATCGTCGGAGCACCTTATTTCCCTATAGATAACCGCATCGTCGGCAAACAATCGCAACCAGCATTTGACGTTGTCACCTAGATCGTTTATAAATATTAAGAAAAGAAGTGGACCTATTACACTTCCTTGAGGAACGCCCGAAGTAACATTTATCTTAGAAGAGGCTTCCCCGTCAACAACGACATACTGTGATCGACCAGTTAGAAAATCACGTATCCACTCGCAAATCTGAGCCGAAATACCGTAAGCTCGAATCTTCGCTAAAAGTCGGTTGTGTGGCAGAGGTAACCGATGGAAGTAATGCATAGAGAAACTGTATAATGGAGATGATTTGAACAACAGTGCGTTAGAAAATGAAATCGATGTCAGCGTTGATGACTTGGATGATCCTGTTTTAAGGACAGAATTGGATAGAGCTTTGAATGATTTGAGAACAAATAAGACACAGTTTTAATTGATGAGATTCTTGCAGAACTTTTGAAATTTCTAGGAGAAAAAGGAACACAAATATTATTCAAATTTATATCAAAAAGTTATGAAACGGGAGATATTGCTATTGATTTTAATGAAAGTGCCATCTTCACACTTCCAAAGAAAGCAAAAGCTGACTGATGTGAGAATTGTTGCACTATAAATCTACCATCACATGCTTCAAAATTACTGACTGGAATAATATATAGAAGAATGGAAAGTGTAATTGAAGGGATAGTAGGTGAAGATCAGTTTGTATTTAGAAAAAATCACGTTACAAGAGAAGCAATTGTAGCATTAAGATTAATACTTGAAGGGCAGATCAAGAAAAACAAAGATACTTTTATGGCATTTGTTGATGTAGAAAAAGCTTATGATAATGTTAGGTGGGACAAACGTTCAAAATTTTAAAGAAGGCGAGTCTAAAATATTGAGCTAGAAGGTTACTTTGTAATCTTTATAAGAATCAAGTAGTTATAATAAAAGTAGAGAATCATGAAAGACATGCATCAGCTAAAAAGGGTGAGAGACAAGGTTGTAGTCTATCCCAATTAATATTCAACTTACGTGTAGAAGAAGCAATAAAGGAAGTGATAGAAAGATTTGAATGTTCATTGTCTTGTTAGTATAGGTTGAGGATATTGAGAATTTGTTGACTATCATGAACAAAAGCTGAAGGAAGATTTCGGACTAAATATAAACCTAAGCAAGACAAAAGTACCGAGCGTGGTGGTGTAACGGATAGCGTTCTGGCCTCGCATTCGGGAGGACGGCGGTTCGAATCCCCGTCCGGGCATCCAGATTTGGGTTTTCCATGGTTTCCCCAAATCACTCCAGGCGAATGCCGGGATGCTTCCTTCAAAAGGCCATGGCCGAATTCCTTCCCATTCCTTGCCCCCATCCTTTCCCGTCTCTAAAGACCACGTTGTTAAAAGGGACGTTAAAAAAAAAAAAAAAAAAAAAAAAAAAGACAAAAGTGATGAAATGTAATAGAAGTGATACCAGTTCTAATAGAATAAATATAAAAACAGGGTCAGATGCGATAGCAGAATTTAGTGAATTTTGCTACTTAGACTGTACATGGTGGGTGAACGGTTAACGTTCTTGCCTCGCATTCGGGAGGAGGCGGGTTCGAATCCCTGTCCTGGCATCCAGATTTGGGTTTTTCATGGTTTCCCCAAATCATTCCACACGAATGCCGGGATGCTTCCTTCAGAAAGGCCTGGGCCAAATTCCGTTCCCGTTCCTTCTCCTCCGTCCCATCCTGCCTCTAATGACCTCAGCCGTCAACGAGGCCTAAAGCCATAAAAAAATAAAGCTACTTAGGAAGTAACAGTACAACTGGCCAAAAGCAGGAATAGCAATAACAAAAAGAACTTTCATGAAAAAGAGAAAGGTTTTAGTTTCAAATATTGATCTAGGACCCAGAAAGAACTTTTTAAAAATCTTATGTGTGGAGCAATTTATGGCAGCGAAGCATAGAATTTAGGAATATGTAAGACCCTAGGCTGATACCGGGGCGGTAGTATAGTCTTAGTGCCTCAACTAACAGTTTGTGGTTGACTCAAAGTTCTGTAGAAAATTTATAAATTGATTTTAATTTGACTTGACCATGTAGCCGGATAACTCAACTTAAATGCTTTAGGTCGCCACAATATTTGTTAACCCACAAATAGAGAAAAGGTTGTAAGATCACTACGTAATGATAAAAGTTCACTTTCCGAAAATTTCAAGTTTATTTAAAAGAAAATCACAAGTTCAAAATAGCATTTTACAGTTGAGTAGGCAAATCGAAAACACTTTACCAAAAGTTTGCAATTTGTGGAGAGATATTTAAACCGACCGAACCCCTGATGAAAATTTACAAGTTCATGTTACTAGTTAACCTTGCACGCCACACACAAGATGGCCGACTCGGTAGCTTCTCCTCAACCGTCTTTCCCCGCCCGACGCAAAACTTGTGCAGACTATACGCACATACTGCTCAGCTTGCAAAAGAACTAAAGATGGAGTATCATGCCCGCACCAGATTATATAAGTTCTATGACGTCACAACCTAAGCGCAGCTTTCTGCTGCCTCCTAGCAAAAATGTGCCTTAGCTAACTCGGTAACCAAACAGATATACGGTAATTAAAGGCTGACAGTGTTTAGACTTTTTTAATAGAGAATCAGTGGATATGCAGTGAGTAACTTCAAGTGCTTGGTTTTAAAGGTCTATTTTAACCTACGCGTATGAGGCGACCTATTTCCTGCTTGGGGGGAATACCTATTCTTTTAAGCTTCCATAATTTCGTCATTCCTGCTGAATCACAATTTATCTAAATAATATTTATGTCAACGTGTTCTCCAAAAATTCCTGAGTTGAATGGTGTAAGTTTTATTGAGATTGATGCCCGGATAGTGAAATTACAGCTTTGACAAGATTTACAAAAATGATATATGTGTTTTAATTTAATAACTTTACTTCTACTGCTTTTATCAAAAATGTAAAATTACCAGAATATTCTCTGAATTAAATTACGTATTTTGAAAGTTGTCTTATCGCTGTACCTAACTTTGATTGGCTGTAATAAATTCCTAAACTTGGCACATGGTTTCATGATGAAATAATTTCTAAAATCTTTATAAAATCGGTTCTACTGCATGGAACGGCCTGAAATTAATATATGTGATATTAGATTTTTGGATCTTTCAAGATATCTACTTTTTATTCCGAAAGCTTTCTAGGATTCTGTGATAAAAAATGTTAAAAGTGAAGTGCATCTAACGAAGTATTTAAAAATTGATTTGAGTTATTTACACGTCCAGAAACTATGCAATTTTAGTGAATTTATACTTTAATTAAATTATCATTCCTTTAAAACTACTTTATTTCATTTGAAAGTGTGCCGAAATTGTGAAATACCTAATATCAAAAACCTATTGTTTGGTGAACTGAATTATTGTGGATTATCACATTTCAGGTTAGTAGAAAGTTTTATATCATTATAGAAAGTTAATTTAGTTGTTTTATTAAATGTTGAGCCACTTTATTGCTCTTAAATCGGTTTAAAAATGACGAAATGCTCGTATAGTAGAAGTTCATTGTTTCAAAACTGAATTATTATTGATTATTTTATTTTCGGTTAACTTAAAGTTTGTTTACTGTTATACAAGGTTTATATAGGGCTTTTGTTAAATACTGACAGTCTTTACTGCATTAAAATTGGTTTAGAAATGGTGAAATTGACTCATAGCAAATTTTATTGTTTAGAAATTGAATTTATGTGAATTAACCTATTTCCGACCAAGATAATGTTTTCATACTGTCATAGTGAGTTTATTTAGGTCTTTTATTAACTTTTAAATACCTTTACTGCTTCTAAAAGGGTTTATTTAATCTGTTTGGTCATGGTATCTGCACGCTATATAAAGCGTCACTCCCCTAACCTATATAAGCAACGAAACTATCTGTTACTGAAGAGTTAGCTTCCTCCTATCTACCTAAAGGTGAGGAGCTAGAATTTAACAAAATTCTAAGGTGCTTACAAATAGCAGACTGAAGGAAAATTGAAGCATTTAAAATGTGGTGCTACAGAAGGATGCTAAAAGTTAAGTGGATGGATAAAGTACGAAATGAACTAGTTTTTTAAATAATGTGCGAGGAAATAAGTATGTGAAGTGTCTTGCAGAAAGTAGAGACAGGATAGTGGGTCGTATTTTGAGACATGCAGGATTCATTAATGTGTTAATGGAGGGAACAGTCAAAAGTAAAAACTGCTGAAGAAGACAGAGATATATGAAGCAGATTATTGAGGGAATGGGGTGTTGAGGTGAAAAGGTTAGTGCAAGATAGGAAGGGATTAGAGGATTGCATCAAACCAGTCGAAAGACTGATGACGGCATATATATATAGTAAACAATGAAATCAAAGATGCTAAGTAGCGAAAAGGAATTAAATTATGATAGGGAAATTAGCCACCACTTACATCTATGTTTACATGTAAAAATAACAGTAAACAAAATAATAACTCATGTTTCAATTTTTCACTCCAAAAAAATGTGTCTATGGTGATATATAATTTTATATTATTCTTTGTGTGTTCGTGTACCAACACCGCAGGAATCCCCTTCTTTGGTAAGCGGTGGTTTTTATCCTATCATATATATATATATATATATATATATATATATATATATATATATATATATATATAAATAACGCAATAATAATAATTTTAAATTTTTTAAAATCAAAGTGACTATGAAGTTCACATCACCTTAGGATAGTGGTGGTTCGATATAGGTAGTGGTTATGGAGGCAAAGAGAGGATTAAAAAAGGGTAAACATAAGTAAAAATAATAATAGTAATTGGGTATTATCTGAAGCTGAGACCAGGTGGTTGCCTTGTGCCCAGTTTGTACTGGCAGGCAATTTCCCACCTTCTGAGTTCAGAGGAGCTGCTGCTATTAGGGCGGACTCGGATAGCCCGGACCGTGAAACAAGAGTTGAAATTATTTGAGTCATGGGTTATGGCATGGGCAGCAACTGGGTTCTTGAGTTCCGTGTGAACACCGTTTGTGGGTTGCCATTTATTCTTAGGGAAAGTGGATTTGTTGTCAAGCCTATATATGAAGCCAGGCAGTGGTTGCATGTTAACTGGTAAATTACATGTGAGGTTTCACAGGTGGCGTGTCCCATGATAGGGAAGCTTTCACCTGTGACAGGGTTGGTGAAAGGGATGGAGTAATGGTGTATGTCACACATCTTGCATCAGGGTCTGTTGCATGGGAAAGAGCCTCGAGTCTGACTGTTAGGACGAGGAAGACTATGTTTGTGTATTAGAAGTTTGCTTAGGCTAGGAGGTCTGCTGAAACAAGTTCTAGGAGGGGCAGGGAGGATTATAGGAAGAATTGATCTCATTTCGGGGCAGGTTTGTATGAATCATAGCCCTGCCGGAGGATTCTGTTGATGGCTTTGAGGCCTGAAGAGTATTGTGTGACCAAGACTAGGTTGTGTCTGGTTTTTGCGAGTTTCAGATGACTTATGGGCTGATTAGATTGTAATGTTGCCTGTGAAATCTGTTTGTTCACCAAAGCCGGAGGGTGGTTGTGAGAAATCGATGCTTGTGAATTACTGTTTCAATAATCCATGATACAATATATAACAACAATGATCAGGAAAATTCTTTAAGGCAATTAAACTAAGGAAGGATAGGGAAACATGACCCAACACTTACCATAGATGAAGACTACTGGGACGTCAAACACACAAAAACATATGAGGCACAATATTTAGTCATATTCGTGCAGAATTGAGACACCGGGCAGAGTCAGATGTCTACACAGAGACGGATGTCTGGTGAATGGCATCACCGGCGAAGATGGTAGGGTAGGAGGGGGAGGGAGGGGAGGAGCTCAAAAATTGGATCGATAATCAATACTGTTGTACAGTATATTATCTTTGAAAGTGGCAGACCAACATAATAACTGAGTGAGGATACATATATAAAAATCGAATTTCGAAAAACTATAAATTAAAATATCAGAATATAGAAATGTAAATAGTAGAGATAGTAAGTGCTGGGTCTAGTGGGAGGAATTTATTGGAGATTGAGGCCAGGAGGATGTCTAGTGTCCAGGATATTCTGATATGATAGTTCCAATCTACGTAGTTCAGAGGAGGTTGTGTTGTCAGGGAAAACTCTGATCACCCTAACTGAGAAACAGGTGTTAAAATTATTCAGTTTGAGGGAACTGGCATGTTTTGCAACTGGATGGGCCTCTCATTGTTAGAATATACTGTCTGCCTGTGGCCATTAATTCTGATAGCAAGTGGGTTTGTAGTGAAGCCTATATATGAGCTGGAGCAATGGAGGCATGTAAGTTGATATATGAGGCGTGTTGTTATGCAAGCAGAATGACCAGTAATGGGGAATGTATCATGTGTGGTAGGATTGGAGTAAGTGGTAGTGGCTGGATGCATGCTGCATGTTTTATGATGGGGTCTGTTGCACAGGAATGATCCCTGTGGTAGTGAGATGGCTGAACGCTAGCGCTGCCGGCAGCCAACTCACTTCTACTGAGGAAGAGCCATGCTCGAAAATTCTATTCTTTGTGTGATCGTTTTTTTCGTGTACCAACGCCGCAGGAATCCCCTTATTTGGTAAGCGGTGGTTTTTTATCCTATCCTAATGTTCAATATATATATAGAAAAGAACAGCTATAGTCGGGAAATAAGTAAAAATAAGTAAGAAAGATAAAGAGACAAGTTTCCAGAATTACATAATTGATATAAAACATGATCTTCAAGGTAGGCAGGGAAGAGCTGAGATAGCTGAATAAAGCAGAAAATGATAAATTGTCCCATACCTGAAGGAGAGTGCCTATGACATTTCACTGCTTTTTTGGAGAAATAAAAATTAAGACCCAACACAAAGAAATTTTACTGTAGAAATTAACAAATATGTAGATCCAATAACACTGGATGAGCTAGAGAAAGCTATGGTATCACTGAAAAATAAAAAGACTCCGGTTGTGATGGCCTGAACGCAGAGCTGTTTAAGTTCTCATCAAATCAAGATCAAATTAAAACATGTTTATTGAGCTTTTTAAACTTTTTTTGGACATGTGGATATGTACCTGATGAGTGAAATGTAGCACTAATGTATCCTATATTCAGAAAATGAGATAGGTAAAAAACTGAAAATTAGTGAGGCATTAGTCAGTTGTGTAACACGTACAAAATATATGCAAAAATGGTGGAAAGGCTGATAAGTGTAATAGCAGAAGTTCTTACGAATGATGTACAGAATGGCAGACTCCATTCTTACAATGACCCAATTGATAGAAAAATGTTGAGAATTCAATATACAGATATATGTATGATTCATTGGTTATGGAAACGCATTTGATGTGGTGAATAGAAAGAAATTGTTTGAGATTACATTGACATAGGCTACCCCCGGCATATTGTAAGAGTAATACAAAGTCTGTATTACAACACATACACTAAAAAAATATAGGATAGGGAAAATAAACAGTTACCCGTCACTTACCACAGATGAAGGCAGGAGGGCGAGACACGTAAAAACACAAAAACAAAAGAATTACACAATATTTCGACTTTGGTCTTACTCATGTAGGAGGCGAGATATATGGCAGGGGGAAAGATGTGGTCACATCCGAGCCCGCAACATGAATGAAGCACAGGCGTAAAACGCGTGGTAGTGGAAGAATTTCCGGGAGGGGGGGGGGGGGGGGGAATTGGCTTGACCAGCGATAAAAGTGAAACAAATCAATATAATCTCTGTGTAGCTTAGTTCAAAAAGTTATAATTGAAAATAAAGGGAGGTAGAAGAATTTAAAATATATATATATGCAAAAAAAAAATATATATATATATATAAATAAATAAATAAACGACTGTAAAATGAAATGAGAGATGGCAAGTGACAGGTTTAACGTAGGTTTAGGCCTGGGGTGTGTCTGGTGTCAATGATATGTTGATAGGCTAGTTCCCATCTGCGGAGTTCTGAAGGGGTGGTGGTATTTGGAAAAACTCTAATAGCTCTGACTGTGAAACAGGTGTTGAGGTTGTTTGAATTATGGAAGTTTGCATGAATTGCCACGGGATGGTCTGGGTTGGAAGTATAAACTGTTTGCCTGTGGCCATTCATTCTGTAGGAAAGTTGTTGAGTGGTGAGACCAATGTAAGAGGCAGTGCAGTGGATGCAGGTGAGTTGGTAAATAAGGTGAGTGGTAGCACATGTGGCATGTCCAATTATGGGGAAAGATTCGCCTGTGACAGGATTAGAGTAAGTAGTGGTGGCAGGGTGCATGCTGCAAATGTTACAGCAGGGTCTGTTACACGGGAAAGATCCCTGTGGAGGTCTAGGGGAGTCGGCAGGTAAATACTTGTGGACCAAGATGTTGTACAGATTGGACGGTCTGCTGAAGCAAGTGCGGGGAGCAGTGGGTAGGATTTTGGGAAGGAGGAGACGCATTTCAGGGAAGGAACGTAAGAAATCATGCCCACGGCAGAGTATCTGGTTGACAGATTCCAGGCCAGGAAAGAACTGGGTGACAAGTGTTGGACCACGGTCAGCTTTAGGAGGTGCAGAACGAGGGTTGTGGGTGATGGCACAGGAAATTTGTTTTTCCACCAGATCATGGGGATTATTGGCGGGAAACAAGGGCTTGGGATAGTTTTTGGGAGTAACTGGAGATTGATTCATGATCAGAACAGATGCGTCTGCCACGGATTGCAAGGCTGTATGGGAGGGAACATTTAATGTGGAAGGGTTGACAACTGTCAAAGTGTAGGTATTGTTGTAAATTGGTCGGTTTAATGTGTACTGAGGTATGGAGGGTCCCCTGTCGTAGGGTGATATCTACGTCAAGGAAGGTGATACAGGTGTGGGAATATGACCATGTGAAATTGATGGAGTGATTATCATTTAATGAGTTGAGGAAGTCTAGGAGGTGGTCCTCCCCATGGGTCCAGATCATAAATATATCATCTATGTATCTGAACCACACGAGGGTACTGAGGGGGGAATTCTTCAGAAAAATATTTTCCAGACGGCCCAGGAAAAGGTTAGCATAGGACGGAGCCATGCGGGTATCCATGGCAGTGCCGCGTATCTGGTGGTAAATCTGGGAGTTGAAGGAGAAATAGTTTTTGGAGAGGATAAAGTTGGCAAGGGATATGAGAAAGGATGTTCTGGGAAGACTGTTTGGAGGGCGCATATCCAAGAAGTGCTGAAGGGAACTGAGGCCTTCAAGGTGGGGAATATTGGTGTACAAGGAGGTTACGTCAATTGAAACAAGGAGGGAGTCTGGTGGTAGAGGACAGGGGACTTTTGACAGACGTTCCAAAAAATGTGGTGTGTCTTTGATGTAAGATGGAAGGTTCTGCACAAAAGGTTGGAGGTGTTGATCCACCAAGGCTGAAATTCGTTCAGTGGGGGAACCATAGGCCGCAACTATAGGTCGTCCCGGATTGCCAGCCTTGTGTATCTTGGGGAGAAGGTACAAAGTAGGTGTGCGGGGATTTTGAGGGGTGAGAAGGGATAAGGATTGTGAAGAAAGACCTTGTAAGGGGCCTAGGAGGTCCAGGAAGGAGCGAATTTCGAGGCAGATGGAAGAGGTGGGATCTGTGGCATGTGGACGATAGGTGTTGGTATCAGAGAGCTGTTTAAGGGCCTCCGCATCGTAGTCACTGCAGTCCATGACCACGGTGGTGGAGCCCTTGTCTGCTGGGAGGATAATGATATTTTTGTTATTGGACAGTTCTCTCATGGCCCGGATTTCAGTAGGGTTGAGGTTATTGGAGTTGGGAATAGAGTTGAGGAAAGATTTTGAGGATAAGGTCGATGTGAGGAAGTCTTGGAACAGGAGGAGGGGATGATTTTGGGGAAGTGGAGGAGGGTCAAGTTGGGATGGTGGTTTGAACTGCTCTAAGCTGGACTCAATCTCACCTCGGCGGCTGTCACTCTCTTTTGTGGTAGCAAAGTGATACCGCCAGCGGAGTGTGCGGCAGAAAGCAAGCGAGTCCCGGACCAGAGCAGCATGGTCGAACTTGGGAATAGGCGAGAAGGAAAGTCCCTTGGAGAGGATAGAGAGTTGTGGTTCAGACAAGGAAGTGGATGAGAGGTTGACCACTGACCGTTGAGGTGTGTCTACAGGTCGGGCAGTGGCTCGAGGGATAGGTGGTAATGGAGGTGGGTGTGGCATATTAAAAATGTGGGCAAGACATGGGACTTTGGCAACCAGGGGAGGAGGTGGTGTGTGCTGCCTATGTGAAGGATGTTGGTAAGGAAGAGACAGGCCTAAAACAAGGTAGCTTTTCAATAGATTTGATAGCTTTAGCAGATGTTTTTGTGCACATTTCTGTTGCAACTGTCTGCACTCTGTGAGAATTTGTTTAAGATGTTGAGTTGGGGAGGGATGCATTAGACAGAGAATCTTGTGGAAAGACGAAAGTTGAATCGAATGTTGCTGGGCTTTTAGTAGATATTGCTGGAGAACAATATGGGTGAGAGTAAGCGATTGTGTGAAACGAAAAGCATGGAGAGTTTGGTGGAGTTGTGGGTGGCAACCGGAGACTGGTAGTTTTATTGTCAGGCCATTGGGGGTATGTTGAAAGAGAGGCATGATTGAATGAAAAGTATATGGGAGTGGAGTCTAGTGAGGTGGATGGCATGAAAACGGAATTGTTTCAAGTAATGGTAAAGTGGAGACATGATTTTAGAGAAGTTTATGGAAAGAACAACAGCACACGACCAGTTAGGAAGATAATGGTCAGTAGGTCAGAGAGCCACAATGAAGAGGGTGATCAATAAATAAATAAAAATAAATATAAAAATGGGGGGGGGGGAATATTTGGAAATTTCAATTTAAGCGGCCACAGGCACAACAGAAAAATCAATTTTATTATTTAAGCGGTGCCAAAAATCGCCGGAAAAAAATAAATATTATTAGCAAAATTATAAAACCAGTAAAGAATAAGAAATGTAGTGCTTAGTCACTACACCGACAATAAACTGAGCAGGCAGATAGTGAAAAAAAAAAAAAAGTGTGGTTAGTTAGAACGGCGCCGGCAGTATTGATACTAATTCCTGGAAAAGCACAGAATAAGGATAATAAAATATATATATGTGTATTGTTTAGTAGCCCAACCGCCAACAATACCCAGGAAATAAAACGGACTGAGAATTGAAACGCACGCAGTAACCGTAAGAGCGGGAAGAAAATATATATTACGAAAAAAACGCGAAAATTTTTTTAAACACGTGAGCAAAAGCAGTTAATGTGATACAAAAAGTTACTGATACAACGGAAATACGCATACGTTTAAAAGGCATGTGAATGTTGTGGAAAAATGTACATTAAAACGAACTTCTAAGGAAGGAATACGCTAATACAAGTACACAAAGAGCAAAAGGTGGGAATAAAATGACGGAGAACACCGACATAGGAACAAAAAAGGACAAAACAAGAAGGAAGCCATAAGGCAACAATTGGATAAAGGAAACGAAGAAACTGCCGCGAGGCATTGAAAAAAAGATAGGATAGGGAAAATAAACAGTTACCCGTCACTTACCACAGATGAAGGCAGGAGGGCGAGACACGTAAAAACACAAAAACAAAAGAATTACACAATATTTCGACTTTAGTCTTACTCATGTAGGAGGCGAGACATATGGCAGGGGGAAAGATGTGGTCACATCCGAGCCCGCCACATGAATGAAGCACAGGCGGAAAACGCGTGGTAGTGGAAGAATTCCCGGGAAGGGGGGAATAGGCTTGACCAGCGATAAAAGTGAAACAAATCAATATAATCTCTGTGTAGCTTAGTTCAAAAAGTTATAATTGCTCGCTTGCTTTCTGCCGCATACTCCGCTGGCGGTATCACTTTGCTACCACAACGGAGAGTGACAGCCGCCGAGGTGAGATTGAGTCCAGCTTAGAGCAGTTCAAACCACCATCCCAACTTGACCCTCCTCCACTTCCCCAAAATCATCCCCTCCTCCTGTTCCAAGACTTCCTCACATCGACCTTATCCTCAAAATCTTTCCTCAACTCCAATAACCTCAACCCTACTGAAATCCGGGCCATGAGAGAACAGTCCAATAACAAAAATATCATTATCCTTCCAGCAGACAAGGGCTCCACCACCGTGGTCATGGACCGCAGTGACTACGATGCGGAGGCCCTTAAACAGCTCTCTGATACCAACACATATCGTCCACATGCCACAGATCCCACCTCTTCCATCTGCCTCGAAATTCGCTCTTTCCTGGACCTCCTAGGCCCCTTACAAGGTCTTTCTTCACAATCCTTATCCCTTCTCACCCCTCAAAATCCCCGCACACCTACTTTGTACCTTCTCCCCAAGATACACAAGACTGGCAATCCGGGACGACCTATAGTTGCGGCCTATGGTTCCCCACTGAACGAATTTCAGCCTTGGTGGATCAACACCTCCAACCTTTTGTGCAGAATCTTCCATCTTACATCAAAGACACACCACATTTTTTGGAACGTCTGTCAAAAGTCCCCAGTCCTCTACCACCAGACTCCCTCCTTGTTTCAATTGACGTAACCTCCTTGTACACCAATATTCCCCACCTTGAAGGCCTCAGTTCCCTTCAGCACTTCTTGGATATGCGCCCTCAAAACAGTCTTCCCAGAACATCCTTTCTCATATCCCTTGCCAACTTTATCCTCTCCAAAAACTATTTCTCCTTCAACTCCCAGATTTACCACCAGATACGCGGCACTGCCATGGGTACCCGCATGGCTCCGTCCTATGCTAACCTTTTCCTGGGCCGTCTGGAAAATATTTTTCTGAAGAATTCCCCCCTCAGTCCCCTCGTGTGGTTCAGATACATAGATGATATATTTATGATCTGGACCCATGGGGAGGACCACCTCCTAGACTTCCTCAACTCATTAAATGATAATCACTCCATCAATTTCACATGGTCATATTCCCACACCTGTATCACCTTCCTTGACGTAGATATCACCCTACGACAGGGGACCCTCCATACCTCAGTACACATTAAACCGACCAATTTACAACAATACCTACACTTTGACAGTTGTCAACCCTTCCACATTAAATGTTCCCTCCCATACAGCCTTGCAATCCGTGGCAGACGCATCTGTTCTGATCATGAATCAATCTCCAGTTACTCCCAAAAACTATCCCAAGCCCTTGTTTCCCGCCAATACCCCCATGATCTGGTGGAAAAACAAATTTCCTGTGCCATCACCCACAACCCTCGTTCTGCACCTCCTAAAGCTGACCGTGGTCCAACACTTGTCACCCAGTTTCTTTCCTGGCCTGGAATCTGTCAACCAGATACACTGCCGTGGGCATGATTTCTTACGTTCCTTCCCTGAAATGCGTCTCCTCCTTCCCAAAATCCTACCCACTGCTCCCCGCACTTGCTTCAGCAGACCGTCCAATCTGTACAACATCTTGGTCCACAAGTATTTACCTGCCGACTCCCCTAGACCTCCACAGGGATCTTTCCCGTGTAACAGACCCTGCTGTAAAATTTGCAGCATGCACCCTGCCACCACTACTTACTCTAATCCTGTCACAGGCGAATCTTTCCCCATAATTGGACATGCCACATGTGCTACCACTCACCTTATTTACCAACTCACCTGCATCCACTGCACTGCCTCTTACATTGGTCTCACCACTCAACAACTTTCCTACAGAATGAATGGCCACAGGCAAACAGTTTATACTTCCAACCCAGACCATCCCGTGGCAATTCATGCAAACTTCCATAATTCAAACAACCTCAACACCTGTTTCACAGTCAGAGCTACTAGAGTTTTTCCAAATACCACCACCCCTTCAGAACTCCGCAGATGGGAACTAGCTTATCAACATATCATTGACACCAGCCACACCCCTGGCCTAAACCTACGTTAAACCTGTCACTTGCCATCTCTCATTTCATTTTACAGTCGTTTATTTATTTATTTATTATATTTTTTTTCCTCTTTATTTATTTATATATATATATATATATATTTGCATATATATATATATATTTTAAATTCTTCTATCTCCCTTTATTTTCAATTATAACTTTTTGAACTAAGCTACACAGAGATTATATTGATTTGTTTCACTTTTATCGCTGGTCAAGCCAATTTCCCCCCCCCCCCCCCCCGGAAATTCTTCCACTACCACGCGTTTTCCGCCTGTGCTTCATTCATGTTGCGGGCTCGGATGTGACCACATCTTTCCCCCTGCCATATGTCTCGCCTCCTACATGAGTAAGACTAAAGTCGAAATATTGTGTAATTCTTTTGTTTTTTGTGTTTTTACGTATCTCGCCCTCCTGCCTTCATCTTCTTTTTTTCAGTGCCTCGCGGCATTTTCTTCGTTTCCTTTATCCAACACATACACTAAAGCTAACAAGATGGTTGTTAGACTCAACACGAGGAGTAAGACAAGGTTACCCATTATTACCTGTGCTTTTTAACATTTATCTTAATGCTGACATTAGGATATGGCTCAATATGTACCTTATCATTTTAAAGTTATTGTCACTGTATTAAATACAATGCTCTTCACGGACAATCATGTGATCTTAGCTGAGACAAAAAATGACTTACAGTGTGGTTTATACCTAATGATGAAATATGAGAATTAAAAACTTTAAAATCTCCTCATAAAAAAATAAGTTATTGGCATTCAAGGGAGACAAACCAGTATGGGCCAAGGTTGGTATTAATGAGAGAACAATAGAACAAAATAACAAATTTGTATTTTTTGGATATGACATAAATTTTGCAGAAATGACAATGTCTGTACCAAATAACAGAATTTTCAGTACTGTGTGGAGCAATCAGACAGAATTTTGAGAACACCAGATATGATACATTGATGAAGACGAGATTTTTGAAAGCCGTGGCTGGGTATATGAAAAAGATGTGAAGAAATAAGGAAAGAATTGAAAAATTTTAATCTGAATGAGAAAATAAGGCATATAGGAAGAAATCAGTGAAGCATGTAACTCACGTGGAGGACGCCAGCCACCAAAGGTGCTGCTAAATTACAAACTAAAACAGGGAAGGACGAAGATAGGTTGTCCTAGGAAGAGGTGGAAGGCTAAATAAACAATCAATGGTTTAAACCCAGATGATGATGAACTCAATTGCATGGTATTTGCATTGTACTTTACTGTTTTCCACCAATATTAAGTAGTTCAGTTTGGCTGTAGAAGATTCAAATATATGAATGTGAGGTGGAGTATATTTTCTCTATGATCAGTCTATAATAATCACATCTATCTATCTCTTTTAGAGCAGGTTTCCCACCACAGATTGGGTTTGATATTACATTTTTGAATCATGTATCTTTGTCAAACTACCAGCTTACTGGCTTACTAGTCCTGTCATAATTTTATGGGGGATGTGGATGTGTTGCCATCTGTCTACAAAACATGTAATGTTCTTTGTGTACAAAGTGTAATTTTTGTTTGTGTAATGTGTAATTTGAGGCAGATATTTTCCAAGGCCTGGGTGATTGAAAAAAACAAGTCAGGTTGGCCATTACGTGGGGACCAGTGATCCTGCCCCACTGTACCTCCCTGACCCAGTGTCTGGTACCTTACTGCTCCGAGCCATTCTGGCAAATTGCATTTTAAATATACAAATACCCAAATCACTGCTGTTATTTCAGTTTCATGTATTGATTTTCTTCATTTGAGATTCAGATTGGATGTAGAAGTCAGCACTGTCTGTGACAGGATTTTGGCATCTTACTATTTTTATATTGTGGTAAGAGGGAGTGAAGGAGAGGCCCTAATCATCTTATAGTTTAAAATCTATCTCTCCTACATTTTTTAAGTCAAACTAATGGTGAATAGTCGAAATAATTACAGAGCACAAGAAGAAGACTGAAGGGTAAAATAGTTGATCACATTTTAAATCACTAAACTAGATGTTTTATTGTATTAGTGAAACAGTCATTAGCTTATGATTCATATTTTAGTTTTGCTAAATTTTTGTGTTGGTATATTTTTTTCCTTTTTTTTGAAAGGTATTAAGAATTTTCTTTAAAGCTATATATTTTCAAAACATATGTTGCTCCAAGCTTTTCACAGTTTCTTATTCAGTTTTCAGGTAAAACATACAAACTAAAAATGTACTAGTCAGTAGAGTTGAAAAATTTCACAAAAGATGGAAGTATTTATTCAAGGTTTTTTGCATCCAGATAATAATGATAGAAACCTGGGAATAAATGTTGAAAATGCCTTTTCATGGGACATCCTCGGTGCTTTGATATTTGCTAAGATAATATTCATCACAAAGACACATTCTTATTATTAACTGCGATGAACAAAGAATTTTTACCTCATACACACAATTTCTTTTCAAATTCTGTGAGTGGAGACAGATCTCATCTATGTTATAAAAAACATTTCTGTGGTTGGAAAAGTTGGACTGACCATATTGGGTGAATGGTATCAGTATGGCCTTGCATATGGGAAGATGCTCATTCTAATCCTTATCCGGCCATCCAGATTTTGGTTTTCCAAGTTTTCTTGAAATCAATCGAGGCAAATACCGGTATGATTCTTTCAAAAGGCAATTGTCAAATTCCTTCCCATTCCTTGCATTCCAGTCATTCCCACCCCATAGTGACATAGACGTTAAAAAGGCCTAAAGCCATGTACAAAAAATAAAAATAAATAAATAAAAAATGAAAAGTTGTGAGTTGGTGATATGATTAGGGATGAGAGAACGCTGAAGAATAGAAATGGTTAGGTCACCTTGTCACGGTAAAAATCAAGCAAATCATTACCAAAATTAATTAAATTGCTCACTTTCAGTATGCACTGTCAGCATGGAAGACCAGGGTTGCAAGATAAACCTAGTGTTTTATCATCACCTTATTCAACAAATATAGGTTTATATAATGTTTTCCTGTTCCCCAAGTTGAAGTCTATTTTGAATGTGACACACATTAAGATTTGGACAGGTCAGAAATGAAATGGCACTGTTCCTGGAATGGATGGTTCCATCGCTGCTTTTAACAGTGTAAACTGTGTGTCCATATAGGAAGGGGACGAGAGTCTGTTGCAGTGGACATACAGTGAATCCTAGTTTTGTAACAATAAAGATATTTCTTGCCAAGAGTATCATTATTTCATAGCATTACCTGGTATTCAAGAGAAAGATTGTGGTATAAACCAAAATATTAATAAAGACCTGAGTAAAAGGTCAGTTTTGCATTTTAATCTTGAGGGATGTGTTTTAACTATTATCAAGAAATAAACTCCACAAATATTAATTAGTCTGTGGTATAATACATAGAGCTGAGTAAAAACCTGTGAAAGATATAACTAAGGTCAATTATCAAAAAATTCAGTTTCAAACATTAACATGTTTAAGAACAATGAAGTGTTGTCCACATGGTGATATCAAATAGTAATTAAAGGTATTCAGACAGAACTTTATATTTGTTCTGTTAATGACCAGATAACAGCAGGAAGAGTAAACTGGATTAAACATGCTGAACTATGAACCATTAGGCTTGTAAGACACTTGGAGGCTACGAAAATGATTGACACTTGTGGAATGAGCTCAGAGGCTAATCTAAAAAGTGAGGAAGAGAAACCTTTATTTAATACCTTCTCAGAAGTGTAAATTTTGGGAAAATGTTAAACCAACTAATCAGATTTTACATAATACAGAAAATAATTAATTTTGCAATGGCTTTATATTTTATTATTTATTTAAAATAGATTGGAATAATACTTTTGCAGCTGTATCATTCCATATTTGCAAAATACTTGGAACAGAATGCTATTCATTTATCAGAGTTACATATACAATTGTTTTTAATGTTACTTATACTTCATTCAGTTTAGAGACAACATAGGTTATGATACCTTTTATTTTTTGATGAGTTGAAATATTTTGACTGTAGTTTACATTACGTTCAAGCACTGCTATTTGCTTCAAATATTTCAAAAAGTATATTTTCAGATTCTAGACCATTAAGCACTATCTTGAAAATAGTCTTTCATGTTATTTTTTTCCCCTCTACCTCTACATCCTAACATGACACTGGCTTTCCTTACATACATCACTGACAGTGTCACTAGAATTATACCAGGTTTACCCTCACTGGCAGCTCAAGGTCATGTTACCCTTGCCCCGCTCCTCACCTTCCTTTCTACCTTTCCGCACTTAATGCTATGTCAATGTATGCGAGTGGTAAATTTTCCCCTTTTGTATGCAGGGCTCCCTGATTGGTCGAAAGTGCTGGAACACGTATTAAGCCAGCACTCTCGATCAATCGGAGCGAGCGGGCCTACCAGCACCATGAACTGTCAGCACATCCAGGTGGCCAGGGGGCGGGTGTCGTAGTGAGCCCAAGATTTTGCATGCCATTCCTGAATGTATAAAGGAAGTTTGATAGGAAGCCAGTCTAGGCGGTCACAGTCAGCTTCCAACAGCTAGAAGAGACCTGACACCTGATAAAGACAGCAGAGCTAGCTGTTGAAATGTTGTGTATATTCAACACCTTCCGGCTGGACCCAAGGGGTTTTATTGCAACATACCAACATCTTTCATTGCCTGTTTTTAAACAAGATGCTCTGGGTAATCTTCAAGTCGTACAACTACAACTGAAGATGGTGATGGAGGTTAATGTTGCTGAATTATTGTGTATAAATAATAGTATTACTCGGTTTGTTTTCCATGAAACATTCATAAAAACCTTGAACATTTTCACAAGCTGTGTTTTTCCCTGCATCCAGTTTTGTGAGAATAATTAACCAATCAATATAGGGCAGTTTGAAGTCACCTGCTAGTATTATTGCTTGATCTGGAAGTGATTGAATTGTGAAAAAGTTCCCAAGGATATGGAAAAAGATGGAAATAATTAACTGAATTGATGAGACCATTAGGAACTATCATTCAGAAATAAAAGGAGAGAAATGTTATTTGAATGCCAATAAAATGAATTTCTGAGTGCAAAGGTAGGACGTGCATTTCAGAATGATGTGGATGGAAAAAGAATTAAGCAGAATTTTTTTAAAAAAATTGGGGAAGGGGTGTATCTTTCCCTTATCAACAAATTAGATTTCCTTCTTCTTGATGAAAGCGGGAATCCACCTAAAAGCCGCATGTAGGATGGCTGGTACACAAGTCCAGAATTCCTTGTCCCTTTTTCTGTCAATGCTGTTTATTTATTTATTGTCTTCCCACAGCTCTTCTTTATCTTGCTTCTGGCTGCTTCTGTGCTGTCTCTGTACTTTTGCTTGTCTACCAAACATTTGTCTTAGCCCTCCTGGTATTTCCTGTTCATTTCATACATTTACGGCCCGTGCAACTATCTTGTAGGATTTATTTGGCTTCTGTATTGATTTCCCAATCTTTAATTCAGATCTTGTTGCCTGTTCTTTCCCATAATACTTTATTCATGCATGATTTTCCTATAGTACAACTGAAAAACTCATTTCTCCCCTTCTTTCTACTAAGTTTTATCAGCTTATTTCATAAATAATTTCATTCTACTAAACGAAAATGCTCCAAACTATTTTCTTTCTGTGGCATTCTTCCTATTGCCCATTGTCATTTCATTGTGACTAAAGAAATATTGGATTACTTCAAACTTTCCCTTATCATTAATGGTGTGCTTTTCATTATAGTGTCCATAGTTAGTCACATGTTTTAGTTGAATTTTATTAACTCCTTGTATGTAAATCTGTAGTGGGCAATCTCTGTTGGTTCGTTCTGACTTAATATTTGCAATGTAAATTGTTACTCTTGGTGACCTGGCACTGGAGCAGGAAGTGAAATTCTGCTCATGATCTGAAATTTTTTTAGCAACAAATTGTATTTTTCTGTAATTTTCCTGGTAAGAGGTTGTCATTGCCAAATAGAAATAGTTTGACATACATACTATCTTCCACTAATACCATTGATTTAGTGGGGCTTTATTTT
The DNA here is from genome assembly GCA_031002005.1 of Vandiemenella viatica. Lineage (NCBI taxonomy): Eukaryota > Metazoa > Arthropoda > Insecta > Orthoptera > Morabidae > Vandiemenella > Vandiemenella viatica. Next base: position 100,834,493 of record JARYHS010013630.1, on the reverse strand, counting down.
GAAGTATTGGAAATTATAAATTAAAATTTGATTATTTTAAACCAGAAGAAAAGCTGTTCAAACAATATCAGTTGAATGCACTGAGGTGTTGAATTTATGTGCTGATGGTCTTATGAAGGCTTCACAATTTTTTTGGTGCTAAATTTCTTCCACATCAGGAACATTTCTAGGTTACATTTTTTCCTCCATTAACAATTTTAATTTGTCCACACACATAGGTGCACACATAAAGGCTTCAGGCAGTAACTAGCATTAATATAAAAGTGTATCATTTATTTTTGTTCTGCTCTCACACCAAAGCTACTGGAACAGATTTTATTTATTTATATGCCAGTTGACTGTGTACATCCAGAAATAATTCTTAACATCAACATATAAGATAATTCACAAAAGTCTTTTAATGTTGGAGATTAGTCCAGCATGAGATCCTCCAAAGAAGTTTATGTTGCTAGCATGTAAGTTAACTAGACTTAAAATTCTGTGGTATGGTCCAAAAGCAATATAGTTTGGTTTTATAGTATCCAGCAGTCTTCTTGTTCGAATGTCTAACCTAGAGCTGTTAAATTAGAATTGCTTGAGTATTTCTGGTGAATCAATAAGACCATTGACAACTTCGTTGAAAAAGCATTGGTCTGACAATTGCCTCCGACTTCGTAGGCTGTTAATGTTATAATAGTGATACACATCTCACACGTCTGTAAAGTTTTTCAGCATGAGGATAGTGTTACAGAACTTAAGCTGAACTTTTTCAACACAGCTAATTTGTTGATCTGTAAATGGTGGCCAGACAATTCTACCATATTCCAGTAATGGTTTGTCAAAGGCAGAGAAAAGTCAAAACAGTGTATTAACGTTTTTGAATTCTTTCCCAGATCTACATATGAATCCAAGGACACAAAATCCTTGCAGAGTTATGTAGTTAAAACATGATCAGAGAAAATAAGCCTATCATCATTCATCACTCCCAAGTCTTTTATTGAGTTAACTATTTCCACATTTTGATCACATAATGAATAGTTAACAGGCAGCAGGTTGTGACATCGGGAAAACACCAGATAGCACAATTTTTTTTTTTATGTTAAGGTGCAACTTATTTACCTGACACCACACCTCTAACTCAGAAATGTCTTATTGTTGAATATCAATGTCATGGCCACTGTATATATTGCTCTGAAGATCTTCATATCATCAGCATATAGCAGATTTTACACCAATTTTATTTGTGCATACGCTAAATAGGATAGGTCCTAGATGGGAACCTTGTGGTACACCAGAGGTAACAGTGTACTCATTTGACAAATGACCAATCACTCATACTTGTAAATGCCTATTAGTAAATATGTGAGCGAAGCCAGTCCAATGCTTTGGATCATATCCCATAACTACCTAATTTAATAACGAGAATTTCATGGTTAACCATGTCAAAGGCCTTGCTGAAATGTGTATTTAGGAAGTGCACATCCTGGCCTTTATTCAGTGCGTTAAGTGTGAAGTTAACGTAGAGTTAGAGATTGGTTGACATAGATCTTCTGCGAAAGATGCTGTTTTGATGCTATGATATTTTTTAATGCAAAAGTAAACTGTGGCAGGACGATTTTCTCCAATATCTTAGCAAGTGATGATTGAATGCATATTGGCTTATATTTGCTGATGTCAGATTTATCACCTGATTTATGTATGGGTCTAATGTATGATAGTTTCCATGTTGAGGGAAAATTTCCTGTTTCAAGAGACTTATTGAAGATGTGAGTGACAGGCTCGCAAAGTCCAATAGTACAATTTCTCAGCAGAATGTTTGGTAGCAGGTCATGTCCAGCACCTTTATTAATGTTCAGTAGTGCGAGTTCACAGAAAACATCATCAAAATGGACTTCAAATTTAGAGATGTCTGCATCTGGATATTTATTGCTATTGTCGTACGTAGTAGGAGCAGGTGGAAGATCTGATGGGCCTTTGTATATACTCTTGAAGTATGATGCGAACAGATTGCTGACCTTACTATCATTTTGATATGGTTTTCACAGTTTGAAAATTTGGGGTACAACTTAAAATGTTTAATGATGCAACATGACCTGGCACCAGAGCAGAATATTAAAATCATTTCTTGAACTTATGAAGGTTCTTGATTAAATATTTGTAACTGGGTGCATTCTTTTTGCTACTATTCACTGTTGGTTGCATTACAAGTTTATTTTTGTAAGAATTGACCAGCTTTTCTTAATAATGGACTCTGATATTGGTTGGTAATGAATCTCATTTGCTGATAGGAAAGAAACTTCTTATGTGACCTCAGTTTAGTACATTTTTTCTTCTTCTTTATTAGACATCTATCAATGTGTTCTATCTGCTTCAGAATAATAAAGTGGGCAAATGCAGTTTCATCTGGTCGTGTGTTTCCTATAGTAGTTTTGTTTGCTGCTTTTTTTTTTTGTGTTCCTGGACCCAAAAGTTTTGTTCAGTTATTCACAATATTGTTTATAAATTTTCAGAATTCTAATCGTATATAACTTGCACCTTTTAACAGTTTCTTTCAAAGACACCATACTATGGATTCAACATAGATATCAGATTGTGACATTAATTTGTTTGTGAAAAATTTTAGCCATTGTGTTACTGACATAATGGGAATTAAGAGTATTGAGTTACTGTTTTGGTGTTTAGTGCATTGATCTCCTATTGGATTTCGCACTTACTACCATTGATAACTTTTGATTCATGTTATATGAGGACTTTTTCCTTATTGAAAGTGTAATCTAGTGTCCTGTTTCCAGGAAACCATTAGCAGTTAGTTGAAATCTTCTTATATTCAGATTGATTTAATTCCCAGACCCAATCTTTGGTGGAAGTCTTGTTGATGTGCAGTTGCTCACCGATCATAGTAATAAAGTGTGGCAAGATTTCATAAACAACTACAATATGGAAGTCTATTCACAGTCCAATTATACAGGTTGGAACCATCTGCCAATAGACAGTATATGCACCTTTTACATTGGAGATACTGTCAGATGGGCAGAAAGAGCCTATAAGGTTTGCATAGGTACTCCCACAGATGCGGAACCTTGATAATTCCACTTCCTTGGCCAGATGCACTATGTTGGGCAGTTCAGTTGTGGTGGCTCAAATAACACAATCAATGTGGTCCCACATATTCTCAATTGGGTTTAAATCTATGGTGTTTGGGGGCCAGGAAAGTACAGGGAGCATATCCTGCTGCTCTTTGAACCATGCGTGTAGACAGAGAGTTCTTTGACCTATCACACTGATGGAAGATGCCATCACACTGTAACTGGATGGCATGAGTGGTAGCTAGCTGAAGTTACTATTCCTATTAATTTAAGTCAGGACTGACATCAGGTAATTATTTTACTATGAAGAAATTACCAACTGCATTTAAGTTTCATTTTAACCTCCACTCAAACAACCTAACGCTAGAATTGCTTATCTTGTGAAGCATATTTAATCGCCACTCTTCTTTAAACATACTTCTGATACAAGAAATCCTAAGCTAGCAATCTTATCCTTCAATCAAAATAGGATTGAATGTGAGATCGTGAGTTCTTTAGTCTACGAGTGTTAAATTAGACACAAACACAGGCGAGTTATATTACAAACCATTTAATATCAAAAGCCAAACTAAGTTTAGTCCAATTATTATCAACTAACGTGAATCTCAAGAAGAAATGAGACATCTTTGCGTTAATAACATGAAACTGGCTTCTCGAAAGGTTCATGCACAATTACCAACTTAACTCCTCAGGTATGCTTCCTATACTCAAACACATATTACTTCTCAAACACTGATAAATGGGCCAAACTCTATTACAAGTACACAACCAACCACTGATTAATGATGATGATTAAACCCTAACACTGGCGGCCAAATACACTAACAAATACAATGGAAGGCTTCGTCAATCTAGCAAAGTTACACTGAAGACCATTTCGAGCTACTTGTGACAGATTAATTATCTTGGAGGCAAACCAAACACTTTAGAAATATCTTTCAGCAAAGACCGAACGTTTTAGAGACAAACAAACTGATTTGGAGACCAAACTGAGGCTATCACGTGCCTTACCTGTAATAAGTGACTACATCTTTACTGCCTTTTTGCTCGAAGAGAAATTAAGAACGAATATGGTGCATACCATGGTTTTATTAACACAAAGCATGGCTAGAATTGCAAGTACGTCATACCACCGTGCTTGAACCAATAAGAATAATGGAACCGCTTGACGTCACACTACCACTGACTTGAAGAACTAAGGGTGGGGCCATTCGTACGGAACTTTCCATGCTAGAACTGCAGAATTGCAAGCTTAGCATCCCACATTATGAGTTATCTGAGCATGTGCGGCGTCACCTGCATTCAACTCTGGAGTGATCTTATAAGTTGCAACATCTAAAGACAAAATTTTACATACTGATTCTCAATAAAAATTAAATCCTATTACCTATCACCCATTACAATGCTGAGGAAAAACAATCTGCTTACAGGAACTTGGGACATGTTCTGTAACAAACAGATGTATAATTCAAATGTTCCATTGGGCCTTCCGCAATGATGAGTGCACCCAGGAAATTGCATGTAAACTTTCCTCAGGTCATAGCACTGATATATCCAGCTTGGACCTTTCCAGCAAATGTTACTAAGTATTTGTTTTCTGACATCTCATGCCTTATACACCAACATCCATCAGTCTGATTGAACATAAAAAAGGCACCTGGCTGTTGGTCAATTGTATGTCTCTCTTCTCAACCGTCTGTCAGCTATGTCTCATGGTGCACCTCGTGTGCCTCATCAGTAGTTTTGGATAGTTTTTTGCCATGCAATGTACCATTTTATAACAGTGACTCACAAATGGATTACAAAATTAGTAGTTTTGAAAATTCTGTCACATTTGTCCAGAAGCCAAAGATCGTGCCTTTTTAACACCTGATAAATCGCCCGTTTCTGCATTACTCTTATGATTGCCATTTTGCCCTCTTCCCCTTCAACAGTCTTTGTCTATTCTTGACTGCTAGTACTGCCACATGCCTTCTGAAATTGGTTATTTCATGCCAACATTGGAGGTAGATGGGGGTCACATTTATTTTGACACGGCTTTGTATGTTAGATATACAAAATGCATCTTCATGCTCTTAAGATGTATGTGAAGCTGCAAGTTTTATTATACAATATATTGAAATAACATTTGCCACGAAAATGAGTGGAAGCTATGGAGAAAAGGGCAGTGCAGATTGGTATGAGTTATTGTTTTCTACACGCTTTGTCTTGTTAATATCTAGAATGGCCAAATTAGTTTTATTGGGATATAATGTGTTTCACTGTTTACTGTGTGTGTTCTGCTGATCACAGATGGTAAGAAATTTTGATGACATTAGGATATTAGAGTGGAAAAACCTAGAGTCACTGAGTATCTGTCCTAATGTTACTTTCAGAAGCTGCTAGAAAAAAAAAAAGTACAACATTGTGAATTACTGCACCCTGTATGAATATTATAAATATACTGAGTCATTATCATTTGCTGTTCACAAAATTCTGTTAAGCATTGATATCATGATAATGGTGAAAGCTAAGTTGGAACAAATAATAATGATATTTTATGATTTTTCAAAGTGCACGTTGTACTCCTGGTTGGCATTACATAACTTTGATTACGTATACACCATTATTTTTTTTTTTTCTCAATAATTATTACTAGAGTGTCACAATTATATTTTTTTCAGATTTACTATTCATCTTCTCTGTGAATGAATGACATCACTGTCTGTCAAGTACTCTATGTTAGCTGTAAGCTGTTGTACTGCACACTTGCTGGTCGATTTGTTGTTGATGTATTATCTTGGTTCTCCGGGTGGAGTCGCGTTGAGTTATTAGAACCTAATGTTTCTTCCATCTTGCTGTGGCTTTTATCAGAGGACATCAGTTTGTAAAGTACCTTTTAGTTCACCAAAAGCACTCCCGCTAGCTATCCCCAGTAGAAAAATATTCCATAGATCGATTGTAAAGATGCGTATGTTGGACTTAGAAATTTTGAGAAGAGTAATTGTCAACTTGAAGGAATTTTCCTGTAATCTTTCCGACAATGAGGATTAACCATAAAAATCATTTTAAAGTGTATCTATCACAACGCAAAATGTTTATTTTAAGATATATTCCGGTTTGTTCAAGTTTTGAATCACGCGATCAGAAAAGTAAAAATCTAAGATTTGAAATATCTTCAAATTGAGTAAAGCTACAGCTGAACTTTTATCACCAGCTATAGTCAGCATTGTCCCCGATATTTTGGTAGTAAAATTAAATAATTTGGCAAAGTTTAATTAGTGGTTTTAATTAAGAGAAAAAAATGAACTTTTTACTTAAAAGGACTATTAATTTGAAATTTATATCAGTAGATAGCGCAAATTAAGATGATTACGAATATATAACGGTTTCGGTAAAAAGTTTAAGCATTTGTCTGGTAATTAAGTTTTTGAAAGTAGATTGTCGCTGATTGTTGTTGAAGCGTGTAAAAATTCCGCCAAGTTGGTCATGTGATAACTTTAATTTTAAGATTATACAAACCCTTTGGAATGTTAAATTAAATTAAAACAGATAGAACATGGCAATAGAAAGTCCCTGTAAAAATTTCAAGTTAAACTATTATCTACTTTTGGAGATATTAATTAAAGAAAGATTCGCCAAGGTCCTAGGCTCTGGGAAATCTATAAAAGACCTTGCTATAAGCTCATGTTGTCTCATTCTTACGCCGGGAAGTGATTGCGCAACTCTGCGCTAGTTAGAGGAGCAAATTGTTCCATGCGGTAGCAGTTTAGGCAAATTCCAACTTGCCGTAGTACCCACTAATGTTAGGGGGACTCAGTGAGTGTTTGTCTTCTCGTAGAATTGTTCTTAATCTGCAATCTTCAAAGAAACTGTTGTTTGATGCTTTATTCACTTATCTGGTACCGACAATGTACGAGTGAACTATTATCGAGAATATAAGTATTTTGCTATTCTCAAACAGTGTTAAGTGACTATATTTAAATTACCCTTTGCATTTGGGGATTTAATACGAATGCGTGGTGACCAGGTTAATTAATATTATAGGTACCAGAGGGTTACACATGGTCACGAACTTAATTGTTCACAGTTCAGGTGAAGGTGTTGCATTACCCCCGTGCAGCCTTTTGGCCTTACAAGATTTTAGATATGGCTCCACCTGGAGAACCAAGATAATACAGTGACCACGGATGCTTTCGTTCTTCTCAAATGCTGTTAACTGCTCCAGAAATATAGTGCTGCATCATAACATAATAACCAGAACACATGTGCTCCACTCCATGGTGTCCACCACATGCTGCCACGAAAAGTCCATTTGAGGCACTAATTTAAACATGAAAAGCATGACAGAGGGCCATTGGTAGGTTTCACTAGAACTGGCTCATTATTATTGTCTTGGATTCAATCAGGAAAAATAGTAAATTGGCATTATGTGTGATTGAAATCAAGTTCAAGAAAATATCAACAGTTCTTATTCACCAGATTGTTTCTAAAAGGTTCTTTTCTGAGTTTTTTCAATTGACTTTTCCATGCAGGAAGAAATATTAAAGTGGTCCATTGTTTCCTGAATGGGAATTAATCAGATTTGGAGTATCTCAAGGTTCTATATTAGGGCCACTATTGTTTTTAATATTTATATAAATGATCTACCCTGTGTTGCATCTAAATACTCAGAATTTATCTAATTTGCAGATGATGCAAACATAGAAAATAAAAATTTTCCAGATTTATCTACAGAACATATTTAAATTATGTCTTTGACCTTATTTACAGTTAATGACTTGTCTTTAAACTTTGACAAAACTGTAAACTGACAACTCTCCGCATCCTACAGAGCTAGCCTCTTATATCGGGATCAATGGAAAATGACTGTATTGTATTGTATTTCTCTATTCCGATTAGTTTGCTTTATAGTTTTCCACTGCATTTCTGTATTTTCTGTCTCTTTTCAGTTGGTCATTGAAGTCATAATAATGATGGTATATTTCTCTGAAATTTTAGAGGGAATATTTTCCAGATCTTCCAGAATTTATTAATCTTAAGTGGGTTGCATTTGTTGTCCTGATTGATTGTGGCGTGTACATTGACTTGAGTATAGCCCTTTCTGGTTTATGTGAGGGAGGGGATGGGTACATGAGTACTTTGGGCAGTAAAATCAACAAAATGGTATGGCTGATTATATGCCCTGTACTTATGTGGGATACACTTTTCATTACCCGTTGTCAAAAATACCCATTGTCACCCTTTCCTTGAGGGTTTAGTATCTTTGACTCTCAAAGGCTTGATTGTCAGTGATCTGGTTACTGGTAATGCAACCTGTACATTGTGTTGTTGTGTTAATGTCTCTGTAAGATATTACAGCTTATCCTCTTTGAGCCTTGGGCTGAATTAACATCCAGTGATTTCAGGATGCTCTAATTCATCCATAAGGCATGTTAGTGCAGACTTCACAGAATCTGAATGTCCTCTATTTAGTGAGGTTATAATATATATCTATATATATATATATATGTGTGTGTGTATATATATAAAACACACACAAAAATCTTTGTTTTCTTATTTTGTCTATAGTTATCTGAAAATATTTTCCTCTTTGTATTAATTAATTCTTTTCTACATTCCATTCCCCTAACCACCAATAAAACATTATTTTTATGATCTTCTGCAGTATCACTGGTTGACATATAATTTCGTTATGATGATTGTAATAAGTAGGATGTTGCTATAAGCCAGTATGAAGACTCACAGTGACAGGGAAATTAACTTTCTTACTTACCAGTATTGGAGGTCGGTGGACCACAATGATATAAAAATCAAGGCAGACTTTGATATGATTATTAATTATGTGAGAATAATGAATCATACAGTAACCAGCTCTTCTTGGGTTAGAGAAAAAATTAGGGTTTATGGAGTAACTTGCTGCATTTTTTTCATCTTCAATTTTATGATTAAGGTGTTACCAAAACATTGTTTTTGTTTTGCTGGAGTTTTTTTGTGGTATTATAACTGTGTAACCATTGACATTTTTAAGTGATTGGTTTGCTTTCACTGTCATTGTTTCGATTTATTTACGAATGTAAAATTGTACTGCTAAAAATCATTAATTTGACCAGGAGTGATGTTAGTCTTATAATAAAATAATATGTAATGAATATTAAGTAACAATAAGTCAAATTTTTGGGGTCCTTACATATGTCAGTTTCTCTGTTCTTCTCATTATTCAGAAACCTGAGAATCTGTTTCATTTCCTTTTTACTTTTCTCATCTAAACCTGTTGTTAAATATGTTTCATCAATTACTCTAGAAGAGATTTTATATTATTATTGAAGGGATCATGAAATGATATTCAATTGCAACTTCTTAATTTTCTTTCTTACAGGATCACATAGTACCGGTGTTACTAAAATCTGGTAAACGTGAACCAACTGGTTTAGCGCGCTGCATAGCTTTGTCAAGTTTGGGTATATATGTCTATCAAGAGCTAAGTCATAGCACATACCATCCACGCATCAAAGAGGCCATAAATGTCTTACTGCTGGCCCTTAGGGTAAGTTATCTGTGTGTACATTTTTCAAGTACTTTCTTTAAAGCACCAGTAAGTAGTTAATAGGTGAATACTTTTTTTGTAGTTTTGTGTTTCTGTATTGTTTGTGTTGTTGGATATAGATATTGATTATATGCATTTATTATTACTTTTATTTTACATCGATAGTGCATGCAGTTACTTTCAGTTGATGGATAGATATTATTGCTCGCCAACATATTTTAACAGGAGAGTAATACTAAGTTTTTCTTGAAAGATTTCTAGATTATACCTTATTGATTTCTTAATTTTTAATCCTTTTTGCTGCTTTAAGTATCTATTACTATTAACGAAAGAGAGTGAAAATGTCTGATGATATAAACGGATAATGGTGCTACCCAGACAGCCAGAATGACAAAAATACAAGCCACTTCTAAAAAACTTTAATCAGAATGCGAATTCAATTTTTTATGTAACCACTAAATATTGCTAGAAGCAACAGAAGGTTGCAGAACAGATATATTGGGTGTTATTATAAGAGCACAAGATTTGAATTATGCACCATTTTGGCGGTTATCATTTGATAGGTGCATGACAGGTTGATTGGAGACAGAGTTAGTAAACATAGGGCATAGCACGGTGGTTGAGTGGTAACATTCTGGCCTCACATTCAGGAGGACATGGGTTTGAATCCCAACCAGATTTGAGTTTTCTGGTCTTCCAAAATTGTGCAAATGCAGGATGGGTCCTTCAGAAGGCCATGGCCACATTCCTTCTTACTCTTCCCTTCTTGTTATATCCCACCGCAAATGACCTCGATTTTGATGAGGGGTGAAATCATGAGAATAAGCTAGTAAACAGTGAATGAATAATTAACAAATTTGAAATTACTGTTTCTGTTGCTGATTTAAAACATACAACATGAGCTCATTATGATCATTCAGAAGAAAACACCTTGGCAATTCATGAGAGTGCGGCTGAGAGTCAAGGGAATCGATTTATCATCGTGCAATGGAACTGGACGTTTCAACAGCGACTCTTCACTGTATTCTTACTGATGATTTGCGCATCTATGCTTACAAAATCCAATTGGCTCAAGGGCTTTTGCCAACATACCATGCACAGCAAATAAAGTTTACCATTGCCTCATTTATCATTGGATCAAGTGAATTTCAATTTTGTGGACAAAATCATCATCAGTAATTAGGCCCTTAATAGCTTTATTGAGAGGTAAAACTACCACATCTGGAGCTCAGAAAATCAGCAAATGATTCATGAGGAACAAATGCATCCCCAACGTTTAACTGTTTGGTGTGCATTGTGGAGTGGAAGAGTCAATGAATCATTTTCCTCTACAAACAAGTGAGGTAATGCATTAACAGTAAATCACAGACATTATCATAACATAATAACCCAGTTGTTTGTGGCTCAATTGAACAATATTGCTGTTGTAGGCAGGTGGTTTTACCCAAGACAATGCCACTTTCCATAGTGCTTTTGAAGCATTGATGGCCTTGCACAAGGTTTTTCCTGGTAGTGTCTGTTTTGGTGACCAGTATTGACAGCCACACAATCTTGTAATTTGAAACCTGTTGACTTTTTCTGTGGGATTTTCTGAAGTCTCAGGTTTACGCTAAGAAGCCCACAATCACCCAAGCATTATATGCCAAAATTGTACATTGTATCAATGAAATGCCATGACATTTATACAAAGCCAGAATTGCGTATTTTGCCTGAAGAGTATGATGGTACCACCAAAGCAATGACAGCCATTTACCAAGTTAGTTCCATACATAATTCTTAAATGTGTACATTATAAATCAATAAATACTTCAATACTTTGTTTCAGAAAAACATTTTCTTTTTCTTAAAAAAAATGAATACTTGATCTCTTTTTGTAACTCTCTTTATAAGAATATTAATGCACTAAAGGACACTTCAAGAGGTGATCAACTACAAGTAATTTTGTCAGTGCAGTAAGGAGACTGTGTGTTATAAAACAACCTTTATACGGTTTCTTGGAAACTGGTCTATGAGTAGCATTCTGTATCCCCCCCCCCTTTTTTACATGTATTTTCTGGAAACGTCACAATTATAGCACTTAAATCACCTGACATATGATTTTTGCTGAGTGCATTAAAATGATGTCGGTTGCATTGAACTTTGAAAGCACAATCCATGTGGCTTAAATTCTTGTTTTGACTTCGTGTTCATCTTGATCTACATATATCACAAACAGAATAATTTGACATGTTCCAGCACAAGACTAAACGTTTCACTCAAACTGCCCTCAGAAGGTCAGGTATTAAAGTTTACTTTGTTGTATCTTTATCACAGTTACTTTATAGTTTTGATCTGTAGTACTGCTCTGCCCTCACATTCAGGAGGATGCAGGTTCAAATCCCTGTAAGAGCATCCAGATTTCAGATTTGGGTTTTCAATGGTTTCCCCAAATCACTCCAGATGAATGCCAGGATACTGCCTTCGAAAGGCTAAATTCCTTCCCTTCCCTTTCTACAATCCCACCCTGCCTCTAATGACCTCAACGAGGTGTAAAGCAAAAAAATTTTTTTTGATCTGTAGTTATTTCTTTTTCTTCTTCCGCAATATTGGATATTTTTTTTTGGTTGAAATACCAGTGGGAATTGTCAGTTCTCAGGTTTTTCAGAAATACTCTGTATCATTCATTGAAGCGTGTGATAATATACTCAATTGAACAATGTAACAGGAATCAAAATGAAGTTGTTTTTCATGAAATTATGGAATTCTTCTCCAAAGTAGCTGCCTCCATACCTGTTACATACGAACAACTTCTCAGTAGAAGCCGGTAAGTGACGACCCCAGAAAAATTCTTTATCTAATACATTCTGGACATTTATTTTGCATCTGAGGAATTACTTACTTGCTGGATGAAATCGTATTTACAATCTAAATTTACTATTCAAATTTTTTAATCATTTTTATTCTTACTTTATTTATTATTATTATTATTATTAATCATATCATTGTTTATTGATTGTAATTATCATAATAATTATTATTTCTTTACACTTCCGTTGATAGTATGGTTCCATAATAATTATTTTATCATTTTGTGGTTCATGCTACTACCTCCCTTCCTTTGTAATCAGTAACCATGTCAACCCACTCGCATAGAATGGTTTGAAAATAAGCATGAATCAGACTTGCTTTGTGTTTCTGTTTTATATCCTGCTGTCACAATTAAGGTGTCACTCAGAATACTGATTTTTTTTTCCCGTCTCTCCTGCAAATTTATTGAGTGATATGTTTACTTATACAATCCATGTTTGTTTTGAAATGTCCAATAGTGTCAAAATGTACTTCCATAAATTTTTAGATCTTTGGTAAGTTGCTTTTGACTAAAGACGGAGAGCAATGACAGCATGAGGAACACAAATCTTTGGGCCTACTCATTCTTTAGCAGTGTGCATGTTAAATTATCACTAAACAAAGGCATATGGGTGCACTCCTGATTACTTTTGCTTTTTTGCAATCGGTGCCTCTGTGATAACATCATTCTCCACCTTTAACATGGTTATGGTCTCAGCTATCCTTTCTTCCCTGTGTAGCCCAAAAGATTATGATGCATAATGTCCATGAGAAGTTGGATACTTTTAAATAAAAGTTTCTTTATTTTTTTAAATCAAATTCTGGGATTAAAACCTGGGAAACAATATGACTTCTCAAATTTCTGTAGTATAATCAGGGTTTCTTTCATTTCCACTGAGATATTTCTTCATTTTGGAAAAGAGAAATAAGCCAGCAGGGTCTAAATCTGGGGAAATATCAGGAGACTAGTATTTTTCTGCTGCTTCGCGCATGCGCAAACCTTAGTATGTACAGAAATGCTTTACCCTTTTCATTATAGTACCAAATATTAACATGTAAAAGCAAAAAAATGTAAATTTAATTTTAAAACTTTCTCTTCTTTTAGTTATTACCTCAGATTTGGTTTTCTTACTGATTAGTCCAGTAACGGGGGCGCAAAAAGGAAGTCTCACAAACATTATATCACGTAGAAGATTTTTTTTTTCTTATCTTGTATATATTGGTGAGAGTATGCAGAAACCAAGTTTTCGACCTCCAATACCCTCGGCACAATTTTCTGTGGCCAAAAAACATAAAAATTTTGGTAATTTTTTCAGTTTTTCGTCTATAACTCCTTCCTGATGAGTCCTAGCAAGAAATACTCTATTTCCAATTTGAAAGAGGACAAAATTTCCTACAACTTTCGTACTAGAAGCTTTTTTCTAAACTCAAAACTAAGTGAGCTACAGTTCTTGAAAAATCAGCAAAATTTCACACTTTTCCCTAAAAGTTGAGTTTTTACCTACTTTGTCGCTCAAAATGTTGTTCAAACCCGGTAAATATAACTGATATATATGTGTTTCTGTATGGCATAGTATATACATATGTACTATACTTTGATTACTGATGGTCAATTCAGTAGTCATATAGCATTGTTTTGCCGAGAGATCCCGAAGGATTGTGTGGCCGCCAGGTGACAGTGCTTTCGAAACGCGGCGTATTGCACTCCTGGTGGCTATCTAACCTGTCCAAGTAATAGTACAGAATGTAGGGAACCTACAGCTGAAGGTGGAATCCAAAACACAGAATCGTTCTGGCTTACTTCATATTACACAGCAAGCTGTGACACAGATGAAGGTTGGGTCAATGGCCTTTGAAAATCACTGCTGGTCATTTTCTATGGAGCAAGAGACGAACACCTATCGAAATCCACACTTCTCAAAATTGGATACTTTTCCCCATTTCCCTGTGGATTTCAATAGGTGTTCGTCTCTTGCTCCATAGAAGATGAATCACACTTCATTGCTCATACACCATGGATTCTTGAAGCGAAACCGCTATCTTCAACAATAAAGGTCCACCCTATGGACTGAATGTTGACTTTACATTTACAGCCGTAGTTTGGAGATCTTTCCCTCCCTCCCCTCCTACAAATCTGCAAGCTGGATATGCACAATGGATGTTTTTATTTTCTTCCTGTTAGTTGTGGTTAGGTGTGAGTGTGACTTGGACCATATCATAAACATCACCTATGGTGTGAGGAACTATACTTATTAATGATTTTTTACTTCTGATATCTCTAGATCTAAGCAATTTTTTATGAAAAGATTAGTCTTTACTTTCAGTTTGTCTTGTCAATTTAGATAAGATTTCATTATCAAATTACAGCACTAACATAATTGTATAGATGCCACGATATGGAATAAAGCACTTTTATGTCAATATGAAGAACAAAGTTACTTACCGTAAATTAAGTATCACTATTCTGTTGCACTTAGTGAAGAATTAATTGATTTTGTAGTGGGCGATCAACATATTTTGTTTATTTGAATTTACCACATTTCTGAAAACTGGTTAAACTTAAACAACTAACTAACTAATGATTATTATATGTTCGTATTACAGGTGTTGTCAAAACGGAAAATATTAATTAAAATTCTTAAATGCTGACACAATGAATTCCACAATAACTGTGGTGCTGCAAATTTGATGATCAATTCTTTTTATACCAATATTAAGCACAAAGTTACTTACCATAAATTAAATTTAACTAGCTCATCGTTCAATAAGTCCTGGGACTCACCCACAGATGGCGTTACTAATATCAACTTGACTTCCTGTTTCGAAAGAACTAACCTTCAAATCACACGTGTCTAATTTTCACATCAATCAGACCATAAACAGCAAATCTACTGTGGTGAAAGTGATGCTACTTGTGCATTTGTGGAAAAAATGGACAAAAACAAATTTTGTAGGTTGATCAAACATCTAAAAAAAAAAAAAAAAAAAGAAAAAAAAAAAAGAAAAACCATGCAAGCCATTGAAAAATGTTATCCAGATTCTGCTCCGTCGAAACAACCATTTTCCGGTGGTATGCTGATTTTAAGCACGGTCGCACAGATACAAATGATGTGAAACACTCGAGTAGGCCAAATATGTGATGGATGACCCCAAATTGAAAGTTCGTGAGATTGCTGAGATGATAAACATATCAACTCTAATTGCGTGGATGATTTTACAAGAAAAATTGGGCATGTAAACTTTTCCAAATGGGTGCCACGTTTGCTCACAATGGAACAAAAGTAACAACGAGTTGACGATTCAAAGAGCTGTTTGTCACTGTTTACTCACAATAAACAGGATTTTTTGTGTTGGTATGTGACAATGGACGAAACATGGATCCACCATTTCATTCCGGAGTCCAAGCGGCAGTCAGCTGAGTGGCGTGCAGCCGGTGTAAGTCATCTGAAGCATCCAATAATGCAGCTAACAGTTGGCAAGTTTTTTGGGATGCGCAAGGTATAATTTACATCGACTACCTTGAAAAGGGAAAATCTATCAGTGGCAACTATTACATTGAGTTACTGCTGCTTTTGAAGGATGAAATTGGGGGGGGGGGAAAAAAAAAAAAAAAAAGACAGCACATGAAGAAGAAGAAGAAGAAATAAATTTTCATCAAGAAAATGCACCGTGTCACAAGTCAATTAAAACAATGGTCAAATTGAATGAGTTGGACTTCAATCTGCTTCCCCACCCACCATACTCTCCAGATCTAGCCCCCAGCGACTACTGGCTGTTTGATGATCTCAAAAAGATGCTCCAGGGAAAAAGATTTGGTTCGAATGAGGAAGTCATCGCTGCAACTGAAACTTATTTTGAGGACAAGGACAAAATGTTTTACAAGCATGGTACTGAAAAGTTAGAAAAGCGTTGGAATGAATATATAGCTCTTGAAGGTGATTATGTTGATGAATAAAAATGAATTTTGCAAAATAAATGTTGTTTTCTTAGTTAGCCCCAGGACTTATTGAATGACATGTTATTTTGATTTGCTTATTGGAGAAGTAATGTAGTACGTAGCGAGTTGATTACTTAAATTTACATTAATTCAGAATGCTGACTAACCAAAAGTAATAATAATAATAAAATTAACTCAATCCAATGGATTAGCAGAGTAATCTTAGATCAGATCTCTTCAAAAGCAAAGATGTTTACAGTAAATTAAATAGTAGTTAGCTTATTATGAGTGATTCTTGTATTCCATTTATTTACTGCAATCCAGTAAACTGTAAAAGTAAATAAACAAGGTCAAAATATTAAACAGAATACAAAGTGTAATAGTGTGATTTTTTTTGTCGGTATTTCTTAAAAGGAGTGCTCATCTCAAATACAGAGTGATCTGTTGCTAGACTTGATCCATCTCAAAATACCTTTAATTGATTGCTCTATTCCTCAGGTCATATAAGTCATTAGTTATATCTGCAGATCTTGATCTGAACCATTAGCTCTAAAAATTCGAAAATAGCATTTAAATTACTGCAGTAGTTTTTGCATTATTATTATTATTATTATTATTACTACTCCGCGATTCACTAAAAGTGTGTGGCGGAGGGTGCATTGCACCTATCGAAAAGGGTTATGGTTTGGAAGGGTTATAAGGGATATGGCAGGAGGCGCCCATGGGCTATTGTGAGGAACCATCCCCGCATTCGCGTGGAGTGATCTGGGAAAACCATGGAAAACCCAGATCAGGATGGCTGGAGTGCTTTATCGAAAGCTACTCCTGTCGGATTTTAAGTTTACTCGCCCGGTAAATCTTTTTCTATTCCATTCCCTAATCGCTCTTGGGAAAAATGAGTACAGAAATGAATTGGTTCTGGCCCTGGTTTCTCTTATCTTATTTTCGCAGTCATTTCGAGATATGAATGTTGCTGGTAGCAATATTTGCTGACTGTCATTCCGAAATAAATCTGTCGTGAATTTTTCAATTAGCTTCCGTCGAGAGCAACGCCTTCGGTGTTCCAGGTCTTCCCAACCTAACTCCTTCAACATCGCACTTACGCTTTCCCTCCAACTATATATACCTGTCACGAATCGGGCGGCTCTTCTATGGACCTTCTCTAAAGCCTCCATTAACCCCTGTTGATGGGGACCCCATACAGAACAACAATACTCTAAGTGAGGACGTACTAGTGACTTGTATACAATCGATTTAACTTCCTGAGTGCATTGATTTAAATTACGACCTAGAAATCGGAGCATACGATTTGCTTTTCCCATTACATTCTCGATATGCTCATTCCACGACAAATTATTACGAATTGTTACCCCTAGATATTTAGCGGAATCTACCGTTCTAAGGACAGTGCCATTAATCGTATATTCATAGTTAAATGGTGTCACCTTTTTACTTACACACATAACTTGGCACTTTTTAGGGTTTAACTCCAACTGCCAATCTTTACACCACGCAATTATTTTCATTATATCGTCTTGTAACAAAGCGCAGTCGTCCTGGGTTTTGATTTCGCGATAAATTATAGCATCATCGGCAAATAATCTTTTCATCCCCCTATTATGTCGCATAGATCATTAATGTATATGAGAAACAACAGAGGCCCTAACACGCTTCCCTGGGGAACTCCAGACCCCACTTCAGTAAGTGATGAACGCTCACCGTCGAGAACTACACACTGTGTTCTGCCCTTCAGGAAGTCTGCAACCCAGTCGCATATTTGTGAAGATATGCCGTAACCGCGAAGTTTCCTAAGTAACCTAGAGTGAGGCACAGTGTCGAAAGCTTTTTTAAAGTCTAATAGAACCAAATCAACCTGGGATTGCTCATCTATAATTCGGCACAAGTCGTGAATTAGAAGTGCAAGTTGTGTTTCGCAGCATCGGCCTTTTCTGAATCCATGTTGATTTGGATTTAAAAGCTCACCTTCATCCAAGAACCGCATGACATTTGAATAGATGATATGTTCTAAAATCCTGCAAAATATTGAAGTTAACGAGATCGGCCTATAATTCTGAGGATCAGTAACATTCCCATTTTTAAACACTGGAGTTACGATAGCGGTCTTCCATTCGGCTGGTATTTTTCCTTGATCCATAGAGATGGTATACAATTTCATCAAATACGGTACAATTTCCTTTGCGTATCTTGAGTAGAATCTTGTAGGAATACCGTCTGGTCCGGGAGCCTTATTGGTTTTTACATTCATAAGCAGTTTAGTTATTCCCTCGACATCAAGACCGAGATCATTCATAATTTTGTCAGTACGATTGTTAAATATCGGTATCTCCTCTGAGTTTTCTATCGTGAAAGCCTTTTTAAATATATCATTCAAAATTTCTGCTTTCTCTACACTTGTTTCTGATAATTCACCATTTTCTTTAATCAGCGACGGCATAACCTTACGAGAGCCTCTTATTACTTTGATATACGACCAGAACCTTTTTGGATTAGTAATGAGATCTTCGGATAAATTCCTGGCTTGAAATTCTTTAAACGCATCGCGCATTGCCTTACGCACTTCCGCACTCAACTGGACTAATTTAGCACGATTAGATGAGTCCCCCGATTTTTTCACCGCGGCATGATACTGTTTCAAACCTTAAGACATATGCAGCTTGCTTACACATTTATGTTTACAGGGTCTGTTCTGAAATTAGTAGGACTGGTTTTTTCCTGAGCGAAAGGGTGGACAAGAGGTGGTCTGCGCGTGCACAATCGGTGGAGGGAGATTTTGGGAATGCTGGGAAAAATTGGCAGTCGACTCTCGGCTGTTGAAGATAGAAGGTCACTGGTACTGTGAACCCCTGTTGAAACGCTGTCAGAGAACAACTTGTATAGTGTGTCGGATAGATAATAGCAGTTCCTTCCGACTTACAAATTAGTCCCCTTTATAATTAGTTTTTACCACCTAAGGTAAGGTCCATCAGACTTCGTTAATTAATTAGTCTTGGTCGCCACCATTGTCTGGCTAGGGTACAAATCAATACGTATATAGCAAAAAGTTTCTTAAAATAAATCCACGTGTATGCTGAACACAAGTCGAAGATTTATTCACAGTTTTGAACAGCACAAATGTACCCGGCCACCAATGGAAAAAAGTAATTAAAGCACATACAAGTAAAAATTACTTGTAGTGACTATATAATCCTAAGATGCAGGTTCTTCAGAGTGTAGAAACAATTCTTTCAATCACTTTCACAAAAACCAGAGGAACAATACACACGACGTTCTCTGCATGATGACACTCTCTGACCTACTCCTCAACTCTCAGTCTCGCAAGTCACCGATTCTCATAGCATTCGGCACTTGGCTTAGAATAAATATAATAATTAAAATAAGTTAATTACTGAAAGGGGCAAGCCTACTGTAATGTGACAACGCCTTGTTACGGAGAATCACGGAGCGTTTTCTGGAGCAGCGATACGCTAACAAATTTTGTGTAAATCTTGGCAAAATGGGCAAAGAGAGACACGATTTGATTAAGGAGGCTTACGGTGATTGTGCCATGGGTATATCGGATGTTTTTGAGTGGCACAAGCTGTGGGGAAAGAGTGAAGATGATGACAACTCTGGACGTCCTTATATTAGCAAGACCAAAGAAAATGTGTTGCAAGTGAAAAATTTATTGAACAGTGATCGTAGGATGAGTATCAGAATGATTGCTGATGAATTGAGCATTGTTCAAACCCAAGTTTTAGAGATTTTGACAGAAAATATAGCCATGATGAAAGTGTGCGCAAAGTTTGTGCCGCGAGTGTTGTCAGAGGAGCAAAAGGCCAACCAGAAAATGATCTGCCAGGATCTTCTTCATCATGTGAATGAGGACCCTGACTTTCTGGACAATGTAGTGACTGGTGACGAGACTTGGGTGTTTGAATACGACCCGGAGAGCAAGTGGCAGAGATAAGAGTGGCACGCACCTTCTTCCCCACGCCCCAAAAAAACAAGAATGAGTAAATCCAAGCAAAAGTCCATGCTCATTTGCTTTTTTGATCGACATGAAGTCATCCACAAAGAGTTCGCACCACCCTGACAAACAGTTAATGCAGCTTTTATGTGGAAGTCCTCACGAGACTGCGAAAACACATTGTTCGTGTCTGCTCAGCCATCGCCAACACTTGGCGGCTGCACCATGACAATGCGCTGATCCACACAGCGTTTCGCATTGTGGAGTATCTAGCTCAGCACAATGTGGCAACACTGCCTCATCCTCCTTACAGCCCTGACTTGCCCCCGCCAGAATTTTTAATATTCCCGAGAAAAAAACTCGACGCTCAAGGGGAAGCATCGCAGCTCGGTAGAGGCAGTTCAGCGGGCCGTGACGAGGGAGCTAAACAGCATTCCAGTCCAGGCATTTCCCAAGGCGTAAGTATACTGGAAAACACGTTGGTAGCAGTGTGTAGATGCAGAAGGGTGCTACTTTGAAAAATTCTAATCATTTGTACTATTCTGATGAATAATTCTTTTTTAAAAAAATGAGTCCTACTATGTTGTGTAGATAATATGCATGTAATTCAAGTATATAGAGGTTGGACAAAATAATATGAACACCATGCAATAGAGTACAGGTTGTTGCATGGTGGCACCACTACTTCTGTGTGAATATTGCGACGTCCATGTGTGGCATAGTTGACATGGCAGATCTTGTAGGTTACGTGTCAGTATGTTATATGCTTTGTTCTGCAACTGTTATAACAAGTGATCTGTGAAGTGCAGAATCTCTCAGACTTTGAAAGAGGGAAAATCATTGGAGCTCAGTTAGCGGGAGCATCTGTGATTAAAACAGCTGAGGCAAATAGTTTATACTTCCAACCCAGACCATCCAGTCGCAATTCATACGAACTTACATAATTCTAACAACCTCAACACCTTTTTCACAGTAAGAGCTATTAGAGTTTTTCCAAATACCACCACCACTTCAGAACTCCGCAGATGGAAACTAGCCTACCAACATATCCTTCACACCAGACACACCCCTGGCCTAAACCTACCTTAAACCAGTCACTTGCCATCTCTTATTTCATTTTACAGTCAGTTACTTATATATTTACAGTTCATTTCTTCATTTTATATATATATTTCTATCTCCATTTATTTTCGTGTATAACCAATCAAAATAAAATTATAACTTTTTGAATTATGCTACATCAAGATTATTTTGTTTCACTTTTATCTGTGGTCAAGCTTATCCTCCCCCCTCTCCCCCTCCCGGCATATCTTCTACCACTGCACGTTTTCTGCCTATGCTTCATTCATGTGGTGTATTCGGATGTGACCACATTTTCCCCCTGCCACATGTCTCGCCTCTCACATAATTAAGACTCATGTCGAAATATTGTGCAATTTATTTGTTTTTGTGTTTTTACGTGTGTGTCTCGCCCTCCTGCCTTCATCTGTGGTAAGTGACGGGTATCTGTGTTTTTTCCCCTATCCTATCTTATTTTCAGTGCCTCACGGCAGTATCTTTGTTTCTGTTATCTGAAAATAAATGTTTTTATAATGATAAAGTATTTTGCATCAAATCCTGATTTTATAGTTGCTGAGGTCAGGGGAGTAAAAGCTGCAAGCTAATGAAGTGATGGATATGAATCGTGAAATTTTTTATACTTTTAGTACTTTATCTAGGTATGAGATAAACCTAAAGTAAATCGAGGGACACACCGGAATAATCGAAAATGAAATTGCTGACTGTGGGAAATATGCATATAATTCAAATATAGCTCTAGTATGTTAGTGGCTCTCATGATAAGCTCTAAATCCATCCTGAAACAGGGCGACTACTAACTTTATTAAATTAATCAATTACAAAGAAATGACTTGCAAGAACACTCCATTCAACCCATCATTTTTGATGGGCTTTGTAGCTAATAACGTAATTAAGTAGCAAAAAACGCATTTAACTAAGGGTCTTGACCTACATAAGGATCATTAGACACGTTAAGATTGCATTTCAATCACCTGCATATATTTTTAAGTTTACATACGTTGTATGCTTAGATGTTAAGAGCAGTGTGGTGGAGACGGTAAGGTGTCAGCCCAGTAGTATTTCTATTGTGTGAAATAATATTTACACCAAATCACATTACATACAATACGGTGTCATTTTTTCCTTAAAAGTGTTTTATGAAAACTATGTAAGTGAAATTGAAATAAAATTTTAAAAAAATCATGCTCGGCAATTTCTGGAGATAAAAATAAGTAATAATATTTGAAACTGTGTGGATTTGAACATGGGTCTTAAAAGTATGGATCTGACCCCACATTTACTCTTAACATGTAATCAAGCAGGGTCTGTACACTAAACTTGCGCATAATAGTTCGCGAAGGAGAGCGCTTAGTTTATTTAGCAGCTCCCTCGCAAACTAGTTCGCTCTTTTAGTTTGTTAGTTCGCGTCTCGAATTCAGAGAAACAGATCGTTCACTCGCCTTGCTACCACTACTGCACGCGCTATTTTGTTTGTTAAGTCAGTTTTATTAGGACATAATCATTTTTTTGTTGTTTCTAAATGGAATTTAATATGATCTTCTTAACAAAAGTTACTGCTTAATAATAGCCCTTTCAAATTACATTAGCATGAACAGTTGGCGCCGATAAACCAAAGTGCTCATTGTCCTTTACACAAATGGGTAAATTGAATAATTGTGCTGTTTTTACTATTTACTTTACATGCATTCGTAGAATATTAATTTTTTAAATGGATTTGTTTATTAGTTCATGGAAGAAACATTACTTATAAAAGGCGCTAATGATCCTGTCATCGACGCGCCCTTAAACCCCAACAACAACAAAAACGCAACATTACTTATAAAATATTATAAACGCGTTTATTTTGATGAATAAAAATACCTGTTTATAAGTAATCAGCTTTTTTATGTAAATAAAGTTTTGGAAATCATGGACAAAATATAATTCTACTATTTGCTACAACTTAAGTACAATATGACAGAAATAGTATTACCTATATTATTAAGAAAAATAACATTAATTCTTCCATTGTGATATCTAATAATTACACATATAAAAATAACAGTGACCCTTGAATGAGAAAGTTGTAGCAATAACGAAAGTGCGTAAATTTCCAGTGAATTGGAAGTCATTGAGCTATTATTTTATTAGTGAAGGGGAGAATAATCCAACACACATTCACAATTTGTTGCCGACGAATGAAACTGATGAAGACACAAAAGTTAAAATCTTTTTGAATTTCGCAAGTCATTTCTTTCATCACTTTCACAAAGCTGTTAACCAACAGACTGAGATAAGTATTATATTATGTCAGCTTTAAAATCAGCACTAGAAAAATGTAAAAGATACTGTTTCTTTGGTTAAGAAAACAAGAAAAAGCCTTTAGAAACCAAATTCTCCACAGAAAGTGATAATATAAAAAAAAATAATGCTCTACTATTCGTTGATAAATGTCTGGAGTATCTTGGTAAATAGTTAGATTTTAATGAAAGCAATTGGCTATACAAAATCCAAAAATTAAATTCAAATCACAGGGTTTCATTTGATGACTGTGAGACTGTATTAGAGGTTATAAATTTGCGAGAAAAAATCAATATCAAAGTGAACAAACTTTACTCTAAAATAACAATATTATACGAAATCCAGGTAAAAGTAAGAGAAGTATTTCATGAATAAAAAATGAGCTTTTTCTCGAAATTAATTTGACAATTGATAGCAATAAAGCATATGACAATTTTACTGTAGACAAAAAAGAATTAAAGATGAAAGAAGTGCAAAAAATATAGCTTAAAAAATGAAGTAGTAAAAACATACCTTTTATCATTTTCTACTCTTTCGTAAAATATTATATTTTTGAAGTTTAGCATATTTTTATAGGTTATTCTTTTTAAAAAATTCCTACCATCAACCGAAAAAATATTGGAAACATTAGTGGCGAATGGTGCTAGTTCGCGAACAGTAGCGCTCAATTTAGTTCGCAAACGGTACCGCGCAGTTTAGTTCGCGAACGGTACCGCTCTCTATAGTTCGCGACCGGGAGCGCTCTGTTTAGTTCGCGAACGGTACCGCTCTCTTTAGTTCGCGACCGGAGCGCTCTGTTTAGTTCACGAACTAGGTCCTCCAAGACAGCTCGCTCGCTCGCTTTGCTAGCGCTACTGCACGCGCTCTCTTGTTTGTTATGGTAGTTGTGGTTATCGACGGTTTTCTTTTGATTGTTAATGGGATCAAAGTGTATTTTATTTTCACATTCCACGTTAAATTTCCGTTTGTGACTTCTGCAATAATTATTAATGTTGAACAATTTATTTTTCTTTTATTTTTATATCTGTGTCTTCAGTGAAATGTGTCCACAAGGAACTGTGTTTCCTTTTAGATAATAAACTATAACAAAAGTTGGTCTTCGGGAAAGGATCGAACGAACTAAGGAGCGAGAGATCTGGGAACTAGTTCGCGTAGTTTGCCTGTGGGAGCGCTCTTCCGACCTAGTTCGTTCGCGAACTACACAAGACTACTGTACACTTCATCATACATGCAGTAGTTTGATATCTGTTTGTAACATGCCTGATAGTCTACTTCGTGAGCTTTAAATAGGTTTGTACTTGTTTTTGACTAAGCTCAAATAAGAAATAATTTGAAAAATATGCCTATGGCAGTATTGTAAACAAAGTTATAAATTGAATAGGTAACGTATTTTTATGTATTTCATCAAATGTAATGTAACATTAAACACTATATACTTAGATTAAATTGATTTTCGCAAAATTTAAACGGCTAGATGGTATAAAGTATTTCTTCTCATAACTTTAAACCATTTTTTTCTTATATTCACATCTCGCTGGACATCAAAAAACATTTTATCTGATGCATTTCTTATCGTACTTTTGGACATGGGTACAATACAGTATTTCCACTTCTTTCCTTATCATAATTAGTTATGTAACATAACACTGTTGAGGTTAAATACTCCCCATTATACAATATGTCAGTGTTGTAGTGGACATTGACATCAGTGGCAGTGCACCAAAATGGCAGCTTGCCAAAATGGAAATGTTTAAATTGCCCAAATTTGATTGCAGTTTTAAAATATTTATTTTGATGTTAAATTTTAATATTTCATCAATGTTATATTTTTTGTGGTTGTGCAACAATATAATAATTGGTGAAAATATTAAAATAATACATGCATACACCATATCGATTACGTAATATGACCATTTTGACAGCTTCAATTGAATGAAGTCCATTGTCATTTTTTGTTCTTCTCTAAATAGAGAATAATTTCTCTCGTTTCTTTAAACAGATGGTAAATGTAAAAAATTTACCTTTTAAAATGAGATAATTTATACTGTATAACCGGCAACTCTCTTATTTTTAGAATAATGCTATATAGGCTTACATTCAAAGTTTAAAATAAATTTTTATTTCTCTTTTTCGAAAATAAAGGTTTTTAACATTGATCTGATTCATACATTATCCCTGTTGTATAATAATTATTATCATGTATGCATATTCAGGTTATTATTTTTATTTTTTATTTTTTTTTTATTTTTTAAATTTCCGATCCAGCAAGCTTGTTATCAACCTGGACTCTCAGTCAAAACAGCTGCTTGCCAGGTAGTATAGCCACTATACTCTGAGTGTTGTGTTGTCCTGCACATGGAAAGTATTGTTGCATGCTGATTGTGTTGTGACCATACACTTATCAATTATTGCACAGACAAATTTTCTTTGATTTTTATGTTTAGAAATTATATTGCTCCGTCTCATATAGTTTTTGTACTGTATAGTTATAACTTTAATATAATAGGATACTTGGTGACAAATTTATCTGCTAGTATGGAATGCATCGTATTTTTTCTACTGTGAAAATCAAAATGGTTCTGTGGTGAAAAATTGAATGTTATTCTTGGTGTGCATGAAATAATGTTACATCGTTTCAATCATTATATACTATCATTTTAAATTATTGTATCTCCCTCTCTCTCTCTCTCTCTCTCTCAACAAGGATATATGATATACTATCCGATCGTGGTGGGCAGGTGTCATCCTAATTTCAGCTTTCATAGTTTTCAAAAGTCACTATAAGCGAATACTGATTAATACAGTCATATAAGATGAAAAAAGGAGAAAACCTCAGAATGAAAGATAACGCCTTTGTTTTGACATTTTATATGTTGAATCAAAAGTCTCAAAGAAGCTCATGTACGTTACCCAAGATATTCAACGTCAAAGATCTCAAAAACTTTTTTTATATATATAAATATCTCCTTTGCTCTGAATGTTATTTTGAGTTATTCTCTACAAATTTCGTTATAGGCAATATATTATAGATTTAACCCTTCTTTACATAGAGAGTGGGGCGTGCTTAGCCTCATACCAGTAATGCTTCTGTACAATATGTTAACTGTAGAATCCAATATACGCTACGATTTATAAAGTTATTTATTTATTAATTATGTTGTAATTATGAATAAACTGTAATTATTTATTAACTAATAAATTGTATTTATGAATATTATATTATTTATAAATGATACATTTTTCTAATAATGTTAATAATAAGATATTTAAATGAAATAATTTAAATGCATTTTTATTATATTTTGATCTGCCAACAGTTTATCATAAATCTATTATGATTCAAGTTTTAATGTAAAAGGAACTGCTGGTTTTTCACAGTGTTACGAAGTTTTTTGGATGAAACAATGATTGTGCCAATCAGCCAAGAAAATTTTGTTTTGAACTGATGTAGTAAAAGAAACTTTATTTAAATGCTTATTGAGAAATTAAAAACTGCTAAGATCACTACAAAACAAACCATATATGATGATGATGTTTGAAACAGTCATTGCAGAATGTAAGCAACAAATGTGTGTGTACATCATAGGAGAAGATATCGGTCTGCTTGTTCTTTTAATAGGACATACTCAACCACATCAGCAAGAAATTAAAAATATCTCTTATATATATATATATATATATATATATATATAATAAGATAGGATAGGGAAAATAAACAGTTACCCGTCACTTACCACAGATGAAGGAAGGAGGGCGAGACACGTAAAATCACAGAAACACACGAATTGCACAATATTTCGACCTTAGTCTTACTCATGTAGGAGGCGAGACATATGGCAGGGGGAAAGATGTGGTCACATCCCAACCCGCCACATGAATGAAGCACAGCCGAAAAACGCGTGGTATTGGTAGAATAGCCGGGAAGGGGGGGGGGGAATAGGCTTGACCAGCGATAAAAGTGAAACAAAACAATATAATCTTTGTGTAGCTTAATTCAAAAAGTTGTAATTGAAAATAAAGGGAGATAGAAGAATTTAAGAATATATATATATATAATAATAAAAAATAGTAAAAAATAATGTAATAATATATATAAAAATTGAATAATAATAATAATAATAATAAAAAAAATAACCGACTGTAAAATGAAATGAGAGATGGCAAGTGACAGGTTTAACGTAGGTTTAGGCCAGGGGTGTGTCTGGTGTCAAGGATATGTTGATAGGCTAGTTCCCATCTGCGGAGTTCTGAAGGGGTGGTGGTATTCGGAAAAACTCTAATTGCTCTGACTGTGAAACAGGTGTTGAGGTTGTTTGAATTATGGAAGTTCGCATGAATTGCCACGGGATGGTCTGGGTTGGAAGTATAAACTGTTTGCCTGTGGCCATTCATTCTGTAGGAAAGTTGTTGAGTGGTGAGACCAATGTAAGAGGCAGTGCAGTGGATGCAGGTGAGTTGGTAAATAAGGTGAGTGGTAGCACATGTGGCATGTCCAATTATGGGAAAGATTCGCCTGTGACAGGATTAGAGTAAGTAGTGGTGGCAGGGTGCATGCTGCAAGTTTTACAGTGAGGTCTGTAACATGGGAAAGATCCCTGTGGAGGTCTAGGGGGGTCGGCAGGTAAATACTTGTGGACCAAGATGTTGTACAGATTGGGCGGTCTGCTGAAGCAAGTGCGGGGAGCAGTGGGTAGGATTTTGGGAAGGAGGAGACGCATTTCAGGGAAGGAACGTAAGAAATCATGCCCACGGCGGAGTATCTGGTTGACAGATTCCAGGTCAGGAAAGAACTGGGTGACAAGTGTTGGTCCACGGTCAGCTTTAGGAGGTGCAGAATGAGGGTTGTGGGTGATGGCACGGGAAATTTGTTTTTCCACAAGATCATGGGGGTATCGGCGGGAAACAAGGGCTTGGGATAGTTTTTGAAAGTAACTGGAGATTGATTCATGATCAGAACAGATGCGTCTGCCACGGATTGCAAGGCTGTATGGAAGGGAACGTTTAATGTGGTAGGGGTGACAACTGTCAAAGTGTAGGTATTGTTGTAAATTGGTCGGTTTAATGTGTACTGAGGTATGGAGGGTCCCCTGTCGTAGGGTGATATCTACGTCAAGGAAGGTGATACAGGTGTGGGAATATGACCATGTGAAATTGATGGAGTGATTATCATTTAATGAGTTGAGGAAGTCTAGGAGGTGGTCCTCCCCGTGGGTCCAGATCATAAATATATCATCTATGTATCTGAACCACACGAGGGGATTGAGGGGGGAATTCTTCAGAAAAATATTTTCCAGTCGGCCCAGGAAAAGGTTAGCATAGGACGGGGCCATGCGGGTACCCATGGCAGTGCCACGTATCTGGTGGTAAATCTGGGAGTTGAAGGAGAAATAGTTTTTGGAGAGGATAAAGTTGGCAAGGGATATGAGAAAGGATGTTCTGGGAAGACTGTTTGGAGGGCGCATATCCAAGAAGTGCTGAAGGGAACTGAGGCCTTCAAGGTGGGGAATATTGGTGTACAAGGAGGTTACGTCAATTGAAACAAGGAGGGAGTCTGGTGGTAGAGGACTGGGGACTTTTGACAGACGTTCCAAAAAATGTGGTGTGTCTTTGATGTAAGATGGAAGGTTCTGCACAAAAGGTTGGAGGTGTTGATCCACCAAGGCTGAAATTCGTTCAGTGGGGGAACCATAGGCCGCGACTATAGGTCGTCCCGGATTGCCAGCCTTGTGTATCTTGGGGAGAAGGTACAGAGTAGGTGTGCGGGGATTTTGAGGGGTGAGAAGGGATAAGGATTGTGAAGAAAGACCTTGTAAGGGGCCTAGGAGGTCCAGGAAGGAGCGAATTTCGAGGCAGATGGAAGAGGTGGGATCTGTGGCATGTGGACGATAGGTGTTGGTATCAGAGAGCTGTTTAAGGGCCTCCGCATCGTAGTCACTGCGGTCCATGACCACGGTGGTGGAGCCCTTGTCTGCTGGGAGGATAATGATATTTTTGTTATTGGACAGTTCTCTCATGGTCCGGATTTCAGTAGGGTTGAGGTTATTGGAGTTGGGAATAGGGTTGAGGAAAGATTTTGAGGATAAGGTCGATGTGAGGAAGTCTTGGAACAGGAGGAGGGGATGATTTTGGGGAAGTGGAGGAGGGTCAAGTTGGGATGGTGGTTTGAACTGCTCTAAGCTGGACTCAATTTCACCTCGGCGGCTGTCACTCTCTTTTGTGGTAGCAAAGTGATACCGCCAGCGGAGTGTGCGGCAGAAAGCAAGCGAGTCCCGGACCAGAGCAGCATGGTCGAACTTTGGAATAGGCGAGAAGGAAAGTCCCTTGGAGAGGATAGAGAGTTGTGGTTCAGACAAGGAAGTGGATGAGAGGTTGACCACTGACCGTTGAGGTGTGTCTACAGGTCGGGCAGTGGCTCGAGGGATAGGTGGTAATGGAGGTGGGTGTGGCATATTAAAAATGTGGGCAAGACATGGGACTTTGGCAACCAGGGGAGGAGGTGGTGTGTGCTGCCTATGTGAAGGATGTTGGTAAGGAAGAGACAGGCCTAAAACAAGGTAGCTTTTCAATAGATTTGATAGCTTTAGCAGATGTTTTTGTGCACATTTCTGTTGCAACTGTCTGCACTCTGTGAGAATTTGTTTAAGATGTTGAGTTGGGGAGGGATGCATTAGACAAAGAATCTTGTGGAAAGACGAAAGTTGAATCGAATGTTGCTGGGCTTTTAGTAGATATTGCTGGAGAACAATATGGGTGAGAGTAAGCGATTGTGTGAACCGAAAAGCATGGAGAGTTTGGTGGAGTTGTGGGTGGCAACCGGAGACTGGTAGTTTTATTGTCAGGCCATTGGGGGGTACGTTGAAAGAGAGGCATGATTGAAGGAAAAGTATATGGGAGTGGAGTCTAGTGAGGTGGATGGCATGGAAACGGAATTGTTTCAAGTAATGGTAAATTGGAGACATGATTTTAGAGAAGTTTATGGAAAGAACAACAGCACAGACCAGTTAGGAAGATAATGGTCAATAGGTCAGAGAGCCACAATGAAGAGGGTGATAAATAAATAAATAAAAATAAATATAAAAAAGGTGGGGGGAATATTTGGAAATTTCAAATTAGGTGGCCACAGGCACAACAGAAAAATTAATTTTATTATTTTATTATTTTCTTTTTTCTTTTTTTCTGTTGTGCCTGTGGCCGCCTAATTTGAAAATTCCAAATATTCCCCCCACCTTTTTCTTATATTTATTTTTATTTATTTATTTATCACCCTCTTCATTGTGGCTCTCTGACCTATTGACCATTATCTTCCTAACTGGTCTGTGCTGTTGTTCTTTCCATAAACTTCTCTAAAATCATGTCTCCAATTTACCATTACTTGAAACAATTCCGTTTCCATGCCATCCACCTCACTAGACTCCACTCCCATATACTTTTCCTTCAATCATGCCTCTCTTTCAACGTACCCCCCAATGGCCTGACAATAAAACTACCAGTCTCCGGTTGCCACCCACAACTCCACCAAACTCTCCATGCTTTTCGTTTCACACAATCGCTAACTCTCACCCATATTGTTCTCCAGCAATATCTACTAAAAGCCCAGCAACATTCGATTCAACTTTCGTCTTTCCACAAGATTCTCTGTCTAATGCATCCCTCCCCAACTCAACATCTTAAACAAATTCTCACAGAGTGCAGACAGTTGCAACAGAAATGTGCACAAAAACATCTGCTAAAGCTATCAAATCTATTGAAAAGCTACCTTGTTTTAGGCCTGTCTCTTCCTTACCAACATCCTTCACATAGGCAGCACACACCACCTCCTCCCCTGGTTGCCAAAGTCCCATGTCTTGCCCACATTTTTAATATGCCACACCCACCTCCATTACCACCTATCCCTCGAGCCACTGCCCGACCTGTAGACACACCTCAACGGTCAGTGGTCAACCTCTCATCCACTTCCTTGTCTGAACCACAACTCTCTATCCTCTCCAAGGGACTTTCCTTCTCGCCTATTCCCAAGTTCGACCATGCTGCTCTGGTCCGGGACTCGCTTGCTTTCTGCCGCACACTCCGTTGGCGGTATCACTTTGCTACCACAAAAGAGAGTGACAGCCGCCGAGGTGAGATTGAGTCCAGCTAAGAGCAGTTCAAACCACCATCCCAACTTGACCCTCCTCCACTTCCCCAAAATCATCCCCTCCTCCTGTTCCAAGACTTCCTCACATCGACCTTATTCTCAAAATCTTTCCTCAACTCTATTCCCAACTCCAATAACCTCAACCCTACTGAAATCCGGGCCATGAGAGAACTGTCCAATAACAAAAATATCATTATCCTCCCAGCAGACAAGGGCTCCACCACCGTGGTCATGGACCGCAGTGACTACGATACGGAGGCCCTTAAACAGCTCTCTGATACCAACACCTATCGTCCACATGCCACTGATCCCACCTCTTCCATCTGCCTCGAAATTCGCTCCTTCCTGGACCTCCTAGGCCCCTTACAAGGTCTTTCTTCACAATCCTTATCCCTTCTCACCCCTCAAAATCCCCGCACACCTACTCTGTACCTTCTCCCCAAGATACACAAGGCTGGCAATCCGGGACGACCTATAGTCGCGGCCTATGGTTCCCCCACTGAACGAATTTCAGCCTTGGTGGATCAACACCTCCAACCTTTTGTGCAGAACCTTCCATCTTACATCAAAGACACACCACATTTTTTGGAACGTCTGTCAAAAGTCCCCAGTCCTCTACCACCAGACTCCCTCCTTGTTTCAATTGACGTAACCTCCTTGTACACCAATATTCCCCACCTTGAAGGCCTCAGTTCCCTTCAGCACTTCTTGGATATGCGCCCTCAAACAGTCTTCCCAGAACATCCTTTCTCATATCCCTTGCCAACTTTATCCTCTCCAAAAACTATTTCTCCTTCAACTCCCAGATTTACCACCAGATACGTGGCACTGCCATGGGTACCCGCATGGCCCCGTCCTATGCTAACCTTTTCCTGGGCCGTCTGGAAAATATTTTTCTGAAGAATTCCCCTCTCAATCCCCTCGTGTGGTTCAGATACATAGATGATATATTTATGATCTGGACTCACGGGGAGGACCACCTCCTAGACTTCCTCAACTCATTAAATGATAATCACTCCATCAATTTCACATGGTCATATTCCCACACCTGTATCACCTTCCTTGACGTAGATATCACCCTACGACAGGGGACCCTCCATACCTCAGTACACATTAAACCGACCAATTTACAACAATACCTACACTTTGACAGTTGTCACCCCTTCCACATTAAACGTTCCCTCCATACAGCCTTGCAATCCGTGGCAGACGCATCTGTTCTGATCATGAATCAATCTCCAGTTACTCTCAAAAACTATCCCAAGCCCTTGTTTCCCGCCGATACCCCCATGATCTTGTGGAAAAACAAATTTCCCGTGCCATCACCCACAACCTCGTTCTGCACCTCCTAAAGCTGACCGTGGACCAACACTTGTCACCCAGTTCTTTCCTGGCCTGGAATCTGTCAACCAGATACTCCGCCGTGGGCATGATTTCTTACGTTCCTTCCCTGAAATGCGTCTCCTCCTTCCCAAAATCCTACCCACTGCTCCCCGCACTTGCTTCAGCAGACCGCCCAATCTGTACAACATCTTGGTCCACAAGTATTTACCTGCCGACTCTCCTAGACCTCCACAGGGATCTTTCCATGTTACAGACCTCGCTGTAAACTTGCAGCATGCACCCTGCCACTACTACTTACTCTAATCCTGTCACAGGTGAATCTTTCCCTGTAATTGGACATGCCACATGTGCTACCACTCACCTTATTTACCAACTCACCTGCATCCACTGCACTGCCTCTTACATTGGTCTCACCACTCAACAACTTTCCTACAGAATGAATGGCCACAGGCAAACAGTTTATACTTCCAACCCAGACCATCCCGTGGCAATTCATGCGAACTTCCATAATTCAAACAACCTCAACACCTGTTTCACAGTCAGAGCAATTAGAGTTTTTCCGAATACCACCACCCCTTCAGAACTCCGCAGATGGGAACTAGCCTATCAACATATCCTTGACACCAGACACACCCCTGGCCTAAACCTACGTTAAACCTGTCACTTGCCATCTCTCATTTCATTTTACAGTCGGTTATTTTTTTTTTTTTATTATTATTTTCAATTTTTATATATATTATTACATTATTTTTTACTATTTTTTATTATTATATATATATATATTTAAATTCTTCTATCTCCCTTTATTTTCAATTACAACTTTTTGAATTAAGCTACACAAAGATTATATTGTTTTGTTTCACTTTTATCGCTGGTCAAGCCTATCCCCCCCCCCCCCCCTTCCCGGCTATTCTACCAATACCACGCGTTTTTCGCCTGTGCTTCATTCATGTGGCGGGTTGGGATGTGACCACATCTTTCCCCCTGCCATATGTCTCGCCTCCTACATGAGTAAGACTAAGGTCGAAATATTGTGCAATTCGTGTGTTTCTGTGATTTTACGTGTCTCGCCCTCCTTCCTTCATCAGTGGTAAGTGACGGGTAACTGTTTATTTTCCCTATCCTATCTTATTGTCAGTGTCTCGCGGCAGTTTCTTTGTTTCCTTTATCCAATATATATATATATATATATAGATGTGTTTTTCAATATATTTCACTTTTCAGGCACCAATACATACCACAGATCACTTGTGTTTGTGTGAGGAGGTAGCATGGAGTTTCCTATCGTGCACAACGTTGTCCGAATGCTGATAGGTGTGGGGATGTGGGAGATATGATGATTAAAGTGGTCAATGCAGGGCATTTTCATATTTTGACCAAAAATTTGTGTCTCCTTATACTTCTCTTTCCTGCCACAAATACATAGGATAGACCATTGATGTTAGTGTGTGGTAATAGCAGTGAATCTCCCATCGTGCACTCTGGTGGTTAAATGTCGGTAGCTGTGGGGGTGTGGGAGATATGGGGATTGAAAGTGGTCGACCTGTGGCAATTTCATATTTTTACCAAAGACACATATGTCATGGTGTATCACATTTCAGCGAAAACAATCTATCGCAGATCACTGGCATTTGTGAGTGGTAGTAACACATAGTCACCTTTCGATCACAATGTTGGCCGAATTTCAGTAACTGCGGGAGTATGCTAACAAGACAATGTCGTCAGCAAATCGTAGCATACTGATTTTTTCTCCCTGAAAACTTATGCCACATGGAAATTTTTCTTTGACTTTCTTCATTGCTTCTTCTACATACAAGTTTAATATTAACGGGGATAGACTACAGCCTTGTCTCACACCCTTTTTAACTGATGCATGTCTCTCATGATTCTCTACTTTTATTACAGCCACTTGATTCTTATATAGTTTATAAAGTATTCTTCTATCTCGATACTTTAGACCTGACTTCTTTAAAATTTTGAACATCTTGTCCCACCTAACATTATCGAAAGCTTTCTCTAAATCAACAAATGCCATAAAAGTATCTTTGTTTTTCTTGATCCGCCCTTCAAGTCAAGTATTAATGTTAAAGACAGAATTGCTTCCCTTGTACCACGATTTTTCCTAAACCCAAACTGATCTTCACCTACTATCTCTTCTACTACCCTTTCCATCCTTCTGTATATTATTCTGGTCAGTAATTTTGAAGCATGTGATGTTAGACTAATGGTGCGATAATTCTCACATTTGTCAGCTTGTGATTTCTTTGGAAGTGTGAAGATGATATTTTTATTAAAGTCAGTTGGAATTTCTCCTGTTTCATAACTTTTTGATATCAGCTTGAATAATCTTTCGATTCCTCCCTCTCCTAGGGATTTAAGAAGTTCTGCAGGGATCTCATCAATTCCAACTGCCTTATTTGCTTTCAAGTCATTCAGAGCTTTATTAAATTCTGTCCTCAAAACAGGATCTCCTAAGTCATCAATGTCGACATCACCTTCCTTTTCCATTACACTATTGTTCAAGTCGTCCCCAACATACAGTTTCTCAATGTATTCTTTCCATCGGTTAGCTCAATCTTCTGAGCTTAAAAGAGGTTTCCCATCAGCAGCTTTAATGTTCATACCTCTTTTCTTCATTTCTCCAAAATTCTGTTTGATCTTTCGATTTGCAACATCTACTTTACATACGACCCTTTCCTTTTCTACTTTGGTCACATTTTTCTTGTAGCCATTGTTATTTTGCTATTTCCTATTTAGTTGATTTTTAAATTGCCTGTACTGCTCTCTTCCTGCTTCATCCTGAGCATTTTTGTACCTTCTCCTCTGATCCATCAGCTCCAAAATTTCTTCTGTGATCTAAGGTTTTCGGGCAGCTTGTTCCCTAAAGCCTAATGTTTCTTTACCAGCTTTCATTATTCGGTCTTTAATGCATTCCATTTGTCCTCGGTTGAACTCCTTTCAGAGTTACTTCTTAGACCTAAGTCTACTATTTCTGCAAATTTTTCTCTCGTGCTAGATTGTTTCAGTTTATTCACTTCCAGTCTGTTGTGTTTATACTGCTTCCTTATTCGCTTAAATTTCAGCCTGCACTTCATTATTATCAAATTATGGTCAGAGTCTATGTCTGCTCCTGGGTAAGCTCGGTGTTATAGATCATTTATTTAGATTAAAAAAACTCTGGTGACTTGGCCATTATGCATACCATGTTTTCAAATTGATATGATTTAGTTTAAAGTACATAAGACTGAATATCTTGCACTTTGTATTATTTATTTACAAATTGGTTTAGATTTTTTTTAAATGTATAGCTCGAAATATTCTTAAGGCAGACTAAAAAATTTTAATGTAATTTTGCCAATTAAAATATTGTTAAGTGTTAATTTTTATCATTTAACATTAAAATTGATTTATTAATTTAATTAACAGACATTTATTATTTAATTTGTTAACACTTTAAAAACCAATTTTTTTAAAGTATGCATTGAAAAACTCTTAGCACCAGTCCTGCAGGATTGGTGCAAGTCCCGCAAAAATCCTGCTGGATTGAAAATACTGCAGGATTGCAATCCTTAGGGTGGATGTTACAAAATGAAGTCTTGGAACCAATAACATTGCTACCACCAGCATGAGGAACTCCTCAATATGATATTTTGTAATTGCAATGAAGGCTGTGGTTCTATTTGTGGTTGCAGAAAAGTAGGGCTGCAATCCTCCTCAGTTGATGGTCAGTGTAATGGACAAGCATGCATTAATGCTTCATTGTATGCAAATGATCTGGATGAAGAAAGTGAATAAGTATCTAAAATCTTTGATCCTTTTGAAACAAATTTAATGGACGACGACAAGTTGAGCAACAAGAAGAGGAATACGATGACGAACATGAAGAATATTGAGCAACATACTTGATATAAATAATAATAACAACAAAGTTCTCTATACATCAAAACTTGAATTTTAATAGATTTGCGATAAACTGTTGGTAATTGAAACTAAAGTGTATTTAAGCTATTTCATTTAAATATATTATAATTAATATTAATTCAGTTAATATTGAATTAATGCATTATTTAATATAATATCTGTTAATACAATTCATTAATTGTTTAATAATTACATTTTATTCATAAATACAAGATTTTTAATAAATAATTAACTTTATAAATCATACTGTGTACTGGATTCTACAGTTAACGTATTGCGCAATAGCGTTATCGTCCATGCGGCTAAGCGCTCCCCACTCTCCAAGGTAAATCTGATGAAGGGCTAAATCTATGAAATGTTGTCTGTAATGAAATTTGCACAGAATTTTATGCTCTATAACTTTTCTAATAACTGAAAATAACATTTAAAGGACCTTTGACCTTGAATATCTTGACTAGCATACATGAGATTCTATGATACTTTTGAGCCAACTTATAAAATATCAAAACAAACGTTTGTGCTAATTTGCACCTTGTTATCTTTCATTCCGAGGTTGAATCCTTATTTGACTGGACTAGATACGATTCTTTAACAAAAGCCTATGGCCAATTTGCAGATCATAGCCAACAACATTCTGTTAGCTCTGTATATTTCGTTATTGACATGCTGTAAATGTCCTTGCCCCTGTAAGTGAATATGGGAATTCTTGTACTTTAGAAATAATTCTATTTACAAGTAAAATTACATGACAAATGTTGGTACACACTTCTTGGAGATAGGTGGCACTCTTAATCCCTGTTGTATCCTGACTATGCATTTAGTTACTATTATTATTACTCCATGATTCACTAAAAGTGGGTGGTGGAGGTTGTGTTGCACCTATCTTAATGTGTTAACGCTTATATATGGAAGGGATTTACAGGATATGAAAAGAGGTATGCTTTCCTGATCTTAAGGAACTAGCCTGGCATTTGCCAGAAGCGACATAGAAAAATCATGGAAAAGTGACATCAGGATGGATGGAGTAGTTTTTTGAGACCTCTCCAGTCATATTGTTATCATACATACAGAATCCTCTCAAAATCTGCTTTCAACAGTTCCCATTGTTTTAACACATTGCAGCATACTTCCAAAACAGTAATATAGGTTCTGTTAAGTCAACCAGAAAGCTTTAGGAGTCTAGACAACACACACTGTCCAGACCCACACATACCTTGCTTTTATTATATTGGCAGTCCAGAGAGTAGACCTGACAATTGATATATAGGGGTGGCCTTTTGCCAAATACAATCCTCAGTCAGCTCTTTGCTGTTAATTTCTTTAATTATCAGTGGGTTTGTTGCTACATGTCTGGTGAAACTTTTGAAACACCTAGGTGACCACATCTTACCATTCTTAATGCAATATGGGAAGAATTTCACCCTGCTAATTAACTGTTCATTACTACCTCGGACTATCAGTTTTTGGACCAAGCAGCTTTTTCACAACATCACCATTAAAGAAAGTGCAATCGGCCTGGTTTTTTATTTCATAATAAATAAAGCATTATCAGCATACAGTCTTACCTTTCCCTAAAATACGTCATAACCATCATTGAGTTGTGTGAAAACTCCAGTCCAAATCATGGTTCCCTGTGGAACCTCGGACCTCAGTTTGATCAGTGGTGAACATTCACCACTGAGAACTACAAATTGTGTTTTACCCTTCAGGAAGTTGACTACCCAGTTGCATATTTGTCTAGATTTGCCATGGGAACAAATCTCATAAATAACATTCAATAAGAAGCTTTTTAAAATCTTATAAAACTAAGTCAACCTGAGATCACTCATCTACTAATATGGTTCAAGTCACTAATGATAAGTGCAAGTTGTGTCTTGTAGCATCCACATTTTCTGAATCCATTCTTATTTAAGTTAACAGCATGCCATTTAATGAGATCGGCCTATAAATTTGTAGATCATTAACATCCTTGCCCTTAAACACTGGACTTAGGATGATTTCTCCATTCAGCTGGTATGTTTCCTTGATCAAAGAAGACAGTGTACAATTTCATCAGATACAGTGCAGTTTCTTTGGATGTGTAGAGTAGAATTGATTGAGAATAATGTCTGGTCTGGTTTTTTCTGGAGGGAAATTTGTTAAATGATTATTTCCAGGTGAAGAGAGAATGCATTGTTAACTTCAACATAAATCTTTCCTCCTTCAACTGGAGAACAGAGAACATTGTAGAAACCTTGGCCATCAAAAAACATGTACTAATTTCATATCATTCACAATATCTTTTCTACCATTCAGAGATGTGCCCACATATTTGATATGAGATGGGCTGTTTTCAAGTAGAATCTATTAGATATCCTTTAGTTCACCAAAAGCACTCCCACTAGCTACACCCAATTGTAAAGTTGCCTATGTTGGACTTAGAAATTTCAAGAAGAGTAATTGGTAATCTGAAGGAATTTACCTGTAATATTTCCTAC
Source organism: Vandiemenella viatica (assembly GCA_031002005.1). NCBI lineage: Eukaryota > Metazoa > Arthropoda > Insecta > Orthoptera > Morabidae > Vandiemenella > Vandiemenella viatica. The sequence continues at coordinate 100,794,936 of JARYHS010013630.1, read as the reverse complement.
AGTGACAATTCACCATAAAAATAATTTTAAAGTGTATTTATCATATCCAGAAACATTTATTTTAAGAAATATTTTGGTTTGTTCACGTTTTGAAACACGCGATTAGAAAAGTAGAAATCTAAAATTCGAAATATCTTTAAACTGAGTAAAGCTACAGCTGACCTTTTATCACCAGCTATAGTCAGCACTGTTCCGGATATTTTGGTAGTAAAATTAAATAATTTGGCAAAGTTTAATTAGCAATTTTAATTAAGAGACATAAATGAATTTTTTAACTAAAAGGAATACAAATTTGAAATTTATATCAGTAGATAGCCCTAATTAAAACGATTACGAACATATAATGGTTTCAGTAAAAAGTTTAAGCATTTGTCTGGTAATTAAGTTTTTGAAAAATAGATTGTCGTTGATTGTTATTGAAGCGCGTAAAAATTCCGCCAAGTTGGTCATGTGATGACTTTAGTTTTAAGACTATAGAAACCCTTTGGAATGTTAAATTAAATTAAAACAGATAGAACATGACAGTAGAAAGTCCCTGTAAAAATTTCAAGTTAAACCATTATCTACTTTTGGAGATATTAATTAAAGAAAGATTCGCCAAGGTCACAGGCTCGGAGAAGTCTATAAAAGACCTTGCTGTAAGCTCACGTTGCTTCATTCTAGTCGCATTCTTATGCCGGAAAGTGATCGTGAACAACACGCTAGATAGCGGCACAAATTAGGGTAGCGGTTTAGGCAAATTTCATCATGCCGTAGTACTCACTAATGTTAGGGGAACTTTTTGAGTGTATGTCTTCTCGTAGAATTGTATTTAATCTGCAATCTTCAAAGAAACTGTTGTTCGATGCTTTATTCACGTTTCTGGTACCGACCATGTACAAGTGAACTATTATCAAGAATATAAGTACTGTGTTATTCTCAAACTGTGTTAAATGACTTTATCTTGTTTACCCTTCGCATTTGGGGTTTATTAATATGAATGTGTGGCGGCCGATCTATTTAATATTATAGGTACCAGAGGGCTACACATGGTCACGAACTTAATTGTTCATAGTTCAGGTGAAGGTGTTGCACTAACCCCCGTGCAGCCTTGTGGCCTGACAAATCAAAAACATCATTTGCAGATTGTCATTATTTGAACTTGGATTTCTGCTCACTGTCCATGTGGCTGAGTCATTATTACCAATTAAATTGACTAATTGGAGAACTTGGGCTTAAACAAAATTGTTTAATTAATTATGGTATGCAAAACACAACTAAGGTGTTGCCAGGATGGGTCTGCTTAGTGAAAATCATGACTGGCTTCATAACTATTCACGTATAATAATCCACTGAAGCATCATTCTTAATCTCTGTTGTAATTATCTTGATATCACTGTACTATTAAGATGCAGAGTTCTCTCCAGGCCATTCCCGCATATACTACTACGCTATGAAAGATGACTGTAATCAGAACACAACTTGACCATTAGATTATTCTCGTGATTTGATTTAATGTAGCCTAAATAGACCCTTTTCTCCTGTTTACTCTTCCTTCTGTTACATTACTCCCCTGTATTTACACACACACACACACTAACTCTCTCTGAGAAATTTGGATGCAAAAATTATCTACATTTCCACAAATACAGCATCAGCTTTGATATCCAAAGGCTGCCATAATTCTCACCATATCCACAAGCACCTTTCTACTATTTGATTATTTAGTGAAGCAAAATCTGAAATATATTGTATTCCTTCTAATGAAGTGTATTGAACTAAAGATTTTAGCCTGCTGTTGCTTTTGGAATAAAAATAAAGTTACTAAAAAAATTAGGAAATTAATATTCTTAATGTATAATTTAAAATAAAATATATTGCTTCACTTTATTTAAGTATTGTTCAGTAAAATGGAACTTCTGAGTGACAAGTAATCAGTTGTTGCATTATTCTTTCCCATTTTTGCAGTTCAGCAATAAAACTGTTGCACTGGTGGCTTCAGATGTTCTTACAGCACTGTGTGATCATGCTTCTCATTTGATGGAATTATTCCCAGAAGTTCCTCCACGTATTGTTGAGGTAATAAATATAAATGTGCTATGTTTTTTTAAAATATTTCAATGAACTACTTGATGCACAGTCTTTCTACATGTAGTTTGTGCTTCTTTCTTTTATAAGTTTTAAATCATTGCTTGTTTCAATAACAAGATGTGGTGAGCGATTTTACCTTTTTGTTTGTTTGAAGATAACAAATTATAGTATACTTGCCTCAAATCCCGTCAAAAATGACTGGTTGAACACAGTGTTCTGGCAAATCATGTCTCTTGTGTTGCTTAACTAAAAAGAATTGTTATAAAATAAATTTCCATGCAATTCTTCGTGACTTGTGCTGTGTTAAAATGTTTTAGTTGCCACACTGATCCAGGTTGTATTTCAACCTATCCACAAACTCTGCTAAAATTGTCGTTAGATAATGAATGTTTTAATCATATGTGAATTAGTTCATTCACTTGGATAAAGGAAACAAAGAAAATGCCGCGAGGCACTGAAAATAAGATAGGATAGGGAAAATAAACAGTTACCCGTCACTTACCACAGATGAAGGCAGGAGGGCGAGACACGTAAAAACACAAAAACGAATATTGCACAATTCGTTTTTGTGTTTTTATGTGTCTTGCCCTCCTGCCTTCATCTGTGGTAAGTGAATATTGTGCAATTCGTTTTTGTGTTTTTACGTGTCTCGCCCTCCTGCCTTCATCTGTGGTAAGTGACGGGTAACTGTTTATTTTCCCTATCCTATGTTATTTTTGGTTCATTCACTGTATCACATGTTAGTGGCAATAATGCATCGCGATGTAAACTTGTTCTGAAATATTCATGGATTCTTACAACTTTCTTTTTTGTTAACTGTGATTCAGATTGATATTACAAGATTTGAATGGCAGACACTGTTACATGTGGCAGAAATAATGACCTCAGTAATATGGTGTCAGTGTACGCAAAGGAAAATAAAAATAAATCTTAACAATTCACATGATGTCATGTTATATTAGTTTTAATTGTAGTCTAGGCTGTAAAGATCATGATCAGTGTGGAACTGCTATTGTTCAAATGAAGTAATGATTTCAGTAACAGGACACTCGTGAAAACAATTTAAATTATTAAAAAAAAATTAAACTACTTGTACCCTCTGCTGTAACGTCAAGTGCCAGTTGTATTTCTGACCGAGGCTAAATAACAGTCCAGTCAAAACTGATGCTAGCTTTGCTAATAAAGAATTAAAGCCTTTATGCTGCAAAGAATTCAAGAATTCAAACGAATAATAAATATCAACCATTAATATTTAATACGTTGATTTAAATGAAATGCATACTTTTCTATCAGTATTCTGACAGTTGATTTACTCGCTGATGCTTATCTAATAACAGTTTTCTTTAGCTAACGTGCATTACCTACAACATCATCTCTAGTGATTGTAAGCAGAGGCGAGAAGCATGATGTCATATCATGTCGTCACTGTGTGACAGAACATCATGACCTAGATTACCATTTTATAGGTATACATTAGCATCAAAGTACATCAAAAATAACGGTTTGAACAGAGTACTCTGGCAGGTCATTCTTCTCATTTGCTTAAGCAAATAGAATTATTTTAAATATTGCTCTGTGTAATTCCTCATGCCTTATGCTGCAGCAGAAAGTTTCAGTTGTTATACAATAACATTCAAGGCTCAATGGCAGAAGGGAGGGCAAGAAATCTTAAAGTTTGAGCCCCTGTATGGCCTGGTAAAAACTGCATAAAGAACATGATCCATTATGGTCTATGGTAAGTGTTAATGGTTCATAATCATACAGATTGGCCAAACATCTGATATTGATGTTAAGTTCATTAATTGGTCTTGAGCACACCATGTTCACTTGCAATAGATCAATTAAATGTAACAGGAGAAGCTGTCTCCATATGTTTAAAAGTGATGGAAAAGATCAAGAAGATTGGAAAATGGGTTCCACATGAACTGAATGAAAGATGACAAGAAAAACGAAAAACCTCTTGTGAAATGCTGCTCACCCTGTATAAAATAACGTTATTTCTCCATCAAATTGTGACAGGTGATAAAAAGTGGATATATATCTAGAACCCTAAGTGTAAAAGATCATTGGTAACTGCAGGTGAACTGTCAACTTCAAGACCAAATTGCTATAGATAGAAGACAGTGCTCTGTGTTTAGTGTGATCTGTTACAAGCTACTAAAACCTGGTGGTTAATACTGCACATTATCAACAGCAAATGATCAATTTGAATCATGCATAGCAGGAAAAATGACCAGAATATCAGAAAAGACAACACTAAGTGATTTTGCTTCATGACAATGCACAATCACATACAGAAAAACTGGTCAAGGAAATGTTTGAAGCACTTAGATGGGAGATACTGACACATGCAGCTTTCTCACCTGACTTAGCCCTGTCCAATTACTATCTCTTTACATCGATGGACCACGCAATTTCTGAGCAGCGATTCACTTCTTATGAAATACACGAAATGGCTTGGTGACTGGTTTGCGTCAAAAGATTTTTTTTTTTTTTTTTTTTTTTTTGCATGGCATTTATAATTTACCAGAGAGAGGGCAAAAATTTATATCTAACAATGGACAATAAAAGGTACTTTGTATCATTTTTATACAATAAACTTGTATTTTTTATGGGAAAAAATCATGTTTACACACCTGGTAGTAGCTCTTTTTTGATACTAACAGACTATAAAGAAACACTCATATAGCATGAGGTTGACTAAAAAAACATTGGTGGTACATGTGGGGATACTTGAGGCAGACAACCTAGGGATAGATGACACGTCTCAAGTGTCCATGTATTACAAATAGCAACATTTTCATTGTTTCTTTTGATTTGTTTTCTGTATAATTTCATTAACCAACAGGGAATTTACCCCATTACTTATATCATCATGGAAGATAGGCCTTCTTGTAAAAAATAATAATATAATATTTATAAATTTTAACTGTGTAAAAAAAATTACAAATAATGTTTTTTTTTTTTTTTTTTTTTTTTTTTTTAAATGTCACAGTTTTACAAAAGGGAGGATACTCACAGGTGCCACAAACATAATGCAGCAAGCCTGCAGAGTAGTGGTTGATAGAAGTATAACACAGACGGAACAAAGCTTTAATAGTATATAGTAAAGTATAAATCATGCCAAGAAGATGAAAGAATATAATGAGCTGATTTCAGAAAGAGAAAAATATTAAGTCCAAAAGAAAACATCCTTAAAGATTTTGTTGCGAAAGCTTCCAACTATCACTTGTTGCTGTCCAGAAAGATGTATGTAGATTATCTTATGAATTTGCTATTGCAAGTAATAAAAACATTCCAATTAGATGGGACATTAACTGTTCTGTTGGTTTAGTTTGGTTCAGGAGTTGTTTGTGTCCAAGATTTACAATTGAGCCAGCTCCAAGGTAATGACTAGTTATTAGTTAAATATGAAGCAAAGAGATGTGTAAGGAGCTTTCTGGCCAGTTATAGGACAAATTTGAGGATGGGTTGGTGGCCATGTTTACAAGAGGCTAATAAAAGACACTGTTGCAATTATGGATGAAGGGCACATAGAAATGTTCTCAAGACGCCTTTTATGGTGTCAAAAAATTACCGTATTACCAGTTTTATTTTTAAAATTGGTGGAATGGTTATTGAAAAATCTTTGACTCCACAATTTTTTAATTATTGTTACACCAATTTACAAGATTAGACTATTTTTAATAACTTTGTTAACTCGTTAATAGTTGGTGATAATACTAAATATTCAGCTAGGGTTAATTTTCTACTTAAATGTAATTATGTAGGTATACACCTAGGGCTTTTTTTTATTATTGAAGGTTAAACTTAACAGTATTTTATTATATCATTTTGTGTAACTTTTAGTATCAGTGCTGGTTTTTTTAAATAAAATTCCAGCCATTGTCTCAAGTATACCTAATACCTGTCCTTAAGTATCCCCAGCATGGAGGATACATGAACCATATTGCAAGGGTTTCAATAAGTATTTTTGACATCATTATATAATGCAAAACTTGCCAATGCTTTTAGATTTTTTAATTTAGAAAAAAAATATATAATAATTTCAAATGCTGCTAGATAGAAGCCATTTTTTTTTTATCTAAACAGTGGCTCATGTATCCCTACTCTCCTGTACATCTGCAATTTTTTATTTTTTTTTCATTGGTCTCTTTTTTTCACCCTCAAGAGCCCTCCTCATTACTAGGAATGAGAAACCTTGTTACCAAGCAGCAGTTGTTGGAGAGATGTGGATGAATAGTTACAGGAAAATGTATCTGATACTAGGTCACATATATGGTGTAACTAACTGCAATTAAGGTTACGGAAGAGGCAAGCATGGTTTGTTGGGATGATTCAAAATGATGACCAGATCTGACCAGACACATTCATGACGTGTTTTAACATGAAATTGGACATAGTGTTGCTGACTGCATCCTAGTCACCCACAAGTGCACTGTTCCAGTTGATGCATTTTGGAGATAGGGGTATTTAGACATTAAAAATTATATAAAAAGAAAGATTATGTTAGGAGGACTACCCACCAGTGTAGCTGTGTGCATTAAATTGTCATCACACTTGATCAGGGAAGTGTAATGGGTCATGTACAAATCCCAGCCGCCTCTTACCAGCTGTCCCGATTATGGTTTTTTGACAGTTTTCTGCAATCATCTGGGTCAGTGGTCAGCAAATTTGACTACTGAGCTGCATGCGACTGTTTTTTGATATTAGTGTGGCTCCTTGATAATATTATATATATACTGTAAGGAAACAAAGCTGTTCTAAAGAAGATACATTATACATTTGGACAGGAGAATAACCACTGCTTACCAAAGATGAAGATTTCAGTGACATCAAAGCATGGAAAAACACGTACAAAAGTAGAGCTCGGGATCTTAACTATTATTCAACAAAAGAATGAGATAGCTGCATGGTATGCCTACACCTCTTCCCCATCAGTAATGATTGACGGGATCTCCCTATACATGAACATTCAGTACTGACTTAGATACACTTGTGAAAGAAGGCACTCCATTGCCCACTTGCACTGCCTCACTCCTTGCATCTGCAGATTATGCTGTTTATAAGATTTTGTATGAATGCATCAAAAATATTGGTGCTACAATGTAAATTAATTGTAAATAACATGTATGTATTTGCATGATATTATTATTGGTAGATTATTGATGTTATTCTGCAAAATCAAATAGCTAATTGGATGATATTAGTATTGTTATTCCAGAGATGTTAATCTGTAATTGAAAGTGGCTGTATGGGTGCAAGTCCAAATGCCAATAGTAAAAATATTTTATTTTTTTTTGCTGTCAGTCTTTCGACTGGTTTGATGCAATCCTCCATCCCTTTCCTATCCTGTGCTAACCTCTTCATTTCTACATACCCCTTACAGCCCATGTCCTCAATTATCTGCTTCATATATTCTAATCTCTGTCTTCCTCTACAGTTCTTACCTTCAACTGTTCCCTCCACTAACAAATTAACCAATCCAGCATGTCTCAAAATATGACCTACCAGCCTGTCTCTTCTTTCCTGTAAGCTTCTTCACAAACTTCTTTTCTCACCCATCATTTCCAAAACTCGTTCATTTCTTACTTTGTCTGTCCACTTAATTTTCAGCATTCTTCTGTAGCACCACATTTCAAATGCTTCAATTTTCTTTATTTCCGGTATTCCCTAAAGTCCATGTTTCGCTACCATAAAGTGCTGTGCTCCACACAAAGAGTTTTAAAAAGTTCTTTCTAATTCCTAGATCAATATTTGAAACTAAAAGATTTCTCTTTTTCATGAATGCTCTTTTTGCTAGTGCTATTCTGCTTTTAACATCATTCCTGCTTCGGCCATCGGTTGTAATTTTAGCTTCCCAAGTAACAGAATTCACTTACTTCTCCTATTGCAATCCGATCCTATTTTTATATTTAATCTACTAGTATTGGTATCATTTCTGCTACATTTCATCACTTTTGTCTTGCTTTGATTTATATTCAGTCCAAAATCTTCCTTCAGTATTTTGTTCATGCCATTCAGTAACCTCTCAATATCCTCAGCCCTCTCTGCTAACAAGACAATGTCATCAGCAAATCGTAGCATACTGATTTTTTCTCCCTGAAAACTTATGCCACATGGAAATTTTTCTTTGACTTTCTTCATTGCTTCTTCTACATACAAGTTGAATATTAACGGGGATAGACTACAACCTTGTCTCACACCCTTTTTAACTGATGCATGTCTCTCGTGATTCTCTACTTTTATTATAGCCACTTGATTCTTATATAGTTTATAGAGTATTCTTCTATCTCGATACTTTAGACCTGACTTCTTTAAAATTTTGAACATCTTGTCCCACCTAACATTATCAAAAGCTTTTTCTAAATCAACAAATGCCATAAAAGTATCTTTGTTTTTCTTGATCCGCCCTTCAAGTATTAATCTTAAAGACAGAATTGCTTCCCTTGTACCAGCGATTTTTCCTAAACCCAAACTGATCTTCACCTACTATCTCTTCTACTACCCTTTCCATCCTTCTGTATATTATTCTGGTCAGTAATTTTGAAGCATGTGATGTTAGACTAATGGTGCGATAATTCTCACATTTGTCGGCTTGTGCTTTCTTTGGAAGTGTGAAGATGATATTTTTATTAAAATCAGTTGGAATTTCTCCTGTTTCATAACTTTTTGATATCAGCTTGAATAATCTTTCGATTCCTTCCTCTCCTAGGGATTTAAGAAGTTCTGCAGGGATCTCATCAATTCCAACTGCCTTATTTGCTTTCAAGTCATTCAGAGCTTTATTAAATTCTGTCCTCAAAACAGGATCTCCTAAGTCATCAATGTCGACATCACCTTCCTTTTCCATTACACTATTGTTCAAGTCGTCCCCAACATACAGTTTCTCAATGTATTCCTTCCATCGGTTAGCTCTATCCTTCTGAGCTTAAAAGAGGTTTCCCATCGGCAGCTTTAATGTTCATACCTCTTTTCTTCACTTTCTCCAAAATTCTGTTTGATCTTTCTGATAGGCAACATCTACTTTTACCTACGACCATTTCCTTTTCTACTTCTTCACACTTTGCTTGTAGCCATTTTTCTTTTGCTATTTTGCATTCCCTATTTATTTGATTTCTAAATTGCCTGTACTGCTCTCTTCCTGCTTTATCTTGAGCATTTTTGTACCTTCTCCTCTGATCCATCAGCTCCAAAATTTCTTCTGTGATCCAAGGTTTTCGGGCAACAAATAAAAATAAAGTAAAAAAAAAATACAGACATGAACTCAGTGTTGTGGAACATTTTGTAGACCAGCGTCTCTCTAAAAGCCTCCTCAACACACTGGCCCACCTGATACTAAACAAAATTATTTTTTCATGTAAGGGAAAATTTAGTATTAAATTTGTGGCACTGCCATGAGTACCCATATGTTCCCCCTCTTACAGAAACTTCTTCATAAGCCTGCTGGAACAGTTGTTCCTGGATAAAGCGCACCAGAAATCTCTCTTGTGCTCAGATTCATTGATGAGAAGCTTCATGATCTTGGCCCATAAAAAAACAAGCTTCTTAGTTTCCTTAACATCTTTAGCACCCTGAATTGACACGGATTTATTCCCACACACATGCCACTTACCTGAATGTGACTTTATCCCTCTCAGATGGCAGTCTGCTTATCTGTTCATACCAAACTGACCAACTTGCAACAGAAGCTTCATTATAACAGCTACCATCCTTATCTCATGAATCGTTCTGACCCCCATTGCTTTGACATTTGTGGGAGATGCATCTGTTCCAACCAGCAGGCACTCAAACTTTATTCAAACATCATCTCCCAAATGCTGATTTCATTTAATTGGACACCAAATTTAGTCTTAAATAAGTTTTACACGCTATATCACAACCTGCTCATCCTATAAACCATACTAAACTCTCTAAAACTAACCATAGTGCCATTTTGGTTACTTGGTACTTTCAAGGTCTAGAATCAATCAACAGTCCTTCAATGAGGTTGATTTCCTCTTAGCCAATTCTGAATTGAATCATCCCAATTCCAGATTGGACCACCTAAAACCTGCTTCAGTAGACCTCCAAACTTCAGGCTGATTTCTAGTCTTCCTTCAAATTATACCGCTTGCATGCTGCCTCTTCAACCTTCACTATCTCAGTGACCAGGGATAGCTTCCCCATCACAGGACTTACAACTTGTGTATCCTCCCAACTAATATATCAACTCAACTGCAACCATTGCCCAACCTCATATGTTTAAGGAAAAATAATCATGTATAAAAAGGTGCTAAATTTTTATAATAGTGGTTCAACTCTGTTAATTTCTCTTATTTATATATTTTAACAAAAACATCACACATTTTAAAAATAATATTTATTAATATTTATGAATAACTGAAAGTAAACATATTTCCCGTACAGCTCCAATGTATTGCTTTAAATAAGCTATTCAATTTTAATAAACACTATAATTAAAATCAATATTCAAATAGTAAATTTTAATAAATAAGTTCTATAATTTAAATACTAGTTCTGTATGTAAGATAAAATAGAAATATATAAACCCTGACCACCCATTATTTCATTTCATCCACAATCTAATCTCTTTGAAAATGAAATATCCACACTTTAATGGATAATATCTAATAATATTAGTAGATAAGAAATGTATAAAACATACAGAACCCATAAATCAACTTTAAAAAAATTGTATGTTCAGCTATCAAATAAGTAGTCCGTAGTTGCTCCAAGACAATTTGTATATTCACCAGTAGTCGGTACAAGGCTGCTATGTGGGTCATTTGAGGCGTCTTATATGCAGGATTGAATGTTCGAGAAAGAATTTCCAGAACTTTCTGTATTTGACCGAATTTAGTATTATGTTATAGAACAATCTAGAAAGGGTTAGATAAGCGAGAGATAAAACGTTCGTAGGTGCCGGGACTTGCGAATGAACGTGGAACCGCTGAGCCAAAGTGGCGACTCACTTCGTGTTGAGTTGTGCGGCTACGTCTGGAGGCGCGTATAAAGGCCAGGCATGCGCAAAGTATTGTTGGTGTGGTGGCATACTGCGGAGTATTGCAACAAAATGATTATTGATTTACTAATTTAAATGCAAGTAGAAAAAAATAATACTATTTAAGAACCGTTAGATTCACTAATATAGTTAAATACTTCAAATAAAAGAGCATCCATAAACTCAGTAGCCTCCATTTTTGGCCTTCTGCGACCCCCCTCCCCCACCCCTCTGCCACACATAGCCGGACTTGGCTTCTTCCTCTACTTCGCCCATGTAGCACGTGGCTTTTATTGCTATCAATTTTGTAATGTTTTCTCTTGTCAGATTTATTGTAAATCACATACGGAAGTAATTGAATGCTGGAAATAAATATTTACATGTTGTTGTGTATTCTGTACCTAATTTTAACTGTGTCAAATAATATGAATGGAAAGCTGTGTGGCCTGGCTCTGAACACCCCCCCCCCCCCATTTTTCCCCGCATTGCCCAGCGTAACAATACAGCCACCCTCTCCCCACCTTTTGCCCCTAGATCAAGTCACATAGTTTATGGATGCTCCCTAATAAGGTAAAGCAACATAATGAGGAATTGGAAACAATAATCATATTAATATTGAACCACCCAATACTGCAATGAACAAAAATCCTAACATATCAAATCCTTTATAATTAAAGCTATCAAAAAAATGCAAGAAGTTAAAAATTATAATAATTAATCATTGAATAGTAAAATAAATGAAATCAAAGGCTGTAGATATAATAAAACAAAAAGGTAATGAGAATATTAATAAAACTTATTCTCGATATTTCAGGAATTAAATCTTTAGAATAAAAACCAGTCAGAAATGGAATACCACATGAACATAAACTAGAAACATTAAAATAAATAGGAGTTATAGGTATTCTGTTAACACCTGAACGCATGAAACAAATATCGTGAAAACCTCCTAAATTATGGATATATGAACCAGCACATAAAAATAAAAAAGCTTTGAAAAGAGCATGAGTAAACAAATGAAAAAATATTTAGTTATAATTAACCCTTAGATAAAAATCTTATTATTACACCAAGCTGTTTTAAAGTAGATAAGGCAATAATTTTTTTTTTTTTTTTTAAACTATGCTTAAGATTAGCAATCTTACCTGTCTATAAATATTTTTATTCAGCCAATAAATAATAAAATATTAAATCCTCTTTTTTATAAGGAATGGGTGCAATAAAATTATTACGTTTACACTCTCTTTTACCATAGTTAAAGAATAATCTAGTTCAGAAATTGGTTTAGGCACTGCCACACAGCACATAATGAGGAAGAAGATGTAATCTGAGCTCTTTTAGTTACTGCAGCATTAACAAGGAATAATAATACAATCACTTTTTCTTGTATGTTAAAATATATGTAATAAATATAATTCCATCTACCTAAATTCAGTATTAAAGCAATTTAGATTAAAATAGCCACATCTCCAGCATGGTTTGATAAGCCAGTTCAAATACATTAATTTTAAAATTTACTAAACAATATGACGCTAATCCTGAACCATCTCAGCCAGGCAAAGGTCTAATTATATTTGGTGTAATAATCAAAAATAATATTGGTAAGACAAATAACAACACAAGCAAAATTAAATGGTTTAAATATACTATAATCAGATCTATAATAAATTATTAATGAAGAAATAAATAAAACAAAAGATATAAAAGTTATTGATATTCAATCAAACAATAAAGTTATAACTACAGAAGATCTATTTAAATTAAATGTATTGCATTCAGTAATACAAAATCATTTAAAATTAAGTAAATACTATACTTATAAATAAAATAATAAATTTTATAGAGATTTCACATCATTATCTATGTATCTATAATGGAGAAAATGAGAAAGTTTGATGTGTGTTTGGATGTACTTTTGGAATCAATCTTGCCTTTATAATTCAACATATTTAAATGAAATTTGGCATGAAGTCAGTTAATTGTGCGCGAAGTGTCATAAGATAGATTTTATCCTGCAAAAACGCATAGTTATTTTAGAAATTGCCATTAATATCAATTTGCAAAGTACAAAGAGTTTCCTGCTTCGTAGTTAGCCGTGCTACGTATACTCTTTGCTTTTTACGTAAATCGCAAACAATACTTTTCAGAAATAAAAGCAAAAACCTTCTTACATATGTAAGTTTGTGTTTAGTTTAAAAGCCATAAAACCGGCGCATTTGACAATTAATAGTTTGGAAGCGGGAAATATAAATCTGTACTTAACCTTAAATTTAAAAAAATTTAGGTACTGTTGTTAAGTTCACAAAGAGATGTTTTCATTTGCATACATAAAATAGTATGACATATCAAATATTACACCATAATTTCGTTCGTAATATATGCGTCATAATAAATGTGAAAAATTTAAGCTTGGGGGGAAAAAAAACAATGTAAAATAGTATGAGTATACCAGCACGAAAGACGGTTCACTAAAAATGCAAAATGGTCGTGCCCAAAATGTCGTATTTATGAAAATGTAAAGTGTTCCATTCTATCTCGGTTTGATTTATTTCCTGTTTCTTTTTTGTTATTGTACGGTCTCTGTATTACAAATTATTTTTGCCAAAATTTAAAACTTAACAAAAGCTTTTTATTTTTTTATCAAAATTTTTGTACAAATAGTAGAGACTATGATTCAGTAAGTAAAAAGCACTGTTCAATATTCTGAAAATATCTATCGAATCCTACACTTAAAACGGATGTATTATGGGCTAATGTAGAAACTTATTGTTTCATGAAGCAACACTGGAAGTCATTTACAACACAATACACCTCATTTATACGGATAGTTGGGCGACGACAGCAAACTGAACACTTGGTGTTGGGACAATCTGCCAAGACACTAGGAAAAACGTGAGGTCAGTGCAAAGAGCAAGCTGAACGGCAGTCGATCTCAAGAGTTGCTGAAACACCAAAGCAAACAAAAAGGTGGAGATAACAACACACCATATATTGGGCATTGCAGCGAGTTGCTGAAACACCCGAACAACGTGAGCTCGGCGAGAACAACAACCCATCCATCAAGAGCTACTGAAATACCAGAGCAAATGAAAAATCGACGACGACAGAATGCCGCATATTTGGCATCACCACGAGTTGCTGCATCTTTGGAACAATTGCGAGTTAGGTGACATCAGCAAGATAGGTATGGAACCATTGAAACAGCTGTTTTCTAACAACACATGAAATGTGGCGATTTTTTAATCTTATCAGAAAGTGTAATTCCATGTGACGTCTTTTGGAACCGATAGAATTGTTGCAAAGCAAGGATTTTCACCGACATTTACTATTCAGGGACAAGTATATGACCGAATTGGATCTATGCTTCCTTCATCGAATACAAAATCACAATTTTTACAGATATATTTCATGGGCGATGAAGAAGCAGAAACTGAAAGATGTTATAGAATTATGGAAGGGACTGAGAAAGAGACCATACAAAAAATACAACTGGTATTATACGACAACAATGCCTTGGTTAGGGAATTCAGAGCGGCTTTGGAGAAAATACCCGAAGTTGGGCTGGTGTTAGGGGGGGGGGGGATAAGCAGGTCAAATGTACCTGGGCCCGCAGGGCTAATGGGGAGCCCGATCACCAGCTGTAGGGGCCCCCCACTCAACAAGTTGTAGAGCTAAAAAAAAAGGTTGCCCATTTGTTCTGAGGGAGGCCCCTAACTGCTTACCCCGGTCCCTGCCCGATGTAACCAAGTATCCTGCAAGGTAGTGATCCACCCCGACCGTGTGCCACGACGACAACACGAGAGATGTTACAACGCATCGACAAGTTACAAGATCGCAGTACTCCTACCGGGCATAGGGAACCTAAAGTTCAACGTCAAATCAGAACCACGTGAGCATTCTGGCGTACTTCACACATCACACAACAACCTGTGCCAGAGGTGAAGGTAGAGCTAAGAACCTATGAAAATCCTCGCTGAGTCTGGGATTCATGCTGGGGACTTTTCCATCTCCAATTGGACGCCCTAACCATTGAGCGTTAAGACATCTCAAGAAAATCTTATATACAACACTCTTCCACACGGACGAAGTTACGGTTAACTGGTAGTTTTATATAAACTACTCAAGTAAAATATGAGTTGGTAAGAATTAAAAAGATATGTTTAAAGATAATCAGTGTGATAATATCAAAATATATTTTCGTAAATAACCCAAAGGAAATGCATATCAGCCATATATATATATATATTTACAATAAAGGACAGCGAACCACAATTTACTTCAGAGGACTGGGAGAAGGGGATAGAGAATTGGAGCTGTTACCCGAGCAATGCAAAATGTTGCAAAAAGAGCAGAATAATACATTAAAATCTTCACAGTATAAATCTGGGTAAGCAAAGTAAATAAGTAAACAAAATAAAATCATGAAATAATGATAATAAAAGAATTTATGCAGTTAAACATCACTTTTGGTGTGTGGTGGTTTAATTTAGGCAGTGGCGATGGAGGTAAGGAGAGAATTGAAAGAAGGAAAAGTACTGAACGAGTATTATCTCAAATTGATACCAGGTTGTTGCCTTGTGCCGGGTTGTATTGGTAGGCAAGCTCTCATCTTCTGAGTTAGAGAAGCTGCTGCTGTTTGGGAGGACTCTGATAGCATAGACCGTGAAACTATAATTAAAATTATTGGTGTCATAGGAGATGGTATTGACAGCTATTGGATGTTTTGGATTCTGAATGATAAATATGTATCTCCAATTGCTTATGCTCATCAAACCAACATTTAACTATTACTATATGAGCAACCTTAGAATAAGCAATTAATCACTTCAAATCAATTTGATGTATAAATTCACTATCAAACCACTAATTAAATTGAGTCCTATAGTAAAACAGTCATCTACAAAGCCAGAAAATATTATAAATTTAACCACATGCATTAAACCATAACCATCCAACTTGAGCATAACACTAGCTAAAATTATTTTTCGTGTCAAAGAAGCTTCCACATGAGCCTATTTCATTCTGCAACCTCTGCTACCTAGCGCACATCACTGTTGTTTGTGTGTGGTTGTTGTATGGAGTTTCCCATCGTGCACAACGTTGGCCAGATGCTGGTAGCTATAGGTGTGAGAGAGATATGGTAGTTGAAAATGGTCAGTCAAGGACAATTTCATATTTCGACCAAAGACATGTTTGTCTCTATAATTAACCTTGCTGCTACAACTACGTAGCACAGACCACTTCTGTGTGTGTTTGTGTGTGGCAGTAGCATTGAGTCTTCCATCATGCACATTGGAGGTAGCATGTCGGTAAGTATGGAGGTGTGAGAGATATGGTGGTTGAAACTGGTTGATCTGGCGTACTTTCATATTTCAACCAAATGTGTGTGTGTGTCACTGTATTTCACTTTGCAGCACAACTACCTAGCGCAGACCTCTGGTGTTTGTGTGCTGTAGTAACCTTGAATCTTCCATCGTGCACTATGGTGATTGCATGTCGGTAGCTATGGGGTTGTGGTGCTTGATAGGTCGGCTGAATATAAAAACAGAGTTGTGTGTCCCTATAATTCACTCTGCAGTCAAAACTATCTTCCACTCTCGGCTGTTGTTTGTGTGGTAGTAATATTGAGTTTCTCATCGTGCAATCTCTCATCGTGCACTATGGTGGTTGCATGTTGGCGGCTGTCAATCAAATTTTTTTACAAATAGGAATGAAGCTGTGGGCACCAGCTAGTACTAAACAAAACAAAGGTAATCTAGCAACTAAAATATAAAACATTAAATAAATATTAGCCTATAAATGGTCATGTTGGTATCCTCGCCCCAAAATTAATAACAATGTTGGAATTGGACTAGATTTATATATATAAAATGAAATTCTGTTAGTTGATAACCGCATCACTTGAGACAGCAGGACCAATTTGACTAAATTCTTTTAAAAAAACGTTCATATACTCTGAATAAAGTTTTTAGAGAAAGAAAAATTGGAAATGTTGTCCAGATAATATTGAAAATTCTGAAAAAACTAAGTGCTTTTTCTATTGACCAATTTTGTTTTTTATTAAATGTTCATAATTGTGTGCCTAGGATTTCAGAAAGAATTTTTTTTCAATGGACCAATTTGCATATTTTTTTAAATGTTCGTTATAGTCTAAATAATGTATTTAGAGAAAGAAAAATTGTTTGGTAAATTCATAAACTACTGATTGCTTTTTTCTTTTGTCCAATTTTGTTATTTTTTTAAATGTTCATGATAGTCCGACTGAGGTTTTTAGAGAAAGAAAAAGTGGAAAATTTGTCCAGGAAACAGGGCAATTTGGGAACAGCAAAGTACTTTTTCTTCAATCAATTTGGCTAATTTTTTAAATGTTTGTAATAGTCAGTTAAGGTTTATAGAGAAAGAAAAATTGGAAAAGTTGCCCAGGAAAATTTGGGAACGATTGAAAGTGCTTTTCCTATGAGCTAATTTTCCTGTTTCTTTTTTTCAAAAAAACAAAAAAAAAAAAGTTTGTAATAATCCAAATAAGATTTTTAGAGAGAAAAATAGGAAAAATTTTCCTCAAAATTTGGAAAAAACTGGAATTGCTTTTTTCTAATTTTTTAAAAAGTGTTCATAATAGGCTGAATAATGTTTTAAGTGAAAGCTAAATTGGTAAAGTTGCCAGGAAAATTTGTGAGAAACTGAAAGATCATTTTTTTTATTGGATTTTTGTAATTAATGATTCGAATGATTGTTGTATGTATATTTTTTTTTCTCCCCCCAGGATGGAAATAACTCAATTAAGTGCTTTCATTATCAAACAAACAAACAAAAATTGGAAGTTCTGGATAACAGATTCTAGCCCAGATTAAAATAAAATTACTTTTATTTTATTTTTGTATTTCGCGATCTGTCCAACAAATGTTGTTATTTCATTTCTATTGCATTGATATTAATTGAGAACATGGACTTGATGATATCAAACAAGAAATTACCTCAATTGGTTATTACAGCACCCAATCGTCTGATGGATGGCACATTTAATTAAGAGTTGAAATGTAAAAAATAATATGATTGTGATGCATAGAGAGAATCGGTTTGAACGAATCTTCCACTGTTGATTCAGCAACACAAAAATGCTGACCAAAAATTGTAAATGATGGATTTTCTTCTTGGAAGTTCCATATCAGGACTCGCCACTTGTCTATCCTCCCACCTTATATACCAACTCTTTTTGTAACCATTGCCCAGCCTCCTACATTGGATTCACAACAAATCCACTGGCCATCAGAATGAATGGACACAGACAATCGATACACACCAAGAACCCTGACTACCCTGTATCTTATCATGCCACCACGCATGGTACCAACATTTTTAACACATCACAGTCCTCTCAGATAAAAGCAGTATTTCGGAACTTAGAAGGTGGGAACTGTCTTATCAGTACCAACTGGGTACCAGACAACCACCAGGTCTAAATTTAAGATAGCAACAATTTTCCTCCCACCCACTCCCCTCACTTCCATCTTCTCCCATAGAACCACCGCTCATCGGAGCCATCTTTATAGATTGTAACTTCGAATTTTACTTATTTTTAATTTCAAATTTCCGTATATTTTGTTTTTCAGCTGTTTGCGCAAATGTCCATTACTTAATAGGAATTTAGGACCATTAACTGAGGTCTACTGTACCTCTGCGACGGATTCCTATGTACAATTTTACTTTCTACTGTCTATTCATGATCATTTTCCAGCCTATCCTTTTCTACCCCCACCCTCACTTACCGCGGTGTGGTCCCTCCCCCCCCCCCCCACTATGAGCTACCACCATTGTAGCTTAAGCAGTTGTCTGCCAGCCACCAGCGTGCAGCCATCTCACTCCTACTGATGAAGAGCCATGGGCTCGAAAATTATATTCTGTGTGTGTTCGTGTGTGTGTTCGTGTGTGTGTGTGTGTGTGTGTGTTTTTTTTGTCTACCAACGCCGCAGGAATCCTCTTCTGTGGTAAGCGGTGGTTTTTATCCTATCTTACTGTTTAATATTTCCACTTTCAGTGCCTTTGTTTCCTAATTACCTATATATATTGAAATGTGCAAAGTAGTGAAAAGGAATAACAAAGGAAAGGACAGGGAAATGGTCCACACTTACCATTAAGTGATGGATATGGGGCATGAACACACAGAAAAGACAAAAACACACAAGATAAAGTAAATTCCTTGTTGTTCCTTTTTAACTGACTTCAAAAAAGGAGGAGGTTCTCAATTCGTCTGTATTTTTTTTTTGTATGTATGTTCAGCGATATCTTCACCAATTTTGAACTGATTTAAATGAAATTTTTTTAGTGGATAGGGTATACCTCCAAAGTGGTCCCATATGAATTTGATTGAGAAAACACCCCTTCTACCCCCCTCCGCCCCCTAATTTTTATACAAATCCACATTTTTTATTCGACCTCGATGAAACTTTGGACATATATGTAGCCAAAAATAAAGAGAAAAATACTTTCAACTTTTGGTTTAAAAAAACTGAACCCCTCTCCCCCTATCCACCCCCTTAATTTTTGCCAATTTTCTTTATTCAAAGCTACAGTCGACACTATTTAACTGGTTTCCATTAAAGTTGGCAATTACATGTAGTTTTTCATGGAAAAGGTATCTGAACAAAAAAAAAAAAAAAAAACTTCTCCTTTACACCCCTTAATTTTATAGAAACCTACATTTCTACATTTCTTATCTCATTTTTATTGAACTTTGCCCATCTATACTTTAAAACAAAGAGAAAAATCCTGTCAACATTTGATCTGCCAAAGCTCAACCCCCTCCCTCCTTCCACCCCTTTAATTATTGTCAATGGTCTTCATAAAAAGCTACACTCGACACCGTTTGGCCGATTATCATCAAAGTTGGCATATACATGTAATTTTTCATGGACAATCTGAACGAAAAATAAATAAATAAAAAACCACCCCTCTCCTCTTTTCATCCCTCAATTTTTATACAAACCCTCATTTTTTATCCTATTTCGATGAAACTTTGGACATGCATAGTCAAAAATAAACAGAAAAATACTGTTAACTTTTGGTTTGAAAAAACTGAAGCCCTTCCCCCCTATCCACCCCCTAAATTTTTACCAATGTTCCTTATACAAAGCTACAGTTGACACCATTTAACTGGTCTCCATTTAAGTTGGCATATACATGTAATTTTTCATGGAGAAGTTTTCTGACAAAAATTAAATAAATAAAAAAAACCACCCCATATCTCCCTTTACACTCCTTAATTTTATAGAAATCTACATTTCTTATCTGATTTTTATTGAACTTTGCCCATGTATACTTTAAAACAAAGAGAAAATTCCTGTCAACATTTGGTTTGCCAAAGCTTAACTCCTTTCCATCCTTCAACCCCATTAACTTTTGTCAATGTTCTTTATAAAAAGCTACAGTCACGATCATTTGACCGATTACCATGAAAGTTGGTGCTTATATGTATTTTTTCACGAAGAAGATGTCTAACCAAAAGATCTACAAACCACCCCCTCTCCCCATTAAACCGCTTACTTTTTATATACAACCACAGTTTTTATCCGGTGTAGACAGAACTTAGCAAATTTTTACTATAAAACAATGAGAAAAATAATGCCAACTCTTGGTTTGCATAAACTGAACCCCTCTCCCCGTTTCCACCTCCCTGATTTTTGTCAATTTCTTTTTAGAAAGCTACAGTCGACACCATTTGACCGATCTTTATGAAAGTTGGTACATACATATATATATATATAATTTTTTATTACCAAAAAATCAAAAAAAACTATCCTAGCTCCCCTTCCCTTAATATTTGTACAAAAACCTGTTATAATATGATATCGAAATAAAATTGTTTTAGTCTAAGTATCTATGCTGTCCATGGATATTGTGTATTCTCTGTGGTGAATAAAACAGATGAAGTGCTGTTGCATTCTTGCTTAACCGTGAAACGGACGTGTTTTAATAGGTTATGGGCCCAGACTGTGACCCAGAGTTATTTTCTTCGTTATTCCAGTAAGCAGAATACGGAAAAGTCGTTATCGTATAAATAATTAGTTACGCGCTTGAAGATGGCTTCGAATTTTGTAGTTAATGTGCCTAAGCTTAAAGGCAGAGACAACTACGATGTATGGGCTTTTGCAGCGGAGAATATGTTGGTGTTAGAAGGCATGTCCAACTTAATAAAGGAAGAAGGAAGTACTAGCACTGCAGCCGTAGATGATGCAAAGGCGAAAGCGAAGCTGATTCTTACAATTGATCCAGACTTGTATGTGCACGTAAAGCAAGCTAAAACAACGAAGGAGCTATGGGCGCAGCTTAAAACTATGTTTGATGATTCCGGGTTTACACAAAGAACAACCTTACTTCGTCATCTTATATTAATCAGGCTTGATAATTCTGATTCAATGACGTCGTATGTGACAGATATTATTGAGACATCGCAAAGATTAAGTGGAACTGGATTTGGTATAAACGACGAATGGATTGGCTCGTTGTTACTGGCAGGTTTACCAGAACGATTTTCACCTATGATCATGGCGATTGAACATTCCGGCATTCCTATTACGGCGGATGTTATCAAGTCAAAATTGATCGATATGGAAATGTCAGATTCGAATGAATCAGAGACAAAAACCGCTTTCGCTTCCAAAGGTTGGCTGAACCATAGAAGCAAGACTGCCAACAGACAAAACAAAAGCGGAAACTGCGTCGCGGAAAAGTCAAATGTCAAAATGACAGGAGTTAAATCCATCACTTGTTACAGGTGTAAACGGAGTGGGCATTACAGGAATCAATGTCCATTGCTGGTGAAATCAGATGAACCTAAGCAATCCAATGTGTTTAGTGTTGTTTTTCTATCCGGCAAGTTTGGTAAACAAGATTGGTATATTGACTCCGGCGCAAGTTCTCATATGACGCCGAATGAACATTGGATAAAAAATGCATTGTATTCGTCCAGTGAACCAGAAGTTATTATCGCTGACAAAACAAAATTACCTGTGCTGTGTACCGGCGATGTAGAAATAACTTCAGATTGTGGTTATGATATTACTGTGAAAAATGCATTGTGTGTGCCAAGTCTGACGACTAACCTCTTATCAGTGAGTGAACTCATAAAGAACGGTAATAAAGTTCATTTCGATTCACAGAATTGTTTCATACATAATATGAATGGTGAATTGGTGGCTATAGGAGAACTTATTTGTGGTGTTTACAAGTTGAAGGTAAAACATAAAATGAAAAGTGAGCACAGTTTATTGGCTGCTCCTGTGTTAACTGATGGTTATACGTGGCACAGAAGACTCGGTCATATAAATAGTGCAGATATGAATAAAATGATGTCTGGTGTGGTTGATGGACGTAGTTATCCTGATAATTTTCAAACGAAAAATAACAGTTGTATCATGTGCTGTGAGGGAAAACAGTCAAGACTTCCGTTCAAAAATATTGGAGAAAGAAGTACAGAGACATTGCAGATTATACATGCTGATGTGTGTGGCCCAATGGAACATAAATCCTTAGGTGGTGCACAATATTTTTTATTGCTGGTGGATGACTTCAGTCGCATGGCATTTATTTACTTCTTGAAAGCTAAAAGTGAAGTATTTAGCAGATTTAAAGAATTTAAAGCCTTGGTAGAAAAGAATAAGAAAATTAAAATATTTCGTACTGATAATGGCTATGAATTTTGTAATAATGAGTTTACAGATTTTCTGAAGAAAGAAGGTATTATTCATCAGAAAAGTAACCCTTACACCCCAGAACAAAATGGTCTGTGTGAAAGACTGAATCGCTCAATAGTTGAGAAAGCAAGATGTATGTTGTTTGATGCAAAGCTAGATAAAAGATTTTGGGGAGAAGCAGCAAACACAGCCGTGTACTTAAAAAACAGATCAATTGCATCAGGAACTCAAGACAAGACACCATATGAATTGTGGTATGGCAAGAAACCTGATGTAAGCCATATTCGTATATTTGGCAGTGATGTAATGGTCCAAGTTTCCAAAGAAAAATGTTTAAAGTGGGACAAAAAGTCACATAAACACATTCTTGTTGGATATTCAGAAAATATGAAAGGTTATAGAATTTATGACTACAAGAAGAAGAATATATTAATATGCAAGGATGTGGTTATTATGGAGAGTAGAAAAGATAATAAATATGAAGAAATTAGTGTTTCAGTGGGGGAGTCTGGTCAAGAAGGACAATTGACAGGAACAGGCAAACCACAATTACTGAAATCATCTCAATCAGACTACGCTGAAGTAGAAGAGCAAGATAACTTGGAAGAAAGTACTGCAGCTGAGAGTGTGGAAATTAAGACATTGCCTAAAAGAATAAGGAAACCACTTCAAAGATATGGTACAACTTTATTAAGTGTATCCTGTAAAGAAGAAGGCAGCTGTGTTCCAGATGATATCATCAGATAATTCTAGCAAGTGATACAGAAGATGAAGGCAGTTATGGTCAGACAGGAGAATAGCATTCAAGCCCTGGAGGCAAGGCTGATGGCTTCAACATCAAGTGCAGTACAAGTGGGTGTTTGAATAAGAAAGGTTGAAAGTGTGATATCATGCTAGGTCAGTGGCTAAATGTTTTTGCGAAATAGCAAGTGTAGATTATCATGAAACCTTTTCATTGGTTGTTAGACATTTTATTTGCAATTGGTGTACAATTATGGTTAGGTATTTAAATGCAACTTCAGGGGTATCTGAAGGAAGATATTTACATGCATTTACCTGTCAAGCACTGAAGCAGAATATATGGCTTTGTCAGAAAGGTAGTATATTTAAGAAATCTGTTATTTGAAATCACGGGCAGTTTGTGTATGATTACTATCTTTAGTGACAGTCAGAGTGCATTGAAGCATACTAGTAATCAGCAAATACACAAGAGGTCTAAACATATTGATGTTTGTTACCATTTTGTCCGCGATGCTGTATTAAATAAATATATTAGAGCCTAAACTTGAATTCATGGAAACTGATGAAATGCCAGCTGACTTGCTCACTAAAGCTCTTTGTGCCTTCAAACATTACAAACTTATGAACAAAATATGATTATTAAGTAATATATTGTAATGTTTTGTGAGGCTGTAACTTATTTCGATATAGTGGGGGTGTTATAATATGATATCGAAATAAAATTGTCTTAGTCTAAGTATCTATGCTGTCCATGGATATTGTGTATTCTCTGTGGTGAATAAAACTGATGATGTGCTGTTGCATTCTTGCTTAACCGTGAAACGGACGTGTTTTAATAAAACCACATTTTAATCTGATTCGGTGGAACTGCGCATACGTATATCTTAAAACAAATATAAAAAGAAAAATACTGTCCACACAACTTTCACAAAAACACAAACCTTTTCCCCGTTTCTACCCCTTTATTTACTGTCAATGTTCTTTATACAAAGCTACCGTTTCTTTCTGATTTTGAAGGACGTATGTACATGTATACTGCAAAACAAACAGAAAAATACTGTCTACATTTGGTTTCGAGAGTCCAAACTCTGCTGCGTCCTTTCCATCCTTTAGTCTACAGTTTCTATCCGATTCTGAAGGAAATTTGCACACGTATACTTTAATTAGGTTGCAGAAGCCCAACCCCTCTTCCCTTCTACCCCCACCCCTCATAATTTCCAATGTTCTGTATAGATATCCACAGTTTTATCAGATTTCCATGGAACACTACACATTTATACTTAAAAACAAAGAGAAACATAGTGTCTACATTCTGTTTACAAAACCCTACCACTTACTCCCTTACCCCATTTATTATTTGCAAATTTTCTTTTCACAGTGCTACAGTTATTATCTGGTTTCGATGGAAATTTGCCCGTGTATACTTTAAAACAAAGAGAAAAATAGTGCCCTAACTAGTTTTACAAAAACCAAATTACTCTTCGTCTCCACATCCCTTAATTGTTTTTTATACATACCTACAGTTTTATCTGATATCAATAGAAATTTACACACCTATACTTTAAATCAATCAGAAAAGGCAGTCTACATTTGGTATACAAAAGCCCAATCCCTCTTCCCCTTTACCCTCACCCCTTGTAATTTTCAATGTTCTTTACAAAAATCCCCAGTTTTAAATCCCGCCAAAATCAATTAAGCTATTTTTAAGTCATGGAATAATATTTATAAAATAAATGTGTCGTAATGTCTCAACATGTACTTCAGATTTCAACTGGATCCCATGCTTTCGCGTTGTGAAAATCAATCAAAAATCTATATTTTCTGTGTGATGCCGGAGCAAACAGATATATTCCAGATACAGATTTCTGTATGTGGTATGTATTAATACCCAGAAGTTACATGTTCCGGTTATCGACCAGCTGCTTTAACAGATGTTATGATACGATTGAAACATAGCCTGGACCAAAATGTTAACTGACATTCGTAAACACAACACCCAATTCACCCCGTTCTGGAAGTTTTTGTGGTATATAAAGACAGAATTCTTCTTTGAAAGCAAGCGCTTTAATCCCTGAGCTACCAGAAAGTTTGCAAAATGGGAACTGCTGCGGTATATGTAAAATACAAAACAAATTATAATACCACTAAAAATCTGAAAATAAAATAATTATTTAAAAAAACATAAAAACCGCCATCAAAAAAAAGCACTAAAAATTTTAAAATAACTTTATACCTTGCTTAGGAGAAAGTAAATCTAAATGGTCAATATTTTACATTACTGTCATTGAAATTTTTACATTAATTAGTTATTTTTGGAGTCGGTGCCAGCAAAAGCAAGAAAAACAAAAAGATAAAAACAATAATGAATAACAATAATACATAAAAAATCATCTTACTGCTTACCTACAATTAATGCAAGAAACATGTTTCAACAAAACTGAAACTTACAGATGATACCCTGATATTATGCTAACTGTAAATCGTTTACTGCAGGAGGCAGCCTACAAACTGACACTGTAGCACCAGAGATATGCCTGGATGACCAATAAGGCCGAGCCACAGATTAAAATACTGTTAATTTGTTTCCTTAAGCTGTCTCCCGCAATAACACTATCTGCCTTACGACATGCTGTAAAAGAATGGGAATTTTTGTTCGTACTCCCCGTTTCGCCTCTAACACCAAAAGAGGTCCATAATTCAATCTTCGCGATGTGACAGCTGGCACCGACTCCAAAAATTACTAATTAATGTAAAAATTTCAATGACAGTAATGTAAAATATTGACCATTTAGATTTACTTTCTCCTAAGCAAGGTATAAAGTTATTTTAAAATTTTTAGTGCTTTTTTTGAAGGCGGTTTTTATGTTTTTTTAAACAATTATTTTTTGCTACTTAATGCCTTTCATTTAATTGTTTACCATATTGCTGTTCCAGCTCTCTTTTGTTTTGTCCCATTTGTTTAACTGTATTTGTGTCTTTGTTTCTGACTTTTTTCTTCCTTTTTCCATTTTATTTTTGGTTGAAAGATTTTTATATTTATATTTAGATTTTATTATATTATTATGCTCTTCTTTCCCATCAATTGGTTTAGACAACATCGATCTATGCTCTGATATAAGCTCTGAATCACTGCCCCTCTATCTGTTCTCAGTTTAAATTTACCCTCACCATTTTCCTGGTGAAGGCCAACAGCCTTTCAGTGAGGCTGTCTGCCACAACACCTACCCCCATAATGTTCTGTTGATAAAGGGCTAGACGCAAACATTACTTTTGTGTTTTCATACCCCACATCCATCATTTAAAGGTAAGTGGTGATTCGATTCCCTATCCTAATTTCTCTCTCTCTCTCTCTCTCTGTGTGTGTGTAAAACTGGATGTTGGTATATATATCTCTCTCTCTCTCTCTGTGTGTGTGTGTGTGTGTGTGTGTGTGTGTGTTATATACAGGGTGTTACAGAAAGGTACGGCCAAACTTTCAGGAAACATTCCTCACACACAAAGAAAGA
The DNA here is from genome assembly GCA_031002005.1 of Vandiemenella viatica. Taxonomy (NCBI): domain Eukaryota; kingdom Metazoa; phylum Arthropoda; class Insecta; order Orthoptera; family Morabidae; genus Vandiemenella; species Vandiemenella viatica. Next base: position 100,767,925 of record JARYHS010013630.1, on the reverse strand, counting down.
AAATATGTTATGTGGACATGTGTCCGGAAACGCTTACTTTCCATGTTAGAGCTCATATTACGCCATTCTGCAGGGTTGCATCAGAGCATCAGGAATTCCATGCGACGGAGGGTGGATGCATGTATCATCGCTAACGGAGGACATTTCCTGTAACAAAGTGTTGGAAGTACGTTCTGTTGCTGTGTGTTTCCATTCCATGTTTAATGTGATTTGAAGATAAGTAATAAAATGAGCTCTAACATGGAAAGTAAGAGTTTCCGGACACATGTCCACATAACATATTTTCTTTGTTTGAGTGTGAGGAATGTTTCCTGAAAGTTTGACCGTACCTTTTTGTAACACCCTGTATATATATATATATATATATATATATATATATATATATATATATATATAAGATTAATAGATGTCGACATCATTTGGCTGATCACCATGAAAGTTAGCACATATATGTATTATTTTCATTGAGAAGGTTTAAGACCAATGAAATTAAAAAAAACCACCTCCTCTTCCCCTTTACAACCCTTAATTTTTATACAAACCCATATCTATTATCTGATTTTGATGAATCTTTGCACATGTGCACTTTAAAATAAATAGAAAAATACTATCAAAATTTGATTTGCAAAAACGCAACCCCACGTCCCCTTTCTATCCCCTTAATTTTAGTCAGTGTTCTATATACAAAGCTACAAGAGCTACCATTTGACTGATCACCATTAAAGTTAGCGCATATATATATTTTCAGGGAGGAGATTTATAACAAAAAAATTGAAAAAAAACCACCCCCTAGCCCCCTTTACAGCACTTAATTTTTATACAAACCCACAGTTTTTATACGATTTCAATGGAACTTTGCACACATATACTTTAAAATAAAGAGAAAAATACAATTAACATTTGGTTTCCAAACACTCAACCCCTCTTCTCCTTTCCAGACCCTCAATTTTTGGCAATTTTGGTTATTATTTAAATTTACAATTGACACCGTATGACAGATCATCATGAAAGTAGGCTCATATATGTATTTTTTCATGGAGAAGGTTTACGACAAAAAAACCTTACACCCTTTACACCCCATATTTTTAAACAAACCCACAATATTTTAATGGATTTTGATGGGAATTTGCATATACATACTTTAAAACAAAGAGAGAAATACTGGCAATATTTGGTTTCCAATAATCCAACACCCTCTTCCCCTTTCCACCCCTTAATTTTTGTCAATGTTCTTTACATAAACCTATAGTCAACAGTTGATCGATCACCATGAAAGTTGGCAAAGCGTATGTATTTTATCATGGAGAAGGTTTCTGACCCAAAAAATAAAAGAAAAAACCCAACCCCTTTTACACCCCTTAATTTTCTAACAAATCCACATTTTTTTCCAATTTCTATGGAACTTTGCACACATATAATTTTAAACAAAAAGAAAAGTTCTGTTCATGTTAGTTTTACAAAACCTCACTCTATCTCCCTTCCCCCCCTCCCCCCCCCCCTCCCAATTATTGACAATGTTCTTCATATAAAGCTATAGTTTCAATCAGATTTTGAAGGAAGTTTACACAAGTATAAAACAAACAAAAATACTGTCTACATTTGGTTTACAGAGATCCTACCCCCTTAGTTTTTGTCATATTCTTTATACAAAGTTACAGTTTCTATCCAATTTTGAAGGAAATTTGCTCACATAGACTTTAAAACAAAGAGAAAAGTATTGTCTACATTGGTTTTTTAAAATCATATTACTCTCTTACTTTACTCCGCCTTATTTTTTGGCAATGTTCTTTAAACATGCCCACAGTTTTATCTGATGTTGATGTAACTTTCTACATGTATACCTCAAATCAAATAGGAGAATACTGTCTACATTTGGTTTACAAAAACCCAGCATGTTTAACCCTTTACCCTGACCCCTTTTAATTTCCAATGCTCTGTACAGAAACCCACAGCCTTAAATCCTGTCAAAATCAATACATTTGTTTTGAATATATGCTAGAATATTCCTAAAATAAATGTGTCTCATTGTTTCAACCTTTACATCAATTTTTGACTTGGATGCCAAGACCCATTAAAAATCTGTATTTCTTGCATGATGCCAGAACAAATGGATATATTCCAGGTACAGATTTCCTGCATGATGCCAGAACAAATGGATATATTCCAAATACAGATTTATGTATGTGATATGTATTAATGCGTGGTGCGTGTGTTGATTATTGAGCAGCAACTTTAACAGATATTGTGATTAGGTTGAAATGTAGCCTGGACCAAAATTTAAACTGACATTATGTATCACAGCATCCAATTCATCCTGTTCTGGGAATTGTTCGGGTTTATCAATGTTTGATATACTTCTGGAAATGGCTGGTGCTAAATTAATGAAACTTGGTACTTATGATTCACATTGGAAATATAAAAATTGTGTTCGCTTAAATCAGTCCCTATTAGGCAGGGTAATGCCAGGTACTCTGCTGTAAATTTTTTGCTGTCATCAGTCTCTTGACTGGTTTGATGCAATCCTCCATCCTTTCCTATCTTGTGCTAACTTTTTCATGTCAACATTCCTCTTACAACACATCTCCTCAAATATCTGCTTCATATAATCTAATGTCTGTCTTGCTCTGCAGTTGTAACCTTCGACTGATACCTCCACTAACAAATAAACCACTCCTGCATGCCTCAAAATTTGACCTACAATCCTATCTCTTCTTTCTGTAAGACTCGTCTACAAACTTCTTTCCTCACCCATCATTTACAAAACTGGTTCGTTTCTTACTTTATCCCTCCACTTAATAGCACCACATTTCAAGTGCTTCAATTTTCCTTTTTTCTGGTATTCCTGAAGTCCATGCTTTGCTGCCATTAAGTGCCGTGCTTCACACATAGAGTTTTTGAAGTTCTTTCTGAGTTCTAGATTAATATTAGAAACTAAAATATTTCTCTCTTTCATGAAAGCTCTTTTCGCTAGTGCTATTCTGCTTTCAACATCATTCCTAATTCAGCCATCGGTTGTAATTTTACTTGCTAAGTAGTAAAATTCACTAACTTCTTCTATAGCAGCCAACCCGATTTTTATATTTAATCTACTATTATCTGTATTATTTCTGCTACATTTATATATATTCTGCATGTGTATGGAATGGAGTTATTAAATCACCCATCACTCACGAAAGTTGGAGGAAGAAGAATTAGTGACAAAAAACAATATATTTCAGGCTGTGCCCTGTGAAACATTCTGCTGCATGGGGTTGTGGCCTAAAGCAGCTTGTCTTAGCTGTGATCGTGTCTGGTATCCTTAACTGATTCTATTTACGGTCTCCAACCCCTTGTAATTACCCCAAGGGATAAAGGTATATTCTCAAAATACAACTTCAGACTTCCTGATTAATTCCAAATTATATATTTTGCAAAGCTCTTACATAAACTCTGTACCAGCATAGGCCTAATAGAAAAGCATCAGACTTCTATCCGAAATAAATGATTACAGGTAAAACCATCCTCTCACAGTAAGCAACTTCCTCCTAACTCCTAGATGTGAAAGTTAAAAGTTCATCTTGAAGGAAGATAGACCCCGCACCATTATAACGTCACTACTAAAATTTTCTACATCAACACGCCGTCCTCTCGGTTCAATTTCTGCCGAATTACTGCCGCCAGCCTAGGCTCCTTATATTCATATTGGGCCAGCTGACTCAGCAGATACGTGATTTGACAAAGGGAAACCTCATTTTTATTCCAATCATTCTGAAATTTTGATATGTTATGAAGCACATTTTAAATGTCAATTTTAGTTATGAGAAGTTTTCTCCTAGGATTTGTGGATTTTGAGTTAAAGTTGTAAAAGCTTTAATCTGTCATCATTCCTACAATTCATTAGTCTGTGAAATGATTCTGTTGTCAAAATATTCTACAAAATTTCCTCAACTTTTGACATATAACACGTCTAGATCCCAAATGTATTTTATAGTGAAAATTGACTTTGACTATAGGTGCAAAGTCAGCTAAAAAACTTTGATGTTGAATATCTCCAAGTATATGAGTGCTACCGATCTGTAATATATCTCTAACTTTACTAAACTCGATTTTCTATCTGATGGTAATATTATTTCCTCATTATCTATTTCCCTTAATGCTAATCCTTTTTTCCAAAATGATACTTTGTAGTTGTTAAAACCTTAATTTCCCTTTCACGGCTTATATATTGTCAGAATCTTTATGAATCCATGTGTTCAGTGAAAGCTTCTCTTTAATGTAAATGTCATTTCTATGCCCTCAGATCTGTATGTCCGCAGAAATTTTGAATTGCAAAGTCAGCAAAATCTCTTATTTTGTCTAAAAACATACTTTCCTTTTAGTTATTGACTCTGTCTTTTCACATGTTGCGTATTATCTCATGCCGAACATTTTGAGCTCCGACTCTTAGCTGTAAATTGAAAATTAGGTGAAAAAAGATTCTTTTGCAATAATTTCCATGAGCTTGCAAGATCACCAATTCATGATATCTCCTTAATACAATTTTCTAAAATGCAAGTGTTATACCTAATATGAATTGTCATCTCATTTTACACTTCTGAATATGAATGTGGCCAAAAGGCTTCCAAAAATGTTTAACTATCTTTATTGAATATTCGAAAATTTATGAAATAGCTCAAACTCTCCTTACTAACATGTTTTCTGACTCTCAAACTACTGGAAAATGCTTCTGAAATGATCTGCTATTGGTTTTAAGAGTGTTAAGGACCCTTTAAACTGTTTTATAGGTATACTGAGGTTATGAGACCGACCTTCTTCATGAAATTAGAAATGTGACTGGGCTGATGCAGGCTCCCATGGTCAATGCATCATCATGAATCAAATGGGATATAGTGAGAGAACAAAGTCAAAATGTTAAATGCAAGAAGGAAATTAATCCAAATGAAACAGGGAACACTTAAAAGAGGTGAAAATAATTTAAACTGCTAAAGATAAATAAAAGCTGATAATGTCTGATCATGGCATTTAGAAAGATGTGAGTTTGATGCCTGGTCCAGCTGTTCAGATTTAGATGTTATTGTTTCCAATATCTCTCCAGGACAATGTTGGGATGGTTCCTTCATGTTTATTGCTGCCAATCCTCTTTCAGTTCAGATGACCTCGACCATTACTCCCCAATAAAAACTGTTTGAAAACCAGTAGTGGAGGGGACAGATAGGCCAAAAATATAGATGATGTATGAGGTTCCTGGAATTGTCATTTACAGTCAGATTTTTCCGGAAGTGAAGGTGATATGCCATGCAGCAAGTAGCTGTAGTTGGTTCAGTACATGAGGTGCATGATATTTTAGACGTAGTTTCTTTCTTTCATCGAATTGTGAAATGTTGTCTTTAGAGCAGTGTGGCAATATCAAATTCTGTGTGTTGCTGGAGAAATCACCCATGGAGACACATGAGGTGCTGAAGAAAGCATACGGAAACTATGTGATGAATAAAACGGCAATTTATGAGTGGTGCAAGCGTTTTCACAATGGTTGCACCATTGAAGATGACGTTCGGACTGGGCAGCCTCCATCTTCCATAACAGATGAAAATGTTTAGTGCATTTGCCAACTTGTGCGTGTGGACAGGCGAAAACCATTGATATTATTGCCTCCATGGTTGGTATTTCACATGGGAATTTTCACAGCATTCTGCATAATGATTTGAACATGCACCATATTTGCAATGGCTCCAAAAATGTTACACCCTGAGCAACAAGAAATGAGAGTGACCATGTGGAGGGACTTGATTGAAATGGGTGATGCAGATGACGGCTTCCTGCGCAAAATTGTAAAAGGTGTGAGATACGCTTTTTTCTCTATGACCCTCAGATGAAATGGCAGTCTGTTGAATGGAAGTCTAAAACATCATGAAGAAAACAAAAATTTTGCTTGGAGAGAAGAAAATTTCTATGTCATGTGTATTTTTGTCTTTTCTGTGTGTTTGTGCCCCACATCCATCATCTAATGGTAATTGGTGGTTCATTTCCCTATCCTAATTTGTATATCAGAAAAAAGTTACATGTTTTACAGAGGAGGAAAATGAAGAAGAAAAATGTATTGGAAACTGGAAGCATTCCCTTCCCCTTTTTTAGCTTTTTTCTGTCTCAAATCTGATGTTTAATATCACTATTTTATCGACTTAAAGGAGGAAGGAGACCTCTTCTTACTATCTGAAAAGGCGGTCAACAATGAGAAAAACTGAAACAGTTAATATTTACTTGCTTTATGCTCATTATTAAATTAAAGACTTGGTAGCCACTTCATGAAACAGTGATCCCATGTTCCTAAATAGCTGATCTGAATTATTGTTAACTTGTTATCATTTTATGTTTGTGATACCAAAAAATGAAATTTTTCTCTTTGTTTTAAAGGTGTTAGCAGTAACATTGTCAAACCTGGTTCCTAGTGATTCTCTTTGTGAAGGGGAAAGAACACTGCTCATTTCACTTATGTTTTGTCTTGGAGAATGGTGCATGCGGATACCTATAAGTCAGCTTATACTTGGTGGACATAGTTGTCTTTTGCTTACAGTTTTTAAGGTAAGCTATAGTTAGTTTTATTTATTTATTTTAAAAGTACTTTATAATAATATTTTAGTTGCTGATATGTTAGTTAAAAATTTCAGGAGATAATTTTAAAATTTGTTTTATATGGTTACTATTCCTTCACTTTTAAAACTTATGATTGCAAAATATTTGTTAGTGAATTTTTATGATTCATCATTGATTAATAAAGAAGATTAATTTCATTCATTGACTCATAGCAATGGAAACTTGAATATCCTAAACATTAAACACCAAGCAATAATCTAGAAATAAATGAAAAGGAAAACTCAGTAAAGTAGAAGTCAGGTTTAATGCAAACTAATTGAAATGAAATTTTCATAAAACATATTACTTTAGGTTTGAAACAAAAACTTATGCTCAGGAAGATTTAAATACATAGGACAAAAAAAGAAACAGTGCAAAATACCTTGGCATTTAAGTAGATAAGTAAACTTTACTGTCAAGAACATATTGTCATGGCTGACTGGAAGAGCTAGAACAGAGACTAAAAGATAAGCTATTTGAGTAAGGGTTGTATTGATGCTCTAGAACACTGTAGTGAATTTGTTAACCAAATCTGCTATAGTGGTTGACTAGATGTTACATATGTGGCCCTTGGTTTTATTGTTTTGTATTAGTGCAAGGAAGTTAAAAGCCAGTAAGCAGTCCAGTTTGGTAGTATCCTAGTCTTCTAGAGCCAAAAATTTGCCTGGGAGGTGTGACACCTGTCACAGAGAGTGAATTGCAGCAAATGTGAGTAGTGGATTCACTCATGAAAAAGGGGGGGGGGGATGTAGTAAAGAGTGAAAAGGGGAAGTAAATGGAACCCTTTTATAATATGTCCACTTTGTTTCAAGGGTACTGCCTTTCACAGCATGATGAAATGAGCATGCAGATAAGCTAAATGTTCACGGTAATGGACTAAATGAACAGGGAACAGGACAAAACAATCAAGGAGCTGGGCAAACAATTAGAAACTTGCGAGAGTTAATCACTCAGCTTATGAAAACTGAAATATCTTGGAAAAGAAAAATTGAATGAATGTCTCTGCTGCTACGTAAGGAAGCATCCATGAACTACGTAGCTCCATTTTGGCCTCCCGTGAACTCCCCTCCGCCCTCCCCCACATACCCTTAAGTGGCTTTTGCCTCTTACTCCCCCCCCCCTCCCCTATGTGGCAAGTAGCTTTTTAAGTTTCTTCCCTATTGATTCCAGAAGACACTTCATTATATTTTTATGTTGTCGGACTATTGTAAATTACATACAGAAGTAATAAAAATGACTGAAATACAACTTCACATACTGCTGTGTGTTCTGTACCTAATTTTAACTGTGAAAAATAATTTGAATGAAAATCTACGTGGCTTGGCTTCCTCCCTGCCCCCTTCATAGCCCAGCGTATTTATCCAGCCAAACCCTCCCCTCCCCTAGACTGAGCCACATTGTTTATGGATGCTCCCTAAGTGTAATGGAAGAGGCATTGGACTACTTCTGTATGATCAATAGGCAATTCAAAGCTGGAGCAACATCTTGTAATAGAGGATATAGGATCAGTTTCTAGGGATTTCACTATGGAAGACAGGATAATGTTGGAGGGGGGAGGGAGGGGGAGCTGGAGAATATTACTGATAGGTATATCATTTACAGTATAGACAGTGACTTCATAAATATGGTGAAGGAACCACAGAATTCCAGAGTGGAGCTTATGGAACTCCTGAGCAACCATGGCCACATTTGAAACTAGGTGCATGACAGGTAAACATAGAGACGGAGGCATTGTTTGGGAGAGGTATTAGTTATGTCATGTCGGTTGTCCTCGTTGACACCCTTTGTGGATGGAGCTGTAACTATTCACACTCTTGTTATATACAGTTTCACAAGGCATGAGCTAAACAGTATTGGGAAGGAGAGACTCTCTGAGTTGTTCCCTAAAGAAGGTGAAGAATAGGAGGAGGAGGAGAAAGTAATTAATAAAGGGGCTGGTTTGGAAAAGACATTGTTACCTTAGCTTCATATATTATTTAGGTTGAGACTGGAGACTTGCTGCTTACCAGAAGACTGAAAAAGTACCTTATCAGTACCAATCCATTAAGGAGGTGAGGCCAATTACTTTGACATTTGTGTTGGGTAAGTTGATTGAAAGATTAGGGAAGGAACTGGTTTGAAAACGGCAACATTGGTTCAGGTAAGGGCAGTCGTGTGAATCTAAGATAGTGAGCTATTGGCAAATGAAATTGACAGGCTTTATCAATTTGATAGTGCAGAATTAGATCTCTCCAAGCTATTTGGCAAAGTGAGGCATAGAATGGTAGAAAATAAAGTAAACCCAAATGGAGTGGCTGAAAAAGTTATGTAAGAAAGTTATTAAAAGTTTGAAAGCAAAGTGTTGGGGTAGGATATCAAGTGGTCGAAGTTAGAAAGGTACAAGGTAGTGTATTGGAAATTCATGTTCGTTACTTTAAGGGATGAGTGTTGATCATTTCTAATCAGAGGTTAGGTTGTTTCCAGATTACATACAATAGGTTTAAAAACTGGAGAGGACAGTGAACTTCTGCAGAGGTATATATAGGGCAACTGGGTATGAAAATAAATGGTACGAAGATGCTTACTAGGTAGAAAGATAAAAGAAGTGAAGGTTAAATATGATTATGGGCTTGAGAAGGAATTGTTTGTTAAAGACCTAGAATATTTTTCCATAATATTTGGTTGCGAACTCAGTTGAGCAGGACACATTAGGCAGGTGGTGGGAAGTAGTTTCAAAATCCTTCATTGTTGAAGAGGGTGATGAGGGACTGTTCCAATGAAGTGATGGAATTGGGTTAAAAAAGCTTGGTTTGACTACTGCTTGTATGTGCTGGTGTAGCATTGGACTCATATTTTGGGTATCAATTTTGAGTGTTGGAGGGAATGCAAAAGAGGAAAGCTACTTTTATTTGTGGAAATGTTCTCTGAATGTAGTGTAACCGATATAAATAGAGAGTCTTTGGAAGACAGCAGGTGAAAAGAGTAGTTGGAGTGTATCAGGGGGCTTTTGTTCCATGGGGGTCCTACGACTCTCATGTCAGTTGTTAGGGGATAAGCCGTATCGGGGTCAGGTATCGGCTTGTACACTTAAACTTGAAGTCTTCCAAAATGTTGCCAAAAGTTCAGGAAAAGTTCTATAACCGTGAAAAACCTTGGAAAATGCTAACTGTAATGATGAAGACGGCCGCCACTTACAGAATTAACCCCCTGTAAGTAAGGTACTAAAATAGAAATGAAAGTCGAAGTCCGAATCACTGAAGTATATATTCTTAAAATTTTCACAGAATTTACATAAAGTCACAGTTAGCAATGGCAATCGGAGAAAATCATTTGCCGAAGATCACAAGTCATGAAACAGAACAGACCGCACCACCCCGAATGAAAGTAAAAGTTCACAATGATGAACACATGTCGGAAAAGTTCAAATTTCTACGGTTGGTGATGGCATCAGTCAGCCATGCTGCCCAATTTCCGGTTTCCCATCAGCCACCGCGAGCCGGACTCACTCAAATCCGTTTAACAGCGAACTACATGTTAACTCAACGAGGTACTTCAACGAAGTGCGACGAAACCATGTCCGGGCTTCCTTTTATCAAATTTGGCCTACTGACCTAGACAACAGTCTATCTAGAAAAATTTTTGTTAACTGAGAGCTTCCAGAAAATCACAAGATGTAGAGCGTAATGAGACAAGTGTAGTGATGTGGTTGGTTTTGGTTTTAAAGTTTCCAGACTGGTGTAAATGAATTTTGAAATTTGGTTAATCGGAAAGCACATTTGTTTAGAGTATTGCCGAACGTCACATCCGAAATATGGATTTGCTAAAGTTTTAAATATCAAGTTTATACTATTTTCAAAGTGTTCCCCAGCTTCTGCTGAGTTCAGTGGTGTAAAAATCTGTTAAATTGGTGAAGGATGTCAAAAGTTATTGAATTCTAAAATTTGCTGATTTCCTAGGTGGTGCAAGAAATAATTCACTTTTTGTTTAAAGTCGGTTGTGGGCCTGAAACTATTTTTAAACCGTACCTTTATTTTATTTAAGTGCTTTAGAAAAGTTTTTAGTTCGTGAAATATGTTAGTCAGAGAGAAATTCAAATTGCAAGTCGGTTTCTACAACGTCACCAAAAAACAGATTTTCATTTATTAATATCTTCTGTTTATTAGTTGATGGCTATTGGAAACTTAAAGAATATTGGCTTGACCGGTTATTTAGCTTGGTTAAATCTACTTTTAAATCTCTGAAATTACTTAGATGTGCTGGAATTAGTTATTGAACTCCACCCATGTGGTGATGCTTTAAAAATCATATTTACTGCTTTTAACCTGTCGAAAACTGTGAGTTACTAGTGAATTTAATATCAAATGGTGAAATTACTATTATACCAGTGCTTTACAGTGATCAATTTGGTGGAATATTAGTGCTGTGGTTGTTTAACCAAACCTGTTTATTTTACTTCAGAATTATTATGGATTACGCTCATTTAGGTAAGTTTATGGTTTATATTTTATTAGAAACTTCTTATTTATGGTTGCTATGTGTTGTTTATTTACTTTTCTGAACCTAAAGTGTTGTTATTTCAATTTCAAACTATAGTATCATGTACTGAATGTTAACCTCAAACTTCGTTGGATTTTGACTGAATATTGAAAATAGAGAGTAAGGTAGCTTACACAGTCTTCACACATGTCTATTTGCCTCCTTCAGTTCTTTCATTGACCGCTTCATCCCTTGTGACCATCTTAGCAGTGGTCTGTCTCATCCTCTCCAGTTAGCTTATATTGACACTGATGCTTGCATGGATATAGCTAGAAGAATTACGAGTATTACATGAAAGGAATACAATAACTACAACCATGACTATAATGTATCACTTGAATTCCAGTGAAGGTAGTGGAAAAATTTTCTTTTTTAGGTAAAATAGTCAGGGACTGGAATGAATTACCAATTGAAATCCTGAAAAATTTAGCTAAACCACTGAAGTGAAAGTTAGTATAAGTAGATGAATGTTTAAATAATAATAAAATAAGTCATAATGTTTGAAATTCAATGTGTTTGAAAGTTGCCAACAGAGAATATGCTGTCATAATTGATCTAAAATTAAAACTGACTACACATCCCCTCCACCACCTCTGTTGATTTATGTTGGCAGGTCTTAAACCAGCTGCAGAGTGGTAGTTCTCAGCATCTGCAGACTGATATTTTACCAACACCTGAATCAGGTGACTATGATCCAAATATAAAATTGGATAATTTGAGAGAAGAACCTCAAACCATTCGCAGTCATGGAGAAACAGTGTCTTCAGAATCTCCAGGGCAGTCCGTCAAGCTTGCAGCAAGAATGGTAAGTGTGGCATTGCATCCATATCTTGTGATATTCAGATGAGGTTTTTTTGTTTAAAAAAAAAAATCAATTATTATTCATGGTGGTAGTCCATTCTCTAGCACTGCAGTTTGTTTTAAAAAATCAGTTCTTATGCGAGATTTGAGCCTTCCACTCAATTAGCATGGATAATTAGTTTCTGTCTATTACCAAGACAGCCCTCAAAGAATCATGTCAATTATTAAACTCGGCACAATAATTCGGGATAATAGTGTGTTTTTAGATGAGAAGGCTGATCCCAATACTAACACATGCAAGTTGTCAGCTAGGATAGTTTTAATTAAATATAGTTAATGACAAGAACTATGTATTAGTTGTTTTGCATTTGTTTTATGATTAAAAGACATATTATTCTGTATGTAGTATATAATTCTGAATGGAGCAGCTGGATTAGGAAACTTAACAAGGGAGATGGAACGACTAAAATGTGTTGTGGTTAGTGAGATTAAATACAAGCATGCACAGGTTTTCTGGTATAGGTAATACAGAATAATTAACTCACAAGCTGCCATGGAAGTTACGGGTATGGGATTTGTAATGATCAAGAGAGTATGGAAAAGGGCGAGTTTTTACGAACATTTTAGTGATGGGATTATTGTGATGAAGGTCAAAAATAAGCCTGCTCCAACCACATTAGTACAAGTCTATATGTCAATCTCAGAGAAAGATGATGAAGAAATAGAGGAAATGTATGATGAAATTGAAGAATTATGTGAAAGAGAAGGAAAATGATGAGTGATTGGAATACGGTTGTGGGAGAAAGATAAGAAGGGAATATTTTTTGAAGTTTTTGTCTAGGCAAAAGAAAGGAAGGAGGAAGCAGGATGATAAAATTTTGAAAATTTTGCCAAACATACAATTTAAGAATCATGCATGAAATTTATACACGTGGAAACATCCAGGGGATACAGGTAAATAAGAAATAGGTTATATCAGAGATTCAGAACTCAAATACTACGCTGTAAAGCATACCCAGGAAATAACATAGATTCTGAGCACTATCTAATACTTATGAAGTGTAGGCTGAAATTCACAAGCATAGAGCAGTACAGACATTTTAGAAATCAAACAGGATAAGCAAGAAAGTGAAAGAAAAGTGCAAAGAAGTAGAAAAAGAAATGATTTTAGGGAACGTAGATGTGGCCTATAGGAGGATCAAAGAAAATATTGGAGAAATTAAGAAAAGCTGTATAAACATTAAAGCTGCTGATTGACATTAAGGGATCCTGGTTTAAAACATAATTTGACAGGGCTTTGATAGGTTTGAAATCAAATAAGGTGACTAGAATTGATGAGATTCCTGAAGTACTTATGAATTCCCTAGGAGAAAAATTAATCCAGATATTCTTCAAATTGATATCTAACAGCTGTGAAACATCCCATTCTAAGAAAAGTATCATCTTCAAACTTCTGAAGAAATCAAAAGCTGACAAATGCGAGAATTATCACACTATATGTCATGTTTCAACATCACTGACCAGGATAATATACAGAAGATTAAAAAGGATAGTAGAGGTGAGTAGGTGAAGATCGGTTTGAGTTTAGGAAAAACTGTGTTAGGGGAGAAGCAATTCTGACTATAAGGTTAATACTTGAATGTTAGGTCAAGAAAAACAAAGATATTTTTATGGCATTTGTCGATTTTGAAAAAGCTTTTGATACTGTTAGGTAGGACAAGTTTTTCAAAATTTGAAAGAAATCAGTTATAAAATATTGAGAAAGAATTATACTTTACAATCCATATCAGAATCAAGTGGCAACAATAAAAGTACGGAATAATGAGACACATGTATCACTTATAAAGGGTGTGAGACTAGGTTATAGTCTTTCACCATTAATATTTAACTTGCATGTAGAGGAGGAAATGAAAGAACTAAAAGAAAAAAAATCAATATGTTATGATTTTCTGATGATCAGATCTTATCAGAACTGAACAAGAATCTTGAAACATAACTGAATGGCATGAATCAAATACTGAAGTAATATATTTGATTTACTATAAAAGCAAGAAAAATGTGATGAAATAGTAGTATATTAAATATAAAAATAGGGTTGGATCTAAAAGGTAAAATAAGTGAATTCTGTTACTTAGGAAGTAAAATACAACTTTTGACTGAAACAGGAATGATGTTAAAAGCAGAATAGCATGTGTAAAAAGATTCTTCTTGAGAAAGAATTAATTCAAGTAATATCTAGGAAAAGAAAGAACTTTCTAAAATTCTATGTGTGGAGCACAGTGCTTTATAGTAGCAAAGCATGGACTTTAGGGGTGCCAGAAAGAAGAGAAATTTAAACATTTGAAATGTGGTGTTATTGAATAATGCTGTAAATTAAGTGGACATATTATGTACGAAATGAATGTGTTTGGAAATGCGGGTGTGAAAAGAAGTTTGTGGAAGAGTGTTACCTAAAGGAGAGACAGGATGGTAGATCATATTTTAAGACATGCAGGATTGGTTAATTTGTTAATGGAAGTAACAGTCGAAGGAAAAAAACTATATAGAAAGACAACGATTGGGACATGTGAAGTAGATAATTGAGGACATAGGTTGCAATGAGTTTATGAGGGCAGAAGGTTCACACATGATGGGAAGATTTATGACAGCAAAAAATATTTGTATTAGTATTCGGTAATTTTACCTGGTTTATAAAATATAAAATAAGCTGTTTAAGAAAGAAGAACCCTATTTTAATAGTACCCTGTGGCAAAAAAGTATCCTTGAATTAGTTTTATTAAGCTATCAAAGAGTTATAATTAATTGAAAGAGTATTTGTTTTAGCCACTGTATTTAATACTGCTTCTCAAACTAATAGCTCCGACATCTACAACTTAAGATCTCATATCTGACTTCGCAGGTTTGTTTCACAAGGCCACTCTCACGTAATATCTGAGAACCAAAAGCATCCATTCTCACTCAACCTAAATTGTTAAAAACATACTTTCTTCTTCTTTTCTTTAATTTTTCCTATCTTCTCTCCCCCCCCCCCCTGCTCCCAATGAGTCCAAAATACTTTCCCACAACCAGCCCTGCGCGAATTAATCTTTTTACATATTTTATCTGATTCAAAATTATCCGCAAGCTCAGACTAAGAAATATTTAACTATCCAGACACAACCCCATTATTATTTTAATGAACAAGAAATCTGTTCCAGTAGGACATAGAACAATGGATTCAATGAACAATTAACTACATCTATATTTCAGTTAACTGTGCCTAAAATCTGCAGCAAACTGAACATTTTCCAGCATTTAATGCTGTTCCTGTAAATTGTAGAACTAGTGAATTACTTACTGAGGCTAATTTTTATTATAAATTTTCTAACACAGACTTTTCCGTTTTCTGGTATTCACCTACTTTTGCACTTTACAAATTTCAACATTTTAGGTAAATTATTCATCATTTCACTTTTTTCCAATCACTGACTGACTGCCTTACCTATGAAAGAAAAGCTTCCCACACTCTTGTGCCTGAAATTAAGTGCCAGCATGACCACTGAGCTATCAGAACACTCAACTCATATCTGGAATGATTGAAAAAAGGAATTTCGCATGAAATGATTTTATTGCAGAAGCACTTAGAAAACTTTGCATATATAAATGTCAAAGTTATAATTTTTTTCTAAAATTGACATATTTTCACCAAGTTATTATTGAATATCTGAGAAAATTATTGAGATTTCTAATCTTTATTATTTATTTGTTTAGCATATGGCTGAAATTACATCACATAGTGTACATAGGGACATATTTAGAAACAAAATATGTTTAACTTTTTTAAAATAAGAGTAATTTACAAAGAAATGTCCAGATTTTATAAGTAGTTAATTAACATTTTAGACACCATAAAATAAATCACTGTCATCTGGAGCATAAGTTTTTAGATGGAACTCGGTCATTGCGTGGTTAATAGTCTGCCTTTCAGCACCACAGTCGTAGAATGATATTTTTCCCCATTTGTAACTCTATTAAGAGCAGATTCGGTTTTACGGCCGAGTTCAAACCCCGGCAGACATTAAATTATAATTCATTAAGTACCACCAGATCTTGAAGATTGGATGGTGCCTGCTTCATTACTCATTTATTACCACCAAGCGGAAACACACAGTTTCAGGTAATGCTGTGGACATGATATAGGAAAGTGGTTAAATGTGGAGGAAAGCAGCATTTACTCAGAACATTCTTCAGTCAGTAAAATGGCTCTCATGTTTAAATGAATAAGGTTTAAATAAATTGTGAACCCAAAAGTACTATCCAAGTGGATCTACAATGATGAAAACATTTTAATACAGTTTGCAGAAAATTATTCTCTAATTTACTTCTAAATACGTGTTGTTATTCTACAATGTCATTAAAATAATAGATTTTCGATTTATCTATAATACCTGTACTCAAATTAGATATACACATTCACATATATGGTAGGCTATTACTTTTGTTGTCTCTAAATTAAGTTATATTAAGGCACTTGCTTGCAAAAGTTCGGGGTGTTGTAATGATAAAACTTGTCTTGGGGGGGTGTAGATAGATTCTGTCATTAACTATGACCATGCATTTTATGTTATTTCCTGATACTTCTGGTTTTGAAATTGTGCTTTCATGGTTCATACTTCCTTGTAATTCTTCTACAAAAAGGTTTTACTATGCAAGTAGAAACAGTAAGAATATATTCTATTGTTATGAAAAACTTTACATCAGAAATGAATTTTCGCTCAATTTATTTTGCATCTTCATGTTATTGCTGGTCAGGAAATTAATACAATCTTGATCAGAAACTCAATTTTGCAGAGGGCCGTATATTAAATTTAGAATGTGTAGGTGGGCCAGATTCAAATAAAAAGAATGTACTTCTGTAAGGATCAAGTGAAATGTAAAAGCTCTAAAAAACATGATTCTTCTTTCTGTGTCACATTGCGATCGCGGCCCATATTGATAGTGTCCGGGGGCCGGATGCGGCCCGCGGGCCATATCTTTGAGATCACTGATCTTGATAGTGTTTATCAGACTTTGAATCCAAAGTTGAAGTTTGCATTTAAACTGAACGTAACATATTCATAACAATCATACTATTCCACTCATTCAGAAGGTTATCAGGTACACCAAAATCCCAAAATATTATTAGCAACAGTTAATATAGCAGCGGAAACTGCTATTAATTGTTAAAGTTCACTTTTGACAAAAATCTTGAAATAGTTTGTGTCCCATGATTTCATCAGCCAAGCCTGATTTACTTTAAACTGATGTTAAATTGTAAACATTCAACACTAGAACTCTTCTAAGTTCAGTTTGTCACCACAACGATTCTGTCGCGTGGTAATGGCCGAGCGAAGAATTACCTTTGACTTACCCCTGCGTGCACGTAAGTTCGTCCAGCCTGCTCGCCGTCAACTTCTGGTTCTTCCCGTTGGCGTCTGCAAGTACGGGCTGGAAAGCACTAAAATAATCACTCTAACTACTGACGTGAGGTATTGTTGTAAATAACTTCCGAGATGTTATGAACAGGCATTTATTCTTGAATTCTTCGGAGAGATAAGTGGATTGGTACAGTTGAATGGTACATCTTAATATGCACAGAAGTGAAATACTGTTTCCTTACTATAGCCGAATGGCTGACTAAAATGGTGGGAGGGTTGGTACAAGCCTCGCCTCGTGAGCATACGAAGGGTGGAGCTGGTGGTGTAATTTCTAACACTGCCTAAGTCATTGGCTTCATAAAAATTGGCAAGTTTACGGCATGATCTTCAAAATGAAACTGTGCAGAGGACGGGTACAGAACGCGTCACTCTACTGTCGCTTAAGGGTGGGGTGACTTTCTCCCATTGGCCAGTTCACATCACGCGCTGTGGATGCAAAGTTTAATTGGCCAGTTGGAGGCGTCTTTCTAGAAGGTACCAGAACATTTCGAACCTTGTTTCTCACAGTCAAAACTGCTTGCCTCTGTGGCCTTGCAGGAAGGGTTCAGATTCTGCAAACGCGCTCTCGTGTTCCACGTCCGCCCAGGCTTGTAGCTCACCGAGACTGGCTTACACTCACTAGAATATTAACTACGAAATTATTGAAATATGCTATCGCTTACGAATGCATCATGGAGAATTATTCAATCTTCCACATAGCAGCAGCATTGCACCAACCATCGCAAGTTCACACACTGCTCAATATAATATGATTGCCAACTGCCATGATATAGCTCCTAGCTGGCCTTTATACACAGTTGTCCTGGAAACATCTCCAAAACTGGTAAATTCCCACAGTGATTCGCATTTTTTCCTGCAAAATTGCAGAGTTCCCTGTTCTCTTGATTTCAAAATTTTGATGAATTTTTACCAAATTTTAACATCTTGTATATTGAATTATTTCTAAATTTTTTTAGTTAAGACAAACTTTTTCCTGTTCCTACTAAGCATTTATAAATTAATTGGGAGGGTCATAAATTTCTATTATCTTCCATTTCTTCCTAAAATACATAATCCTCCTTAAAGTTCTAGTATTCAGAAAATTACTTGAAGTTCTCGTTTCATTTATCGTACCAATTGAAGCTATATTTATTTTTATTTAAACTTTATATCATTAAATGCATATCTACAATGTAGATTAGGCCAGCTGTATTTATTTTTATTTAGACTTTATATCATTAAATGTGTATCTAAAGTGTAGATTAGGCCTCACCATTCATAAATGTTATCTTTCAAAATTAAATATCTTTTTTATTTATTCATGTATTTGAATGGGGTTCTTTCTTTTAATTAGCGTCTCCTCTTCCAAATCTCTCTAGTTTAAAATTGTGTAGAATCATTTTACTGTGCAACCTAAAAAATACGCCTTTTTCCTGTGTAACTACTATCATTTGTTTATCTGTTATCAGATTATTTTTTTATATCACTTGTTTAATCTTTTTATTGCAAAGTCATATATTTTTTACTATCATCATCTCTCACTTGTAAATTGAAAATTTGTGTTAATGTCTGTTTAGTCATGGTAATACATTGGCTTAGTTATATCTCTTATATTTATCTAAATAAAGACTGTTTAATTGATATTTCTGAAATCCTTTATTCAACTCATATTGTCATGCATGTTGCTTCATGAGTATGAAACTTTTAGAAACTTTATTGTGGCTTTAAACAAAACTTTCTCCTATATAAATATCACATCAAAATTGCTGCTTTTATTTTTAGCATTGGTGTGGATGTTTTTTGCTTTCAGCACTTGACTTTCAGTTACCCCATATCATGTGATACCAATCTAATGTAAGTGTGTGACTCTGCAGTATGTTCTTGGGTTCAAATCCTGGGGGTGCCAAGAATTTTTAGGAGTTGTCTGCTCAAATGAGCTCTGTCAGGACTGGGACGTTGCATGTTTCAGTGGATTCGATTACACGGTTACAAAGGAAAGGAACTGACTGTCGTATTTCTGACCTAAAGGATTAGTATGCTTCCTTCAGAAGGGTCCAACCAACCTTCAGGTTGTGACCTAAGGTTTTTTTTCTGAGTTACTTTGAAAATTATCTAAATTTTAAGTTATTATGTAGATTTCTTTTAAAAAGGCATTTGGTGAATAATGATGGCATACTGAAGTTAATATGAATAACTTTTTTATTTAGCTCTATTTTTCTATTTGACAAACCACATTCAGATTTCTCAGACTGGATCAACATGTAAGATCATAAATACTATTATTTCTTTACAAGATAATCCAATAAATCATAATTTGCTTTGTGTATCTTGTCTTTTGTTATCTACCTCACTTTGGTACATGTTACCTTCCTTTGTCACACCTCCAAAGATAACTGTTTCATTCAAAACTAGTACTGCCAAACTTAATCTTTGGCTCACAGCCATTATTTAATCTGTGTTTTATCTTGGATGTCCAAGAGGAACTGTATCAGTTTTATGAAACTTAATTTTTCATCCATCATTCTATGGCTTACATCAGAGGACTACCATGCCTCACATTACTGCCAACTATAAATAGCTTCCAAAGCTCACACTAATGATTTGGAGTGATGTGACAGAAATTCCTGCCAACTGTATGTCTAGTGCAATGGGGTCTTGTATGATCGTACTTGGTCAAGTTGTAGCCAACTGTCTGTGTTCATATTTCCCAATGTTATTGTGACTCAGAAAAACACGGAACACAAGCTCCCATCAGATTGGTCACACTGATTGCAGGTAATCTAGTGATATTATTCTAAATGGACAGTATGTGCTTTGGAGATTGTTTATAGGTGGCAGTGAACTGAGGAATGGTAATCCTCTTATAAATGCCTAGAATGATGGCTCAAATGTCAGGTTTCCAAAACTTTGTGTGGTTCAACCTGGACAGCCAAGATAACATTGACAGCGACCACAGAAGTCTGTACCATCAATTACCTTAAACTTGGAAAAGAAAACCGCAAGAATTACCCACATTCATTTTAAATAACTGCCAGATAGAAGGTATTACATTATAAAATTTGCCAAAAATGAATAACAAAGTCTTAACGATTCGGTTTCCATATAGCTTTCATTTTTTCTCCATGGATTCTCTTTCTTTCTTCAGTCCACAGTCTCTTAATGGCTTCATTCTCTGGTGGTACTTCCGATTTGTTAATTTTTTCTCTGAATGTTTGTCTGTCTATGATTTCTGATGCGTGTATGTGAGCTTTTTTCAGGTCTTTTTTGATCTGCTGGACCTAGGGCATAGTTTTTAGCTGTTCTATGTATTTCACAATTTTATGAATCAGTCTTGTTGCCGGAAATCTGTGAATATGTCCATAAAATCTTAAACTTCCTGTCTGGCTCGAGGTTTGACAGTGTTGTTTTTTTTTTTTTTTTTTTTTTTTTGAGATTTTAGTCTATATCCGTCATCTGTTTTTTTCTGGGCCAAGGATCTTTCTTATAATTATGCGTTCCTTTTTCAAAATGCATTCTAGGTCACATTTCCTGTGTAGTGTTACAGTTTTGCTGGCATACAGGGCTTCAGGTTTGATAACTGTGATGTAATGTCTGACTTTTGTATATATGGACAAACATTTTTTATTACATATGTCGTAGGTTCTACTGTAAGCTCTCCTAAGTTTTTGCATGCGAACTTTTTGTGCTATTTTCTCTCCTCTGGTGGGTTCGATGATTTGTCCCAGATACTAGAAATATGGAACTCTCTCAATTTGTCCATATTTTGTGACCAGATTTTGAGTGTGGAGTTTTGAGCAGATGAACTTGGTTTTTTGGAAGGATATTTGTAAGCCTACTCTTTCAGCGCATTCTTTGAGAGTTTCTATCTGTTTAAGTGCTGTGATCTCGTCATCTGCTAGAATGGCTAAATCATCTGCGAAGGCTAGGCAGGAAATTTTAATACCATTCTTACGTCGTCCGAGTTGTATAGGTTTCCTATAGTTCTGTTGTTTAAGTTCTTTCTCCCATTCTTGGATGACTTTATCCAGAACAAGGTTGAAGAGTATCGGGGACAGACCATCACCCAGTCGAACGCCGGTATTAATCTGAAATGGTTCAGATATCTCTCCCATGAATTTCACTTTGGAGGTTGTGCCAGAGAGTGTTTAATGAGGTTTTGGGTTTTTGGATCGAGCCCTTGCTCTTTGAGGAAGTTGAAGAGAGATTGTCGGTCGATTGAATCATGTGCCTTTTTTAAATTTACAAAGGAGCAATTAACTGGACTGTTGCCGAGTGCTTTATATTTTAGTGTAGTTTTTAAATTGAATATTTGTTCTATGCAACTCTGACTGGTGCGGAAGCCAGATTGGTACTTGCCAATTTTGTGGTCGAGTTGCTCTTGCACTCTTTTGAGAAGGCAGGCTGAAAGAATTTTGTATACAACTTGAAGAAGGGAGATATCTCGATGGTTGTTGACATTCGTTTTATCTCCCTTCTTGTGTAATGGGTGAATGAGGGCGCTTTTCCAGTCTTCCGGTAATTTTTGTATCTGCCAGATCTCTGTAATGATTTATGTGAGTTCTTTAAGTGAATTTGGTCCAAGATTTTTCAATAGTTCTGCATTGATACCATCCTCTCAAGGTGCTTTGTTGTTTTTAAGTTTGAGAATATGTCTGCTTATTTCTTCTTGTGATGGTGGTGAGGATTCCGAATATGTATAGGTGGGGGTTTCCTTGGGGAATCTTGATGGGGGTTCAGGGCAGTTAAGCAGTTCAAAAAAATATTTTGACAATTCTCGACAATTTTCCTGATTAGTTAGTGCGAGCTTTCCATCCAATTTCCTGAAGCATAAGTTTTGAGGAGTATATCCTCGAATTGTTCCTGCGAAAGTTCTATAAAAGTCTCGGGTATTATTGTTAGGGAAGTTTTCTTCGATGGAATCCAGTTGCTCCTTCAGGTACTTTCTCTTGGTTTGTCTGATGATTTTCGTCACTTGTTTTCAGATTTCATGAAAGTTCTGCAAGTTTTCCACTGAGTTTTTACTGTTGTATTTAAGAAAAGCTTCTTTGCATTCCGATAGTGCTTTCTCACATTCTGAATCCCACCATGGATGTCGCGTATTCTTTTTCAATGGTTTTAGTATTTTGGCCTTTTGTGTAATTTTGGTGTGGAATTTTTGCCAGGTATTTGCTCGTTGTTTCTCTCACCCTTCTCTCAGGTTAGTTACCCTGATCCTCCTGGTGTCAAATTTATGTAGGTGTGTTTTTTTCTGATGTATTTTCTTTGGGGTGAATTTAATTTTAATTCTTGTTAAATAGGTGTCTGTGTCTATGTTTGCCCCTCTGCAGACTTGAACATCATAGACTTCTTTTTGTAGAGGATAAGAAATGGCAACGTGATCAATCTGATATTCACCAAGTTCTGGTATGGAGGTCCTCCAGGTCTTTTGTTTTCATGGATCTTCCATCAAAGAAGTTGACATAATTTGTTTAGTTGCTGTGTTGGCATATTTCAATAAGTCTCATGCCATTCTTGTTTGTGAATCTGTGGGCGGGATATTTACCAATGGTTTTCTGATATTCTTTTTCTTTTCCGAGTTGTGCATTAAAATCGCCAAGTAAGATCTTTGCATCCTCTTTAGGGATTTTTTCCATGAATTTCTCAAGTTTGTCCCAGGATTTTTCGGTTTCTAGTGGTTTCATTTTGTTGTCTACATTTGTTGGTGCGTGGACATTTTTCAGGGTGTACTTTTTATTGGCACATTGTATTTGCATGTTCATGAGACGGTTGTTTATGGGATACACCTCTCTAATTGAACTGATTAAGCTTTTGTGTACCATAAAGGCCATACCCAGAGGTGGGGTGCCATTAGTGACTCGTTTTCCTGTTTTACTCTTAAAGATGCGGTAGTTGCCATAGTCATCGGTGAATTATGTTTCTTGGGGTGCTAGTATTTCTGTCAATCTATTTCTGATGCTACAGTGTGTAGTTTCCCAGGCTGAAGTAGGGTATTGATGTTTAGGGTACCAATGTACATAGGTTTTTTTTTATGGAAGTCTACCAGAGAACTTCAACTTTCTCTGTATTCGTGATCGCCCAGTTTCCCCAGAATCCGAATACCCGGTTGCCGTCTGTCGACAGGTGGATTGGTTACCACCTGGGGTAATTTTGTCATTACTCTCACGAATCATCATGGCTTGTGATTAAGATATTTGTGTTATTTATGTTTATCTGCAATTTTTTTAATCCTATATTTGCATTAACTTTGTATAGTTCTCTGACTGACTGTTACATTTGCGTATTAGCGGAACTACATTTTTGGCACAGTGCAATTTATATCAACTGGAAGAACAAAATTAACTGTTAGAAATGTTTTAATGATCAATACCTTTAATAAGGGGAATTATCAAAATGTTTCTTGTGAGTAAGGATACAAAATCTGGTTCTCCAACCGGTTGACTAAACCCAACATTTTAGGAACTAGTCCAAAAATTATCTGTTCAAATATAAAAACAAAAATATTCCAAGCTTCAGTATAAATATAATTTTACATGCTTGTGTAGGTCTCTGAAATTAAAAACCTAGGGACAACCACATTCACCATATCCCACAGATGTCATTTTGCCTAAGTAGGTTTAAATTATTTTGTAATGTTATAGCAGGTAATCTGTTGTATAACTTGTTTTAGCTCATATAATAGCACCCCCAAATTAAAAAAGTGAGAATTTTCTTGTCTCAAAAAACTTACATAACAGGGAGTTAGAAAACTTAATTCATGAAACATTATATCTCAGTTTTAAAGGGGGTGCCTGATTGCTTTTTGTTCAGGAGATCCACCAAAAAACCAAAACATATAAGGGAAAGTAATTTATTATTTATTTTTGCAAACAAAATAATTGCATATTAATTTTTTAATCAGTAATTAATGGTTACTACCACCACAAAAATCGATTAATCACACCTGCACTGGGTACATCATTCTTCCTCTTTCAAGTTTAATAATTTTGAGATTTGATGGAGTGAATTAAAATCTATGCCTGATTCTTTTTTTACTATCAGATAATTTTTTTCAGGTGTAGCAGTACCCCAAGGTTTGCTGTTACAATTGATTTCATTGAAATAATTAGAAAATGAGATGATTTGGTTTATTACAACTATTGATAAATTACCGTAATTTTTCACAGAAAGTTTTTAATTTTCTTTTCGTCTTTCTCTTGACTGCAACATAAAGTCAAAACTGCCAGGTGGCTTAATACAGTCTTGAATCTTGAGTGCAACTATTTGTCCATCCACTTGTGTATTGTAATCTTCACGGGAGTTCAGCCGGATGGTGTTGATTGTACGACACCATCTGGCTGAGCTCCCATGAATATTACATTGCATCAGTATGCTAGGAAAGTCTTCACTCACACACTTGTGTATTAGTAAATCAGTTTGTCCATTTTCAATTAATCATGAAGGCTTCTCCATAGTGATAAATTTCTGTAAATCACAATGTAATCTTACAGTAGTTTATTTCTTTTTGATTTCTTCACAATCACAGTTGTGTTGATGGACATCTTGGTGAATTCATTATTTAACTCTATTTCTTTTGCCACAAACATTTTAAGATACTGTTCTTTTTAAGCGTTAGGCCATGATATGACTGACTTCTTCCTGTGAGTATTGAGTCATTGTCATCATATTCCTAGCATTTTAGTGCTGTTCTAGAAAGTCCAGTATTCCTAAATAGGTGCCACAGCTCTATCCACCAGCTGTCTTGTCATAGAGCCTGTCTAGGATCTGGAACTCTTGTTGAGGTAACCGTATCTTTACTGACATGTTTCTGCTTTAAGGTCCCAGCATTTTAGTTTTATGTGACATCTTTTGTATTAGACATGCTGGTAAGTCTAGCAGATAAACCGACAACTAAGCAACTCTTGGTTTTAACCAAAACCACCAGTTCAGTAACAATGACACCACAAGGCCAAATTACCAGCCATTTATCCTTACCATTCTTGCAACCTTGAGATTGAGATTCAGTTCTACCAAAATACATAGTCTTCTGTCGTCTGAATCAGTTCTTTGTATCAGCATTTTTCTTCATGTTCATAATATTTTTTGCAGTTTGTCTTGGGTTCCTTTATAGGATTGGTCAACGCCTCATATGATTGAGGTGTCATCTAAAAATTTCTTGTGTTTTGATTTTTTCCCCATTGTTCAAATTCATATTGCCTTATTGCAGGTTTCATTATTATTATTTCTCCCTTTTACATTATTATACAATGTGTGAGTTCCGTCTTCTGGATCTACCTGAAAATTAAATCACCATTGCATGCTGGTGATTCAGTTTTAAAAACTCATTTACATTTTAGAATCAAGTATTGACAGTAATTGCTATATTTTTTATTAATGTTATTAATCATTATTGCCTTTGAGGACAGTGTTTATACTCAAATTATTCATGATTATTCAGTGTTTGTTTGTATTTGTCTTTTTCCTTTCTCTTCCCAAAACCTCTTCATACGTTCACTGTGTTCCTGTTTCCTTTGATCAGTACATTTTGTTCCCATTTTGTTCTGTATTTTAAATTTTGTGTTCATAATTTTGTTCCTGAATTGTCCCCTTTCCCGTGTCATTTCTTTGCTGATCCCTGCATGATTGAAGTCCTCTATTATTTCCTGGAACCAATTGGTTTTCCTGAGTGAACCATTTACCACAACAACAAAAAATCCTCTTTGTGAGTCTAGCGCTGTTCATTCACTGTAATTGTCAATAGAATTTTAATCTACATCTTCTGATCACATCTGTCAATCTATCTGTATGTTCGTATAGTTCTTTTGTTGGTCTTTTCATCTATATGCCGTCTTTGTATATTGCTCCAAAAAAATTTCTAAGGATTTGGCACTCAACTTTTTCCGCTTCTGTAATGCCTGAAGCCCCAATCGTGGTTGTTTCTGATGCAAATAATGCTTCTGGCAGTACCACTGTGTTGTAATGTCTGTAGTTTGGCCTGTCTTGATATATTTCTTTTGTTGTAATATAACCACGTGTGTCTGTAAGCCTTCTGAAGTTTTTCCGATCTTTCCGAATTTGATAGCTTGTTAGATCCTCCTAAATGTATGTATTACCCTAGATATTTGAATTTCTCGACTCTTTTATCTTTCCAAATTTCATGTGTATTGTTTGTACGTTGTTTTGTTTCTCCATGTACTGCGTTTTTTTCATACAAAATTTGTAGCCTTGTTTTGGCTGTTCCAATGCATCTTGTGCTTCCTGCCTGTTGTTGCTGAGTATTGCCAGATCATCCACAAATGCCAGGCATCTTATGATTGTTTTGGTATATTTTGTTCTTCCTAGCTGTATTTTTATTTTATTATTATTATTATTTGAAATACAGTTTGAGAAAGAACACTTAAATAGCATTGTCTTTTACAGGTTTTGATGCATTTGGTAAACCATTTAGGCCATTTTCCAATGGGTATAGGTGCAGCTCGTCTATCCTCTATGGTGGTAGAACATGATGATGTACCTGGACTTTCTGCTGATGAGCTAAGTGCTGAAGTATTTTCTGCACCGAACATACAGGTTTGTATCTATAAAGTTGGTATAAGTCAGGTAATTTAAGGTTCATTTCAATTAAATCTGCATTTCTTAAAAACATGTAGTCATTAGAGGCAATGTTAAGAGAGTTTGTAGTTTCATCTACATTGGTAGAATGCCATATTTTGTGTTCTTTTTATATTTAGAGTGGATACTTTTCTACCATACAGAGTTTTTTTAAATGTATGTATTGTTACTTCTAATACAACTAAAGAATGATAAGAAAGTATACCTATCACTTGCAGTAAAGAATGTGGTGAACACAAAGAAACAAACCCATATTACAATATTTCTGTATGAAACACTGCACATCTAAACGGATGGACTCGATATGCAAATACTGAGTCTCACCACATGTAACATTTGCCATGGAGGACAAGGTGGGAGTGTTAGAGGAGGAGTATGTGTATGTAAATTACACTGAAATAAGTTTGGGAAATGAGTAAGGGGTACATAATAATACTAATAAGAATAAAGTAATAATAAATCTATATATCGAAAATATATTAGATCATGTACTGAAATTTCAATACGTTTACTAGCATTTACCCATTGCTTCACATGTATGGTCCTTGGTGTTAGAATTGCTTTAGTCTTTGTTTTATAGTACCAAATATTATCAAGGAAAGCAAAAAACTATTAAGTTCTGTGTAGTAAAGACCTATATAAAAATGGAGAAAAATCTATGACGCTGATCCATTCAGATTTCGTAACCTTCATGGTGAAGTATGTGCGGGTAGACACAACAATAAACACCTGCAAATCTGGTAAAATGGAAAGCAGAATTACGCCAAGAAACTTTAATTTTCTAGAAACCATCCATAGTTGTTACGCAGCCTTGATCAGAATGAAAACTGGTGCTGCTTCTTATTATAATTGACAACAATCTATGTTACCAATCCATTCACTTTGTGTAACCTTTATGGTGAAATATGTACAGGTGGACAAAACAATAAACCCTCATGAATAAAGACTTAATTTGGTAGGAATGGAAAGAATACGTTACGTCAAGAAAGATTTTTATTTTGTATAAACCATCCGTAGTTGAAATGCTGCCTGAACCAAAATTAAAACTGATGCTGCTTTTTATTGTAATTGGCTTTGTAATAAGAAGTTGGTTGCCATGCGAAATGCATTAGATTGTTAACATCGTAGGCAGTTCAACAATTAACCCTTGATGCAACATGTAAGATATTATTACTGTTCAATGCTACACACTTTCTTCTTCTTCTTTTTTTTTATTTTTATTTATTTATATATATATATATATATATATATATATATATATATATATAATTAAGGAAGGATAGGGAAATATGACCCAGCACTTACCACAGATGAAGGCGGCTGGGACGACGAACAAAAAACAAACACAAGAGAAGTGCAATATTTCGGCCTACAGCAGCCTTAAACGTGCAGAAGGTGAAGCCCCAGGCGGCGTCACATGTGTACTGACTGGTGTCGGCCGTCTATGTGTACACATGTGACGCCGCCTGGGGCTTCACCTTCTGCACGTTTAGGGCTGCTGTAGGCCGAAATATTGCACTTCTCTTGTGTTTGTTTTTTGTTCGTCGTCCCGGCCGCCTTCATCTGTGGTGGGTGCTGGGTCATATTTCCCTGTCCTTCCTTAGTTTTATTGCCTTAAAGCTTTTTCCTGCTCATTGTTATATATATATATATATATATAAAAAAAGGAGGCGTATGTGTGCCGATAATTTTCTTACATGTCATAATGCAATTTTTTCACGAAGAATGAAGCCTGGGAAACAGCTAAAAGGAACATATACAATTAACAATATGTATTTCTTGTGTAACAGAGCTGACTATATTTCAAATAACTTTACTGTCTAGTGGCAGCACTATTATAACCATGGCACCACAATTTGATGATAGATTCTTATGTAACCTGGCAAAACAAGTTTAAAGTAAAGAATAATTTTTTAAATTTAATTTAATTGTGATAGAGCACACTCTCTGGTGGCCATTTTTTTCTCCTATCCTGTAACCTTCTACTTTTGCTCCTACAGATTTCAACTTTAAATTGTTTCAACGTTTTTGGTGAAGTATGCACCATATGTCTTTGTAACTTATTTTACTTCCTGCCCCTTGCTTAGTATCTTGTTTAGTTTTCAAAATACCAAACTTCAAAAATCAGTTGTAGGTATAGCTTCTTGTTCTTTTGGTAACATTTTTCTTCTGGTGTAGGCCATATATCAACCTAACCATAACCACTAAGAAGAAAACAAAACATCTATTGTGCATGTAATTGAAGACTTCTGCACCCAGAGTCAGTTGATTCTTGGCTGTCTGGGTGATGCCGCATCATGATGTGTGCAACCAACATTTCGACCACCCTTCTGTGGTCTTCTTCTAGGGCAGAACTGCATCTTCAATCGGTGTTTGATCATGTTATATAACTGTGATCTGTCTAGAGAGTTTGGTTTACCTGGCCAGTCAGAAGGTCTGAACCGTCATGTTTCGTTGGCGTAGTGGGGCGCAGCATGGTGTGTGTGTGTGTGTGTGTGTGTGTGTGTGTGTGTGTGTGTGTGTGTGTGTGTGTGTGTGTGTGTGTGTGTGTGTGTGAGAGAGAGAGAGAGAGAGAGAGAGAGAGAGAGACGCGTCCTGCTCCATCCACGCTAGCGAGAGCCATGCGTTGTGTAGTTTAAGCACATTATCTTCATTTATGTCGTTTAGGGATTTGGCAATTTCCAACGCCTCCTTGACCACCATTAATCTCTAAGCACTATCCGGGTTGTGTTTTCGAAATTTATGGCATGATTAGTTTTGGCTGTGTGCTGTGCAATGATGGACTTCTTGCTGTTATTGAATCTATAATTGTGGATATGCTCAAGAAGTCTTTTGCCTATAGTGTGCCCCCCCCCCCCCCCCATTTCTTCTATGTACACTCTGCCTCGTATTTGTAACCTGGACCCACAGGTGAAACCACCTTCTAGGCTTCAACCCCATAAACAATGAATGTTCCATCTACCCCATATGACATATCACCTTCTTCAATGCAGACATTTCCTTACAGAACGTTGACTTATATACATGAGGCCCACAAATTTGCAACTATACTTCGGTGGTTACCACTTTTTCGTCATGCCTTGAATCAGTTACCAGCGCCTTTGAAGATATATCTGAATGTCTCACTTCCTACTGCTATGCCCATGAACTTGTATAAAGAGAAATCTCTTGTACAACTTGCCCCTCACACAAGAACATCAATTTTACACCTCTAGAAAGCAATCATAGCTCTGCAAACATCACCAAGTTCTCTGGTGGTCTAAAACCCATGAACTAAGTGCTACATTGTGAACATGACCTCGTGTGTTTTTTCATTGGAATGTGCATCCTATTCCCCAGAATCCTACCAACTGACCCCACACATGCTTCAACAGACCACCCCCACATCATTTTTTACTTAATGGAAAACATATGCATCAGTTTTTTTTTTTTTTTGCAAATATCTCAAAATTACTAGAATAATCGGCCAAAGAGGATGGCGATATTCTGAAAGCCCATAAAATTTCTTGCTTTATTAGCACTGGACCTGTTCTAGTTGGATAATTAATGAACTAGAAATTCGAACTTGAAGTTTAAAAATTGATGTGGCCGTACACAAACCCACAGTTTTTATCATATCTTGATGAAACGTTGCACACCAATGCTTTGAAAATGGAAAAGTACAATCTATATTTTTTGTACAAAAACCAAACCTCTCCTCCCCTTTACCTCCTTTAGGCAAACTTAAGAAGTGAGACTGTTCAGTTTTTTTGGAAATGTTCTTCATACATCCCACAGTTTACATCCAGATTTAATGGAACTTTGTACATTAATTCTTTAAAACAAAGAAAAAATACTGTCTATATTTGGTTTGCAAAACCCAATATCTTTCTCCCTTTATCCTCTTTTAGCAAAATTTACATGTAAAACTGTTCAGTTTTTGCAAATATCTAAAAAAAAAAAAAAATGGCCGTAGCGGATATACTGAAAGCCCTAATGTATCCTGTCGATTGGCATTTGACCAGTTCTGATCAGATGAATAGTGATTGAAATTTAAAAATTGTTTTAAAGTCCGTGTGGTGATACACAAATCTGTAGTTTTTATCCACTCTCAATGGAATCTCGTTCACATATCCTTCAAAATGGATGGAAAGATTATGTTTACATTTACTTTACAATATTGCACCTGCTCACCCCTTCATCCCTCTTTAGACAAACTTACCTTTCCTATTTTGGTTTCAAAATGTTTTCATTTTAGTACACTTTTTATTTTTGGGGAAGTCTCATGTTGCTAAATTTGGTGAGTAAGACACATTTTGACACACCGGAACACTTTTTCAGGCCAAAAACTTGTGGATCAGAAGCAAACTGTGGCACAACACATTGTCATCATGAAGAAGGAAGCAATTTTTTTTTCGTTTTTCTGGTCTCTTTCTTCATACATTATTTTGCAAACATTTCAGTACCCCCTTTAAAAATTAGGAGTTTACATTTGGCCCCCTTGGAATAGACTCTAATTGTACTATGGCCTCACTATTGAAACAAAAAACAATGAGCATGACCTTTATACTCATCTTTGGTCACTGATGTACCTTTCTACGGCAAAGAGTTACTGGTTTTCAATTGGATCTGAATTTTCATCTCAGGGTCATAACCATAGACCCAACTTTCATCTCCAGTTACAATTTTGTCCATGAAAATGATCCTTCAGTTCTCTGTAAACTTAGACATGGTTTTCCTTCTGTTCATCAGCAAACATCTGTGCACAAATTTTGCACTTGCTCATCTCATTTGCAAATTATTGGTTAAAATGAGTTGCACAAACAAGTACAAGATTCTAAGTTCTTCAGTAAGCTCTCAAACAGTAATTTGCCTGTTTTAACAAACAAGTTTTGCAAATGTTTGTATGTTTTCATCTGTTTTTAAGGTTGATGGACACCCTGACCATTGCTTTCCCTTTTACATCGCTCATACCACTTATAAATAGTCTGCTTAGTTACCTTAATATGGCCCTATAATGATTTTAACACTTCATGAGCTTCTTTGGCACTTTTTTGCAAATTAAAACAAAACTAAATGTTGTTCAAAATCCATGATGTGTGATACACATAACCTCACTCCAGCAGCTTTGAAACCTGTACAAAATTTACAGTACTGGTCTCACCGGATCAGTCTGATGGACATATTATAAAAAATGTATGTAGCATCATCAATTACTGCTATAAAAATTCTTTCACCATGTTTTATGTTCACCCCTCGTATCTTTCATCCATCGCCATGAATTCCAGCTGTTGAAACTGCAAGACTACATTGTTTTCTTCAAAACATTTCTGGGAATAAATTATTTGGAATGATCCAGTTAAATTGTTTGTTTCTTCCCTTCTTTGGGCATTCATATAATCCAGGTTTTCCTTCTGTTTGTTTAGTATTATTTTCTACTGTATTGTTGCACAATTATGACCCACTATATTTATTGGCTTTTCCAATAACTTTTGCGAATAATTGCAACTTCTTTGGTTTTGGGAAAATAATTTTAGGATAATTCCTTTGATATTTGTGACACTATTTTTCCCTCCCCTCATCCAACATGCAGTCACAATAGTTAACGTAATTTTCCTCTTCTTCAATGAGTTTACTCTCCTGTTACTGTTAATATTCTAATTTTTAGGAAAATGTCTCAGTTAAATCGTTAATAATATTGCAGCTGTTTGTGCTCAGCAGCCGATTGCTTGTATCTTTGGTGGAGCTGCCAGCATTGGATGTACCAGGAGGAGGTGTAACAGCTGGACTTCACACAGCACCTTCACAAGTACGCGTTATCTTGCGAGATTTGGCAGGAAAGGCCAGCTGGGATGCTTCCGTCCTCTATAGTGGACCAGATGATGAAGTTGCTGATATGGTGTCACCAGGTAATTGGAATAAACTTTGCATTGTGGCGGCTTTAAATGTGCACAGTAATGTATTCCAAGCTAAAGGAAACAGAAATGAAAAGCAACTATGGAAGAAGGCAATTAAATCAGATAGTTCTAAGAGAACAGTCTTTTAATATATGTATTACCTGTAAAAATATTTTTTTTAAAAATCATAGTTCCTAAAATTAATTATATTTAATAGGTGTCATAAACATTTAATAATGGTATCTTATATTTATATAGGTATTGTGCTAATTACAAGTAGATAAGGAAGGATATGGGGAAAATAATCCACCACTTATCACAAATGCAGGCCAGAGAGGCAAATGAACACAAAAATAAGCACACTTTACAATAATTAGGTTTAAACTCTTATTCATGTATGCAGAAGACTGGCACATTTGGCTAGGGGAGATGTCCACTCACCTTGGCCTACCACATTTCTAGCTAATTCATGGATAATGGGGTGGGCGTAAACTATTGTGAAGTGAACTGTTGTTAATTCTCAGGAAAAAACTAAATGATTATATCTCATGAAGTGGTGAAACATTGAAGTAGATATGCATGAATTAAAAATGTAAAATTGTATTAAACGAGGGGAATAAACAGTAAATAAATACCAGATTCTATTTCTATATAGCTCATCTCTCTACATGAATGAGGTTTTAGGCTGATATATTGTGAAATGTATTCATCTGGTAACTAAAAGGATGTAAGCTTTAAATTGACAGAATGAAACTTGAACCTAGTGTGTTAATGTATACACTACTATACTTTGTGATCTTTTATAGTAAAACAGCTGTTGGCTGAGCAGTGATAGTACGAATTGGAAATTTGGAGGAAATGGGTTTGTTCCCCAGTTCTGTGATACAGAGTTTGTTTTTCCGTGCTTTCTCAAAATCATTTCAGGCAAGGGCTGTTAGTCCAGTAACGATGTCGTAAAAGGGGGTTCTCAAAATCATTACATCATGTAGAAGTTTTTTTTTCTTTTTTTATCTTGTATATATTGGTGAGAGTATGCAGAAACCAAGTTCTCAACTTCCAACACCTTCGGCACAATTTTCTGTGGCCACAAAACGTCAAAATTTTGGCTTTATACAGTTTTTCATTTATAACTCCTTCTTTTTGTAACACAAAGTTTTTTCTACTCTCCAAACTAAGCAAGCTGCAGTTCTTCAAAAATCAGCAAAATTTCACACTTTTCATAGAAGTTGGGTTTCCACGTAGTTTCTTGCTCAAAATTACCTGGAACCCCTATATATAATTGATATGTATTTCTGTATGACATAGTATTATATGTACTGTACTGTAATTATTGATGGTCTATTCAAAAATCATATGGCATTGTGGGCCGGGAGATTCTGAAGGACTGTTCAGCCGCCAGGTGACAATTTTTTTCTATTTGTCATGCAAAATGCGTGTATACTAATCAGGAAACAGGAAATACTGCCAGGTACAGGGATCCTACAGCTTAATGAGGAATCCGAACCGCTGAATCGTTCTGGCTTACTTCATAATACACAGCAAGCTGTGGCAGAGCTGAAGGTCGGTTTAATGGCCTTTGAAAATAATAGATGAGACCGGGATATCGATCTCCATTCAGACGCCTTAACCACTGTGCTACCAGACTGCTCTATTATGGATGGTATTTGTACCAGATTGAAAAACAGATTTGCAAAAATGAGAGCATAATGTTATGTCACAAAGTTTAATAATAATAATAATTAATTATATTGCGATGGAGCACACACCCCGATGGCAATCTCCCTACACACCCCTCTTATTCCTTTCCTGCACCCACCTACTTTTGCACTCTGCAATTTTTAGATTTAAATTCTTTCAACGTTTTTGGTAAATTATTCATCATTTCTCTTGGTAACTTATTCCAATCCCTGACACCATTACCCAAAAAAAGAGAATGTTCCTTTACCCTTGTGCCTGAAATCGAGCGCCAGCTTGTGGTCAGGGTAATCTTTTCCCTTCCATGCATTACTTTTAATTCTTACACCAATATCTTTCCATTTCTCATCACCAATATACAACTTGTACACTCCCATGACCCTCTTCACCCTCCTCCCATCTTCCAATGAATCCCATTTCAGCTCTTTTATCATACCTGTTACTGATTGCATTCAGAGGTAATTTTCAGAAACAAATCTAGCAGCCCTTTTTTGTATTTGATACACAAAATGTGGGTTCTATACTACACTACGAGGGATGTCTGAGAAGTTCTCGGCCTCGACCATAGACGGCAGCACTACCCATGTGATTTTTTCTCTGCAAGTTAGTGCATGTGCCAGACGCACCTGCAAGAAATTGCAAGTCTTTCTACGTTGTAGTTTGGTCTGTACAGTTGTTTGATGCAGGCGCGGTGCAGAGTTGTACCAGAGATGGAAGAAATCGAGTATCGTGCAGTTATAAAATTCTTTGTAAAAGAAGGTTTAATGCCTTCCGAGATCCACAGAAGATTTCTAAAAGTGTATTGGGACTCTTCTCCTTCATATTAGACAGTTAAGAAATCGGCTGCTGAGTTCAAACGTGGCCGTAGCAGTCTCGAAGATCATGAACACGAATCGCGTCCGAAAAGTGCAACGACTCCAGAAATCATCCAGAAGGTTCATGATATGGTTTTGGATGATCGAAGAATAAAAGTGCGTGAGATTGCTGGGACTGTAGGGATATCAAAAGAACATGTGGGATACATTTTGCATGATGCATTGCATATGATGAAGCTTTCTGCAAGATGGATGCCGCATTTGCTCACTGTTGATCAAAAGCGCATCTGCATGTGAAATTCTGAACAGTGTTTGGAGCGTTTGAACAAAAATAAAACTGATTTTGTGCATCGATTCATAACTATGGATGAGACATGGGTTCATCACTACATGGCAGAATCAAAACTGCAGTCAGTGCAGTAGACAGAAGCTAGTTGTTCAGGTCCGAAGAAGGCCAAGTCGGTTCCGGTGACGGCATCGGTTTTTTGCGATGCTAAACGTGTTTTGTTCATTGATTACCTTGAAAAGGGTTAAACAATAACTGTACAAATACTATTCCGATCTTTTAGACACCTTGGATGGAAAAATTCGAGGGAAAACGGGCAGTTTGAGAAAGGAGAAATTCATCTTTCATCAGGACAATGCACCTGCCCACAAGAGTCTTTTTGGCAATGGGAAAATTAAGAGATCTGCACCATGACGTGTTGGAGGATCCACCTTATTCCTCAGATTTGACTTCTATCTATTCCCAAAATTCAAAAATTTTCTTGCTGGTTAGCGTTTTTCGTCAAATGAGGTGGTGATTGCAGCTGTAGATGGATATTTTACAGGCCTTCCAGAAAGTCACTTCAGGGATGGTATAATGAACTTGGAACATCGTTGGACTAAGTGTATCAGTGTGCAGAGAGACTATATTGAGAAATAAAAATACTTTGGTAAATATCAAATTGGTTTTATATTTTTAGGCTTAGAATTTTTCAGACCGCCCTCGTACCTTATTCAAGCAATGGTCTGACAAAAGTTTTGTAACGCAATTCCTTTACTTCTCTCGTACATCCCCTCATCATTCTCTTCAACAAGTGCAGAATTTTGAAACTTTTTCCTACTACCTGACCAATGTGTCCCGCCCCAGTTAAGCTTGTTATCAAAGGTAATGCCAAGATATTTACATTTCCAGTCTTCAGCAAGCAATTCTTTCCCCATCTTATAATCATAATCAACCTTAGTATATTATTTGTGTATCTAAAAAGCTGACTCTTCTTTGCATTTATCTTCATCCCATGTTTACCAACCCAACTATATATCCTGTCCAGATCACCCTGCAGCTGTTTTCAGTCCTCTATCGTTTTGATCCTTTTATATAGCATTATATGATTTGCAAACAATCCAATTTCTGATAGTAAACAATCAACACAATTATTCATTAGAATAATTAATAGCAATGGTTCCAATACACTATCCTGTGGCACTCAAATTTTTACTTCCACTTCTTTTGATACTGTATTTCCTACCCTAACTTTCTGTTTTTTACCTTTTAAAAAATCTTCTACACAGTAAATCACTTTCTCATCCACCCCAATACTTTTTACCTTATTTACTACCATTTTATGGCTCACTCTGTCAAAAGCCTTTGAAAGATTCAGTTTTACACTATCAATTTGTCCTCCCTTGTCCATTTCATCTGAAATATTGTGGCAGAACAGAAATATTTTCATAAGGAAATTATATTTTTGATTTCTGAGAGTAGATAGAAATTAAAAATATATATACTCTTAGAGAGAAAAAGCAATAAGATATAATTTGCTGTGGAGATTAGGACACGAGAGATGTGAGTTATCAGCCTATATGAGTAGATTGAATGCTCTAGATAAGTGATGTCACGGATACGGCCCGCAGGCCGCATCCGGGCCCCGGACCCTATCAATATGGCCCGCGAACCCAATGTGACACAGAAAGAAGAAACATGTTTTTTTTATAGCTTTTAGACTTCACTCGATTCCTCTACAAAAGTTTTAAAATCTTGCCCGCCCACACTTTCTAAATTTAATATATGGCCCTCTGCAAAATTGAGTTTGACACCTATGCTCTAGATAATCATTGCCAAAAAACAAACCTGCATCTTCTGAGAGAAACCAATTTCATTGTAATCCCTAGTAGATTCAAATAATATGTAATAAACCATATATGTTCGGATCGACGGAACTGAGTTATTTATAATTATAAGTACTCCATCAATCATGACGATAAGCGTCACATGGCGACAGTGACAGGACTTTCATTTGTGTGAATTTTCGGACATGTTTTTTAGTTCGTTTCATTATGTTGTTAGTTTTAAAAAGAGAATGTGTTGTTAAATGTTTTGTAAAAAATTCTACTAGGAATAAGAGAAATGGGGATCTCGAGGTGCAAGGTTACTCTTGTAAGTTTACCGATGTTTTTTTAAGTAAATCCATGGTAAACTAGAGGAGGCGTTTGGCAGAACAGAAATATTGTCATAAGTAAATTATATTTTTTATTTCTGAGAGTAGATAGAAATTAATAATATATATACTCTTAGAGAGAAAAATAAATAAGATATAATTTGCTATGGAAATTAGGACTCGAGAGATGTGAGTATCAGTGTAGATGAGTAGATTGAATTCTCTAGATAATCATTGCTAAAAAACAAACCTGCATCTTCTGAGAGAAACCAATTTCATTGTAATCTCTAGTAGATTCAAATAATATTTAATAAACCATATATGTTTGGATAGAAAGAACTGAGTTATTTATAAGTACTCCATCAATCATGACGATAAGCGTCACAGTACCTTGCATATATCCCACCAACTGAGATTCACATGAATATCCTTGCCTAATGCCGTGTTGCCTACTTGAAACCACCGGCCTGTAATTTTTGAATCCATTTCTCACCCCTCCTTTATTTACCGGCACTACTGTCACACTTTTCCAGTCCTATGGTAAGCAGCAAGTAGCCAGACTCAGTTTAAATAATATTTCAAGATCAGGTACAATGTCATATCCGGCTATCTTTAAGATCTCTCTAGTAGTATTTTCAGCTTTGTTATTTCCTTCATGATATCCTCAGGATGAATTTCAAGTTTATTGGTCTGTTCATTTCTGATTGTTAAGCTCGTTCTCCGAATTGTACCCTCCCATTTCTAATTCATTGTCCCTAATGCTCTCACTGAACTTAAAATCTCTGTCTTTTTCAAATCCTCAGTTACTTCTTCTCCATCCTTATCTGTAAGCGTATCAACACCCTCCCTTCCCCTCAGCCATAGAAGTTTCTAGATGCATCAGTCAATGGTCAGTGCACTGACAATACTCTTCATAAACCCATCTTGAGCCACGTTCTTAGCTATTATTAAGTTCTTGTTTAGTTGTTTTAAATATTCCTTACTGCTCTGCTGTCTCTGAACTCTGTTATGTTCTCTTCTTAACAACCTCTTTAACCTTCTCACCTCCCTGTAATAGTACACAGGTTTTCTACTTCTCTTTATTTTCTGTTTTGGAAAAAATTTCTTCCCTCTTCATTATAATCTCCTTGAACTCTTCCCACCTCGACTCTACTGTATGTGTTCCTTCCTTCCATTTGCTGAAACATTCTCTGAAATTTATAAACGTTTCTCGGGAAACAAACCGAGTAATATTATTATTAATACACAATATTTCGGCTACTTTATTCTCCGTCGCCATCTTCAGGTGCAGTTTTAAGTCTTGAAGTCTGCCTTTAGATTTGAAAAAACTGTTGAACTGGTAACCTGCACCTAACTGATCCTGCAGAAGAAGGCCTACACCTCTCCCAGGGCTACTACCTAGCAGCAGAACCCTTTTTTTCCCCTTATTCTTACCTTGCATGCCCTTATTCCTGAAGGCCAGCTGCATCTTACCTACTCCTATGTCTACATAAGGCTCTTCTTCTCCTGACTCTGGCAGCAGGTCAGTCCTATTTTTCCCCACAATTTGTAGAGTGTCTGGTTTCTTCATCCTATTAACCATATTTCCCCTGTGACCTGTTACCAGCTCCCAACCATCCTTCCCAACTTCCTCCAACCCACTATCTCTACTTTCTGCCTCTTTAGCATGACTCTCAACAAGCTGAGCCCCCACAGGCTGAGCCTCCATATGCTGAGCCACACAGTTAAAATGAAGTCATAATAAGTCAAAAATTAGTCATAAAATCTCACTGTGTGATAATTCTAATTGAGAAAGCATATTGGTTTCCTCACATTCCTAATTGACCTTGGTAACATGAGAAGTTGTACTTCCATAGAACAAGCTGGTTAATGGTACTCAATCACTTCCTTCAAGTTTTGAACCCACATATATCCTCTTCATCTATGCATTTACAGGATGTGATACAATATCAGAATTTTTTTGGCTATGGGAAAGAAACATTCTGCTGCCTCATTCAGTATCAACCACATCTGAAAGTAACATTCATGCTAACTTCTCATAACTCCTAGCCTCCAGAGACTAGTAACCGGAGAAAACGCAGAGGAACACCTCATCTTGGAACGCTACAGACTAATTGATTGTGGAATATTGATACGAAATGTTTACAAAATCGGCCAAAATAATGTATTCAAGCTAGCACGGTTACCACTAACATCAGATGCGGCAACGTTTTTACTCAATACACACATACTACCAGGTGCAAGAATGGCTGGGTCGAGAAACTTACCGATTGCCTCAGGATGAAGGAAAGGATCATCCAGCCTTATTCCAGTTATAATAATAAAAGATGCTGCACCTGAGTTTACTCCGACGGTTGTATCACGATCCTACAAGAAACCTTGTACTCCACCATGCAGCCTTCGTAAATCAGGACTGCACTGTTCAGTTGATTGCAACAACTTCTCTGGTCTGCCTCATGAAAACATTCCAAATAAGATAGGATAGGGAAAAAAACAGTTACCCGTCACTTACCACAGATGAAGGCAGGAGGGCGAAACACGTAAAAACACAAATACAAAAGAATTACACAATATTTCGACTTTTTAGTCTTACTCATGTAGGAGGCGAGACATATGGCAGGGGGAAAGATGTGGTCACATCCGAGCCTGCCACATGAATGAAGCACAGGCGGAAAATGCGTGGTAGTGGAAGAATTGCCGGGGGGGGGGGGGGGGGGAAGAGGCTTGACCAGCGATAAAAGTGAAACAAATAAATATAATGTCTGTGTAGCTTAGTTCAGAAAGTTATAATTGAAAATAAAGGGAGATAGAAGAATTTAATATATATATACATATACAAAAAATAAAAAAAAATATAAGAAAAAAAAAAATATATATATATAAAATATATATATATATAAAAAAAAATATATATATATAAATAACCGACTGTAAAATGAAATGAGAGATGGCAAGTGACAGGTTTAACGTAGGTTTAGGCCAGGGGTGTGTCTGGTGTCAAGGATATGTTGATAGGCTAGTTCCCATCTGCGGAGTTCTGAAGGGATACCACCACCCCTTCAGAACTCCGCAGATGGGAACTAGCCTATCAACATATCCTTGACACCAGACACACCCCTGGCCTAAACCTACGTTAAACCTGTCACTTGCCATCTCTCATTTCATTTTACAGTCGGTTATTTATATATATATATATATATATATTTTTTATATATATATATATTTTTTTTTTTCTTATATTTTTTTTTCTTATATTTTTTTTTTTTTTTTTTTTTTTTTTTTTTTTTTTTTTTTTTTTGTATATGTATATATATATTAAATTCTTCTATCTTCCTTTATTTTCAATTATAACTTTCTGAACTAAGCTACACAGACATTATATTTATTTGTTTCACTTTTATCGCTGGTCAAGCCTATTCCCCCCCCCCCCCCCCCCCCCCTCCCGGCAATTCTTCCACTACCACGCGTTTTCCGCCTGTGCTTCATTCATGTGGCAGGCTCGGATGTGACCACATCTTTCCCCCTGCCATATGTCTCGCCTCCTACATGAGTAAGACTAAAAAGTCGAAATATTGTGTAATTCTTTTGTATTTGTGTTTTTACGTGTTTCGCCCTCCTGCCTTCATCTGTGGTAAGTGAAGGGTAACTGTTTTTTTCCCTATCCTATCTTATTTTCAGTGCCTCGCGGCAGTTTCTTTGTTTCCTTTATCCAATCATGAAAACATTCCTAAGATTTAAGTAGATGAAAGAGAGGAAGCATTCTTCGACCTCAAGGAAGCTTCTCCTGATGCATTGGATGAATGAGACACAATTCTAGGTGAGGATATTGATAAGCAGGGACAATAAAAAACAGTAAAGAAATTGATTTATGACCAATTTTTACCTTATTATGAATTTATTATGAATTGATAACTTTGAGCAGTAACATTATGCATTCATTTCTGCTCTGTTATCATCAGTAATAGAGTGGTCTGGGAGCTCAGTGGTTAAGACGTCTGACTGAAGCTCGAAATCCCAGTCTCGTCTGTGATTTTCAAAGGCCAGCTCGTTGAAAGTTGCTGTGTAGTATGAAATAGACAAAAATGCTTCCATGGTTTGGATTCCACGTTCAGCTGTAGGTTTCCAATATCCAGTACTATAACCTGGTTAGGTTAGATAGACGCAAAGGGGCGCACTGTGTGGCGAAAACATTATCTGGCGGCCAAACAATCCTTTGGGATTCCTGTCCAAACAATGCCATATGATTGATGAATTGACCATCAGTAACAAACGTACAGCACATATATATATTATGTCATACAGAAATACATATATATCAATTATGTAAACAGGGGTACAGATCATTTTGAGCCCCAAAGTAGGTAAAAACCCAACTTTTCGGAAAAGGGTGAAATTTTGCTGAATTGTAGCTTGATTAATTTTGAGTTTAGAAAAAACTTTGTACTACAAAAGTTGTATTAATTTTTTTCCTGTTTCAAACAGAGAATAAAGTATTTCTTGCTAGGACTAATCAGGAAGGAGTTATAGATGAAAAACTGAAAAAAGCCAAAATTTTGACGTTTTATGGCCACAGAAAGTTGTGCCGAAGGTGTCGGAGGTCGAAAACTTGGTTTCTGCATACTCTCACCAATATATACAAGATACTAAAAAAAAAAAAAATCTTATGTGTATTATACTGCAAGGTAAAACTATCTCATTACTTGACTATGTTTCTGGTTCCTTTATAAAGCCAGCAGGTACTATCCAACAGTTCTCATAAGTACTAACCAAAGTTTGTTTGAGGGGATACCTTTTCTCCATTCAGGAAAATGATTAACAAAAACATAATTGTAATTTTATTACAAGCTTTATATTAGCTTGACCTGTATGTATGTATGTATGTATGTATGTATCGGAATCTTTCAACTCAATTTTCACTGTCTTCCAGGTGTCTGAGCTGTTTGAAATTTCGCACACGTATTAGGAACTGGTGACAATACAATAATTTTGTGGCGATGTCCTGCTATTCTCATTACTTTGGCAGTAACCATTAAAAAATGAATGAATGTGATGGAATTTTGCAGTCTAATTTTAATCCAATTCCAGATGTCCGAATTGTTTGAAATTTTGCTCCTGTATTGAGAAGCGATTACAATACAATAATTTCATATATTTTTTTTTGATATTCTCATTTCTTTGACAGTAACAATAGAAACATTTTGTGCATGTATTAAGAACCGGTGGCAATAGAATTATCTTGTATCAACGTCCTATTCTTGTTACATTGACAGTAACAATAGAAAAATGGTTACATGCAATGGAAACTTTCATACCGTGTTCACCTACTTCCTGACATCCAAATCATTTGAAATTTTGCACAATTATCAAGAACTGATGAAAATATAATAATTTCATTCTCACAACATTGACAGTAACAACTTAAAAGTGGTTGAATGTAATGAAAAATTTGTTCAATTTTCACTCACTTCAAGAAGTCCGAATTGTGTGAAATTTTGTACATGTATTAAGAACCTATCACAATACAATAATTTCGTATCTATGTCTTCTCATTACTTTGACAGCAAGAACAGAAAAGTGGCTTAGCCGTCTTATGACAGATGTGGCTCATTCTCACTCACTTTTCCCATCATCTTGGTTAAATTGCAGGTAACCTACACCTGATGTGATCGCCGAGTTAGGCAAATGTAGCCACAACATTAGTGCATATGCGCTTCAATTCAAGAAATGTTTATTTGGCGGCCAGACCCTTTGGAGATTTCCCTGTCGACAGTGCCATATGCAGTTTAATTTTTCACAAGTATTAACAATACAATAATTTGACAGTATCTTCAGAAAAGTGATGTTGTCATGCAACTTTTTGCACATACGCGCTTGATGATACCTTCATACAAACAGCTATGATAGTGTCTGCAGTTTCTTAATGATAAATAGTGGGTGTTCGAAATATCAGTTTGACTTCGTTTGTACTGTTATAGAAGAGTAGTCTTCCATATTTACTCTGCTATTAGATCTCTTGCTGGGTTAACTATTTAACTGTCCGTTGCTCGTTGCAAAGATAGATGGGCGAAGAAAAAGCAAACGGTAAAAAAGATACTTTTATGATACTCTGAACTAAAAAGTTAAAAATAAAATTGTAGTTTAAAAAACTAAAAACACGCTTTTGTTGCAATGTGAACTAAAAGGTTAAAAATAATCTTTAAATATAAAGATTTTGTTTAATAGTGATAGGACGTCCCACAATTTTCATGAATAAGCTTAAAGTAAGAATGAAGTCACAGATTAAAAAAAATTAAATTTAATATGAAAAAGCGTGAGGTGCTAGATATCAGTTGTCTTATATTTTTTGTCGCTAGCTGTTTGTAAAGACAATCATTGTGAAAAATATATAAAGAGCACCCTACACTTTTTTACATTAAATTTAATTTTTTAATCTGTGACTTTATTCTTAGTTTACTTATTCATAAAAATAATTTATATTGAATTGTGGGTCATCTCATTACTGTTAAACAAAATCTTTATATTTAAAGATTATTTTTATCCTTTTAATTCACATTGCTACAAAAGTGTGTTTTTAGTTTTTTAAACTATAATTTTATTTCACTCATTGTTATTATCCTGATTAGTAATTTTTGGAGTTTTATGTCAGATTGATGGTATGATAGGTATTTCAGGAAAAAAAAGGAACTGAATTTTCACATGGTAAGCTAAAAATTAGGAATGAGTATTCATTTTCTATGTATTTCTCACTTCATATTCTACTACTGATCTTGAAAAGTACAAATTTCTACAGGATGTTTTCTTTCTTATATATCTGGACCATTCTTCTATCACCTGCAGTAAGCAATGTTTTGTAACAAATCACATAGAGTGAATGATTTTGTTAAGAAAATCAGTTGGAATTGGTCAGTTTTTTTTAAAATCA
The DNA here is from genome assembly GCA_031002005.1 of Vandiemenella viatica. Taxonomy (NCBI): domain Eukaryota; kingdom Metazoa; phylum Arthropoda; class Insecta; order Orthoptera; family Morabidae; genus Vandiemenella; species Vandiemenella viatica. The sequence continues at coordinate 100,723,249 of JARYHS010013630.1, read as the reverse complement.
GTTTGTGTTATCTCATGTTTCTACTCCAGAGAAGTTAAAAAACATACAAACTTTTCAGTAACTTTTTTTTTTTCACCTTTACCTTAAACATTGAATAAGTTGGTTGAAAGAATTGTATTTTTTATTATTTTGTTTGAGAAACAAGTGTCCAGTTTCTTTTATTTAACTGATTTCTTCCACTTTATAGAACAACAAAATATTCATTTGAAACATCATACTTTTATGTTATTTCCCATTTAAGCTGTTTTTCGCAGATAAAGAAATTATCATTTCATTTCAAAGACTAAAATATAATACATCCCAATCCTTTAACAACTAAAGGTTTAAAAAAATTGTGATGAAATGAAACTTACTGAATCAAAAGGTCTTGTTAAATTTTGCACAGCAACGTTATTATGTAGAAATCAATGTATTTTCTACCTTCTCACTATCAATTATCCACATTTATGAGTTGTTATGCATATATATTTTTGAAAATTTTGTCTTCCTGAATAAGTTTTTATTAGTAGAGTTAAGATAATCTGGTGTGCTGTTTACAAATTGAAAGCTTTGATTTATGCAGTATATTTTATCCACAGTTTTATTGATTTTCTAAAATTTATGTTGCTTTATTTTCTGTCATTCCATAGTCTAAGATAAAAGTTGTTGAATAAAAATAGATAAAATTTTTAAGTGTGTCCTTTCTAGCCTTTAAATGTTTAGATAGTAAAAATTGTTAATGAGGATTTACAATTGAACTCAGAGTGTACATTTATTTACATAATAAAACAGGAATGAAATGAAAAAGAAATTGCACATGCTTTTTTTTATATATGTAATCAAGAACATATTTATTTTATATTCCCATCGTGTTTAAACAAAACAAAAAAATTTGATATTATTTGTCACTTAAAAATTTGATTTAGTTTTTATTAAAACACGTCCGTTTAACGGTTAAGCAAGAATGCAACAACACATCTTCTGTTTTATTCACCACAGAGAATATACAATATCCATGGACAGCATAGATACTAAGCCTAAGACAATTTTATTTCGATATCATAACACCCCCACTATATCGAAATAAGTTATAGCCTCACAGAGCATTACAATATATTACTTAATAATCCTATTTTGTTCATAAGTTTGTAATGTTTGAAGGCACAAAGAGCTTTAGTGAGCAAGTCAGCTGGCATTTCAGCAGTTTCCATGAATTCAAGTTTAATATATTTATTTAATACAGCATCGCGGACAAAATGGTAACGAATATCAATATGTTTAGACCTCTTATGTATTTGCTGATTACTTGTAAGCTTCAATGCACTCTGACTGTCACTAAAGATAGTAATCATACACAAATTACCCGTGATTTCAAATAACAGATTTCTTAAATATACTGCCTCTCTGACAAAGCCATATATTCTGCTTCAGTGCTTGACAGAAACATGATTTTTTGTTTTCTACTTTCCCATGAAATAGCAGAATTATACATTACAAAACAGAAACCTGTATAAGACCATCTGTCTATAGTGTTAGTTGCCCAGTCAGCATCTACAAATCCTTGTAATTCTACCTTTTCAATTTCAAAACATGCTATCACAATTATGTACTTTGTAACCCTCAGGTAAATGCATGTAAATATCTTTTAAATGCTAGATACCTAACCATAATTGTGCACCAATTGCAAATAAAGGTCACAATGTAAAAGTGTCTAACCACCAATGAAAAGGTTTCATGATAATCTAAACCTGCTATTTGGCAAAAACATTTAGACACTCCCCGCAGGGGCCTGGTACACAAGTGCCAGGTACGGGTTTGGCGAACCCGCGGTGCCCGAGATGGAAACTTGTGAGCGCCGCAAGTTTCCCACACCGTAAGCTCCTACCATGCTTCAACGACCACCGTAGGGCGTGGCGGTGGAACGTTGTGTGCCTAGGAGAACGGGAATCTTGGCTTCATCGCCCGGATTGCGAGGACCGAACAAACCTCTATAAAAAAAACCCTCAACCTCAAGGTCAGACACATGCCGAGGAGGCGAATGAGTGATGAGGGAAATCACTCGCTAGCGTGCAACCTCAGGGGCACCTGCGCACCCCTGTTGTATTAGCATTTCGTTTTAAATTGGTAATACTCGTGGGACCAAAATTAAGACTCGCAAGAATACCAAACCAACCTGCGGTACGGGTGTGCCGCAGGCTAATATAAATACACCCAGTTCAAAGAAACGGGTGAGGGTTGATAGCCCCCCCGCATCTGACAGTGACAGTAACAGAAAAGTTTGTTCAGTACAGAACGCTTTTGTAATTATGGAAAAAGTTGAAGGAACCTTTGAAAAAGTGTCACCCTTCTACATCTCAAAGGGTCTAGAGGGTCTTTTTGGTACCCTTAACACTGTTAAAAAATTGAGGAACGGGACACTGCTGCTGGAAACAGTCAGCAGTAAGCAAGCTACTCAACTGCTGAATTGTAAGAAGCTCGGGGAGTTCGCTGTAAAATGCGAACTCCATAAGTCCTTAAACAGTAGCAAAGGCGTTATCACTTGCCGGGATATCATGGACCTAGCGACAGATGAGCTTCTTACCGAATGGAAATCTCAAAAAGTGATCGAGGTACGTCAGATCACATGAAGGGTAAATGGCAATCTTGAAAAGACTGCCACCTTCGTCCTGATGTTTGACACTCCAGTATTGCCCTAGACTATCAAGGCCGGATATATAAACCTTAACGTCCGTCCGTATGTTCCGGACCCGATGCGCTGTTTCCAGTGTCAGCGGTTCGGACATACGACGGCGTCATGTAAGGGAAACCCCACCTGTGGAAACTGCGGGAAGGGCGCACACGAGCCGGGTGTCAGTTGTACGCTTCCACAGGCTTGTGTCAACTGCTCCGGTTCGCACCCCGCCTGGAGCAGGGAGTGTCAAGTGTATCTTGATGAACGCAAGATACAGGAGCTGAAGACCAAAGAGCGGATTCCTTACGGGGAAGCTAAGAAGAAGGCTAAGTTACTTGCCGCCCCAGTATTTACAACTAGTTTTGCTAAGATGGCTTCAGCTCCCGTCAGGAAGCAGAGTGTTGCTACCCAGACGTTCGTTGCAGACATGGGCACGAGCACTACGTGCTCGTGTCAGTGTAAATGCGGTGCAAAACCTGCTAAGGTCATAACTCCTAAGACCGCGGACGTCGGTAGCAACACGTCTGCGACCTCGATCACACCAGCAGCAGTGAAACAGGACCCACCAGCAGTAGCAGTGAAATTACCAGCACCTCCAATACCACCACGTGCCGTGAAAGCAGTAGCACTACCATCTGCTACCAACATTACTGAAGGCGGCTTGAAGACACGGGGTCCGAGGTTTAGGCTGACGGACCCGACTCAGTTCGTTAAATCTCCGTCTTCGTCCCCTCCCAGAACACCTGGTAAAAGGGAGAAAAAGGGCAAGAGGTCGAGGAAGAAGAAGGGTAAGGAGGTAGTCGAGGAGGACGCTGAGTCGGAGACGTCAGACTCTTCAGAACCAGAAGAAACTGCAATGCTGGTGGATGAGCCTGATCCCGTTCCTCAGCGGGCAATGACCAACGACCCACCCGAACCGAGGCGGGTGAAACCAATTTTAGGCAGATCGGTCTAATTTTAAGACTGATGGGTGGCCTCTTTACAGCCACCCAATCCATATGCATGGTTTTAATTTTTTGTATTGTTATTATTCTTGTCTGTCTGGCCAATACACAGCCAGCAAGACATGTAGTGTTTTTTATCCTCTTTTGAACCTGTTTGGCCCCTTTACAGCCTATAGGTGTTGTACGGTTTTAAGTCGTTGTGGTCGCTTTAAAGCCACGTCTGATTTTATAACTTATTTTATTTGCTGTCTGTATGGCCGACCCCTTTACAGTCGACCATGCAGGCAGTATTTTAGTACTTTCATAAGCCACAGTAATAGCTGGTAATTTTTAGGGCGCTATTGGCCCTGCCGTCAACATGCCCTTAAGCAATTACAATAACGTTTTTAGTTTTAGGGGCAGGCGTTGGCCTGGCCAACGATCTGTCTCTTATTTTTAACAACAAGATCAGCAATGTGGCCAGTGTTTTGAAATTTTGTGTATTGGCCACTCTATTGCCTAAAATTTTATGCAGATTGGCCTAGTTTTATGATGTATGGGTGGCCTCTTTACAGCCACACATCCATTTGCATTGTTTTTATTTTTTTATAATTTTAATATCTTTATATTTTCTGTCTCGCTGGCCTCTATACAGCCAGCGAGACATGTAGTGTTTTTAATTATTTTGTGAACCGGTTTGACAACTTTTCAGCCATCCAGGTGTTTTATGGTTATCAGGTACTAGTGGCCCTTTTGAAGCCATGTTTTTTTTATTTGCTGTCCATATGGCCGACCCTTGTACAGTTGACCATACAGGTGGTATTTTAATATTCTTTTAGCAAAAGTATTAGCTGTTCATTGTTAGGGCGCTAATGACCTCGCCGTCGACGCGCCCTAAAGCCACAAAAACAACAACATTTAGACACTGACCTAGCACGGTATCACACTTTCAACCTTTCTTATTCAAACACCCACTTGTACTGCACTTGCTGTTGAAGCCATCAGCCTTGCCTCCAGGGCTTGGATGCGATTCTCCTGTCTGACCATAACTGCCTTCATCTTCTGCATCACTTGCTGGAATTCTCTGATGACATCATCTGGAACACAGCTGCCTTCTTCTTTACAGGCCACAATTAATCAAGTTGTACCATATCTCTGAGGCGGTTTCCTTATTCTTTTAGGCAATGTCTTAACTTCCACACTCTCAGCTGCAGTACTTTCTTCCAAGTTATCTTGACCTTCTACTTCAGCATAGTCTGATTGAGATGATTTCAGTAATTCTGGTTTGCCTGTTCCTGTCAATTGTCCTTCTTGACCAGACTCCCCCACTGAAACACTTATTTCTTCATATTTATTATATATTATTATATTTATTCTACTCTCCATATTAACCACATCCTTGCATATTAATATATTCTTCTTCTTCTAATCATAAATTCTATAACCTTTTATATTTTCTGAATATCCAACAACAATGTGTTTTTGTGACTTTTTGTCCCACTTTAAACGTTTTTCTTTGGGAACATGGACCATTACATCACTGCCAAATATACGAATATGGCTTACATCAGGTTTCTTGCCATACCACAATTCATATGGTCTTGTCTTGAGTTCCTGATGCAATTGATCTGTTTTTTTTTAAGTACACGGCTGTGTTTGCTGCTTCTCCCCAAAATCTTTTATCTAGCTTTGCATCAAACAACATACATCTTGCTTTCTCTACTATTGAGCAATTCAGTCTTTCACACAGACCATTTCGTTCTGGGGTGTAAGCGTTACTTTTCTGATGAATAATACCTTCTTTCTTCAGAAAATCTGTAAACTCATTATTACAAAATTCATAGCAATTATCAGTGCGAAATATTTTAATTTTCTTATTCTTTTTGTTTTCTACCAATGCTTTAAATTCTTAAATCTGCTAAATACTTCACTTTTAGCTTTCAAGAAGTAAATAAATGCCATGTGACTGAAGTCATCCACCAGCAATAAAAAATATCGTGCACCACCTAAGGATTTATGTTCCATTGGGCCACACACATCAGCATGTATAATCTGCAATGTCTCTGTACTTCTTTCTCCAATATTTTTGAACGGAAGTCTTGACTGTTTTCCCCCACAGCACATGATACAACTGTTTTTTCTCCTTTGAAAGTTGTCAGGATAATTAAGTCCATCAACCACGCCAGACTTCATTTTATTCATATCTGCACTATTTATATGATCGAGTCTTCGGTGCCACGTATAACCATCAGTTAACACAGGAACAGCCAATAAACTGTGCTCACTTTTCATTTTATGTTCTACCTTCAACTTGTAAACACCACAAATAAGTTCTCCTATAGCCACCAATTCACCGTTCATATTATGTATGAAACAATTCTGTGAATCGAAATGAACTTTATTACCGTTCTTTGAGTTCACTCACTGATAAGAGGTTAGTCGTCAGACTTGGCACACACAATGCATTTTTCACAGTAAAATCATAACCACAATCTGAAGTTATTTCTACATCGCCGGTGCACAGCACAGATACTTCGGTTTTGTCAGCGATAATAACTCCTGGTTCACTTGACGAATACAATGCATTTTTTATCCAATGTTCATTCGGCGTCATATGAGAACTTGCGCTGGAGTCAATATACCAATCTTGTTTACCAAACTTGCCGGATAGAAAAACAACACTAAACACAGTGGATTGCTTAGGCTCATCTGATTTCACCAGCAATGGACATTGATTCCTGTAATGCCCACTCCGTTTACACCTCCTGTCATTTTGGTATTTGACTTTTCCGCGACATAATTTCCGCTTTTGTTTTGTCTGTTGGCAGTCTTGCTTCTATGGTTCAGCGAACCTTTGGAAGTGAAAGCGGTTTTTGTCTCTGATTCATTCGAATCTGACATTTCCATATCGATCAATTTTGTCTTGATAACATCCGCCGTAACAGGAATGCCGGAATGTTCAATCGCCATGATCATTGTTGAAAATCGTTCTGGTAAACCTGCCAGTAACAACGAGCCAATCCATTCGTCCTTTATATCAAATCCAGTTCCACTTAATCTTTGCGATGTCTCAATAATATCTGTCACATACGACATCATTGAATCAGAATTATCAAGCCTGATTGATATAAGATGATGAAGTAAGGTTATTCTTCGTGTAAACCCGGAATCGTCAAACATAGTTTTAAGCTGTGCCCATAGCTCCTTCGTTGTTTTAGCTTGCTTTACGTGCACATACAATGCTGGATCAATTGTAAGAATCAGCTTCGCTTTCGCCTTTGCATCATCTGCGGCTGCAGTGCTAGTACTTCCTTCTTCCTGTATTAAGCCAGACATGCCTTCTAACACCAACATATTCTCCGCTGCAAAAGCCCATACATCGTAGTTGTCTCTGCCTTTAAGCTTAGGCACGTTAACTACAAAATTCGAAGCCATCTTCAAGCGTGTAACTAATTATTTATAAGATTACGACTTTTCCGTATTCTGTTTACTGGAATAGTGAAGAAAATAACTCTGGGTCACAGTCTGGGCCCATAACCTATTAAAACACGTCCGTTTAATGGTTAAGCAAGAATGCAACAACACATCTTCTGTTTTATTCACTACAGAGAATATACAATATCAATGGGCAGCATAGATACTAAGCCTAAGACAATTTTATTTCTATATCATATTATAACAGTTTTTAAATAAGAAGAAAACTTATACTGGCTTTTGTGGACCACTGTATATCAGAATAGTTGTGTAGCTTACAAATGTATATTTAAGACAGCAGGCATTGTGTGATTGATTCTAAGTGTTAGTTGCTGTTATAATTCTTCACAATTCAGTGTGGTCCACTAGTGTTTTTCCCCACTCTCTGTAAGCATATATGTCCGTCTTTTTGTTAGTAAGGATTAGTGATACTAAATATTTAGCTGAAGTAACTTGTATATGTTGAACAAATATTTTCAGGTAAATTCAGTGTTATACGAGGGTTGGAACTTAAATAGTGGCAACACTGCTGTGGAGACACTATGCAATGGAATCTACTATTGTTGCTGATAGCACACGTTGTTGACATACCTACCTTACCTCCGAGCAAATGGAATCGCCCGTCCCACGTCCTCGGCGTGCGCACAATCGAGGGAAACGCAATCACTTGTGAGCGAGCGGTCTAACGTAATGGTGTCACTGTGTTTTCGAAACAGGAACAACTGAGTTGGATCAAGATTGAATGTGCCAGGGGCCGTACAGCACGACAGAGTCATCAAGGTCTTAAAGAGGCATGTGGGGAATCGGCATTGCCGTACAGAACATTACCACATAGGGTAAAAGCCTTCAACGAAGGTCAGCAAACTGTGGCAGACGTGCATCGGGCAGGTCGTCCTACCGTGTCTGAAGAAGAAGTGCATACTGTTGCTGTGTTAGTGGACAGTGATCGATGCCAGACCATTCGTGAGCTCACCTATGAAACCGGATTAGTGCATACGACTGTGCTACGCACCCTGAAGGAATGCCTGGGCATTCGAAAAATTGTATCACGATGGGTTCCGCATTAATTGATGGAAATGCAGAAATGGACGGGTTACGACGCTGCTCAGATGCACTTGGAGTGCTATGAGTGCAAAGGAAAGGCTTTCTTACGCCATATCGTAACACTGAATGAGACATGGGCCACATCCCCTCAGGGGCCTGGTACGAAAGTGCCAGGTACGGGTTCGGCAAACCCGCGGTGCCCGAGCTGGAAACTTTTGAGCGCCACAAGTTTCCCACACCGTTTACTCCTACCATGCTTCAACGACCACCGTAGGGCGTGACAGTGGTACGTTGTGTGCCTAGGAGAACAGGGATCTTGGTTTCATTGCCCGGATCGTGAGGATGGAACAAACCTCTATAAAAAAAAACCTCAACCTCAAGGTCAGACACGTGCCGAGGAGGTGCATGGGAGAGTGGCAGATCACTTGCTAACGTCCAACCTCAGGGGCACCTGCGCACCCCTGTTGTATTAGCGCTTCCTTTTAAATTGGTTTTACTTGTGGGACCAAAATTCAGTCTTCCAACAAAACCAGACAACCCTGTGATACTGGTGTGAAGCAGATTAATCACAATACACCCAGCTCTAAGAAGCGGGTGAGGGTTGACAGCCTCCGAAAGCAAAGGTAACGGAAAAGCTTGTTCGCTTGCGAATGCTTTTATTGTAATGGAAAGAGCAGAAGGTAATTTTGAAAAGGTGTCACCCTTCTACATCTCTAAGGGTCTAGAGGGTCTTGTAGGTACCCTAAACTCTGTTAAAAAGCTGAGGAATGGGATGCTGCTGCTGGAAAAAACCACGAGTAAGCAGGCTACCAAACTGCTTAATTGTCAGAAGTTCGGGGAGTTCGCCGTAAAATGCGAACTCCATAAGTCCTTAAATTCCAGTAAAGGCGTAGTCACCTGTCGTGATGTCATGGATTTAGGGACAGACGAGCTTCTGAATGAGTGGAAAAACGGAGAAAGTGGTCGAGGTACGTCAGATCACACGAAGGTTGAATGGCAGTATTGAAAAGACTGCCACCTTCGTCCTGATGTTTCACACTCCAGTATTGCCCAAGAATATTAAGGCCGGATATTTAAATCTGAATGTCTGCCCTTATGTTCAGTACCCGATGCGCTGTTTTCAGTGTCAGCGGTTCGGACATACGACGGCGTCTGGTAAGGGCATCCCCACCTGTGGGAATTGCAGCAAGGGGGCATAAGAGCTGGGTGTCAGTTGTACGCTACCATAGGTGTGCGTCAACTGCTCCGGATCGCACCCGGCCTGGAGTAGAGAGTGTCAAGTGTATCTTGAAGAGTGCAAGATACAGGAGCTGAAGACCAAAGAGCGGATTCCGTATGGGGAAGCTAAAAAGAAGGCCAAGTCGCTCGCCGCTCCAATTTTTGCAACTAGTTTTGCTAAGATGACTTCTGCTCCCGTCAGGAAGCAGAGTGTTGCTACCCAGACGTCCGTTGCAGACATGGGCACAAGCACTGCGTGCTTATGTCAGTGCAAATGCGGTGCCAAACCCGCTAAGGCAACGCCTAAGACCATGGATGTCAGTAGCAGCACGTCGGCGACCTCGACCACACCAGCAGCGTCAGAATATGTTCCACCAGCAACAGCAGCAGTTAAAGTCACTCAACCTCAAATTCCTACTCATGCAGTAACTGGAAAAGCAACAACGTCTGCTACCAGTGCAAATGGAGGAGATCAAAAGATTCGGGGCCCGAAATTTCGGCAGACGGACCCGACTCAGTTTGTGAAATTCCCCTCTTCGTCCCCTCCCAGGTTACCTGGTAGTAGGGAAAACAAGGGAAAAAGGGCGAGGAAGAAGAAAGCTGAAGAGATGTTTGGTGAGTTTGCTGAGTCGGAGATGTCTGTCTCTTCGGAGCCAGAAGAAAGTGAAATGCTGGTGGACGAACCCGCTCCCATTCCTCAGCAGACAATGACCAAAGACCCACCCGAACTGGGGCGGTTGAAACTAAACCGGTAGGATGATGGATGGGTGGCCTCTTTACAGCCACCCATCCATATGAATTGATTTTATTTTTTACACTGTTATAATTCATGTCTCGCTTGCCACTATACTGCCAGTGAGACATGTAGTGTTTTTAGTCCTCTTTTGAACCTGTCTGGTTTTTTTAGAGCCATCCAGGTGTTATAGGATTAAGTCCTGGTGGCTCCTTTAAGCCACGTCAGATTTTATGATTTATTTTGTTTGCTGTCTGTATGGCCAACCCTTTTACAGTTGACCATGCAGATGGCATTTTAGTATTCTTTTTAGCTGGTCATTGTTAGGGCACTAATGACCTCACTGTTGACGCACCGTAAAGCCACAAAAAGAACAACAACATGGGCCACATCGTACGAGCCGAAAATGAAATGACAATCCAACGAATGGCGTCATTATGGGTCACCGCGAAAGTCGAAAGTGTGACAGAGCCCCCCAGTATGGTGAAATTATGGTGATTCTCGTGTACGATTGTGATGGTGTTATCCTAACGCATTACGTTCCTCCACGGCAGACTGTCAATGCACAGTATTATTATACATGATTAATTGACTTTCGGGTTTTGCCGCGTTGTTTATTTCATTACCTAAGCCGAAAGCTTAGGTAATGAAATAAACAATGCAGCAAAACCCGAAAGTCAATTAATCATGTATAAAGATGGCCGTGGAAGTCTCAGGAATCACAGTATTATTGTTCGTTTTTGGAGCATCACCTGCGACCAGCTTTGGGAAAGAAGCAGCAACACTTTCTGCGCAACCCACCCATCATTTGGCATGACAATGCGTGGTTGCATACAGCGCAAGCTGTGGCTGCTCTGTTCCGTCGATGGGACTGGGAAGTACTGTACCATCCACCATACCCCCCCATACTTAAGTCCTTGTGACTTTGATTTGATTTTGAAGATGAAGGAACCACTTCGCGGCATTCGTTTCAGAACTGTTCCAGAAATTCGACCGCTCCATTCGCACCATCAACAGAACAGGCTCTGCTAATGGTATACTACACCTTCCACATCACTGGCAACGGGTTCTACGCAATGCTGGTGACTACTTTGAAGTACAGTAATAGGTGCAAACATGTAACGCTTTTGTATCGGTTGTGAATAAATAGTTGCCACTGTTTAAGTTCCAAACCTAGTACATAATCCAAATGACTGTAGTTAAGAAACAGTTAACAGATCACTTAACTAATAACAGGACACCAAAAATATTGTTTATATATGTTTTAAACATCAATAGTGAAAGAAGAAATATCATGAATTAATATAAATAGGGAAAGGAGATGCAAGATACACTCATTCACCAAAGTGGAATGGAAGAGGGCAGCAGTAACAAAAAACACCTCTCCCCCTGCCCTCCTCTGTTCAACTATGGTGAGTGATGTGTGTATTTTATCTTTCTTTTACATTTTTTGTTTGTTTTATTTTTTATCGATGTAAACCTCTCCTTCGTATACCTATGCATGTAAGGGGGAGTACTTTCTTTGCCCTTGTTTCAGTTATGTAACTCAAATGTTGTCTTATAAAATCTAAAATAGCACTCTTCTGCACAGCCATGGATACTGCTACAGAAGAGAAGTGGAAAAATTCCGTTCACCCCGATATGACATCCAGCTTGATTGTTGGATCACCTCCACAGCATACATTAAGGCACCGTCCACCTCATCAGCTGCCCACTTGGGAAGATGCTGCAGAAGATATGGATAATTTAGATGATGTGAGTATAAATAACTTGCTCAAATTATTCTTTTTTAATCAGAAACATAGATACATTAATAAATTTTGTACTAGTTAAACACACTACACCCTTTTTGACCAATACTTTGCAACATCAAGTGCATTATGCATTGTTTGATACAGCATGCTTGTTGCAAAAATATGGGCACTTAGGAAATGGCAGTATACGAGGTGTGTTCAGAAAATAATGGGAATTTTCGTTTTTTGAAAAAAATATTTATTTATTTGTCTACATTAATGTTGTCGCCTTCAAAATAGTCCCCATTATTTATTATGCACTTCTGCCAGCGCTTCTTCCAGTCGTCGAAACACTTCTCAAACTCGATTTTTGGGATAGCCTTTAGCTCTTTCAGCGATGCGCTTTTAATGTCATCTATGCTTGTAAAACGACGGCCCTTTAATGTTCTCTTTATTTTTGGAAATAGGAAAAAGTCACACGGAGCCATGTCTGGCAAATATGGAGGGTGGGGCATCGTTACAGTATTGTTTTTGGCCAAGAATTCACGAACAAGCAACGAAGTGTGAGCTGGTGCATTATCGTGGTGCAAAAGCCATGAATTGTTTTTCCACAAATCCGGACGTTTTTTTCGGATTGCTTCACGCAAACGGGGTTGAACTTGTAGGTAGTACTCCTTATTTACCGTTTGACCTTGTGGCAAGAATTCACTATGCACTATGCCATTAAAATCGAAGAACAACGTAAGCATAACCTTCACGTTCGACCGCTCTTGTCAAGTCTTTTTCGGTCTTGGCGAGCCAGGATGCTTCCACTGAGACGATTGAGCCTTAGTTTCGACGTCATATCCGTAAACCCATGTTTCGTCACCTGTTATAACACGTTTCAGTAATTCTGTATCGTCGTTGACTTCATTTAGTGACTCCTGAGCAACTTCCATTCGCCGCTGTTTTTGTTCAAAATTCAACAATTTTGGAACAAATTTTGCTGCCACGCGTTTCATACCCAAAACATTTGAAAAAATTTCATGGCATGAGCCAATCGATATGCCAACATCATCAGCAACTTCTCTGAGTGTGATTCGGCGATCATTCATAACCATTGCTTTTACTTTTTCCACGTTTTCATCGGTTGTTGATGTGCTGGGGCGTCCGGGGCGTTCGTCATCTTCAACTTCTTCACGGCCATCTTGGAAACGCTTATACCACTCGTAAACTCTTGTTTTACTCATAACAGACTCACCATAGGCCTTTGTTAACATATCACACACTTTGTTACACTTTATTTCATTTTTTACGCAAAATTTGATGCAAATTCTTTGATCCATTTCTTTTAACAAACGAAAATCGACGAGCTCATAAAAACACGTCTAACCTTAGCGGCTGCCACAGACAAAGTAAGCAATGAATACAGCTGAAAATTTTATCATATTTCCAGGGCATGTATACCAACATAATAAAAAAAATTGACAATTGGACTCTCCAAACCCGCGAAATTTAAAAATTCCCGTTATTTTCTGAACACACCTCGTATGTTTCATCGTTATTCCTCACCACATTCAGATTTAATATTGGTAATCCATAAAACCCAATTCTGTTATATTAGTTTTTTTACCTGCCCACTCTTGTCCTGTCTATTCTAGTATTTCCAGCTTTCTGTATGACCGGTTGCAGCCATTCCACAACTGTTAGTGGTTGTGAAATGTTGGGGAACCTTAGTTTTCCACAACTATGCCCTTGCTATTTCATGTGAACCAATTAGATCCCAAGATATTTGCAGGAAGCTTTTCCTACACTTGAGTCTCTGGGCTGGTACTGCATGGCAATGCTGTGGGAGGGCACTTTACTATTCTATTACCTGCACCTCCTCCTCACCTGTCTATGATTTTGTTGGAGTGATAAGTTGTTTTTTTTTTTTTTTTTAAAAAAAAGTGAAAATTGTTGTTTATGAGGTGGAGTTTGGGTCTGTCCTGGCATTTTCTTTGATGGTATGAGAAAACCAACTGAAAACTGCTGTTAGGAGTCTGGTATGCAGGGGCCTATGCTTTTGCTTTTCCCAGTTTGACCTCCCAGATCCAGGGTGTGGCACCTCAGGGCATAGAGCCAATATGCCTGGTCTGTAAATTCATCTCGTTATTCAGATAAATTGTTTAGCATATCCGTTGGTAACTTTTCTAATGCCTAAACCCCTTCTCTGCAAAAGAAAATTTATGCCTGAAATCAAATGTTAGCTTATTATTATGGTCATCTCTTGCCTTTCATACACTACTTCAGCTAATATCCACCTATTATTCATCACCAATATAAGCCTTATATGCTTCCAGCACTCATTTAACTCCTCTTCTGTCTTCAAATATCTCCCACATGCTTTATCATATCAGTTACTGATAGTGATGAATAATTATTTCCATCATCAATTGTAGCTGCCTTCCTTTAAACCACCGGAAACTCCTGTATTTGATGCCCTTAATGTGGATCCCATATTACTCCACACAGTTTAGCAGTGGTCTGACTTATCTTTAGTATCCCAGTTCAATCACTTTCCTGGTACATACCCTTAACATCTATTCCATGAAATGCAGTATATTGAAACCTCTCTTTATCTCTTGCCTAAAGTGTCCTGAACATTTCTTGCATTTCTTGATTCTGAAGGAGTAGTAATTTTGTACAGTTCATTTGAAGTGATTTTTACTATTGTTTTGAACACAAAGCAAGTGGCAGAAAAATTTACTCCAAAACTGCTTGATTTTTAACAAGAACAGCATCATGTAAACATCACTGTCATAGTTGATGACCCAGTGCAGCACACTCTTTTTACATTCACTGTATAGTTCAGATTCATAGATAATATATTTATGATCTGGACCTACAGTGAAAACCAACTCCTTGAATTTCTCCATTCCCTTAACAATAGCAACAGTTCCATCAATTTCACCTGGACCTACTTCCGCTCACACATCACATTCCTAGATATGGCTCTTGCAGAGTGCCCTTCATACCTATGTCCACATTAAACCCACTAATTTACAGCAATATCTATACTTTGATAGCTGCCATCCATTCCATACCAAACATTACCTCCCACACAGCCTTTCCATTCATTGATATCGCTTCTGTTCTGATGCTCATTCTCTCCACCAATACTCCCAGAACCTATCCCAAGCCCTTATTTCCCATTGTTACCCCATGGATAAACAAATCTCCCATTCGATCACTCACTCTCCACGTAACCACTCTCACTTGTCACCCATAAAAATAACCATAGCCCTGCCTTTGTCACCCAGTTCACTCCTGGCCTCAAGTCTGTCAACCATATCTTGTAACAGGGTATGACTTCCTTCACGCTCCTTTCCAGAAATGTGCACTCTTCTACGTAAAATACTATCTGCTGTTCCCCATACATGTTTTAGCAGACGCCCCAATCGCAAGAGCATCTTGGTCTACAAATACCCTCCTTCAGACTGTCCAAAAACACCAAAATGATCTTTTCCGTGCATTAAACCTTAAACCTGCAGCATGCTTCAACCCATCATTACGTATTCCAATCCTACCAAAGTGGAAACTTTTCTCATCATTGGACATGCCACGTATTCAACTACTGACGTCTCATACCAACTCACTTGCCACAGCTGCACTACTTCCTACAAGGGCCTCACTACACATCAGTGGTCACAGACAAACAGTCCACACCCAAATTTGTACCCTCCAATACCAGAACATTCCAACAGCCATGATTCAAACAACCGCAGTGACTGCTTTACTGTGAGAGCATTCAGAGTTTCCACCAATAGGACCACCGTATGAGAACTCTGGAGATGGGAACTATGAGGGATATCCAGAATAAAAGGATACAAATCCTGTTAAAAATCGAAAAATGAATATATTCCCATCAAATTTTCAGGCTATGGTACAAAACATGTCTTTATTTCTCCACATAATCGCTAACAAGTTCGGTGCACTTCTTCACCAGTTTTTGTATACTCTCCTCGTACACGCTCTGCTCCTCCTCCAAAAGGCAAATTTCTACTGTCTCTTTCACTTCCTGATCATTGGTAAAAGTTTCCCACCCAAAAACTCCTTTAATTTGGTGAACAGATGATAGTCCGAGGATGCAAGGTCCAGGGAATGGGGTGGGTGGGTCACAACATGCCATCCAAAGGATACAAGGAGGTCCTGGGTGACACAAGCTGTGTGGGGGTCTTGCATTGTTGTGAGTCAGCATTCCTCTCCTCTTGTCTTTAATTTTCTTTTAATTTTTTTAAGGTCTCACGATAAGTGACAGCATTGATGGTGGTTCCCTGAAATCCACTAACAAAACGCCTTTTCTGTCCCAAAAAACAGATTTCATAATCTTCCACTCTGATAACTGCACTTTGAACTTTTTGGCCATTTGGGAATGTGTATGTCGCCATTGTTGGGAATGCCTTTTGGACTCATGAGTATAGTGACATACCCAAGTTTCATCACCAGTGACAATTGAGTCTAGAAATGACTTGCCATCCGTTTCATGTGCGGCCAAAAAATGATTTTGATGATGCTCCAGATTAAACATTTTTGGCACTCATCTTGCCCTCAGTTTCCTGTAATCAAGCTTTTCTGAGACAATTGCGCCTATGAGATATGTGTGGGAACATTTCATGAAGGCTGTCAATAGTCACACGACGATCACTGCAATTTCCTTCACAAGCTCTTCTGAAACGAGAGACAGCCTCCCACACCTTCCTTCATCATGTTTGTGAATGCGGCCCTTCTTAAACAACCTAACCCACTTTTAAACATACTGACATGACATTACCTCATGTTCATAAGTATCTACAAGCTGACTGTGATTTCGGCTACGGATTCTTGCCGCAAAGTGAAGAATTTGATGACGCTGTCTGTCTGATGGTTTCCAGCTGGAGACATCGAATGTGTTTCGCCCATTGGAGGTTCTAGATGGTGACTTTAAGTACTGTCAGGATCTGGAATCTTGTTAAGTAAAAGGGAGAGCTTATCAGGGGGTCTCTAAACACTGGAATGTGCTGTTACTTGGAAGCAGTCGTGGGAGGGGAATCAGTGAGATGGTTCAGTCTGACTTGGGGCCAGATTATGAAGTCTGTGATATTTTCAAATCAAATGCAGATCTTGGAAAAGTTGTAGCAATTGTTGAAGACCTAGGAAAAGATTTTTCAGGCGAAGATTGTACTGTAATTGTGGGGGGACCTGGAAATAGTCTTGATAAAGACCTCAGTTATTCAATTGAGGAAGACATTGCTCACATTTCCAGGAACACATGTCAGGCCAATGTGGGATTTGTGGATTTGTTTGAGTGTTATGGTAAACCCTGGATGTGGCATAACAGTAAGCATACAAATGCATTGTTGGAAAGGCTTCTCTGGCAGCCAGCAAATTCACACATTGGTTTGATAGATGTGGCCCACATTGGTAGCGACAGTTATACTCGCCATGTACACCATCTGAATTTCAGACGTAAAAGAAAGCTTTCGCTTCTTATTGCTGATGAGATCAGGGGATGCTAGGTGAGTGAAAGAGGTATTCCTGTTATATGTGGTTTTAAGTCACAGCCTTTCTGTTGGGTAAATAAAATAGATGTATCAAAACTTATTGAAATTATAAATTCCGACTGACATACCAGTATGTACTAGTGAAGTAAACAATTCAAAGTCACTGAATCAAAGAGTTCAGACCACTATTCCCCATCAAAATATAATTAGTAAATTTGTTGACCTTATGCCTAGAAGAGATTGAATATTTCAGAAATTTTTATGTAGATGTTTTGTGCATTTCTGAACATCATTTGTCTGACACAGGAATATCTCAGCCGTCCATCCCTAATTATAAACTAAGCTTTCATTTCTGTAGATTTAAAATGGAGAAATGGGGAGTTGCTATTTTCGTTAAAATTAATATTAAATGTAGCTGTGAGTAAGTATAGTATAGAACAACACTTTTAATGCTGTTTTACAAAACTGGAATATGGTAAGGAAGAGATCATAGTAATAGCAACTTACAGGGCTCCCTCAGGAAATTTTAGACTGTTTTTATCTCAGTTAGAGTCATTGATACTATGTTTCACAAATAACAAACAAATAGTTTTATGTGGTGATTTTAATGTTGACTTTCTTAATCACAACAGTGAGAGGCTAGATATGGAAAGCTTGATGTTGTCTTTTCACTTAACGGCTACAAGAATACAAAATAATAGCAGGACTGCAATTGACAATTTTTTTATGGATATTTCTCAGTACAATAATTACAACATACTTCCAATAATAAATGGTATCTCAGATCATGATGCCCAGCTGTTATATATCAAGTGCAGAAACACTGTTAAACAGATAAAGGAAAGCTGGGTATATAGAAGAAATATTAATGAAAACAGTACAAAACATTCCGTAAATAATGAACACTGGTAAGAAGTGTACACTGCACAGGGTGTTAATGAAAAATATGATTCCTTTCTTAATATATTTTTAACACATTTTGAGGGAAGTTTCAAAAAAGGAAAGTTGTCAACACTCCAAACAGTTAATTGGGTAAAGGATGGATAACAAAGGGTATTAGAGTATCTAGTAAAACAAAAAGGGACCTTTATTTAAAAGTAAGGGAATCAGGTAATTATAACTGAAAGCTCATTATAAACTTTATTCTAAAATACTAAGAAATGTAATAAGAAAGGCCAAGAACAGATACATCACAGAAGAAAGAGAATTCAGGCAATAAGATGAAAACTATATGGAATATAGTAAAAACTGAAACAGGAAAATCTGTCAATCGCTCTAAAGACATAAAAATAGAACAAAATGTAGGGGAAGTTTGTGAAATATTTAACAAACATTTTACTTCAGTTGTAGAGAAATTAGACATAGAAAAGCAATCGCCATATAGTGCCCTAATACTTATTCAGACTGCTTTTCCAAATAGATATGTGGAAATGCAATTGCAACCAGTAACAGTCACAGAAATAAACAAACTCATGAAACAATTAAAACCTGAAAATTCTTCCAGCTATGGCAATATTTCAAGTAAATTGCTGAAAATATGTTCAGTTTGTATCAAACATGTACTTGCCCACATTTGTAATGAATCCTTATTGCAAGGTTTAATTCCAAATAGACTAAAATATGCACTTGTAAAACTGTTGTTTACAAAAGGGGAAGTGTTCCATTTCATTACTTTCAGGATTCTCAAAGATTTTTGCAAAATTCATGTATCGTATAGTAATAAAACATGTTAGACTGTATAATATTCTCACTAATTCACAATTTGGGTTCCAAAAAGGATCATCCATAGAAATGGCTATATATTCATTATTAAATAATACATTTGAGGAACTGAATAGTAAAATGAGACCTGCAGGAATATTTTGTGATCTTGCAAAAACATTTGACTGTGTAAATCATGAAATACCTTAAAAAAAAAAGGAATACTATGGTATAATGGAACCGCAGGTAAATGGTTTAAATCATCCATGGAAAGTCAAATGCAAAAAGTTTCAATTTTTTATTCCAAAATAGGTAAAGATGCTTCATCAGACTGGGATAAAATAAAATATGGAATTCCATAAGGCTTTGTCCTTGGACCTCTCCTCTTTTTGTTATACATCAATAACCTTCCTGGAAATTTATCTGACAAAGAGAGTTTAATTTGCAGATGACACTAACTTGACTGTGAGAGAAACACCAAACAGTAATCTAGAATTTAATGTAAATGAATTACTTAATGAAGTAGCAAATTGATTTAAGGCAAATTCATTAAAATTAAATTTTGAAGAAAAAAATGCTTAATATTGGGTTTTAAACAAAAAATTATGCACAGCCAGATTCACAAGTATGCTATAAAAATAACATTATCTTAGAAACAAAGAGTATAAAATTCCTTGCTATTGAAATAGATGAGAGACTCTGTTGGCACGAACATATCACTTCACTACTGAAGAAGTTAAGTAGTGCCACCTTTGGAATACGAACACTTTATCTAACAACAGATCTAGAATTAACGAAACAGGTGTACTACTCATTCAGTGATGTCATATGGCATAATTTTTTGGGGAAATTCTTCACAAAGTAAAAAGTTTTCATAGCACAGAAAAGAGCTATTAGGATGCTGTGTAGGGTAAAACCAAGAACTTACTGCAGACAACTTTTTAAAAAACTCAATATTCTTACAATGACTTCTCAGTATATATATTCTCTCATGTGCTTTGTCATAGAACATTTTAACCTGTATACATCTAACTCACAGGTACACAATTTCAATACAAGAAACAAATAACTTGCACAAAACACAAACATCTCTGTCATTAGTACAAAGAGGAGTTAATTGTTCTGCGATACATCTGTTTAATAAACTTCCCAAGATTATAAAACAGTTTGCAGATAATAAAGATATATTTAAAGAAAAACTGAGGAATTGTCTTATTGGCAACTCCTTCTACTCCATTCAAGAATTTGAACAAAATAATTAATTGTATTCAATATGACCTTTTGCAAAACTCAGTTGTAAAAATTAATGTTTAGTTTTATTCTCTTTATTTGTCTTTGTAACATATGACTGTTTTCACTTTGATTAATATGACTCATATTGTATGTATGTGTATTAACCATGATATGTTTCACATCCCAGAGGTCCTTCCTCAGCAGGGATCAATGAAGCAAGATTGATAAATAAATATATAAATAAATAATAAATATAATGGAAAAACCACTGTACCAATTTCAACTATATTCACACAAAATGCTATTGAGGTGCGGGGAAAGATTTTTTTATACTTCATTCTGATAGGTGGCACCTAAGTATAATTCCTATATTTACAATTAGGTTATGTTGACCATGATTAACAAGCAAAGACAATGAACAAAGAAGCAATGATAATGATGTTAAATATCTTTGATTAACATTTATGTTGTTGAATTGAATTAATGTTGAATTATTTTTTACTTGACATGAGAAAATAATTTATTTTAATTACCAAAGGAAGTATGTCCAGGGCTATCAGAGGGCTAGGCGGCTCTGTCTACCTGGGCCCCAACGCTCAAGGGGCTCCTTGAAATATGACCATGACACCTCGGATTGTCCTCATGAATATTTCTCCCACTTTCAGAACATAAATATGACAAATTGAAACCAGACTTTGAGCATGGTAAGCCAGTTGAAAGAAATTTGAAAGAAGTAGGGAGTTTCACTAAATTGTTTGTGTGTTTTCTTGTGTAAATTATTCTGTTTAGCCACTTCAACCAATGAACTGTTATAAGACCAATTTATGATTACTACCCAATTCGGCTGCAATGTTGGTAATGGACTAAACTCTTTTATTTAAATAAAAATATAAACCTTTGACATCTTCTAAAAAATATTGTTAAATAACTGTAACTTATGAAGCCAATTTAGCATTTTATTTGTTAAATTTACATAATTTTCTTATTGTTTAGCATTAGCATTTAACTTATTTTCTCAGCATATTAATTAAATAGAGAAAGAAGCAGACATGAAACAAACAATTGTTTGATTCGAGGGGATTCCCCAACGCCTTTCTTAGTATTCAGCATTACAGCTTCGGCGTCTCTTGTCCATGCTTGTCAATAGCTTGTCAGTGAAACGAGCATGTTTGTACTCAGTCTTCAGACTTTTTTTAACATATTCACGTGACTGTTTTATGGAATCAATGTTCAAAAACCTCTGAAAAAGTGAATTGGGGATACGCAGCATCAGATAATGATGAAATGAAATTTTATGAATATTTTAACATGACCTAATCTGCTTTTTATGATCTTCTGATGAAACATGAAATGAGGTTGAAGAAACAAAAACAATGTTAGGTCATAAAGGACCAGAAATCTCTTAATTTCCTCTATATGCTTCTCCACATCCTCTAGTCTACACCGCACCATCAAAAAATAAACCAAACTAATCACTGTATATGACAATGGTGTGTCGGCTGAGTGTTGGATGGCAATGTGATGTCATATGGACTAACCTCAATGAAGTAAGTGCAAAGAATAAAAAAAAAATATGGCACAGGCTTGGTGCCGTCAAGTGTGGCCCGACCTTTAGTAACATTACGTTTCTTCTCTAATAACATTAGTGAATACTCAAGCACACACAAATAACCTAAATAAGTATTCGATGTGTTTCATTTTTTAAGTTTTTATTTAAGTACATATGGTGTTATGTGGTACTGCACATTTAGAAAACTAAAATTATTAATAAAAGAAGGAAACTCAATGGTGCTTTTAAGTGAAAACACTGGCTGGAAAGAGAAGACAGTAAACAAAAATTAGACAAAATTGACATTTTTAGTCATCCTTCTTCAAGTACTTCTGGAACAAATATTTCTGTTGATAGTTACTCAGATTATGTAGTCACTGCAGTATCGATTGAGATGTCTACTAATGACGATTTGGCATTGATTGCAGTTAAAAAGACCGCCGGTGACACCACCACCTGTCGTATCTTCGACGACAATGATGTCTGCAAGACACACGTAACAGAAGAGAAACCATCAACCCTACATTTTTGGAAAATGCTAATACAACTTTTTATGCTTTGGAAACTTTGCGAACATATCTATTTACAAGATATCTGAGTGCAAAAATTCGAAATGAAATGATTACATGCTTTGGGACCAAACTGGAAAATCGTCTGCAAGAGTAGTTTAGAGCATCTCCGTTTTCGCCACCCTAATGGCTACCACACATATTGAAAGAGCCAATGTGATGAGAGAAATGTATAATGGTGAATAAAACCAGATTATGCGTATGCAACCTAACACGGAGTGTATAAATTGTGCCAGTCATAATTACATTTGGTTATAAATTATGCCATTAGCAGCTGTGTGGAAATACAGGTTTTTTTGCAACAATGCAAGACTTGTATAATGTTTTTTGGATATAGCATAAAGTGTTGGAATCAACTGTCAAATTTCACTCATGAATCAGAAAAGGAAAAAAAAAAACTGACTAGATGGTCTATTAGGTTCAGTACAACATATATGTATAGCATTATAAGAAATAGCCCCCGAAAGCCCCTATAAAAATGAGTGCAGTGAACCAGAAGGTATTAAAGCAAAAATAATAAATTTCGAATTCATTTTGTGTTGAGAATTCATGCATCGTATATTGAATGACATCACTCATGCTTCTAAAACTTTACAAAATATGATATCGATTTGGGCAAGGCCAGTAGAGCTTCAGCAGAGATTAAAGTAAAATTGAAAGTTTATGCGAACGAAACTTCGAATGATTCGAATGCAAAGCCAGTGAAATTACAAGAAAATATTCTATAGATCACCATTTTCATGGAAAACCTCAAAATAAGGTTAAAAACCTTTTTTTTAATTAGCTTCTGACCATCAATCAAGAGACAGAGAAATATTTTAAATAGTGTACTAGACACAATAACAACTCAAATTAAAACCGTTCTACTGACATAGTCACAGTCAATATTCAATTTTCTAAAACCAATATTTTCCCTGGTTGTAGATGAAGCAACTTTATTACAAAAGTCTGATCAGTTCCAAATTAAATATTCTGATATAATAGAACCCAATTTTTTCCTTCAGTTTCTAGTTCTACCTGTAATGACCCATTCATGGACTATTCACCATTTGTATAAGGAAATAATGACCAGATATGGAATGCTAGAACGTGATCTAACGGAAATATTTACAGCAATATTATTGTTTTATATATCTGAAAGAGCATTTAGCAATACAGAATTATGTAAGAATGGAGACTTTCCTGGCATATGCTTGCAATGAAGTCTTCATGGATTGTGTTTTGAAAACATGATATTTCGGTGAATAGCTCCGTCGTCTTCATCGGGTGTGGAGACATCTTCACTGGTCAGCTGAATGTCAGATACTGAGACAGCTCTGGTGCCGTGTCTCCTTATATAGCTGATGGCTCTCTCAGCGGCTCGTGCCTGATGGCTGGCTGCCATTGGGCATGGCTACAGTTCTTCATTGTGGCCCGCGGAAGCTAATATTGAGCCATCTATGGCAGTTGCTGGACAGAAGTACCACGGTCTAGGGAAAGTTGCCAAGGCTGGTTTCTATGCCTCACTAAGACATAGCCCACTATCTTCTTAAATGTATCAGCTAATTGAATTTCAATTGCTTCTTTGAATATTGAATCCCAAAAAATATGAGGTCCTAGCCAGAATCATAATGTTGTTGAAGTCTACCCTGTGGCCATGGTCGTACACGTGCTTGGTGATTGCTGACTTGCTGTATTGTCCTAGGTGGAGATAGTGTTTGAGTTCTTCACACCAGTTTTGTACAGTGCGGATAGTTTGGGTGGTGTAACTCTTTCCACAATTGCTTGGGATGTTGTAAATTCTGGGTACTACGAGGCCAAGATCATCCTTAACTGAGCGGAGGCAGGCCCGTATTTTAGCTAGTAGTCAGTAGAAATAACTTATTCCATGCCGTGTGAGAATTCTGCCAGGTTTCCCCGAGGTGTTTCCTGCAAATGGCAGAAAAACAGTGGCCTTAGGTGTCACTTCCAGTTTAACTGGACTTTTCTCTGGCTTGTGATGTGATGGAAACCAGCTTTGGCATCTCTCCACAGCCAGCCGCAGGTCACAGGCCACGGAGAGTGTTGTCGATTATATAAGGTTGTGTGGCACCTGAGCTGTCTCAGTATCTGATGTTCAGACAACCAGTGCAGATGTCTCTACACCTGATGAAGACAATGAAGCTAGTCACCTAAATATCATGTTTTCAAAAAACAATCCAATGGTACACCCCTGAAAGCTTCATTGCAATACAGAATTATTTTAGAAATATTGTGGGTCAAGTTCGATTGTGACATTCATTGCTAACAACATTGAAAACAAGACCATGTCAAGGCTTAATTGAACCAAAGTAATTTATAATTTTGTGAATATAATACAAATTATTACTAATGTGCTTTTATTACCTCCACTCATATGTAACTAACAAACTCACAATGTCTGTAAATAAAGCTTGGAAGTCGATTTTAACCTACTTCTAATTGTCTTATCGGTTTGAAACTTTGCAGTTGTATGTAATTCAGATTAGAATTCATTAATTTGGCACAGCTTTTGTTAGGTTTCTGTTAGAAGTATGTACTTTTAATTAATTTCAACACAGCCTCTCATGCTTTATGCCATATTCATTGAATATTAAGGAGTGACAAGTTCATTAATAGCACATAATACATTGAACAAAAGTTTATATTTTTGCGTTTAGTGTGCAATCAAGATCAAATATTTTCAAGGGCAGAATGCATGTATCATAACGATATATTGTATTTAAATTACATTATTTTGTATTATTTAGTGTGCCACAAAATTGTGTTTTTTGTATTTGAAACTTATTTTATTGTCAGTAGGTAGATAACTGTAATTATACTTTAACATTGTAAACCCTTTATCTACTTCATTTTATTGACTGATAACTATATCATTAATTATTATCAGTTTGGTTGTTGTTTTATTATTATCTATGTTACATAGACACACAGAAAATATTTTTGCACCTCTAAAGTAGGCCTATTTATATATTTTTACTTGATAAAACATAACCAGTTTACTTAGGGCTCCTTCTACTTTTGCACTGGGGCTCTTGGTAAGCTTTGAAAGTGGTAGTATTGTGATAACAGTTAGGTCTAAAACAGATGAGGGGGATTGTACCACGAGGCAGTCATGTCGACGCATGGTCCAATGTAATTCAATGGGGCAAAACAGACGGCACCACATGTGGCCAGCTGCCACACACGGTGTCACGCAGTGCATGGCCCCCCTGGGTACCATTTTGTACTCGCGGCATAGAGGCAGCAAGGCGACATTGCCAATGGAATAAAATGAATCAGAAATTGAGATTACACTTAAGTGTTCAAACATAAATCACGTAATAAACAGTTACATTAAATAAATAATAAAAATTCAATTTTAATTATTTATTTTTTACTTTTCTTGAAATCATTTTATGATTTTATATTCTATAATAATACACTTTTTAAACTCTAAAATTTAATATTTTTCTATTGATCCATCACCAAAACTTTATATTAACTTTTATCTTAATCTGTACTTGTGAACTGAGTGTCTCATTGGTTCCAAGAAATGTGGCAATCATATTTTATATGACTTGCATTTACATACTTTCATTTTACTGGGGGAAAATTAATGAGAGTGATTCAGAAGGACTGATATCGGTAGTTTTTTTCTTTTCCTTTTCCACATTTTGTACAGTAACCTCAGAAGCATTTCTTTTTTGTATTCACTATCCGTTGTTTAACAAAGAATTGGGCCATCGCTCCACCTGTCAGTCAAGGTGACAGCTGCCACTCCGAAAGTCACCTCGTTTGAACAGTTGTGCCTGCCTCCGCCTTGACTGCTGCACAGACCCTAGCGTGTAATTAATGGAACTACCCATTTTGAACATACGAGTTTTGTGGTAGGTTATCTGTATCGTGAATGCTAAATAAAAAATTAATACTTTCTATTATATTGAGGTTTCAATTTATGAAATAAGAGCATTTAAAATAGTAAAAAGATTTCACATTTTTTGAAGTGTCCGGTCATAGTGTGCTTTGCTTTTGGTCAGTAGCACTATCGTCACATTGTAAATGTTAATAAAATATACAATTTGTAAAATTCAAGCAGCTGGAAAAGTTGCTATGACTAAATGTGAATGAAGTTTTGTAAATATTTTCTAAAGTCTTTGGAATGGATAGGAACACGTGCACCAGATAAAATGTTTATAATTATGGCAAAGAGAAATCCTCTTTAATGCATACTCACCAACAGAATATGAAAGTGAAAACAATTTGTTAAAAAATATATTATGATAGTGCTTCTTTCTACCACCTGTGTTTATCAAAGTTAAATAATGTGATTAATGTAAATATTTTATAGCAAAAGTATTATGGACAGGGAGGTGTCCATTAATTATGTGAGGTGTTTTTTCTTAAATTTTGACCTCCCTTCACCCTGGGTGAGATCCGGTGGAACCATCCTTTCCCTATTGTGAGACTGACCCTGTAATTTTGAAGATCTCTTTGTATTACCTCTACTTCTCTTTGAAGGGAGTCAATCTGAAATTAAAGGTTGATGTGAGATTTTTATCTAACCCCCATCCACCCCTTAAATGGGATTTGTTGACATTTTTCCAGACCCATCCCCCCCCCCCCCTTCCATTTTGAGCTCATGTAACTAATGGGTGCCCAGTAGGGGCCTGATAGTTTGATCCACTCCTTTTCTTACTTTCCCTTGTACTCAATAATTATTGTGTTTCATTAATTTTCAGCAGTCTCAATTGTTAAGGTGTCTGACTTGTAATCGATAGGTCACCGATTCGAATCCCTGTTTCGGCTGAGATTTTCGTAGGCCCTTAACCCGACCTTCACGTCTAGCACAGCTTGCTGTCTAATTTGAAATATGTCAGAATGCTTCCAAGGCTCAGATTCAACACTACTTTAGGTCTGTTCTATCTGGTAAAATTGCTAGGTTAGGTTAAGGCAGCTACAACAGGGGCAGAAAGGACATCAAATAGAAACTATTATTTAAAGAATTTTCAAAGCTTAGCTGCTGGTAGAAATACCATAACAACATCATGGGAGGATTGTGAGGAATTAAAAATAGAACAAAAAGGGAGGGGTATTTCTTTTAAGTGAAAAGCATTTAAAATAAGGTGAAAAATAAAAAGAAAGTTGGAAAAAATTGAAAAACTAAAATTAACCATATTAGCATATGATTGGTGCACTAGGATGAGGAACATGAGTATTGTCTGATATTTTGGCCCTGTGTGTATCTAGTATATACAATTCCTTGTAAGAACAATACCCAACTCTGCAGTTTGAATAGAGATATAGTTGCAAGGAGTATTCTCATGGCTCTAAATGTGAAACAGTTATTGAGGCCACAAGAATTTTGAGAACTATCAGGTTTAGCATCACGGTGGTATAGATGTTGGGAGTAAAACTGATGAGGTGGTAGTTAGGATGGCAAGCATGTGGGCGCATGGTTACAACTGTCTCAGTCTTGTTTATTACAATAAATACCAAATACAATACAACTTTACACAACAATATCAACAACTTCAAACATAAGATTTCCACACTATATCATGTAATAAGTTTAATTACCAATCGGTTACTTAAAATTCCCCCAAGATATACTTATATTACATAACCACAATACTAGTTGGCCTTAATGATCCATGATGGCCCAAGAGTCCAAGGATTTACACACTTAAATTTACTTATGTCTAAACAACAATTTAATAATGGTAGAATATCCGGTGCTATAAGTTCCTAAACAGGATTTCCAAAGATCGAGATTCTCAAGGCACTTATATCAGTTGAGCTCAACCAACACTGGTCTGTTTTAATGTTTCAGCACCCCTCAAGGGTACAGACAAACATACATACACTGTTTCCCTCATGTGAAAGAACAGCCATTAGTGACCTAGATTGTCCCACGCAAGCACGAACACCAAACAGAAAATCTCCAATTGCACCGAGGAAGCAGAAAATACAACGAAGTTGAATTGTCTGAATACCACGAACTCTCTAACAGTCTATCCACTCGTGGAACATGAAGGCACAGGTTGCTCCAGAAGGTGCCAAGCGCACACTTTACGAGGACACCCCAAACTGCCATATAGTCTGGGCATGTGAGGCGACGACACAGTTTACGGCCACTCAGAACCGCTTGTCAGACCAGGCACCGTCAATAACCCCTCGTCGACGGCCAAGTATCACGTTGCTCCGCCTAACTGCTGCCCGTGCATGGAGCATGTCGCCTTCTTCAACTGCCACTTCCGACACCGCCACTTCCTCCTCAGACTGTTCACTTCCTAGCCGAGACTGACCGCAGAGACTGACCTCTTTCCCGCGCCCGGCCATGGAGGTCCAACTGTCGGTATTGGTACTGGTACTGCTAATGTTTCCCTCTTCTTACTGCCTCTGGTACTGGTACACTGACGGACCGAGCGGCCCCATTTACTGCCTCCCTGGGCGCCCGCTGCCCGTCTGGGCCTTACGCTTCCCGACGACCCAGGGAGGTACGCCGCCTCCGACAGTCCTCGGAGCTCCGACACTCTCTGCAGCACTGATGTTAGTCCTTCCTCAGTGGATATCCAACTGGCCTGGTACTGGTACACTGACGGACGGAGCGGCCCCATTAACGGCCTCCCTGGGCGCCCCGCTGCCCGTCCGGGCCTTATGCTTCCCGACGACCCAGGGAGGTACGCCGCCTCCGACAGTCCACGCAGCTCCGACACTCTCTGCAGCACTGACGTTACTTGACTGCTTATCCGACTGGGAATCCAACTGGTACTGGCCGCGCCGGGTCACTGCATATATACCCCACGCTATCCGGCAGAGGGCACTACTCCACCTCGGCGCTGCCTAGCGGAGCAGCAGGCGTGCGACAGAAGACAATCGCTCGCCAGATGGCAGAAATTCCGCCACAGCGCCCCCTAGCGAAGCGGTGGGCTGACGGCAGATGATAGCCGCAGCGTGAAGATGAGCCGCGCACGGCTCAACTGATTGTCTGTGAGCAGTAGTATAATGGACAACTGCTTTTTTATTTTTTTTTATTTATCAATCTTGTTTCATGGATCCCTGCTAAGGAAGGACCTCTGGGATGTGAAACATGTCATGGTTAATACACATACATACAATATGAGTCATAATCATAGTAAAAACAAGTATATGTTCCAAAGACAAATAAACAAAATAACAAAAAACCTTAATTTTTACAACTGAATTTTGCAAAAGTCATATTGAATACAATTAATTAATTTGTTCAAATTCTTGAATGGAGTAGAAGGAGTTGTCAATAAGATAATCTCTCAGTTTTTCTTTAAATATATCTTTATTATCTGCAGACTGTTTTATACTCTTGGGAAGTTTATTAAACAGATGTGTACCAGAATAATTAACTCCTCTTTGTACTAATGACAGAGATGTTT
This sequence comes from Vandiemenella viatica, assembly GCA_031002005.1. Lineage (NCBI taxonomy): Eukaryota > Metazoa > Arthropoda > Insecta > Orthoptera > Morabidae > Vandiemenella > Vandiemenella viatica. The sequence continues at coordinate 100,693,533 of JARYHS010013630.1, read as the reverse complement.
GTGTTTTGTGCAATTTATTTCTGTTTCTTGTATTGAAATTGTGTACCTGTGAATTAGAAGTAAACAGTTTAAAATGATCTTTGACAAAGTAGATGAGAGAATATATATATATATATATACTGAGAAGTCATTGTAAGAATATTGAGTTTTTTAAAAAGTCGTCTGCAAGAAGTTCCTGGTTGTACCCTACAAAACATCCTAATAGCTCTTTTCTGTGCTATGAAATTAGTTAATGATATTAAAACTCTGGCAATAGAGTCAGTTGTGCTGGTTCAGAAGATGGTACAGGTGGCATGGCCTATAATGTTGTAGGTTTGCAACCCTATAGTTGACGAAACCTCTATCCCATCATAGATTACGTCACCTGTACCATGTCCCAGCTTCTCACCTTTTTTTACCCTGGTATACCTATCACTCGTTAGTATAGTTAATTTAAATATAGATATATTATTTCCAAATTTAATTTTGTTTCACTTATTTTAATTTATCCTTTACCTATTTTAAATAATTTTTCACGTCTTTTACATGTCCCATTTTGTTTTAATTTTGGTCAAAATATTTTCAGAATTAACATTTCCATGAAACAGTTCTGTGGTCTACCCTTACTCCCTCTCCCCCTTTTTCTGTACAGCCACTGCCAGTGTAACCGTAGTCACAACCACTATTCTTGTGACTATGTTTTCCGAGCTCAGTCACATGGTTTGTTTTCATGAAGAAGGCTAAGCCCTAAATATTTTTTTTTCTTTGTGTGTGTGTTTGTGTTCTATTTTTTGTTTCTCCTGGCTTCTGCCTTTTGAACTGTTGTGAGTGGAAAGTATTTTTCACCTTTCCTTTCCATATAAAATGATAGTATGATGATATTACTGTCACCTCTGGTTACAGTTGCTACAGTACATTGGTCACACAAGTCCTGAATGCCTGGAGAACCTTGACATTCCACGTAATATTCCAGCTCCACCTCCACCTCAGTTCACAAGGGATCTTGAAGAAGATGGAATGACAAGTGTACTAGGACAAAGGAATGTAGAACAAGACTTCCTGCAGCGGCCTCTAATGTGAGTAGCAGTTGTTTTGCTCATCAGTATTGGAGTAAAGGTGCATTAATTTGAATTCATTGCAGTTAAAGTTATATGAACTCTCCAACACCAGTAACATAAGTTTACCAAATGTATTTCTTTAAATATAATAAATTAATGCATTTCTATCATCCAAATTTCTAAAAAAAACCGATAAACTGTATCAAATTGTTATTTGTATCCATTCAATTTTTTTTTGTTTATTACTAGTCTCAAAGCTCGTCAAAAATGATGGGTTTAATGAAGTTTTATGGTAATTTATTTCTATGCAGTTGCTTTAAACTAAATAGAGTTGTTGTAAAATAAAGCTCATTGTTATTTGTCATCCTTTTTTTTGAAAAAAAAAATCAGTTGTCAACTTGTTCCTGGATGCATTTCAGCCTAACCCCAACCCCGCTAATATTTCCGCTAGAATAGCAAACCTTCAATCACACGTGAATTAACACATACCCTGGATCGCATGTCAGTGTCACTGTGCATTGCGATATAAACATGATCCCAGATCTTCACAGGTTCTTAGGTTCTCACAGGTTCTCAACGGTGGATGTCCACATACTATCCCTCAGATTTGGCAAATAGAAGTTAGTTATGTGTTTTTTTGCAATTTTTATTTACTTTTCTTTTTTTCTTATATGCCGGTTTCATGATGTATTTAGAGAAATTCAACAGGGAAAACATTTTTTTGATAGTGAAGCATAAGGAACATCTAATTGATGACAGTGTGTGAATTAATTTTTATCTAGAGTGGTGGGTGAGTAGTTACCACTCTGGCCTTGCATTCGGGAGGGCACTACTTTGAATCCCCGTGTTGAATTTTCCATGGTTTCCCCAAATCACTCCAGGCAAATGCCGGGATGCTTCCTTCAAAAAGACCATGGCCAAATTCCTTCCCATTCCTTGTCCCCAGTCCCATCAAGCCTCTAATGACCTTGACGTCGACAAGGTGTAAAGCCAAAGTAAAAAAAAAAAAGGAATTACTTGCAGAATAGATAAATATGATTTATCAATTTTGCCTGTTAATTACAGCAGGTAGATAAAAGTATTTGACTATACAGAATTAATTGTTGAATAACACTGATTAGCTAATCTTATGCATCTCTGGAATGCAAATTTGTTGTGATAGAGTTAACAACAATCTTTTGTTGAGAATAAGCAGAGGAATAATGAAAGGAAACATGGGGGGATACAAAATAATCACCCCTTTTTTGGTCATCGATGGATGTCCACAAACTATCCCTCAGATCTGAAAAATTGAAGAGAAGAAATGTGTTCCATTTTTATAAAGCAATTTTTTATTTAATTTTCTGTTTTTCTTTTATGCTCATTTTGTGATGTATTTAGAGAAAAATTACTTGTTATATTGGGGGCATGTGAGAGACCTCCACATGTGCATTTATTATGCCTTCGAAAGCCACTTCTTGGCCTATGATAATGATAAAACTTATTATATTTGTTTTGTTTCTATTAGTGTTTATGATTGAATAATGATTCTATTGTGAGGTATTTATACCTTGCGTTAATCCGTTCTAATTTCCTGCTCATGTAACACACTAAACTGGCTGCTATATTCCTTGATCAGTTGCCCACGTCATTTCAATTCAATGGAGTTGGAAACTCTTTTGTACAAACCTGCATGAATCACTTCTTTTTCGCTGTTCATGGCAGCATTTATTTCTAATTTTAAGTTGGAATAAAAGTCTGCGATTGTACAATGGATTTTAAATATCCAATGGGAAACCTGGTTTGATCAACTGGTTTCAAGACATCAAAAATAGAAAAGAAAGTCTTGATTTATACTCAACTAGCATTTGCCTGCCGCTTGTGCTTAGGTATGTGTAAAAATTCTTTACCGATTTTATTCCGTTTCCAAATATTAACTTAGAAAGGTATGAATTTCATTATTTCAGTCAGATATATATAGCTCTAGAGGACAAGTTTTGATTGCGAAACAGTGAATGTATTAAATGAAATGTAGTCTTCACAGGTTCTCTGCCAGATAGAATTGACAAAAGACAAGCTTTCAGTGGCTAACTCTGCCACCATCATCGGGCCCGTTGTTTCATTTGTGACAACTAGAGATGTACTGATGTTTTTTGAGCCGCCGAAACTTTGTGTTTCATCAATTCTAACCGGCGGAGAACCTGTGAAGACTACATTTCAGCAATATACCAGGAAAGTCTTAATTCTCTCAGTTAATGTTTTAATATCCATGTGACAGAAACTACGATTTTTGAACAGATATATTAGCAAAGTTTGTGGTTAGCTTGAAGTGTATCCTGGACCAGAATGATAACTGTTACATTCTGTTAAAACACAAGGAACGATGGATTTAGTTTTATAATTTATGCAACGTAGTATATGGTTTTAGGATTAATTGATTCCATGTTGTTGTCAGCATCAACTCAATAGCAAGTTCCAATTTTATGGTGATAAAAACTACAGCTGAAAACAAATATTATAATATCAGGGTTATGAACATTATTTAATAAAAATAACAGGTTATTCTACTGCGAATGGTTTGAACAGCAGTCAAAATTTATTCATATGCTCCTTGATATTGAAGAATATTTGCATATTGTAGCCACCAAAAATAAACTAATCAAGTAAAGTCATTTAAAATAAGGACAATCTGATTGATGCAAGTTATTTTGCAAGAAATATGTATTGTTACCTGTCGATATTTATTGTAGGTCTAGTTCTTTTCAGGCATCTTTCTTCAAGAAAAAACTGAATTACGCATCTATATGACATGTTTGGGAGAAGTATCAGAAATTAACAGTTTTAATGGACATTGTACAGTATTCAGCATCAATTGCAAATATGTCGTACCAGAGTCAAATTCTGTAATTGTCAAACATGTTAATAATCTTGGTGACTATGCTTACATTTGATTCACATATCCCATTAATTTTATTGTTTCAAATTTTGAAGAACTGATTACAAAAATAACCAAAAGTCAAGAAACATTGCAGTGTGATCTTTTTCAGTTTTTCGTCAATGGACTTAACGTCACAAATACATTATGATCCATGACCCATAATTTTCCATCTAGAAACGATTTCAGTTACTTTCTCCATGTCTTGGTACATATAAGTCATTAGCTATTTATGCAGGTTTTGATCCGAACCATTAACTTTTAAAATTTGAAAACACCATCCAAGTTGTTGCGATAGTTTTTGGGTGATACCATTTCACACCCCTCGGACACATGCAGCTTGCTTACAGCATTATAATAGTATAGTAATTACACTGGAATGTAAGCTCCCTTAGCAGGAAAAGCTTTGGATTTGGAGGAACCCCCCCCCCCCCCCAATGATCATTTTGGCTTTAAAGATGAAAAGCATATTTCTTCTAATCTGAGTGTTACTTTTTATTCATGATAAATTATGGTCTTCAGAGCAATTCATCTTGAATCCTGTAATTAAGATGTCATAGCTCGTTTCAAAACTTAACTACAATTATTAGCCTCATATTATCTAAAACTTCAGATCTTTATTTGTTATTTAATTAAGTACATCAGAAAAAAATATATCACCAAACGATTTATACACAACTAGACGACCCGTGCGAAAATTTCGCGAATAAAATGCGATGAATAGTGAGGTTGAATATAATGTCACCAAGTTCAGTCATTACTCTTCATACTCCTACTTCATTTATCGATTTTGGTTAGAAATCCAGGGAGATAAATGGCTCGAGACACAAAAAACGTATTTTAGAAATATTGACATTTTTGCGCTTTATGGGTCGAATTACGAAAAATTCCTTTCTTAGAATATAATGTTACCATGGCGGAAACCTTAGTCTTTATTACAATATGTCATTTATCTATATCGATTAGATATCAAGTTAAATATAAGGCGCGTGACACAAAAATACGTTGTAGAACAATTTATACTTTTTCCCTTTAATAGTTGAATTCCAAACACTTCTTTCTTAAAATATGATGTCAACAAAGCTGAGACATTATTCCTCACAATCGTACTTCATTTATCGATTTTGGATAGATATCAAGGGAGATAAGTGGCTCGAGACACAAAAAACGCATTTTAGAAAAATTTACTTTTTTGCCTATTATGGGTTGAATTACAAAAAATTCCTTTCTTAAAATATAATGTTACCACGGCGGAGACCTTATTCATTAATATGATACCTCATTTATCTATATCGGCATGATATCAAGGGAGATAAATCACCCGTGACTCAAAAATCGGTAATAGAAAAATTTATACTTTTTTCCTTTATGGGTTGAATTCCAAAAACATTCTTTCTTAAAATATGATGTCACAAAGCTGAGACATTACTCCTCATAATCCTACCTCATTTATCGATTTTGGTTAGATATCCAGGGAGATAAATGGCTCGAGATACAAAAAACGCATTTTAGAAAAAGTGACGTTTTTGCCCTATAAGGGTCGAATTACGAAAAATTCCTTTCTTAATATATAATGTTACCATGGCGGAGACCTTATTCTTTAATATGATACCTCATTTATCTATATCGGCATGATATCAAGGGAGATAAATCGCCCGTGACACAAAAATCGGTAATAGAAAACTTTATACTTTTTTCCTTTAAGGGTTGAATTCCAAAAAATTCTTTCTTAAAATATGATGTCACAAAGCTGAGACATTACTCCTCATAATCCTACCTCATTTATCGATTTTGGTTAGATATCCAGGGAGATAAATGGCTCGAGATACAAAAAACGCATTTTAGAAAAAGTGACGTTTTTGCCCTATAAGGGTCGAATTACGAAAAATTCATTTCTTAATATATAATGTTACCATGGCGGAGACCTTATTCTTTAATATGATACCTCATTTATCTATATCGGCATGATATCAAGGGAGATAAATCGCCCGTGACACAAAAATCGGTAATAGAAAACTTTATACTTTTTTCCTTTAAGGGTTGAATTCCAAAAACATTCTTTCTTAAAATATGATGTCACAAAGCTGAGACATTACTCCTCATAATCCTACCTCATTTATCGATTTTGGTTAGATATCCAGGGAGATAAATGGCTCGAGATACAAAAAACGCATTTTAGAAAAAGTGACGTTTTTGCCCTATAAGGGTCGAATTACGAAAAATTCCTATCTTGAAATATAATGTTACCATGGCGGAGACCTTATTCTTTAATATGATACCTCATTTATCTATATCGGTTAGATATTAAGGGAGATAAATCGCTCGTGACACAAAAATGCGTTATAGAAAAATTTAAACTTTTTCCCTATAAGGGTTGAATTCCAAACATATCCTTTCTTAAAATATGATGTCACAAATCTGAGAAATTATTCCTCATAATCCTACCTCATTTATCGATTTTGGTTAGATATCCAGGGAGATAAATGGCTCGAGATACAAAAAACGCATTTTAGAAAAAGTGACGTTTTTGCCCTATAAGGGTCGAATTACGAAAAATTCCTGTCTTGAAATATAATGTTACCATGGCGTAGACCTTATTCTTTAATATGATACCTCATTTATCTATATCGGTTAGATATTAAGGGAGATAAATCGCTCGTGACACAAAAATGCATTATAGAAAAATTTATACTTTTTCCCTTTAAGGGTTGAATTCTAAACACATCCATTCTTAAAATATGATGTCACAAATCTGAGAAATTATTCCTCATAATCCTACCTCATTTATCGATTTTGGTTAGATATCCAGGGAGATAAATGGCTCGAGATACAAAAAACGCATTTTAGAAAAAGTGACGTTTTTGCTCTATAAGGGTCGAATTACGAAAAATTCCTTTCTTGAAATATAATGTTACCATGGCGGAGACCTTATTCTTTAATATGATACCTCATTTATCTATATCGGTTAGATATTAAGGGAGATAAATCGCTCGTGACACAAAAATGCGTTATAGAAAAATTTATACTTTTTCCCTTTAAGGGTTGAATTCCAAACACATCCTTTCTTAAAATATGATGTCACAAATCTGAGAAATTATTCCTCATAATCCTACCTCATTTATCGATTTTGGTTAGATATCCAGGGAGATAAATGGCTCGAGATACAAAAAACGCATTTTAGAAAAAGTGACGTTTTTGCCCTATAAGGGTCGAATTACGAAAAATTCCTATCTTGAAATATAATGTTACCATGGCGGAGACCTTATTCTTTAATATGATACCTCATTTATCTATATCGGTTTGATATTAATGGAGATAAATCGCTCGTGACACAAAAACGCATTGCAAAAATATTGATACTTTTGCCCTTTAAGGGTTGAATTCCGAAAACTTTCTGGCTTAATATATGACGTCACTAAAGCGGAGATCTTAATCTTTAAAACGATACTTCATAATACGGTTTCAGATAGGTATCCAGGGAGATAACTGACTCGTAACACAGAAAACAGCATTTTAGAAAAATTTACATTTTTGCCCTTTAAGGGTCGAATTCCGAAAACTTTCTTGCTTAAAATACGATTTAACCAAAGTGGAGACCATAAGCTTTGAAATGACACCTCATTCATTGATTTCGGTTAAGTATGAAGGAAGATATAGGCTTGTGACAAAAAAATACCTTATAGAAATAATATATATGATTACTATAAACTCAGTGATAGCCATAATGATGTGTTTGTTTGATAGTTACATATTTTTAATAGCCACACAGTTTCCCTTTTCTTATTAATTTTTGCCTTGAATTCATAGAGCATAATTTCCCCATCCATGCTCTTTTGTCCTGTAAAAATTTAGTTTTAAACTATTTCAGTGTTTTTTTATAAATTAATGAGCATTTCTCTTGGTAGTAGTTTATTCCAATTCATGACTCCCTTACCTACAAAAAAAATGTCTCACCTGCTTATTCGTAAAATCGAGTGCCAGCTTATGGTCATGGTCATATTTCCCTTGCACAAACTTCCCCTCATTCTTCCACTAATATACACTGAAGAGCCAAATAAACGGGTACACCTGCCTAATATCGTGAAGGGCGCCCGTGAGCATGCAGAAGTACCGCAACACGACATGGCTTGGACTCAACTAATGTCTGAAGTAGTGCTGGAGTAAATTGACATCATGCATCCAGCAGGGCTGTCCACAAATCCGTAAGAGTACAAGCGGGTAGAGATCTCTTCTGAATGGCACGTTGCAAGGCATCCCAGATATGCCCAATAATGTTCACGTCTGGTGGGTTTGGTGGCCAGCGGAGGTGTTTAAAATCAGAAGAGTGTTCCTGTAGCCATTCTGTAATAATTTTGGAGGTGTGGGGTGTCACATTGTCCTGTTGGAATTGCCCAATGAATTGCACGTGAATGGATGCAGGTGATCAGCCAAGAAGCGTACCTGTTATCGTTGTATCTAGACGTATCAGGAGTCCCATGTCACTCCAACTGCACACACCCCACACCATTACAGAGCCTCCACCAGCTTGAACATTCCCCTGCTGACATGCAGGGTCCATGAATTCATGAGGTTGTCTCCATACCTGAACACGTCCATCTGCTCAATACAATTTGAAATGAGACTCACCAGACCGGGAGACACAATTCCAATCATCAACAGTCCAATGTTGGTGTTGCCGGGCCCAGGCGAGGCGTAAAGCTTTGTGTCCTACACTCAGAAAGGGTACACAGTAGGCCTTCAGCTCTGAAAGCTCATATCGATGATTTTTTGTTGAATGGTTCACACGCTGACACTTATTGATAGCCCGGCATTGAAATCCGCAGCAATTTGCGGAAGGAGTGCACTTCTGTCACATTTGAATGATTCTCTTCAGTTGTCGTTGGTCCTGTTCTTACAAGATCTTTTTCTGGCCACAGCAATGTCGGACGTTTGATGGTTTACCGGATTCCTGATATTCACAGCGCACTGGTGAAATGGTCATATAGGAAAATCCCCACCTCATCACTACCTCGGAGATGCTGTGTCCCAACTCTCGTGCGCCACGTTCAAACTCACTTAAATTTTGATAACCTGCCATTGTAGCTGCAGTAACTGATCTAACGCCTGTGCCAGACACCTGTTGTCTTATATAGACTTTGCCAGCTGCAGCGCTGTTTTCTGAGTGTTTACGTATATCTGTGTTTGCATACGAATGCCTATACCGGTTTCTTTGGCTCGTCAGTGTATTTCCAGGCCTCATCACCAATATACATCTTGTACACTCACAGCATTCTCTTCATTCTGTCTTTAAATCATCCCAATCCAACTCCTTTATAACATCAGTTACTCAATGTGTTCTGTGGCAATTCCCACAGGAAAGTATAGTTGCTCTCTTTTGTACCAACTCCAACGTCTATATTTGATACCCATAATGTGATCCCTCACTACAATGCCACCATATTCAAGCATTGGTCTGACTAAACTTTAATAACCCAGTTCCCTCACTTCTCTGGCATAAGATGGGATCTTGTGATTGGTATTTATCTGTCACCATTGATGGGGTTATAGAATCTTAATTGGAGTTTGTGTATGATTAAACAGTATTCTTACAAACTTCAGCAAGTTTTTAAAAACTTGATTGCCGCTTAAAGGTTCTTATCTAAATTAATTATGACTAACACTTCCACATAGGAAAAATAAGAGAATAATCTCTTCAGGCAACCATGCCAAATAATGAGAGTGTTTATTAGAATGCACCTACAGTTTAATGAAATCACTGTTTAAATTTCCCAAAACGCACCACCAGAATCTAATAGTTCAATTTTTAGTGTGATATAATTACACCAAAACCTACCCCATCAGTTACAAATTCTGGCAACATACTTAATTTTACTATCTAGTTGCTCAACAGTCAAGCCGAAAAATCTGTTAACAACTTAAAATTCTCTCTCACCCTAATATAGTCAAACACAGAAAAGTTTTAAAAATTCTTGTCTACAACTTTAATTTACTTTTAATCAATTTAAACACTTTTAAACTAAATTTTGCCACTTTCGGTAAACTAAACTGATGTGAACGGGCTTCATCAATTTGTTCCGGCGATCTGGCAACAATTCCAAATGGAGCGTTTTTATAAACCACTGAACTACACACATCATGAATGTAGAAATTTTGTAAATTTCCAATACAGTGAACTTTCTTGTAAACTAATTTAATATTATTACTATTTGCATAAGAGATGCAATACAATTTCTCTTATCAAACTTTTAATAATTTACACTCAAATATTTCTTTGGGAACTATGTTATTTGCTATCCAATCAATGCCATTCATGTCCTACTTGCCTTTTGCAATTCTTTACAAGATTATTCCGCTCTCTGGAGCTTCTTGCAAAACTCACCATTTTACTGAATTTCAAAATAAACATGAAAAACCTTTAAAATAACAAAAAAACAACTTAAAACTGATCCAAAATACCTTAAAATTACAGATTTTTACTATGGAAATGCATTTTAATAGTCATATTTACAAATGAAGGCATATATCCATAAATTACCTTTTCATCAGAATATCTCTCATCATCCATCCTCTCCCATAAATCTGTCAGATGTGTCCTGCCGAGTTGAGTTTATCATCACTTCAGGACTTCAACAAGCATTTCCTTACACACCTGTAATCAGGGATAATCTTTGGTTTTTTTTATCTGTATACCTGTGTGTCACGTGATAAACTTCGGCATTTTCACACCTCCCGAACCACATGGCCAATTTAAAATTAAGGTAGAAAACCAAAATATTGTATATGTTTTTGTTCATTATGTATGTTTTTCACTCGTTGCGCCCTTCAACTTTGGTGAGTGATGAGTCATTTTAACATTTTAGATATCCAAATTGGCATCTAAGAAATATTTTAATATAGACAAAGAACCATTTCCTGATAACATAGAATAAAAGGTGACAGAACTTCAGTAAAAAAAAAAAGAAAAAAGAGGTGGCTCTTCTTAGTTTTTTATATGGAAGTTGTAGTATCTCTATCTGTATCGGAGAAAGAGGTTTGTCCCAATAATTGGTAATTTGAATTAGTGGCTAATGTTACCATTTCATTCAGAATATTTATAATTATAAAAAGTATATAATGCAGATATTGGTAGTGTTTATTGTAGTGCCTGTATCCAATAATTTTAACCATAGTCTTGTAAGAGTAAACAGCATAAAATGTCTTCAGCAGTTAATAGGAAAAAACATATGTTCAACACGGGAGAGGTGCAAAGGCATAAGCAATGTCTAGGGGAAAGAGGGTGGGGGATTTCACAAGAGACCCCATCGGAGCCACGTGGTTTATGTATGCTTCCTAATCAAAACTGTTAGGCAGCCTTTTTGCACCTATACTATTAGTTTGGAACACGTTAATGTAGTAATATATGTTAACTTGCCATCAAAACTAATCACAAATTTTAATTGCAGGTGCATTTTAATCATATTTCTCTTGTCTTCATACTTTCATTTAATATTTAAATGACGCATATCTTGGGAGAATCAGTTATTTCAATTAACATTAAATATGTGACAATTGTAATATGTTGATAAATTGGATTTTGTTTATTTTAGACCAAGCTTAGTCGACGATCAGTGTATATTAGCAGATATGCTTATTGCTGGATTTGGAGTGCATTTTTGCCATTTTATTTTCTTAACGCTACTGTATTTGCAGATCTCTTATAGGTGAGCGCTGCGTGGCAGCAACCCACTACCCACTGGCATCACCGTTCCAGCACTGTAGGCTATTATTCTCACAGCTTGGCCTTGCTGGCTGGGAAAGACGTTCTCAGCTTCAGCTTTTAGCCAAAAACGAGAAGCTGCTGCGGGAGTTGCGAAACCTTGACACTCAGGTATTCTATTATCAGAATATTTACTAGCAGAAAAAAATGTAGTAGGAAGAAATGCCATGAGGCAATATTAATATTTAAGGAAAGCACTAGTCAAACACCAAGCGTGGTGGGTCAATGGTTAACGTTCTGGCCTCGCATTCGGGACGACGTGGGTTTGAATCCCCGTCCGGGCATCCAGATTTGGGTTTTCCATGGTTTCCCCAAAACACTCCAGGTGAATGCCGGGATGCTTCCTTCAAAAAGGCCATGGCCAAATTACTTCCCGTTCCTTGTTCCCAGTCCTATCCCGCCTCTAATGACCTTAGCCATCAACGTGGCATAAAACAATTTAAAAAAAAACTAGTCAAACATATCCATACTCTGAAAATGAAAACAGCCGACTTAGCTCTTACGGGCACCAGTGGTCAACAATGATGGTTTTTGACTGTTACTAACAGAGTGGAGGTGGTGGGGGTGACAAGTATAGTTTTTACTTACTTATTATTGCCTACTAACTTTTATTAATATTTTTATTATGTATTTCTTCATTTTTATTTTTATTAGTGAAATTTTCTCATGACTTTTTTCATATGGATGACTAATAAACAACTATTTCTTAAAATTTTTGGATGTGGTCAAAACCTTCAATTATCATTGAACAAAAAAACTACGTAAATGAGCAGTAATTTAATTGTAGTTTGATATATTTATACATTTACTATCATTTATAATATTAGAATTCTTGTTTTATTAGTAGCTTACAATTTTGAATTTTTAAAGGTCAAGCTGTCGGTTTCACTGGGTCAGATATTATTTCTTTGCAATGACAGCAACTAATTACATTTTTTAAATACAGTTTAATGTGTAAATTTCTGTTATATAGACATTTTTAGTACTGCAGTATGGCGTTATGGGTATTTTAATTTGGTAATGTTAAGACCTTTTCAGTAAACATAAATATTTTATTTTCAGTTCTACGATTGATCAACAGAATTAATATTTTTGGGCAAATTACCACACCACTGTCTGCATAAAACATATATCAATTCCAAAAAGTGTCGTTGGACAATGCAATGTACTGTACTAAATCACCCAGTTAGTTTCCAGAGCAAAATTAAATACTGATAAATACCTAGAAGGGAGTACATCATAACTGATTTACAGCTACATTAATTAAATTAAATTTCAATGGAGCACACGCTCCGGTTGCAATTTCCCTAAACACCCATCTTCCCCCTTTCCTGCACCCACCTACATTTACCCTCTACAAATTTTAACTTTAAACTCTTTCAACGTTTTTGGTAAATTACTCATGATTTCCCATGGTAACTTATTCCAGTCCCTTGGTAACTTATACCAATCCCTGACACCCTTACCTAAAAAAGAGAATCATCCCCCACACATCCCTGTGCCTCAAATCCTGTGCCAGCTTGTGGTCTTGGTCAATTATTTATACTCATGTAATGAAAAACATTTGCACTAACTGTCAGCAAAATCGCCCCAGTCTTTGAATAAAATCAAGTGTGACTTTTAAGTGTATTTTTGTTAAAATAATTTTTTAATGTAAAAAAAAAAACAGAAACCAAAAAAAGAAAAAATAATTGCACCGCGTTGGAATCAAATCTGTATCATTGAATCAGATCTATGGCCTTCTATACATATTTCCAATTCAATTGGCGTAACCATTTGGCTACAATTAATTTTGTAACTTTTTTATTGGTAAATAATCAGCATTAAAAAATTCCCTTTCATTTTTCTGAAATTATGACCTGTATTTCAGAAATGGAATTACAGAACAATACCTGAGATATAATACTATTTCCACATCTGCCAAAGAACACATCTCTTTGTGGACTTATCAAAAATAAGTTCAAATGACATTAAAAAATTTTTAAGGTTAGGACAGATTTCCATTTCTGGTTGTGGAACTATTAGTTTTTACAAGTTGAAAGGTACAGTCTTCTTCCATCGTTTTTCCCAACTCAGGAGCGCGAGTGAACTTATCTAGCAGATGTGTTTTTCCTCTGTTCCCAAAACCTCTTCATCCTTCCACTCTGCTCTTTCCTTCGCTCTTCCGTCCAAGTGTTCCTTCTTCTAATATACTGGTGGTTGTTGACCATGTTACTAAATCGGCGTCTGTCCTGTATGATGTCATCTGTTATTCCTATTTCCTGGAGATCCTTTTCGATTTCAGTTAGCCAGTTGTTTTTAATTTTCATTGAAATGGCCAGGTTTAGAATTCTTTTCGTTAGTCTGTTATTACTCATTTTGATAATATGGCCGTAGAATTTAAAGAATTGGAATTTATAGAATTTAGAAGGTACAGTCTATTATAGTAAAGACCCTATTCTAGTTCTGTACCAAATTTAATTCAAATCTGTTGAACCATTAGTGTATCATTGAATGATATAATCTAAACATTCATCCAGCAAAACTTTACATGTATAGATTAACTTCTTTCCTGCATCCATCTGAAGTGTGGGTGCCTATGCAAGCTTACAGTAGTTAAATGTCTTTTTTTTTCCATGCGTTAGGGGATAATCCAAAATGTTTTGTCTTTGTGTATAGTATTTTTCACTGAAGCCATCGTGCTGTCAGATTTAGTACTTGCTTTTAATTATATTTAACTACATTTCAACAAGGATAAGGTAGGATAGGTAGGTCCAGATGTGTATACATCTTTACCCATGCCATATATTTCGCCTTCTGCATGAGTAAGGCTACTAACTGAAAAACTGTAAAGTGTGTTTGTGTGTTTTTTAGTGTGTTCATCTTGCTCTCCTGCTTTCATCTGTGGTGATGGGTTATTTTACCGTATCCTATCTTATTTTCATTGCTTAAAGGCAGTGTAATCATCAAAATTATCCAATTAATTTAAGGAATGATTGATGATTTTTTTTTATCAGTTACCAGAATTAAAGACTGTTAGAACCAAAAGTTAATCACCATGTATACACTAAATTTGTATTGATCTAAATTCTCTGTTAACAACTATTAGTTGGATTTAGTTTTTGTATGTCTTCATAAAAAAAAATCTAAATTGTTATTTATAATATTTTCTTTAAAGTGTTAAATTTTAAGTAATTTGAATCAAATTTTGCTGTATGTTAAGTTTAATGGGCTTCAATGAATAACATAGAAATTTTTTGTAACAGTTGACGAAGTGGAGCTTATAATTAGACATAATATTGTTAATTGTTTGTATTTGACAGTTTATGCTTTTTAAAGAGTCTGTTTCTTCACCTGGTCTTTTAGTAGTTGTCGTTAGTGAAAATTTTTTTGTTACCTTACACAATCTTTTGTAATATTTAGTTTTATCATAAATCCTTTTTAAAGAGTTCATTTAAACATTAATAAAAGTAGAATCAGTCTCTTTTAAAAAAAATTTCAATTAGGTTTACCATGAACACTAGCAAAACTAATAGCAGATAAACAGTGTTCCAACCTTGTAACATCCTTGAAAAGGCAGGATAAAGCTTATAGTGTAATACATGCTACAGTAGTCTATCCAGTGAAATAGAGAATATTTGTTCCATTTCTCTAAATAGGAACGCTCTCTTTATTAACAGTATGAATAACAAAATGTCTTTAAATCACAACATCTATGTACAATATAGTTTTTTTTTACTTGATGCCTTTATTTACACATCAAGAGAGCAAGCAGAAAGAAAACAATAAATCAATTATGTTGAGTTGTTACGTACTGGTTGACTAAATTAATTTTTATTTTTAATATTGCTATTTAACATCAGGTGTTTTCATAATTTCCTTGTTCAGACTGAGATTGCTGAGAATTTATTTTCAAGTTAATTTGGGCACTAAAGGGTGTACACACTTTAATATATATGTTTCGGAGATAACATGTAATTTTATTAATATAATTTGCTAAGGAAATAGTAGAATTAAAAACCACAAATATAAAAGAGATATTAGCCTGTTTATTTGCCATTCAGTTAAAGAAATGAATGAAATTTATTTGAATTATGTAAGAGTAAATCCTCAACAGCATACAAATGAGGTTAGTAAATAATTAGCATTTCATAATGTTTGAGGTAAGTGGAGGGCATGGATTTTCTCAGGGTGTTTGATGATTCATTTAAAGGCATTACTGGCATTTAAAATACTGGATTCTGGTGAACTGTGGGAGGTATTTGATGAGTACCATGCATTGATAATAGCAGCATGTGCTGTCATAGACCAATGTACCTCTATCATAGAGTAGTAGTATGGCAACACCCAGAAGTATCAAGCTAAAAAGTAACTAGCAAGTAATTAGTTGGAAAGCTGCTAGAGTAGTGGGTAGCGTCAGTAGTGTGTCTTCCGCAAGTGTTCAATTTGATACTGCAGGTGAGAAGTAAATAGTGAAGCTCTAATTTCTCTTCGAGTCAACAATAACCAGGTTGTTGCTGTGGCGGCTACAAACCATGAGCAATGATGAATTGTCACTTTTATTCATCTATCCTATCAAGAAAGACTCGATTCCTACACCAGCCTGTTCTGCAAATCCATTCCCACTCATCGTGTGTCCTAGAAATTATCTCCCCTTGCCATTGCCCAAGAAAGTGGAAAATTGTTTAACATTAATATCTCCACAACCACAGACTCACTTATTCTTTCCACTTTCACTGAAGGTTCGTGTACTCATTATTAGTTGGTCTTTCACTTTACTGGTGAGAGGTTGCTGTAAATTTCTAAGATTTCTCAAATTACTAGGCATCCACTGGGATTTGCAAACAAATATATTTACTCTCTGCAATTCATGTCATATTCGGTTCAAAATTTCTTCCAGACTGTTCCAATTTCTCCTTCTCTGGTGGCTTCTTTCCCCTGGAAGTCATAGGTTGTTGACTCACAGGCCAACCTGCTTGAAATGCCACCCTTGCGCCACTTCATCCTTGGCTTAGCTTCAAGAGTGTACCTTTCACTCAGGTAATTTTTATTAATTATTTGCTTCTCTGTTTAATTGTCCTTGCCACTTGTGTAACGGTATGATGCCAAATCCAAGAAAGCTACATTAGGTGACCTGGGTGACAAGGAATAATCGGTCTACATTAGGAGATAAATTTTAATTAACATTTTTCTTTATATTTTAATAAAATAAATGTTTTCTTTAGCTGGGATGTAATATTTATGGAATCACCACAGAGTTCTTCTTATTTTGTTCAGAATCTTTTGGTCCATGATAAATTCTCTGTCTGGTATTAGAGAAAATTTGGATTAAACTTGCAATTCAGCCATCCAGATTCTTGTTTCCTACAAAGACCAGTAGGTGAGTGGTTATGCTCAGCTCTGAGATTTGGGAGGATGAAGGTTCAAATTACGTCGAGCTATTCGGATTTCAATTTTTCAAAATCACTCCAGGTGAATGCAGAGATAATTCCTTCAAAAAGGCCAGGGTCAAATTCGTTCCTATTCCTTGCCCCCAATCCTCTCCCACATTTAATGACCTCAATACAACTAAGACG
Organism: Vandiemenella viatica; assembly: GCA_031002005.1. Taxonomy (NCBI): domain Eukaryota; kingdom Metazoa; phylum Arthropoda; class Insecta; order Orthoptera; family Morabidae; genus Vandiemenella; species Vandiemenella viatica. The sequence continues at coordinate 100,676,271 of JARYHS010013630.1, read as the reverse complement.
TTTAACACCAAGAAAAAATCTTATTTTTGATGGGATATTCAAATTGGTCATGGCAAATGCTAGGAACAGTTCCTTCAAAATACCTTCCCTGCACTCATTGAATTCCATGTTCCTGTTCTGATATCTTCAGTAATTTTTATAACTTTTCAGATTCTACAGTTAACTTTCAAGCTTTTACTTAAATATCATTTATTTATTTTCTAGGTTTTCATTAATTTCATTAAGTTATTTGGTAGCTTAATGGCTAAGGTGTTAGCTTTTAAAAGTCAGGATTCTGGGTTCATATCCCAGCATGATCAGAGATTTTAAAGAGCTTTGCTTGATTTTAGAGATGTGCCAAGACCAGCCTCATGATAGATGTGGAATGCACAGCAAATTGAAACTCTGTCAGCAGGTCATATGACAATGCAAATTTACTTTTTATTATTTCATTTAAAAACTCTCTTTTCAATCAAATCATGCTGTAATTTTTGTTTTTATGTCTGCAAGATAGATACATGTTAGTAGCGAAGAAACTCACATGGATCAGATCACTGAAATTGCCATCAGAGTTCTCAGAATTTATCAGTTTCAATCAGGTATTGTGATGACGGCTATTATTAGCTAATCCATTGTTAGAAGAACAGACTTCAGTGATGTTCTATCTTCTTACCTAGTGAATGAAGACAAAATTTCTTGTCCAGCCATCCAGTTCCCTTGGATTCTTGAAATTATTCCAGAAAAATGCTGGGATGGTTCCTTCAAAATGCCTTGGTCAAATTCCTTTCTATTTCTTAACCCAAATCCTGGTTATAATGACTTCAACATTGGCAAGGCATAAAACCCAAAAAGGGGGGCGGGTTTTCTTTCTTTTTTTGACTATTTCAGTATTATGCTAATATTCTCCCAATCACATCTCTATGTGATGGAAGATGGGCAACAGCATGAAGTAGAGAACTGTTTGTGGGATTGTAAGGTAGAGTGTGGAGTATCAGTGTCCCAGGACGGCTATAATAAATGTGAAGGCCCTGCAGAGACCCTGAAAAATGGTGGTGCTCTGGTGAAACTATGACAGGCCTAGCAAGCCAGTAGCTAAGCTCTGCTTTCAAAGCACAAAGAAGCCTTGGAAAAGACGGATCTAAGGATATGGAAATGGTTTAAGAATTGGAGCTTTAAAAATAAAGAAATTCTGGCCGGGAATGTTGAGGAAATTGTGGATATGATGGAAAGAAGAAAGTTGGATATCATGGTGATGGGAGAGACAAAGTAGAAAGGACTAGTCAGAAGGTAACTGAGGAGAAGTCTTCAGTTGTACTGGAATGTAAACGAGGAAGGGAAGAGAAATGGGTAGGTCTAATTGTGAGAGGAGGACTAATGAAGGAAGTTAATGAGATAAATGATAAGACGATGAAGAGCAAAGATAACAGTTAAAGGAAGAAGCCACAAGACACTGCAAGTATATTTCCCACAAGGAGGCTGCCCAACTCAAGATAAAGAGGAGTTTGAACATGGCTGTAGGGACAGTTTCATGATTAAAATATTGTAATTATTGGAGATCTGAATGTCCAGTTAGGCACAAAAAAAGCAAATTATGAGGAAATATTGGGGACAGGAATGAAGAAAAGTAAAGGCTACTGGATTTCTGAAAGATAAATGGGCTGGGAATTGGAAATTCATGGTACAAAAAGAGAAAAAAATATAAGGTAACCTTGTATAATAATGATTAGCAGAGGACTACATGGTGTTTAGTGGAGATTTGGAGTGTGGCGTATACAAAGAGAATATCGTCAGAGGCATTGAATAATAATCATCAGTAGCAGCAGAAACTGTGTGTAAAGAACAGGTAACACTAAAAGATAGAAAGAGGCTGCTTTGCTTGGTGGAATGATAAAGAAGCAGGATATTTAGTGATTGTTCAAGCAGAGGACCCTGGAGATAAGAGATAAATATCGGAAGAAAAGTAAAAAAGCCATCAAAAAAACACAAGTAACAGAGGAAATGAGGAAATTTCTGAAGGAATGGACTGAGATGATGGAAGAGCGTAGCAAAGGTAAGAAGAAAGTGTTATATGGGATGGTAAAAAGGACTTGGAAGGAACTGAGTGGAAACCCTAAAATGCTGAAAGAGAATGGAATGAAATTGGTACAGAAAAACTAAAAAGACTGTGGAAGAAGCATTTTGATCTCTTCTGAACCCCAAATTGGACACTGGATGACATAGTAGAGTGCTAATGGCAAGGGCAGCAGTAGTTATATCATATGATGAAAAAGATACAGAAGGAGAGGACAATCTCTGAAGACTGGAAGAAAGGAATAATTGTACCTATCTTCAGAAAAAAATGGTGGTCAGTAAGGAGTTTGAAAACTATAGAGGCATCACTCTGATGTGTCACTGTGCAGAGCTTGTGAGAAGTTTCTTGAGAAAATGATAGGGTTGAAAAGGAACCAAGGGAAGAGCAGTATGGCTTCAGACCAGGAAAATCAACTGTGTACCTAATATTTACAATGAGACAGCTGCAGCATAAACTCTATGACTATAGTATGGATTTGCTGTTAGTATTGCTTGATATTGAGAAAATATATGATTTTGTACACAGGGGTAAGGTATGGAAGGCCATGGAGAACAGAGAAGTCCCAAAAGAAGCCATCAGTAGAGCGACATAATTATACCAGGGAAGTATGAGCTTTGTGAAAATAGGGGGAAATAGAACAGTCTGGCTAAAACAAAGAAATGGATTAAAACAAGTAGTGCCCTTTCACAACTGCATTTCACTATAACCATGGATGACATAATGGAGAATATGGCACTGAAGATGTGAAAAGAAAATTTGAAGGTGACAGCTTTTGCAGAAGTCTTGGTGATCTGGGAAAGTAGTGAAAAGGAAGTTCAGTGGCAATTGGATATATGGGCCTGACATTGTGGGTATATATGGTATCAAATTTAATTGAATAAAAGTGAGATCAGGATAACCAGAGGAATTGTGTTAGAATGAGAACAGTGAAAAAGTGTTTTTAAAAAAATTGAGAAACAGTGAAAAAGTAAGAGGAACAATGGTGAGATAAGTGAAATAAAGTGGGATGCAGACAGAGACATTTCTAAGACACGTTAGAAGCCTAGCATGGAACAGGAATGTGCCATAGAAAATTAAGTGAGTAATATATTGCACATACTACGTTACTCTCCTAACGTATGGTGCTGAAACCTAGACATTGAAGAAGCAGGGCATTAGCAAGATACAAGTTAGTGATGTGAAATTTCTAGTCTGTAGAATGGGTGTAATAAGAATAGGCAGGATAAGGAATGAATAAACACATTTTAAAAGAGGAACCTCTTCAGGAAATGGTATAGAAGGTGACACTAAGATGCATTCGGGATATTAAGACAAAGAAAGAGCAGAGAATCCTGAGGAAATTTTAAAAACAATGGTTTCATGGTAAATGACCCAGAGTAAGATTAATGGTTGGGTGGCTGAGAGGAGTGTGTACGACGGAGAAGAGAGGACTGGACAAAGGTGATGACAGACATGTGGTGGGAAGAAATTAGAGAGGCTTATGTGCAAAGCAGATCCATTCACTAGCTGGAAACTATTGTGAATGCTGCTGTTGTTGATGATGATTAGTTGACATTAATCTTATCATTAAACAGAAAAATCTAGAATCATATACCCATCACCACCATAGTTGGAGGAGGTCAGAAGCAACAAAAATCAATCAAAAAAAAAATTCAGTAGCTTAGGTTTATGCCCTTCTTGAAGAAAATAGAAACATGTATTGAGCCTGTCCCAGCATGACTGGTGGTTTTGACCATTAGAAATGGAGTGAGGCAGCACAAACAATATCAGTGAAAAAGTCAACTGCAGGGAAATAAAATAAAAAGAGGGACATTAATAGTGTAAAAAAATAAACTTTGAAATAAATATATATAAAAATTAATTATACTAACAAGTGATGGGTATACCAGGATGAGGAAAGTGAACATTGAGATTGAGACCTGGAGTGGTGTTTGGTTTCCAAAATGTGTTGTTATGCTAATTCCTATCTGTGTAGTTTGGATGGAGATGTGGTTTCAGAGTTTACTCTGATGCCTCTGACTGAAACAGTTATTGAGGTCACTAGAGTTGCAATAGGCAGCAAGCTAGTGGTCTAGATTTTAGGGGTACCCTGTTTGTCTGTGGCCATTCATTCTTATGGATAACTGGTTTGTTGCAAGAACTCTGGAAAAGGAGGCAGGTGGACTGGTATATGACATGGGGCGTGGAACACGGGATAGACTTCGCCGGTGGTAGGATTACAATAAGTTGTGGGGGGATGATGCACATTGCACATTTTGCAACCATGCCTGTTACAGAGGAATGATGCATAGGGTGGTTTAGGAGTATTAGAGGGATGATATTTTTGCACAAGTATATTTTTAAAGTTAGCTGGTCTCATGCAGGGGGTGCAGGGTGTTGCCGGAAAAACAGTGTCAAGAATGTGACGCATTTCATGAAAAGATCGAAGAAAGTCATTTCCATAGTGAAGGATCTGGTTTCAGGGATTCAAGGCTGCAAGACAACTGTGTGAGAAATTCAGGATTATGATTGGTTTTTGGCTTTGTGTTTCATTGTGGTGGGCAGTTTTTGGCTTGAGAAATTTGTTAGTAGACAAATTCCAAAGAATAATTGTCAGTTGTAGTGGCTTTTGTCATGATATTGGAGTAAAGGGTTAAAGGTCTTTGCCTAGAGCAGATGTATCTGTGTCTAATGGGTAAGCTGTAAGGAAGGGCACGTTTTGTGTAATATGGGTCATAGCTATCAAAGTGTAGATATTGTTGTAGTTTTGTGGGTTTGCTGTGGATAGAAGTGTATGTGTGTCACCATTATGCACAACAGTGTCTACCTTAAGGAAGGTAATGTGGATGTGAATGTAGATCCATGTGAAATTTAGAGAGTGTGTGGAGGAATCTGGTGGCTCAGTGGTTAAGGCATGTGACTGGAGATTGAAATGTCACCAGTTTGAGTCTGGTCTTTGCTTGGTTTTTCAAAGTCCTTTAACCTCACTATCACCTCTGTCACATCCTGCTGTGTAATGTGAAGTATGCCAGAATGATCCCATTTACATAATATACACTATGATTACAAGGTTAGGTTAGTTATCCAAAACAATAGGAGTATTGTCTGGCAAATCAAAAACTCTGTCGCCTGGCAGTCAAACATTCCTTCGGAATATCCAGCCCAACAGTGTGATTGATGATTCCATTTGGGGAATGGGTGTTGTACAGAGAGTTTAGGAAGTCAGGTAGGATATTTTCAATATCGGACCAGATCATAAAAATGTCATGTATAGATCTGAATCGTATGCTCGGTTGTAAGGTGACCTTTTGATGGAAAGATTCTTCTAATCTGCCCAGGAAAATCAGTGTGATTAAGATTATTACATTGGGGGTTTGAATTTAGGAAGGAAAATGATAAGTAGGTGAGGAACCCTTGGAATAGAAGAAATGGGTGGTTTTAGGAGAGCGGAAATGGATCTAACTGGAATGGAGGTAGGAACTATTGGAGGCTGAGTTCCAGGCTATCACATCGGTTCTCTCCTCTCTGTGGTATTAAAATAATAATACTGTTGGAGGGCATTGGAGAATGAAAGATAGTCCTTGATAAGAGCAGTCCTGTAAAATTTAGGAGGGGGAATGTAAAACCCTTGGAGAGAACAGCAAGCTGAGGTTTGTAAAAGTGGTATAAGCAAATTCACAACTGAGATTTTGGATTTCTCCAATGGTGGGGAGTGGTTAGTGGTAGCTGGGAGTGGGTGTCAGAGGTGCTGGGTGGAGAAAATTGTGAACAAGCAGTTGTGGCAACAAGTAATGGAGAGATTGTCTGCTGTGCTAGTTGGGGAGATATGAGCCCAAAAGTTATTAATTCTTGCAGATGTAGGAGAGCTTGAAGAGATGAGTTTTTTTAATGATTATTTGGTTAATACATGACTACAGTGTTTAATAATGTTAGATGGTATGAGTGTTGAATTGCCTCTAGGGCGTACTGCTGCAGGACCAAGTGGGTAAGTGCAAACTATTGTTGGAAGTGGAACAAGTGGAGTGAAGGTTGAAGTTTTAGGTGGCATTGAGACAAAGGAAGTTTTGTAGAATTGCATTCAGCGGAATATTTAGCAAACTGCGGTATTGAAGGAATAGTATGTGAGATCTGAGTTTACGAATGTTGGAAGTATAGAAACAATAAAGGGAAAGGTATCTCTGAAATAGTGACATTATGGGGAGGAAAATAAACAAGAATTGTGTAATTAAAAATAATTGAGGTGACATTATTAAAAAATAATATCTCTCCTTCATAAACTGCACATTTCAGAACAAAAAATACATTTATCATACACAACACAAAAATTAAACTTTTTACTGACAGATGGCAATACAAGACTTTCTTCCAATAGATCAGGTATGTCAAGTGTAATAGACCCTGGCAAAATCTCAGTTGCCCCCCTCTCTCCCCCACTGTGCCCCTCTCGATTCACATTATGGTGGCCAGTGTCCACATGGTCCTTGGCCAGAGGAAAGAAAATTAGAAAACACGATATGTCGGCACCTGATTTAACACCCTTCATTCGTTAATGGTAGTATTGTGTCTGTTGTCTGGGTGATAGTTCTTGTTACTATCACTGTCTTTAATGAAGTTATCTAAGGAGGTACTTATAATTAGGTAAAATGCTATGGTTAGTGATACAGGTTTGAATAGGGAAAGAGGAATATCAAACTATAAACTCATCACAAATAATGAGACAGCATAATGTTTAGTTTCTTTTTTATCTGCTTAACTTCTCTCTAACAGCGAGGTCTTTAGAGATGGGAAAGGATGGGGGGCAAGGAATGGGAAGGAATTTGACCATGGCCTTTTGAAGGAAGCATCCTTGTATTTGCCTGGAGTGATTTGGGAAACCATGGAAAAACCCAAATCTAGATGCATGGACGGGGATTCGAACCGCCGTCCTCCCGAATGCAAGGCCACAATGCTAGCTGTTACACCACCACACTCGGTTTAATAATGTTTAGTATGTGGTATTAGGTACTGATTGTTATACTATTTTAGGGATTGGCTAAGTTTCTTTGTTTCCTCATGCTGGAAGTAATAAGTAAATGTTTTCATATTAAATAATGATGGTAATTCCTTGATGTCAGAAAGAGAGGGATTACTAAATGTTTGATTGGAATGCTTGAAGTTTAACAAAAAGTTAGGTATTAGTGGAAATTGTGATGAAAAGGAATTCAATTTTTTTTTCAGCGATGTCGTGAAACTCATAAGATAGCAGTTATCTATGTCGCAGAAGGTCAAGAGGACAAGAATTCTATCCTTTCAAATACATGTGGAAGTCAAGCATATGAAGAATTCATCTCTGGACTGGCATGGGAGGTAAAGATTATATGCATGTGCTGAAGAAAAATGTTGACAATTATAGTGTTGTACATACTTTTGGTATTATTTTGTGTACTCTAAAATATCCATGATCAGAAAGAATTTTGTAATTCCTTGCTTCAATAATTTCTCCTTTTAATTTTATACACTTCTTTAAATATGTGTAATATGTGTTGTTTTTTTCATCATAGTAAAGTTACCGGTATATACAGTTTAAAATGTGACAGCTAATTTGTTGTGATTACCCTCTGCTTCTTATTTTTCTATCATCTTTTATTATTATCTGTGTACAAATTATTAATGAATCTGTAATCGGGCTGAGTCTGTTCCAGCATCATATATGAACTACTGAAGAAAATTTGAAGAAGTTTTCACGGTTTAAAACTATAGATACTGACTTAAAATTGGAGTTATGTATAATGACACTATGTCATCTATTACTAGGGAGGAAATCATGATCCCTTTCGAACATCAATTTCTTTTACATATAATCTGACTTAACTAAGAAACTACTGAGCTAATTTTGATGGAGTTTTCACTGTCTCAATGCTAAATGTCTGTCTTAAAACTTGTAATGAATATAATTACTTTACCAAAAAATGGTACAAAGCTGAAAGATGATTTCTGATCGAAATGGTATCAAGTAGATTTTGTTACCCTAAAACCATTTATCAGTTCTTTCTTTAAGTATCAAAAATTCAGCCTCTATGCTACCAGTTATATCATGGTTTACCGAGCTTTGCGACACTTAACCAACATGAGTGAGTATATTCCAACACTCTTGCTGGTAGCTAGAAAAGAGCAAAGAGACTTAGCTGTATCTTAACTATAATGACTTAGGTAGCTCCTTGGAATGATCTCAAGAGATGTGGTTTTGTGAATTTACTGTAGAATGTTTGATGAGTAGTGATTGCTTTCTGAGCCAGACGAGGGTAGAATTTAGCTATGTTGGCCGAAAATGGTGGTTGTTCACTGATTGTAGAGCTGCTCGCCTTAATTCTACATCACATACTGCCTTTGTCACCCCCTGGCTTCACTGGTCCTAGATGTGTCGAACGGACGCTTGCTATTGGCTAGATATCTCACAGCCTTCACCTGTACATCAAATGCATGGTGCCTGCTTCCTTCATGGACACAGGCTAAATCCCTGTTTGTCACAATAAAATTCAGTGCTAATCTTGAACTTGGAGGATAGCATCGAGTCACTCATAGATACTGGCATGCTGTTACGCCTCTTGGCTCAACTTGGAAAGCAATGCTCATAATTTACAAAATAAATAAACACCTGAGACACTGCGGACATAGTACAATGATATCAATGATAAAATAGGAAAGGGAAGGATGACCCATCACTTCACAGATGAACACGTAAAAAACACAAAAACAAACAAATTACACAATTATTCATGTGAGAGGTAAGACATATGGTGGGGAGAAAGATGTGATCACAACCCAACCTGCCAGATGAATGAAACAAAGGAGGGGGTGGAAGTGCCAGGGCTGGGGGGATAAAGTTAAAAGTGGAACAAGATAATCTCTACAGCACCTGTTTAGAAATTATTTTAAAAAATTACAATATTATTTTGATTTGGATCAGTAATAGGTGTAAATAAATGAAGACAGAAATATATTTCGCATCATCTTACCTTTAAATATATGTTTGCATTAAAATTAGAACGTAATTCAGCAGATACAATTAGGATTTTAAGAACAAAAATGAGATATGAATAATAATATAATAATACATAAATTTAAATTGAGTTAAATATAATAATAATGGCACTTGGCAGTGTTCAAGAAGGATCACCTGTCATGCTCATCTTCACTACTGATGTCTTGTGAAAGGCAATATATTTTCAGCTGTCATTGTACTTCTCACCTCCTGCATAAATTATAAAACAGTGCACCTGAAACAGTTTTTATACTATGTAGAAAGGTTTTTTTGCTTATTTCATGATGTAAGTTTTAATGGTTTGGAAACAGGTTTCTGTGTGCAGTGCGTGTTACACATAAACCAGAATGCTTTTAGAATCATTCAAAGGAATTTGTTTTGGAGTTTGGAGGAGCACTACACCATACACAGGAAGCATATGAGATGGCAGCATGGATTAGCGAATTCTTCTTTCAGCACTGAAGGCGCTTTTCTTATTTAGAAGTGGATGTAATTTATAAATACGCCCTTAGGCTTCAAATAGCTTATGATTAATACAATATTTGCATGTGGATCCATGTGTAGCCACAGATATTTTATTGCTTTGTCTGCTGGATGCCATTCTGTTTTCTCATTGTTCTCCAGATTTGTGGGTTTTGCTGTGTGCCAGAGTGTAAAAATTTTGGTCTGATATTTCAATAATTTCCTCAACTAATCAGATAGAATGTCAATTTATTGCTAAATTTGTCAATGTGTTGGGGGGGGGGGGGGACACCATTAAAAAACCATAATTGTTAATGTACAAAGCAAGCAATAAAAACTGCGCAGAAAATAGGAGTATCCACCACATGTATCTATATTAACAAAACTGTACCTTTGTGTAACACCTGCTTGTAAAATATTATTATTATTATGCGAGGGTGAGTCAAATGAAAACCTTAAATTTGTAATAAAAAATCGAACTTTCGCGCCGTTATCCTGTAAGTTGGTAAGCGCGCTACAAGCAGCGTGCAGAATGGCCTGTAGGTGGCAGCATAGTGCAGATGCACAAATACTGTTGCAGTATCAGTATAAATATGGCTGCCCCACTTGAGACTTGCACCAGGGTAGAACAGCGTTCTGTTATTTGTGTTTTGAGTAGTGAAGATGTGAAACCTATTGAAATTCATCAAAGAATGAAGGTTCAGTACGGTGATGCATGTTTGTCACAGCAGCAAGTCTACAAATGGAGTAGGAAGTTCGCAAATGGTGTGACTTCAGTAGAAGATGCTCCTCGTCCAGGTCAGGCACAACGAGTTGTGACTCCACAGAACATTGCAGTAGTTGAAGCCATAGTGATGGAAAACCGCTGAGTGACACTGAATGAAATTTTAGTATGTATAAAGATTAGTCATGGTTCAGCACACCACATTGTGCATGATGTGCTCCAGTTTCACAAAGTGTGTGCAAGATGGGTACCACGGCAGCTGACTCCTGAAATGAGAGAATGACGTGTTGATGCTTGTGAAGAACTTCTTTGGCGCTTTGAACTAGAAGGTGATGGCTTCCTTGCAAGAATCGTTACTGGGGACGAAACCTGGGTTCACTTCCACCAACCAGAAACGAAGAGGGCGAGCAAGGAATGGCGCCATTCCTCATCACCAAAACCAAAGAAGTTTCGAACAGAACCAGTAGCAGAAAAGGTTATGCTGACTCTCTTTTGGGACGAAAAAGGCGTCATTTTGGAGCATTACATGCCTAGAGGGACCAGTGTCACCAGTGCATCATACACAGATCTCATAAAAAAATCATCTTCGGCCTGCTATCAAATCAAAGCGATGTGGATTGCTGTCATCAGGTGTCCTTTTGCAACATGACAATGCAAGGCCCCACACTGCCCGTATAACAGTTGTAACAATCACAGACCTGCATTTTGAATGTCTTCCTCATCCACCATACTCACCAGACCTTGCCACAAGTGATTTCCATATGTTTGGACCACTCAAGGAAGCAATGGGAGGAAAGAAGTTCCGTTCTGATGAAGAGGTACGCCACGCGGTGCATGAGTGGTTGCGCGGACTACCAAAAGAATTTTTTTCTAAAGGAATTTATGCACTTTGTAAGCGCTGGAGGACTTGCATTGAGTGTGGGGTAGATTATGTTGAAAAGTGATACAGCTTTGTACCACTTCTGCACAATAAATAATATTAAAAAAAAATATTTAAGGTTTTCATTTGACTCACCCTCGTATTTTTTTTTTCTTTTTTTTTCAGACATTATATTTTCTATACCAGGGGTTTCCAACCCGCGGTCCACCTTGAACATTTTTCTAGCCCGCGAGATTCATCACACTTTTACAAATATTTTTTATATTTCATTTTTAGTGTTATATATCTCTTTAAAATGTGCGTTTAGTATCATTATTACTATAATATCTATGTTTACATGTAAGAATAATAGTAAACACAATAATAACTCATGTTTCAATGTTTTACTCCAAAAAAATAACTCTAGTGGGGATATATAATTTTATATGCGGCCCGCGGAGTTATGATGCACTTCCAAAGTGGTCTGCAAGATAATTGGGTTGGCCACCCCTGTTCTATACATTCAAGAAGGATCTATTTTTAAGGAAACTGATGATGACTGAATTGGTGTATTGGAGTATCGAGCATCTTTAATCTGTATAGAATACAGGGATGCCAAACTGTCAAAAGATTAGACCAATAAAGAAAGCTTCTTTATGTCTCTTACTTTCAAAACCTGACAGACATTGCAGTTGATGTAAACTCGAGTTTTTTTGTTTTAAACCGAACTGGATTGGGGATATTGCTTAGACTGAGTCCACATATTGACAGCCTTCTCTTGATAACCTTTTTGAGCAGTTTGGAACCAGTCGTCAGTAGTTTTATTGGATAGTTACCTGTATAGACAGGAGCTTTCAATTCTTCCTCATTTTTCATAATTACAGAAAGCTTCTTTTGGTGTGTGGTCTAATGTATTGAAATGTTTTGTTAGTTTTCAAAACTCATCTACTGGTGATGTGTTAACTTCTGTAGGGTAGTATTTGAAAACATTTTATTCATATCTTGATTAAAAGACCATTGGTTTTCAACCCCTTGGAGAATAATTAGAGGAATTTCTAGTGTTGATTGATGAATTTTCACTGATATTTACAGAATCATCTTTGAACAAAGCAAATTGGTTAGATGTTGGTACACTGAAACACCATGAGTGATTTCAGCTCATATTATCAGAGGAGTGAGCCCTTTTCGAGTACTAGATTTTTTACTCTCTTCTGTCTGCATTTTATTATTATTATTATTATTATTATTATAGCTGTAATAAGTTCCTAACATGGGAGGCATCATTTTCACAATGCATTATTTCTACACTTGGTTCATACTGTGTGTTGTGTTTGACCCCTTAACTGCTGGTGTAGGTTGGTGATGTAGTAACGGTTACATTTTTCTACTATATGTTGTTGCTGTGGAAAGATATGGTGTTGTACCCCTGGAAGAGACTGCTGTTGAATTGTTTGTAGCATGGCTAATTAATCTGGGAAGGCTGCTGTTAGAACTGCTGCAACATGTCAAGTTCCCATGTTGTTGTTTGATCAGCTTATCTCCACAAAAAATTGCAATATTCTGGTGCTAATGTATCTTCTTATGCATCATTGCTTGATTGAGATTTATTTGACATTGTGAACTGACAGTCACTGCCTAGGTACTGGGAATTACGATTTGTCTTTGTACTTGGTATTGCATATGACTGAAGATTAATGACCAAGTTTCTGACTTTATGTCAGCTATTTGTATCAAAGAGGCATATCGGGGAGGGGGGGGGGGAATCATGCATCAGGAGTTTCACAAGCTTCAGGAAAATACATCTGCTTATGTCTACTGCTGCAGTATAATTGATTGTGAACTTTAAAGCACTATTATCTATCAGGAAAAGTTTCAAATGTATAAAAACTTATTTCAAAACACAAGTACAATTGATGTCAGTTGCTACTGATATCAACCAAAGATATTTGATTAAGCCCTCTCGTAGGAATATCTTCCAGCGCTATTGTTGTTTGTTGTTGGCGCTTTAGGATGCATCGACATCAGGGTCATTAGTGCCCTTCCAGTGCTATTAAATGGTGCTTGGATAGTATATTCAGTTAATCTTCCACATCCTTTTCTAAACTACTTTTGTTTGGGCTGAGAGAACATCAGAGATGCTCCACATGCAGGTTGACCAGAGTAAATGCAGTCAGCAGGCAATATCTTTCTAGTAAAAGATGGCATTTAAGGGTGAAATTACTCTTAGTAACATCATTGTGAGTTGCTTTCATCAGTTCATGAACATTTTAACATAAGCAAGTCAATATACAGGGTGTTACAAAAAGGTACGGCCAAACTTTCAGGAAACATTCCTCACACACAAACAAAGAAAATATGTTATGTGGACATGTGTCCGGAAACGCTTATTTTTCATGTTAGAGCTCATTTTATTACTTCTCTTCAAATCACATTAAACAGGGAATGGAAACACACAGTAACAGAACGTACCAGCGTGACTTCAAACACTTTGTTACAGGAAATGTTCAAAATGTCCTCCGTTAGCGAGGATATATGCATCCACCCTCCGTCGCATGGAATCCCTGATGCACTGATGCAGCCCTGGAGAATGGCGTATTGTATCACAGCTGTCCACAATATGAGCTCTAACATGGAAAGTAAACGTTTCCGGTCACATGTCCACATAACATATTTTCTTTGTTTGTGTGTGAGGAATGTTTCCTGAACGTTTGGCCGTACCTTTTTGTAACACCCTGTAGACTGATTCGACACATTTTCATGTCAAACAGGTAGAAGTACTGAATTTTTTTGCTAAGGGTATGAAACTGAAATTCTGTACTGTGATCCTCTATCAAAACAAGGGCATGTGGATAGGCAATCTGAACAATGGTAAAGCAAAGCAGAGGTGGCACAGTCAACTAAGAAGATCATTGTATTAATTTTTTGAGCTTCCAAAGAAACGCTAATAATCAGTTTAAGGAGAGTGAGGAGTACCAGCTGTACAATTAGCATGATACTATGTGGAAGAAGAGACATGGGAAACTAAATTTTATCTTCTCTGTGACATCGCTCCATCTCAGATGGTAACAGATGCTGAGGCCGGAGTCTCACTCTGTATCATGACAATGATTACAAATTCCAAGGTGAATTGTGCTTGCCTGCTGTCTGATTGTCTTAGCTCTTTAGGAAATGGTGAAAATTCGAAAGTGCTGGATCATGTGAGTAGTAAGGTTTAGGTATCAACGCAGTAAACTCTTTAAATTAATTCCTTTATTGTGTGCATAATTTCTACCATGCCACGTTGATAATTATAGATGATGGTATATGCCCTTTCTTTATGCAAAAAATCAACATTGTTTACTTAACAGAAAAAAAAAAAATGTGCTTGGAGAGTACACCAAGTTACAAAGTAGAAACTATCACTTCAGTTAAGACTTTCTAATGGCTTTCTCTTTTTTGTGGATTATGTTTCACCCTTTCTTCATACACATTTTGCTGTAAGTTTATTGGATGTCACCATTTTTCACACATGTAAGAATTGAGGCTTTCCTCCCATATGTTTTTAATGAAATCTTCATGGTTGTACCACCAGATTGTGTTGTAAAAACAGCTAGCTCCGCCATCTTCATCAGGTTTGAAATATCTGTGCTGGTCTTGTGTGTCAGCAGATCAATACAGATGATTCCACACATGATGAATGCAGTGGAGTTAAACATCAATATATCTGTTTTTACATCACAGTCAGGTGGTACATGTACGAAGACTTGATTGTATTTTACATATCCTAAAGAGGGAAGAAACCAATTTTTCAATAAAATATTAGAAACTTTTATAATGTTATCAGATATATGAGAATCATCCCATAAGCTTGTTGCTTGAATAAGTCATGAGAATACAGTAGAACTCCAATTATATGAATCAGTTGGGACCTGACCCCATTTGGATAATCAAAAATTTGGATGATTGGACTTTTTTCTGAAAAAGAGTCTATTTTAATTAATTACTGTATGTATGTTGAAAACTGGAGAAAAAACAATGTTTAAAGAAAAAGAGCTTTTAATTAATTAAATGAAAAGGCAACACTTTTACATGTTAACCATGCTTACAAGTGTTGTACATTAGTACAGTATGTACGTACCGTACTGTAAATAAAGTCATTGCTTGCTAAACATCTCAGACAGAGTAAGCTGTTTGACTGTATTCATCCTTTTGACAGTGAAAATGTAGCATAGCCATATGATAGAGGCTGCTTCCAAAGTCGGTGGCCCGGGAGATCGAAAACCGGCTGTGCTATTTGAAATACAGCCGAGTTGATGTTAAATTTCCCGCCGGTCCGTGGGAGTACCGTGGAAGACCCCGGAGTGCATGCCGGCTACCGGAAGACAATTAAAAACGCCCGCGAACCCAACTTGTGGTACCGGCTAGTCTTCCTGGGGCAGCCGAGCTCATCGGGCACGCCACCCATGTGCGAGTTTTTCCCGAACTCTCTTTTTTAATGTTGAACTCTAGTTGTGAAAATGCGAGTGTAATTTATAAAGTATTGCTAATGTGAACCGTTTTTAACTGAGGATTCTGCAATCTTCGGGTACATATATATATCTAGAAGTCCGATGTAATATATGTTCACGACTGGTGTGGGTTAAGATATGAACGCTATTAAACTTGGAAATTTAATTTTGTTATTCTTTTTTTTATGTGATTCTTAATAAGCTGAATCACTGGCGACCGCGTCAGCAGAATTTGCTGTTTCAAACATTTTCGTAAATGTATAAATCCCACCATCCGCGAGCATTAGTGTGCTTTTCTAAGAGAAGAAATGCAACATGGCGACCTATGGACAGGACTCTCGCGACCTACGAATAAAGTGATTTATTAAGTAAACCGACGAGAAAAAAGTTAAAACGGTACATCAACAAACTTGTGAAGTGATAGCAGTGCGCCAGAAGATCCAAAACCAAAGAAGACGAGGAGCGGAGATATTTTACGCGGCCGCAACAACAGAGGAAGACCCGGCAGCGATAATTCGGGATAACAACTAACAACTGATTGGAAGAAAATTGGAGGGCTCACAAGCGGCGCAGAACGTCGAAAGATAAGTGCAGTGCAGATAAAATTGAACAGTTAAAGGGAAACCCATTATAGGCGATTTTTTTTTTCTCTCCTCTTTTTAAATTTTCACCATGAATAAGGAAAGCAGTTTTGAAAATGGGGGGGAAGCTAGTAAAGAAGATCCCCCAAGCCAGGAACCTTTGTTAGTATTTTTAAACACCGAGATACCAATCAATGAAAGTTTGTCACCAGCTCCTGAAAGCAGTCCACCAAACTCTGAAACTTGCTCTCCCATACTCACTACAAATGCATCAATATTTGAAGCATTTGAAGGTCCAGCAGATCCTGAGAAGGATAATCCAAACCTGATAGTTAAGATTTTCACAATGTTATCAAATTTATCAACTGATATCCAAACTAAGTTTGAAATACAATCAACTGAAATACAAAATAAATTCAAAAGTCATGCTGAAGATGTCCATAAAAGTTTCAGTAATGGACTAGCAGCTCTGGAGTTAAAGTTAGAGGGTAAAATAAAGGAGGAATTAAAAGGGGTGACACAGAAACTTGATGAAGTCTGCAGTGAGATAGAAAAGTGTAAACAGTCATGCCAAGTTGTTAGACAGGAGACACAGAAACAAATTGAATGCCTTGAAGTAAATGTCAGGCAAAGAATTGATAGTAATGAAAACAATATAGCAAATATCAAACAGCAAAATACTCAGTTGAGTATAAGACTTGAAGGAGTTGCAGAAAGAGTAGATGAAGTCGGTGAAAAGTATATTAAATTGGAAGCAGCTGTAGATGAAGTTGCAATAAGCTGTGAAATATTGGATAAGCGAGTGGGGAATTTAAGTGAGGAGATGACTAAAATTCCCAACTTCGAGAGTCAAGTAACCAAAATTGGGGAAGAATTACAAGAAGTGAAGTGCCATCTAAAGAAATCACAGGTGCAACATGTAGTTGGTTTGGCAAACCCAATGTCCCTGGCTATACCAGAAAAAATAGAAATTGAGAACTTTAGTGACAAGGGAGGGATCCATCCAGTAAATTTTATCAACAGTTTTGAGAAGTACAGGATTTTCAGTGTTTATGATGACAGTGAAAAAATGAACAGTGTATATCAAAATTTAAGGGGTAGTGCTCGAATTTGGGGAGAAAGGCAGCTTCAGATTTGTAAAACGTATGCAGAATTCAAAGCAAGTTTCCTAAATAATTTCTGGTCAGAGGAAAGGCAACATGAAGTTAAGAGGGGTCTCTGGTATGGCAGGAAATATCAACCTGGGAGGGAATCACTCAAAGATTTCCTTTTAAATGAAACTTCCAAATGTTATTACCTGAATAACCCACCACCTGAAAGAGAAATTGTGTTGGATGTTGCTCACAGGATGCCAGGGGAGATTCAAAAACTATTGGTCATGCATGATGTCAGAACGATTGAGGCAGCGAGTGAGTTTGTGCACCGATATGAAACCCAGTGCGTCAGAGATAGATTCAAGGAGAGCTACCAGAACAGGAATCAGTTTAAAGATCAACGGGAATTCCGTCATGAAAGGCGAATGACATATGATCAGGAAAGAGGAAGAAATCAATTCCACACCAATGGAGGGGGGAGGAATTCTCCACCACATAGAAATAGTGAAAACAATGTTCGAAGAATTGGAAGAAAGGGAAGTCCTAAAGAATACTTTAGCCCAACAACAGTAGTAAGTAGTAATGATGTCACAAATGATCCCGGTACAAGCCAACAAACTAATGGTAGTGATACAAAAAACTGAAGACTGCCGAAGTTTTTGGCCCGACTGAGGCAGATGGGTTAATAGGGTCGATACAATCAAAACAGAGGAACCAGCTTAGAAGTATTTTCCACAACAACCCGAGTGAAGACTTAGCAGAGGAAGAGTTCCAGAAGGAAGAACAGGTGGTCCAATATAAAGTTTCCTCCCAAATGAGTTAATGAAAGGGGAGTAATAAACTGTGTATGTTGCTGCGTTGCTGACTTGAAGCAGTGCTGAGTGAGTAAAAGGTGGTATGTTAACATGAGAGTCAACAATCCACATAGAATACACCTGGAGCATCGTCCAAGACAAAGAAGACATCAATCATGAGTAATAAGTGTTCTGGATGTGCATCAGGAAGTGGTTTTTATCATTATTATTATTAGTGTTATTTGCTCCATTGTTGCTGATGAAGGACTCCATGAATATTAATTGTAACATGAAATTCCGTGACGGCTCTGGAGTACAATTCGTGTTAAGTTTATTTGGACGAATATAAATGATTTTGTATTGTGTATTTTGTGATTTAGCATAAGCAGACTACCGTTGTATCTTTGTTCTTTCTCTCTAAATATGTTAATATTCAGTTTACAGAATTTTCTTAGAGGGAAGTGATACTTTAGTAAAAGTGACAATAGACATTTGGCATGGACAGTTAAAACTATGGTCTAGAACAATCATCGCACCCCAAAAGATGCAATTCAGATAATAATATATTGTGTGGTCTCTTTGATATAATCTTGATGTGTTTCCCTGTCTCCTTGTGAAGCTATTTTGATGTTTACTGTTACTTATAAATTATTTTCTGTGTACATTTTAATAAGGACGTGTTTGGAAATATGTATTGAAGCCCCACACCAGTAAAGGGATATTATGTATGGTATTTAGGATAGGAACCCGAGGTTGCAATTTGTATGTGAGTGAATGTGGAGTGAAGTTTGTAAGTAATCTTGGGGAGCATTAGTCCATTGAAGAAGTTCATCATGGCCATTTTGTCTGAATATCCAAAATCTTATGTTAAACTTGAGGGGGCTGTAGCATAGCCATATGATAGAGGCTGCTTCCAAAGTCGGTGGCCCGGGAGATCGAAAACCGGCTGTGCTATTTGAAATACAGCCGAGTTGATGTTAAATTTCCCGCCGGTCCGTGGGAGTACCGTGGAAGACCCCGGAGTGCATGCCGGCTACCGGAAGACAATTAAAAACGCCCGCGAACCCAACTTGTGGTACCGGCTAGTCTTCCTGGGGCAGCCGAGCTCATCGGGCACGCCACCCATGTGCGAGTTTTTCCCGAACTCTCTTTTTTAATGTTGAACTCTAGTTGTGAAAATGCGAGTGTAATTTATAAAGTATTGCTAATGTGAACCGTTTTTAACTGAGGATTCTGCAATCTTCGGGTACATATATATATCTAGAAGTCCGATGTAATATATGTTCACGACTGGTGTGGGTGAAGATATGAACGCTATTAAACTTGGAAATTTAATTTTGTTATTCTTTTTTTTATGTGATTCTTAATAAGCTGAATCACTGGCGACCGCGTCAGCAGAATTTGCTGTTTCAAACATTTTCGTAAATGTATAAATCCCACCATCCGCGAGCATTAGTGTGCTTTTCTAAGAGAAGAAATGCAACAAAAAGTTGCATGTGGTCACAGTCGGGTCACTTCAATGCAGTTTCAAAGCCAAATTCTTTGCACCGTGTCAGCTTCAATTTCAACATTAAGGTCATCTAGTTCCTTCTTGTCTCACACTTTCAATAAGTTCATCATCATTTAAAATTTCATACACAGGAGCTGACTAATCACACACCACATACTCTGCTAAATCTTTAGCACTAACATCTGAACATCCAGGAATTTTCAAAATAATGTTTTTGAATTCCTCAAGTAACAAGTCATCTCCATCTTCTCCTGTCACTTCCCTTTCCATTTCTTGAGCTTCTTTTTCTCCTTTTCCTTCTCTTCTTCATGCCTTTCAATTTGTTGACGCACATCCTTAAAAAAAGTGATTCGGATATTTAGCGATTCCGATATTTGGAGTTCTACTGTACATGAGTTTAAATAGAAGTTATGGTCTATTTTTGACATATTGCTTCTGATTTAAATGCACTTTCCCCACTAGCATTCAAATTTCTTTGTCATCCACATTAAGTGCCTTCTCAAGATTGTCAGGAAAAAAAGGTGGCAGCTTACGTGACATCATAATCTGAATTTAAATGAGTGCCTAACAAATTTTTAAGGTCAGGAAATAGATGGAAAACTGAGAGGATCACATCATGTGAGTAGTAAAGCTTTAGTATGAGTATGAAGAACTCTACATATCAGTCAGTGGTTTATTCCAAATGAATAGCTTTCCCCTGGGCATGAGAATGATTGGACGACTTCAAACTCATGACTCATGAGTCTAGCCTGCCGAATGCCCTACCGCAGGGTAACTCAAAGTGGAGTATGCGAGCCCCTAGGCGTTCACCAAATGAAAGTAAGGGGTTTATGACAAGATTTACGTTACGGCGACTGACTGGGTATCTCAAGAGCAACACGGTGAATTGAAATTGAAAATGAGCAAAATTGCTCCTAAAATCGACTCAACTTGTGACAAGAAACAAGCCCATCCATCAAATTAATTAGTAACATATTGCTCTTTGTGACTATTACCTTCGGGATTTTAATTGAGGGGGTTCACCACTGTTTGGGAAATTTCATAGGAGTATGTGGAGCTATCAGTTTGAGAAAACCTACCTTACAGGACCAACCAGCAGAGATGGAACTGCAAAGTCTCTACATTTAATGTGTAAGCTAGTTACTACTCAAAAAATAATGCAACAGGAAATTAAATTTAAATATTTATTCTTAGAAACTTAGAGTATGATGATGATGAGACGGCGGTAAGAGAAACACTTATATAGGTAAGAATAGCGTGTCTAATTGATTCTTTATGGAAAAATAAATATATAATGTTTGAGGCCAAGTAAAAAAATCCATAAAGTAGTGTTATAGCCAACAATAACAAATACTGTGGAGACTTGAGCAAACCATTAAAAACCCCAATATTATTGGAAACAAGTGAGGTGAAGGAACTCCAAACTAACAGGGAAAGTGTTACTATATTTGAGCAAACAGATAGAAAAATTTGTAGAGATTAAACTAAATGGAATAAGCGTATTAGCTGAGCAGATGAAGGTAAGATATCTAAAGTAATGTGATACAAATTACATAACTAAGAAATATGGGGAGACTAGGAATGCACATTGATGAGACATTGTCATGTCATATGGCATAACTTTTTGGGGAAACTTCACAGAGTAAAAAAGTTTTCATAGTACAGAAAAGAGCTATTATGATGCTGTGTAGGGTAAAACCATGAACTTCTTGCACACAACTCTTTAAAAAAAAACTCAATATTCTTCTAATGACTACTCAGTGTATATGTCCTCTCATGTTCATTGTCATAGAACATTTTAACCTATTTACATATAATTCACAGGTACACAATTTCAATACAAGAAACAGAAATAACTTGCCAAAACAAAAACATCACTGTCATTAGTACAAAGAAGAGTTAATTGTTTTAGGATACATCTGTTTAATAATCTTCCCAAGAGTAAAAAAAATTGGCAGATAATAAAGATATATTTAAAGAAAAACTGATAAATTATCTTATCGGCAACTCCTACTCCATTCAAGAATTTGAACAAAATAATTCATTTAATTGTATTCTATATAACATCTTGCAGAACCCAGTTGTAATAATTAATGTTTATTTTTTATTCTCTTTCTTTATCTTTGTAACGGCGACGAGGCAATTTTATATGGAAACGATTAATAAAATACACCCAACACTTGCTCAAGTTGAAGGGAGAAGGGCAGCAACAACACAAAACAATACACAAACAGAGAAAATATAATATTCCGGGATAAACTTTTAACTTAACCAAGGGTTTACCCTGAAATATTGTATTTTCTATGTTTGTGTATTGTTTTGTTTTGCTGCTACCCTCCTCCCTTCAACTTTGGTATGTATTAGATGTATTTTATAAATCCTTTCCATATATAAACACACAAAAAATTGATTTGTGTGTTCCTATATTTCACCCTGCAGCCATCACTACCGAGGGCAGACCACTGATTTTTGTGTGTGGTAGTTTCATAGAGTTTCCCATCATGCATAACATTGGCTGAATGCCAGTAGCTGTGAGGGTGTGGGAGATGTAGTGTTTGAAAGTGGATGATCTGGGACATTTTCATATTTTGACCAAAAACGTGTGTCCCTTTGCTGCCACAACAATATAGCACAGACCACTGGAATTTGTATATGGTATTGGCCTTGAGTGGTTAGATGTTGGTAGCTGTGGGGGTGTGGTAGCTAAGGTGTTTGAAAGTGGTCAATCTGATATAAAAATAATCATGTGTGTCCCTATATTTCACTTTGCAGCCAAACCTACCTAGCACAGTTCGCTGGTGTCTGTGTGTGGTAGTAGCCTCGAGTCTCACAATTTGCACCATGGTGGTTGTATGTCGGTAGCTGTTGGGGTGTGGGAGATATGGTGGTTGAAATTGGTTGACAAATGGCATTTTCATATTTCGATGAAAGACATGTGTCCCTATATTTCACTTTCCAGCTACAATTACCTAGCAAAGACCATAGGTGTTTATGTGTGGTAGTAGCCCAAGTCTTCCATCATGCGCTATGGCGGTTCCTTGTCGGTAGTTGGGGGTATGGGATACATGGTAGTTCAAAGTTGTCAACCAAGGTTATCTTGTTATTTCGACCAAATACGTATATGCCCTTACATTTAATTTTGCAAGATAACTACTTAGCACATATCTCTGGTGTCTGTGTGGAGTAGTAGCCTCGAGTCTCCCATTGTGCACTATGGTGGTTGCATGTCGGTAGCTGTAGGGTTGTGGGAGGTTGAAAGTAGTCAAACGAAGACATATTTCGACCAAAGACATGTGTCCCTATATTTCACTTTGCAGCCATAAATATCCTGTGCAGATTACTAGTATTTATTTGTGATATTAGCCTCGAGTCTCCGATCATGCACTATGTAAGTTGCATGTCGAAATTCTTTTCAAACATGAACGAAGTTGTGAGCATCAGCTGGTAAATAAATAAATAAACAAGGGAAGGGAATGTATAGTAAATAGGCAGTATACCTAGAAAAAATTGTTAAGACATTAGTCAAGTACAGAATATTTGGCAATTGTATTTCTGTACAGTACGTAGTAGTTTACAAATAATCCTAGTATAAAAACAAAGAATAATACAAAATATAAATTCAATGCATACAAAAGAAGACTGAAGAAGAGACAAAAAAAACAAAAGACATTTAATGGTCTTTCAGATAAACCTTTTTTCATGGAGGAGATTCAGTTTGTGCATACCCAAAATATTGTGAGTGGTGTTTGTCTTATCGTATCTCACTGCCATCCTGCTTCCATTTTTGGTAGTTGGTAGATAATGGATTTCCATTATCTTTCCTTCTTGGCCTTCTGATTTTAACTTTTGTTTCAAGTATGACTTTATGACTGTCTCCTTTACAATTAGTCTACTTCACTCTTTACATTAACAGTTTATCTTATTGATGTTGTTTCCAATAAATGGTTTTATGTTATGTGTCTAATAACATAATGTCTTCAAGCCTTAAAACCAACAACAACATTTGACAGTAAATTGTAATAATTAATTTTTTTTGTTCTTCATAGAATAACTTGTCATCATTTTTACCACCCTTCCAATAGTTTCTGGAACAACGTGTACTTGATAAAATTAAAACTATAATTTTCTTTCTTTCCTCATTATTTTTTATTTCACATTTAATATTTGAGAACGGTACTTCTTAAGTTTCATTATGTACTTAATGAATAATATTGACAAACCTTCCAGGTTGAACTGGAATCCCATACAGGGTTTTTGGGAGGTCTCCAAAGAAATCGAAGTACTGGCGAAACAGCACCATATTATGCAACTTCCTTCCTTGAAGTCATCTTCCATGTTGCAACACGCATGCCATCTTCCAGCCAGGAGTCTTTATTGCAGAAGGTTTGTCAATGTATTATATTATTAAGATTTCCTCTTAATGTATTTTTAAAGAACACAATAATAGATATTAGTTAATAAATGTAGTTTTAGAGTAGTTATAAATATGAAATTAGTCATCATCCAGAAACAGTTTTTATGATGATTGCAGCTGCTTCATTTCGACTGTGTTGGATAGATATGTTTGTAGAGTGGTCGGATATATTGTGTTTCTATCATTGTTTATGATAGAGTAGAGAAGTCATTATCATTTGAACATTTCCACTTTTGTGGGTTGCCAGGCCCTTCCATTCTGACACACTGTTTATTTTGAAAGCAACGTTGCATATACTACTGGCTTGCTGGGCCTGTCATATTTTTGATGGGGGAGTAATGATGTGTTACAGCATTTCTGTGAAACATGTATCTTGTTTTTATGAGATAAATGTGTTTGTGTTTGTAAAATATGTAGTTTGTGAAGTAGAAAATGGGGACCATCCCAGCATTTGCTAGTTTATTGCAGAACACCACCTAAAAACCTCAATGAGAATAGCAGGCCCCAGGATTTTAGCTTAGGACTTCCATGCCTCCACAATCCATTGTAGTAGTGCTTCCATAAAATAAAAAGAAAAGAAAGAAAAAATCAGGTCTAATTTTTTTTTGTATCTTTCAGTATAATAATTACATAATTACAGAGTTCTTCCTGTAATTATGTCTGATCATGATGTAAGCACTGTAATGCAGATAAAAAAAGGAGGAGGAGTACAGTCTAAAGTATGCCAATGCGTGAAATTTTACATTTGAGATTGAATCTATTGGTAGTGCACCAATGACATGTGTGATGTGCCTGGAAAGTGATGGACTTGGAACTGTGTGGTTTTGTTCCAGAATTTAAGTCACAATTGAATGAAATATGAATTTCATATAAACCAAATGATTTGTTTTCTTTCATTAAATTTGAAATCTCAAGGTGTTTTATTTACATTTTGATCTCAATCATTGCACCACAAACCAGTTTTGATTGTTTGATAGATTTTGCATCATTCACTCTAATACCTGTGTAGACTTTTTGTGTGCCATTGTACATTCATCCCAAATGATCAGTTTGCAACGCTGCAGAATTTTGGCTCAAAATGTTTCTTGTTGGAGTTTCATCGATTTAAGCACGCAAGGACAACTTGAATGCTGAATGAGCCGTTTGACGTCCTTCCAACAACATAGCTGCAATTCCTGATAAGGGATGTGCAAGTGAAATTTAATGCTGCGAACAAATCGTTGCTAAAATCAGCGAGGTCAAAAAAAAAATTCCACTTCCATTGGGAGTGTCCAAGAAGAAAATCGCTTTAGTTCTATCATTCACAACTTTCTTCAGAGTTTTGTATGTGTATTTTTGTTGCCGATTCCACAACAGAATGATTCTTCAAACTGATTCTCACAATCGTATTGTTTTTCATGTTTCAACACTTCATCAAATGCTTCGTGCATTGGACAATTGGGCTCTATCATGCCTAATTGAGAAAATACCTTGTTTGATATAATCAAGCCCATGTCGTCAATGAATATCAGTGGAATAAAAATAAAATTACTACATTTGTTGGAAAGATCCTGAAAAAATAAAATAAAAATTAAATATTTAATTTAGGCTGGAATGCATTTTTTTAGATTTTTCTCCAGATCTGCCTTTTTTTCTGCTTGATAGATAACATACAGTCAAGTTATCCTCGGAGCATAAGCAACAAAACAAAAAAGAATTATGCAAATCCATCATTCAAATCGTGGGTTATGGTCTTGAGTTCATCCAAAAATCTCATAGAAGAAAAACACAGTTTTTCCAAAATTCTCCCAGTAACTTTTCCAAGGTGTCTTTCCATAAAAACCTTATTCAGAATATTACAAACATGTAAAAAAAAAAAAAAAAAAAAAAAAAAAAAAAAAAAAAAAAAAAAACGGCCAAATCAGTTTATAGAAAAAAAGAAGAATTTTCAGTTTTTCACAAATTTTCCAATTTTCTGGGAATCTTTTCCTATTCTTCTTTCTCTTAAGACCTTATTCAGACTGTTACGAACATTAAAAAAAATATATATATAGCCAAATCAGTACATAGACAAAATCATTTTAAGTTTTTCTGGAATTTTCCAGTGAACTTTTACCATTTTTTATTTCTCTAAAAATCTTATTCAGACTATTATGAAAATTATTGAACAAAACAGATTAGCAAAATTGCTATATAAAAAAATTCAATTTTAGTTTTTTCGTGAATTTTCTGGGAAAATTTTCGAATTTTTGTGTCTCTAAAAACCTTATTCAGACTGTTATGATCATTTACAAAAAAAAAATTAGCTAATCGGTCTATAGGACATGCACTTTCAATTTTCCAGGCAACTTTTCCAATTTTTCTGTTTCTAAAAACCATAATGGGACTGCTATGAATGTTTAAAAAAAATAATTAGCGAAATCAGTCCAGCCCTTCTCAAATGATGTGGTTACCAACGAACAGTATTTAATTTTTATTTATATTGATTCCGGTGTCTTGTCCACAGTATTGCCTAGTCTGATTTTCAGCACTCTTATTTGTCAGTGATCCCTTATTTGATCATTAATTGGCCACTTGGGTTCTACGAAATGAAAGAAAGATCTTTCTCATTTAGGCCATTCAATTTTAAATGAAATTCCTTTTGTCACGGAGTTTGTAATGGAGTACTTGATTAATTTTTGGAAGTTTGAAGATCTCTCGGGCATGCAGCCGGGTCATTTGGTCGTAAATGTACGATTTTTCGATGGCTGACCGTACCATCATCTTCAGGTAGCGTCCAGTGGTCGGCGTGAGGAACGCAGTCCAGGACACGACTGCTGGACTGCTCCGCGCGCATTGATATTTATACCCTCCGACCCCGCCCTCTCAGAACTTCGGTGTCCTAATATTTAATATTATGCCGTGTCTCAAGACAGTGTTCAGCAACTGCAGATTTTGACGGCTGCTGTAGTTCGGTGTGGCGTTTATGTTCTCTACACCGTTCTTCGATCGTGCGAATAATCTGCCCGACGTATGCTTTTCCACACTCGCACGGTATGTGGTATACGCCAGGTTTCCTGAGACCCAAATCATCTTTAACCGAGCCAAGTAGGGCTTTAATCTTGGCCGGCAGGCGGTACACGCACTTGATGTTTTGTTGGCGTAGAATTCTGCCAATTTTGCTTGATACATTACATATGAGGACACCGAAGTTCTGAGAAACACATATCACTTCTGGGACTGTGTGTACAAGGAAGCCATCAAGATCCGGCTACAGAGCAACCTCATAAACAAAGACAACGGGTTCCAACTAAGCCAGGCTTGGAACCCAGCACTGAAGCGGCTCTGCAAACACCAGAGCCGAGGCACTGTGCGCGACGGAGGTGGCGTAGAGACTGATGGACACTGCTCGACGCACTGTAACGCACCGCCCCCACCACCGCCATCGGAGCGACCCGGCGGGAGTGGGAGGGCGGGGTCGGGGGGTATAAATATCAATGCGCGCGGAGCAGTCTAGCAGTCGCGTCCTGGACTGCGTTCCTCGCGCCGACCACTGGACGCTACCTGAAGATGATGGCACGGTACGCCATCGAAAATTCGTACATTTACGACCAAATGACCTGGCTGCACGCCCGACAGATCTTCAAACATCAGATCCGCCGGGAAAACTTATGATTACACATCAATTTTTGGAAAGTAGTCAGTATTGTAGCTCTGTGTCCACTATAACAAAAAAAATCTTGATAAAACAAAAAGAAAAATGCAAAATTTTGCATTTTGATTTGGATATTGGTGCCAAAATGCTTGCAGGTATCAGTTCATCTTATGTGACATTATGTCTCAAGTTGTACCGGTATAAACAAATTGGCAGTTTGCTTATTTTGTTGAAAAAGTTAGTTCTATAGTTTACAAGTGGTGAATAGTGCCTCAGCATTTGAACCTATCATTTTAAAAAACTAAAAAAAATATTTATTTATGTTCTACACATGGAAGATATTCAGAAAAAATGGCTGCAGCTTGCATGACATGACCCAGCTTATTTGTCTACAAGTCTTAAGTATATTTTTGTGTAGACCATTTTAACACATATTTTACTGAATATTTTATTTTATTTATCAGACTATATACCTTGATGTTTTGTTTGGTAATATACTTCTGTTTTTGTTGATAAATAAATTGTACATTGGAAATTAAAATGCTTTACTTTTTTAAATGCATACAAAATTTTTATTGGTAAAGTTGGCAAATGATATGGAATATGACGTGTAGTATCATATAATAAGTCAATGTCAGCTAGATAGGAGAGGGAGGGGGGGGGGGGGTTGGGAACTGAACATTTAGCAGCATAGAGTGACTATACTTGCTCAAAAAACTGAACTCTCTTGAATCTCAAATTTAATGCTGATAAGTACTCTCTGAATTTTTCACTTTCCCTGTATTTTATTATGACACCTTGATTCTATTCAGCAAGATACAAATTAAATCATTTGCAAGCCATGCTCCTGATACAGTATTAACACAGCTTTCATAATCAATCATATCAGAAGTGACCTTGAAATCCAGTAAAAATGCACCCATTACTTTCTCTTTCTTAATAGTTTTATAAATGTACTGTTTATATATGTGTTGATAGATATCCGAGTTGATTTTCCTATTCTAAACCCATGCTGAGAATTTGATGATAAATTATTTCCGTTTAGTAACTTCATGCACGTAATTATCGATTGTTGTTTCCCCCCCCCCTTTTTTTTTCCATTCCCTCACTAAAGTGTTTGAAACACTGCAAGACATTTATTTTATATTTTTGTACTCACGTTCATTGAATGCCAAAAAATATTTCATTCTGATTTTTTTTTTCTTTTTTTTTCTTTTTAATATGAACAAAATCCATTTCTACTGATTAAAGAACATGTTATGCCATTAAAGGGCTGCATACATTTACGTATAAACGTGACGTTCAATACTGAGTTGCAACATTGCTCACTGTCTCGCAACATTTTACACATCTATGTGTTGCAGGACATTTTGCGTGTTGCTGCATCCAGAGTGAAAACACTTGTCGCGTGTTAGTTTTATCTTTCTTTTTTTCCCCTCTTTTTAATATGAACAAAATCCATTTCTAGTGATTAAAGAATATGTTATGCCATTAACGTATAAACGTGACGTGCAATACTGAGTCAGGGCGATGTTGCAACATTGCTCACTGTCTCGCAACATTTTACACAACATCTACGTGTTGCAGGACATTTTGTGTGTTGCTGCATCCAGAGTGAAAACACTTGTTGCGTGTTAGTCAGTCAGTGTATTCGTAGGAGCAACAAGTTGCTCAATGTGCCAGTGCTGTAGGAAAATTAAGTGGAGCTTCAATCGAGCTGTACCAGAGTTAATGGGTTGTTGTGGGATGATTACAACAACAAAATTAAGAAAAATATGTATGGAAGAATATTGCCAAGATGCTGAAATTGCCAATTAAAGAAATAGAGGTCAAAGTGCCTACTGACTGCTCAAAATTTATTCATGAAAAGAAGAAGTTAACATGGTCAAAAACCATTGGGTAACAGATGAGATGATGTTAAGTCCAGTGCATAGTTTACGTGTGAACCATAGAAATTTTTCCTGGAGGGTGGAACAAATACAGATGGCATGAACACATCGAAGGAACAAGTAGTTCGTGTATAATTACACTGTATCACAAACTTTTTTTCGAATATGTAAGTTTTTTATATGTATCTCGTACTCCTGAATTTGAAAATGATACTCAAAATATTGTATCACCCATAGTTTTTGCACAAATCACATACATTTGCAATTAATGGTAACACAATATAATGACATTATACTATACAAAAAAAAAAAAAAAAAAAAACATACGAACTGAGTAGCTTGAGACCCTAGCGGCACACAGTGAACTGTCACCTTACAAATGGCACTGCGTGACTGTGTTTGTATTTTTGGATGGAAGTACGTGTTAGTGTATAATGTCTACCCGATGCTGTGTAACTCTCGTAACAGTTTTTGTTACATTTGTGGTGAACTTGTGATGAGAAAAGACAGAAGAAACGTTACTGCTTTCATGAAAAAGGAATACTATACCTATTTTGGAGTGAAACTAGGTGACATCAATAAATCATGGGCTCCACAAATCGCGTGTTGTGTGTGTGTAGAAGATTTATGATGGTGGGTGGCAGAAGAAGTCATTATGATTTGACTTCTCTGTGGTCTGATGGGAGCAACAAAATCATACTGACGACTGCTACTTCTGCCCTTGTAAGGTAAATGGTTTCAACAAGAAGAGCAAGAAAATTATTGAGTACTCAAACAACATTCACTCAGTGATTCATCCTGTTCCTCATGGCCCGGGTACACCTATACCACAGCCTTCGTAGACATTAGATATGGACGACCGTGATGACATAGATATTATGCAAAAGACAGATGATACAGAGTTTGAAGTAGGCGTAGATGAGTGCCCTCTACTGTTCACTCAGCCAGATCTAAGTGATTTAGTCCACAATCTGGGACTGACAAAGAATAAACTGGAGCTCCTAAGGTCAAGACTGCATGAAAGACATTTGTTAGCACCCAGTACATCCCTTTCATCTTACAGAAAAAGGGACGTGATACTCCCACAATATTTTTCTCAAAGTGACGTGTTAGTGAGCTGCATTGATGAACAAGGTTTGATGGGTCAGTTCAAAATAGCAAATGCACCCGTTGACTGTAAACTGTTCATTGGATCATCTAAAAGAAGCCTGAAGGCAGTTCTGTTGCACAGTGGTAACATTTATACCTCAATACCTGTTGGCCATTCTGTGCACCTGAAGGAAGCATATGACAACATGAAGGTTCTTTTCACTATCATTCATTATGAGGATCACAATTGAATGGTGTGTGGTGATTTGAAAGTGTTGTCCCTCTAGGGGGAAGAGACAGAATACTCTTGCCACTTCTGCACCTCAAACTGAGTATAATGAAGCAGTTTGTCAAGGCATTACCTGAGTTTGTCAACTGTTTCAAATATGTGTGTAACAAGTTCCCCAACCTGTCAGATGCTAAGTTGAAAGAGGGCGTGTTCACTGGTCCCAAAATTAAGAATGCTAGATGAAGATTTCTTTTATTCAATTAATACCATGGATCCAGAAGTGTGGACAGCGTTTAAGTGTGTGGTTGAAAACTTCCTGGGAAACAATCTTAGCCCAGAGTATATTGAGAACATGCTGACAAAATTAATGCTTGGTTGCTGAATGAGTTTGAAGTTACATTTTTTTTTACATTTGCACCTTGACAAACCTAGATGCTGTAAGTGAAAGATTCCATCAGGATATCAAGGACATGGAAACCAGGGAACTTGGGATGTTCAGATGATTGGCAACTACTGCTGGATGAGCACCTGGAAATGCCCCATAAAAGGAAAAATGGGCCATGCCATGACAACTAAGGAAGCATGAAATGAATGAGGTTAATGCATTTTTGTACCACATTTTCTCTATGCATCTATTCACTGTGTACATATTTCGTGTTGTTGTTTTTAACCTGTATTCTACTTTAGCATGATTTGTGTGCCATATACATGTACTACTTCAATATGTGGTATCAGTATTGGCAAAACTGTGGATGGTACAATGTTTGTAGCATCATTTTCAAATTTAGGAAGAAAAAAAAGTTTGCACTGTTGCATAGTGTTATTTATTTGTCTAAATTGTATTTATTCAATGCTAAAACAGTTGTTATATGCTAGGATGGATTGTTATCTATAATGTGATTATATCTTCAAATTATTCTGCCAGAAAGCACTTAATTGTTCACTTGCAAAATAGCAGATTGAGAGTAGCGTCTTCCTTCTCTTTCTTTTACATTTCAATAAACTTTTTGAAATAAGTGTGTATGCAAAGCTAATCAACACAACCTCCTCGGGCAACATTTCTGTATGAACTGACTAGTGTGTCATGCAAAATGTTCCGTGACATTGTCGCCAAGAATTGTTGAGCAAAATGCCACATGATATGTTGTGCAACATTCATTACATTTGTCCTTAGTGCCTAGAGTATCGAAGAATTAACAAAAATTGTAGACCCGTTAACTAAAATCACAATTTACAGATTTGTATTAAGTAAAATGCTTTACTAACATGCTTCTAAAATACCTTATATTTTAACATCCTATCATAATAAGATAATATAACTAACAGAATACATACATACAGGTATACTTCCATGGAAGTTCCAGAATACTGCTGGACATCATAAATTGCTGTTGGAAGCAAAAAAAAAAAATCAGCTGGTAGACTGCATCATGTGCAGATTCACAATTAATCTAATGTATTATTGTCATTCCTTATTATTGTCATTTTTTCTTGTGTTTCTTGCTTTGACTAGCACCAACTCAGATTTGTTTTCTTCTAACCAAGGTATAAACTCATTTTAAAACTTTTAGTATAAGTGTTTCTTTTAAGGCGTATTTGATTTAAAATTATTAAATTTTTAGTGGCGTTATTGTTTGTTATGTATTTTACAGCATTGTTTAGTTAAAGCTTGTGTGAAAGGGATAATCATTTGAAAAGATTCAGTGAATTAAAATACAACCAATATTTCAAAAGAGTGTAATGACCCTCATGCTCATAGATTTTCAGAATTGAGTACTTACAAAATTTTTTATCTGTTTCAGAAAAAAATCATGCTCACCATACTCAATAAATTATCAGATTGCCCTCATGATGAGAAAGCTCTCACAGAAGTAACAAAATTTCACTATCAATCCAACAACTAGTTTTTTTGTTTGCTGTTTCACATTCCACATCCAACTGAAGATGTTAGACGGGTGGGCATGTATCGCAGCAATGATGCTGACGAGGGTGAGGTGTGAGAGGATATTTTGATCTGTTCTTATCAAAATACAGTCAAATTGGGAACTAATTGCAAGTTGACTAAATAGTTGTGTGAAACCACTAGAGCATAGATATCAGAATTTTGAGATTTCGCAATCCCAGAATTGAGGACTGATTTTCCAGTGTTTCTATTTCAGAATTGAAAGGCCTGAAAAATCTCAGTGAAATGGAACCATTTTGAAACTATACCCTACCCAATATATATGTATATATTGAGAACCTCCTCCTTTTTTAAGTTGGTTAATTCTATAGTCTTTCTTCTAGATACAGTTTTATTATAGATGCAAATATCCACCAAATTTGGTTTTGAAGAAGCACAGTAAACATTTGGATTGATTGGTAACATTTCTGTTTAAATGTTTATTCATTCTTTTTAGGCAGGAAAATCGCATGCTGAAACCCAAGTGAAAAATAAATCATGATTTCTTATTTTCCTTGTTCTCATTTTTTTTTTTTTTTTTAAATCTTTAACATTTTTTATTTGTTTTGTCAGAATTTAGTGCTATTTCTGAATGAAATGGTATACTTTCACTTTATGTTTCACTTTTTAAACAACTTATTCCACAGATAAAAAACATTTCTTTAGAATAGAATTTTAGTCTGCTGCAACATACAGATAAATTACATGATTCACTTTGTGAATCCCCAATAATTTTTTAATTTTTGGGATTATGGGGAAGCTTTTCCATTCTTACAAAATCCATTTCTCAGTTAATGTTCTGGCCTCACATTCATGAGGACGCCAGTTCGAATCTCCGTCTGGGCATTCAGATTAGAGTTTTCCATGGTTTCCCCAAATCCCTCCAGGCGAATACCAGAATGCTTCCTTCAAAGACTTATGGCCAAGTTCCTTCTCATTCCTTGTCCCCAGTCGCATCCTACCTCTAATGACCTTGACGTCAACAAGAAGTCTCAGTGTAATGATAATACATTATATTTTAAATAATAAAGGAAAGGGAAATTAATCCACCATATACCAAAGTGGATGGCTGCAATGAGAGAGAACACTTATGCTGATAAACAAATACACAATACAAAATATTTCGGCATCTGCTTTCTTCGGTGGTAGAAAAACGGGCCATTAGGCTCTCTATGTGTGTACACAACGAACGTCACCCATTGACTAACTGGGTTGTGGGGGGAAAGTTGGAGGAATGGCTAAGGATTAGGCTATCGATATATCAGCAATGTCTGAGATAATGTATTGCAGATGGTAAAATAAACAAATGTAGCAAGGGTACAGTACTGATGCGAAAAGCTATAACGCTGGTTAAGGCCAGGTGGGTGTCTGGTATCCAGGATATTCTGGTACAACTAGTTCCCATCTCCAGAGTTCTGCTGCAGTGGTGCTGTCAGGGAAAACTTTGACTTCTCTCACAGTAAAGCAGTCATTGAGACTGTTGGCATGTTCTGGTATCTGAAGGTACAAGTTCCGGGTGTGGACAAGATCTCTGGGGTAACAACGGGAAATAAGGGCTTGGGATAGGTTCTGTGAGTATTGACGGAGGGAATGAGCATCAGAACAAATGCGACTTCTAAGATGGCAAGACTGTATGGGAGGGAACGTTTAGTATGGAATGGATGGCAGCTATCAAAGTGTAGATATTGCTGTAAATTAGTAGGTTTTATGTGGACTGAAATATGAAGAGCACCATGCCTGAGCGTGATTTCAACATCGAGGAATGTGATGTGTGAGCAGGAGTAGGTCCAAATGAAATTGATGGAATTGTTGCTATTGTTTAGGGAATGGAGGAATTCAAGTAGGTGGTTTTTGCTGTGGGTCCATATCATAAATATGTCATCTATGTACCTGAACCACACAACGGGTTTAAAGGGAGCGTTGTTCAGGAAACATTCCTTCAGGCGATAAGTTGGCATAGGATGGGGCCATGGGGGTGCCCATGGTGGTACCGCGGATTTGGTGATATACTTTAGAATTAAAGGTAAAGAAATTTTTGGAGAAAACTATATGGGCCAAGGTTGAAAGGAAGTATGTACTAGGCTGGCTATGTGGCAGTAGTAGGTCTAGGTTGCGTTCTAGGACACTGAGGCCCTGACTATGGGGAATGTTGGTATAGAAGGAAGTTACATCAATGTAGACCAAGAAGGAGTCTAGAGGTAGAGGTTTGTGGATTGTGGATAGGCTTTCAAGGAAATGTGGAGTGTCTTTCACGTAGGAGGGAAGATTTTGTACAAAGGGTTGGAGATGTTGACATTATAGTTCTGAATGTTTTCTCACTCGAACTGTTACTTACCATCATTTTGATATACTTTTGGTTTGCTCAGTAAACATAAAAACCATCAACCCTTCTCCTACCTAAGTTGTCCTGCAGCAGAAAGAAAGAACATGAAACACACATCTTAGATTATATTTGGAAACCCCTTATGCTTGTAAGAGGGTGATTATAGGGATGAAAAGTATGTGTGTTTCAATTTTTTTATTTCATTAGAGCTCTCCTGATCTAAACATTGCCAAGTAATTAATTATATAAAATTTGATAACAAACTCAACTTGGCAGTATACATTGGAGAGGTAGTGGGAAAATGATTCAGAACCCTTCACTTGTTGGAGGGAGTGATGAGGGGACAAAACATTGGTCAGACTATTGCTTGAATATGATGGTGTAGTATAGGACCCACATTTTGCATATCAAAAGCAGGAGTTGGAGGAAGTACAAAGAGGGTCTGCTAGAATTGTCTCTGAAAATTGCTGCAGAACACAATCAGTAACTGATATGATAAAGGAGCAGAAATTGGATTCGTTGGAAGACAGAAGGAGGGTGAAGAGAGTCATGGGAGTGTACAAAATGTATGTGATGCATGGAAAGATATTGGTGAATAAATTAGGAGTAGTGCATGAAAGGGAAAATTTGACTTTGATCATAAGCTGGCACTCGATTTCAGATACAAGAGTGGGGTAAGAATTTCTTGTGTAGGTAAAGGTGTGTGTCTGGGATTGTAATAAGTTACCAGGTTAAATGATGAATAAGTTACCAAAAATGCTGAAAGAATTTAAAGTTGAATTTGTAGTTGGCAAAAGTGAGTGAGTACAGGAACTGGGAAGAATGAGTTTGGGGGGAAATTGCCACCAAGGCATGCATTCAATCGCAATTTAATCAAATTAAATTATATTTTCTATGTTTGTGTTTGCTTTCATATTGCCTTAAAGCATGTTGATTTTTGGCATCTTTATCATGGTTTACTAATAGTGGGAAAATAGCAGAATGGAAAAAGAGTATAGTTAAAATTTTGCTCTAAAAAAAAAAATACATTATTCAAAACAAATTATTCTGAATCTAGTGAGATTTAAATGATAAAAAGTACATCTAAGTAGTGTGTCACTTTCTTTTTCTATATTTATATGATTTTTACAGACTCGCCATCTTGGTAATGATGAAGTTCATATAGTATGGTCTGAACATAGTAGGGATTACAGGCGTGGAATAATACCTACTGAATTTTGTGATGTCCTGATTGTCATCTATCCTTTACGGAATGGACTGTTTCGTGTGCAGGTTAAGAGGAAACCTGATGTAAGTATATAACGTGTCATTTAATCCCATATTAAAATTTCATTATGTAATCTTTCAGAGTCACTGCTGCGATTTGCTCAAAGAAAATAAATAATTCCTTGTATTTTAAGAAAGTAAATAGTTTGGCTTGGAAAATTTTCTTACAGATTTAAATTTCAAAGAAAATGTCACCTGTTTTCATTGTATAATTGCATCCCCTTTCTTGATACCAGCAATTAAATTGTGGTTTCTGCAGA
Source organism: Vandiemenella viatica (assembly GCA_031002005.1). Classification (NCBI taxonomy): domain Eukaryota; kingdom Metazoa; phylum Arthropoda; class Insecta; order Orthoptera; family Morabidae; genus Vandiemenella; species Vandiemenella viatica. The sequence continues at coordinate 100,639,685 of JARYHS010013630.1, read as the reverse complement.
GGATGTAGATCCACGACCCTGCTCATGGCAAGCCGCATGTGGATCCATGTCTTCTGCAGTCAAAATGTTGAGCAGTATGTGTGAATTTTTAATATTAATTGCAATACCAACCCATGTGCAATTCACAAATGTGACAATATTTTGTACCGAGTGATTTAAAATTACGCAAATAAATATTTTTTGATCTAACATTCCTTTTATTTTATCTTATTCAGCATCCTATGCCACTGACATCTTTAGTTAATATAAACATTAGGGTAACTGGTTTAAGAAGGATCTAACTCTCTAGTCTATGATTGCTTGAAGTTGTCTGCCTAGTTACACATAACTAACTCTCTTTATGCTGGCAGCTAAATCAAAAACAATCTTCTACTATTCCACTGCCATCACAATCATTCAAGCCTTATGTTGCTGCAGTCTGAAACAGTCTTGTGCCCCACATCTCACTGTAATTTCGTATTGTAACTGCTCTTGTGACTTATGGTCATTTCTTTTTATCATCTGTCCATAAAGTTTTGGAACAAACTGACTATAAATCTATTTGTGAACTTTTTATACACTGTGTCTATTGCAGACACTTGTCATTTTATCTACAAAATCCACATTTCTTTCTGAACATTCAAGCTCTGTCGTCTTCATCGGGTGTAGATACATCTGCACTGGTCGGCTGACCGTCAGATACTGAGACAGCCCAGGTACTGCACCTCCTGTCTCAGTATCCAACGGTCAGCCGACCTATGCAGATGTCTGCACACCCGATGAAGTTGATGGAGCTAGACATCGAAATATCATGTTTTCAAAACACTATCTGACAGTACACTTGTGAAGACTTAATTTCAAGCATACACCAGGAAAGTCTCCATCCTTACTATAGATTTATTGCCCTTTTGTAATATTAACGGTTTCACTGTCAAAAACAAAATCTTTTTCAGGTACCATATTTTGGTCCTCTGTTTGATGAGGTTATAGTTGATGGGAAAGTGCTGCCTGGCCTTGTTAGGGCTTCAGCCATTAGTGCCAGTAGAGCAAAGAGGAGCATGCTTCCATTTTACAAGAACTAGTAAGTGTTCTCTATTAATACAATGATTGTTTAAAAACTTTACTATTGTCTGGCAAAAAGTTATTTATTTATCAAGACAAATAAAACCCTTCAGAGTATGTACACTGCTTAGAACTTTTCATACTATTCTCAGTAATTCAGAACAAATGAGTAACTACCACATAACTGCTGTTGATTTGTAGCTAAATGGGGAGATACAATTTAATGCATTCACAAAAAACTTCCACAATGACGTTTTGCCATTGAAAAACCACCATACTACATTGTCTCCACTGGAAAAAAAAACAAAAGTCATACTTCATAGTAAGGAGAATCACACAAAATTATGTCACTTAGTCACGACCTGATGCTGCCGGGGGTTTAGTGCAAACAGCTAATGTATAAGCTGTGACCATTAATGTAGCCTAATGGTTCACTGTCTTTTGGTCGCCAATCCCCTGTAAAACCCCAGGAGATGAAGGTAGGTTCTTAAATAACTTTCAATGTAGACTTTCACTGAATGTTAAATTGTATATTCTTCAAAACAATGTACATCATCTTTACCAAAATTTTAAGGCATTAAAATTCTTCTCCAAAATTATTTATTGCAGATTTAAACCACAAGTCAAGCAGCAAGAAACTCCCGATGACCACCAAACTAAACAAATTTTCTTTCATCGCAAGCTAAGCATCTCCTCTTCTATATGTTTGAACTGAAAGGACAATTGCTGACCAGCTACTTTACATCTGCCTAAGTTTTTCCTCCTAACAACAAATGGTGTGCAAAGTTATTCAGTGCAGCCACAACCTCATTCTACCAAAGCTATTGAACGACTGTCCCCACCATGGCTGCCCCATCTCTTGTATAAGTGACAGGATAGGTTGTGCAAGATATCTGGGTATTGTGCAATGTTAAACCTTATTTTTTTCCTCTCCAATCTTCTTGGAAATTTTATGGATGGTAGCTCTTAGTCTGAATATTAAACTAATTTCTTACAAATTTTTCCCTAACTACCATTGTTTGTCTATAAAAAATTCCTTAAGTTCCAATACCTAAAATTTCCTCTCATTTGAAAAGTCTTTTAGCTCAAGTGTTAATTCCTTACTTTAAACTCATCCACAAATCCTCCTCCTAATTTTTTATATATAATAGAGCTTGCTTACACTTATATTTCATAATGAAAACTCCTATTCCATTGTTACTGAAATCTTAGATATTCTTTATCTCCAAAAGTACTGGTGATACAGAGCTGAAATACATGCCAAATGTTACAGAATTTAATTTTCTATATGATAGTGATGTTTTCTATCTGCTATCTATGCTCCTTAATATAGTTTTCTTTATTTCTTTCAAAATCTGAAATCCAGCTTCATGATGTCATCCCAACATTTACTCGTTTAAATTTAAAATTTTAATTTCTTTTTACTGGCCAAAATACTGTCTAAATCCTTACAAAAATCAGTCAGTAGTATAGAAAAAACTCTACTTTGTTTTAAACATGCCCTCAAGTCTGTAGCTAACTGAATTCTGCAGTGTTCAAATCTTACACTTCTTACTAAATCATCATTTCCTTCCAAAACGCTTACTTATGCTTTACCTACTGATTCCAAATTTTGATATAATATAGTTCAAATTTTTCCACATCTTTTTAAGTTACAGGAAAGCTTCATAACTCAAGACTTGGGGATGTGGAATTAAAAACTTATTTTGGCAGTTTTTATGACCGCACGTTATTTTTTACCTGCAATCTCATATATCTCTTAAGTACTATTTTATTAACCCGGTGTTATACCTCATTTGCGAGGCAGTCTCCCACATCACCCACCTCCCATAATGTTCTCCTGTTGACAAATAGCTGGTCCTGAAAATTTCTTTATCAGTTGTTTTTTGTCGTTTCTGTGTGTTCGCACCCCACATCCATCATCTAAAGGTAAGTGGTGGCTCATTTCCCTATCCTGTCACAAGCCAGGATTATGGGGGAGTGATAGAGGAGTAACACCTCTTTAAAAAAAACCTTGGCCCAGCTGGCAACACCTTGTGAGGGCCCCTTACCAGGGTTACAGAGAAGACCTCAACGAATCACTTGGTAGAGAAGAAGGACTTTGGTATGGCAAGGGATGCCGAAGAGGCAGCCCAGCACTCAGGGCACATTCATCGTAGCGTCTGTCTCAAGATGAGCGGCTACACCCAGCATCTGATCCAAAAAGGGGCGGCTGTTCAAGAAATCGCCAATCCGTTCTGAAGCAAGCGTGGCGATTATGCTTCATTCCTTTAAGCTACTATGATGAGTGGCTTTATTGGAAAACAATTCAGAGGTAAAACAGTCCCCCATTCGATTCTCTGGGAGAGGGCTACTTAAATGTCAGCAGTCAAAGTTCCAGAAGAGCAAACTTAGCTCATCTGGCTTAAAGAAGCTGTATCCTGAAACGAGGATTGACAAAGGTGTATATATATATGTTGGTAGGAAACAAAGGCACTGAAAGCGGATATATTAAACATTTGGATAAGAGATAAACTATCACTTACCATAGGATTCCTGCGGCATTGAGACATGAGAAAACACGTACACACATAGAGCAAAATTTTCAAACCTATTGCCCTTCTCAGTAGTAATGTGAGATGGCTGTATGTTGGAGGCTGGCAGCCAACTGAATTAACCAATAAGGCCAGTAGCTCATGGTGGAGGGAAAAACAACATGGCGGAAGTGAGGGTGAGGGTAGAAAGGCATCCTTTACCCTTTTCTCCGACAGTCTGACATCAGATTTTAAAATACCATAATTATCCTTTAGAATTGGTCTTTAAACAAATATCCTAAAGCTCAAAAACTGTCCAACACACCAAAAAATACAACCTGAAACCAACTATAATCCTATCTTTCTTATAAAACCGAGCATGGTGGGTGAAAGTTAACATTCTGGCCTGGAATTCGGGAGGATACCATTTCGAATCCCTGTCCAGGCATCCAGATTTGGGTTTTTCATAGTTTCCCCAAATCACTCCAGGTGAATGCTGGGATGCTTCCTTTAAGAAAAGGCCATGGCCGAATTCCTTCCCCTCCCTTGTCCCCAGTCCCATCCCGCCTCTAATGAGCTTGATGTCGGTGAGTCATAAAGCCATAAGTAAAAAAAAATAAAAGAGGTATCCTGTTCTTTCCTGACATAGGATTGACAAACCAGATTCTTCTTCATGGCTATGACTTTCTCAGATCTTCTCCTGAATTGTGTCACAGTTTTCCCACTATACTTCCGACAACACCTGGTGTCACCTTCAGCAGGTCACCTAAATATATTATACTGGTAAACGAATACCATCCCATAATTCTACTGTCACAGGCCATGCCAACTGGTCCATGTCGAATCTCACATACCAGCCCATCAGCTTCCATTGCCAAAATTCTTACATTGGCCTCACAACAAATTAGTTCTCCATCAGAATGAATGGTCCCAGACAAACAGTTTACTCACAAAATCTAGACACCCTGTTGCTGCCCTTGCCTACTCTCGCAACTCTCATTACCTCAATAACTGTTTCATAGTCAGTGCCAATCTTGAAAACACATGCCCATCCAAACTTTGGAGGAGGAGTTGACCTCAGTCCCGGATAATGTTTAATTCCCTCTCCCTGATATATGCATCACTTCTAAGTATAATTAATTTATATAATACCTGTGTCATTCAAAAATAATTTGGATTTTTTTCCACACAACTTTATTGGTGGTAAATAAAAATACAAATGAAGTTACTTATTTTTCTACATAGTTTCTTTTACCAAAAATAAATTTATCTTCTTCGAATAGGAATGTTTCTGTTCTCTTTGTAGAAAAAAGATTATGGCAGTAACAGTAGCCAATTGTGCACTTACTGATTGACAGCTGCATTGTCTTCAAATCTTTCCATTCCTGATGCCTCCTGCAGTGAACAAAACATATTATAGTCACATGGGGCCAAGTCTTGACTGTAAGGGGGTTGTTAAAGCGATGGCCAGAGCATTGCAGTAAGTTATCATGTGTTAGAACTGCTGTATGCAGTCATCTGTTATGCGATAGGAGGACATCATGAACTGGTTGCTGGCTTGGTTCATTGTGATCAGCAGTCTATGCATCAACCCGCTGCTGGCATCAGGAGGCCGCATTCCCCACCCATTGAGTATGAGGATAGTTAATCAGTGATACACCTATTGAGTCCCTGCCATAATTTCCCCAAAAGAAAGTCAGATCTTTACCTTGATTGATGCCCTCTTTCCAACTTTCCTTTAGTTTATACCAGTTCTCTTGTTTTCGGGGGTATAGTGATTGAACCATGTTTCATTGCAGGTCCAAATGAGCCTCCTATTCCTCAGAGTGATCCAGAAAACACTGATAGATGGCTTTCTGCACATTATTTTGTGCATTGTTGAGAAGACTTGTAACCGATCTTGCCAATACTTTTCTGTATATGAGTATATCTGACATAATGGTATGGACACTTACACCCACCTATGATGCAGCAATGCGACGAACATCTTTTACAAGTTCACGTATGGCATGAATATTGGCTTCATTGATGCTGATTGCCAGATCCCTTTGATTTTCCACTTTGTCATGAACATTTCAAAACCTCTTGGCCCATTTGAACACTTGGGTTTGGCTCAGAGTTGCATCACTGACCTGTGTTTGAAGTCTATTCCAAATCTAACTGAATTTCACATTTTTGTTGCTGAGAAAACAAGTAATAATGTATTGAGCAACAAGACATGGTTCCTTCTCATTCACTCACTGAAAACAGAATTGGGGACATGCGCATGTCTATCCTCTCTCCATTTCTCCACCACACCACATCGCTCAGGTCATTGTCCAAGCCAAACAAACGTAATCTGGTTGTCATGTAATTTTTTACTGTATTTTATATTTTTAAATAATTTTTCGCCTCTTTTACTTGTGCCCTTTTCTATTTTCCTTTAATTTTTTTCCCTATAGTTAACTGATATTGTTTTTTCTCCTCCATCATCTCCACTCCACTTTTAATGGTCAAAATCACCATACGTGAGGTTGTGTTGACCGCAGATGTCTGAGTCAAGTGTTTCTATTTTCATTATTCTTAGAGTACAATCAAGGGACTTTGTTGATTGGCTCTGTAAAGAGCTGATATTAGACATCATTTATGTGTGTATCATCGATCAGGTGATCTGTGAAGACTGCTGATGTCCAGTTCAATACCGGAGTCCAAGTACATATGCAGGGGCACCACGTGGAAGAGTTAGCTTCATCCTTAGTAGTAAGAGGGCATACACAGGTTCACTGGAATACTTTGTTAAAGCACCTAGCAATGCTACAGAGTGATTGGAAAATCTAAATATGCAATTTTAAACTTTTATTTCAGGAGCATTGTTGATTGTTTCTATTCTAACAGTATTGTACTGCCATAAGCTAAATAAATTGTGTTTCTGGCTTGTATAGTGTTTTGATTTTGTGATGACTGTATTTTATCTTTCCTTTCCATATTAATATTGCTTTATGGCATTTCTTCAGACTCAATTGTTGCTGAGACAGAGTTTCTAACTAATTAGTTTTTTAAATAACTATGTACAGTTTCATGGCAGCAATACAAGAGCCTTCTTCCATTGTCAAGTCACCATGGTGGTTTGACAGTGAAAGTAGTGATCGCTTCCGAAACTTCGCCAGGCAATGTGAATTTGATGTGGGTAGAAATTAAAGAAGTTATTTTAGTTAGTTTTTCATATTCTAATTTCATGTGTTTCTCCACAAGTAAGTCATTAAACCAAACTGGTATTTTATTTTCCTGTTACTACTCCCCAATGCAAGGAAATTTTTCTACAGCATTTCTTCTTTTGATTATTTAAAAAAATGAATGCTAGATTGATGAAATGCAGTCATTTCTCACTTGTTGTAGAATTACACTCAAATTTTTAATTTTGTAATCATTATTGTTGCTGTCTTGTCATCCTGTTATTCAGTTCACTTAAATACCATAATATTGAAGTCGTTCACGTATAATGAACTTGGTCATATTGGAGTTGGTCTAGAGAGAGGATTTTAGTCCTTCAATTATTGTAGTGGATCTGCTTGTGATGCTAGAGAATTAATGTGCAAAACCTGTATCATGCCTTGCTTTATTGTTGAAAGTTACTGTGGGATCAAATTATGAATATCAATTTCAAAAGTTGGAGGTACTGAGGAGGAGAGCAGCTAGATCTGCTTGTAGAAGTTACCTAGAACAAAGCCAGCAACCAGCATGATACAGGAACTAGATTGGCATTCACTGGAAGATGAGAAACAAATTAGAGTACCATGTTGAAGATAAAGGTCACCATGACCATAAATTGCCACTTTATATCAGGCATAAGGAAGAAGGAAAATTTTTTATGATTAGGGTAGCTGAAGATGAATACAAAATAATCAAAGAAGATGTTGAACAACCTTAAACAGTGAAAGATATTGAAGAAGAAAAAATCCCAAGTACATGTCAACAGAAATTGACATCGGGGCAAAAGTTCTATTTTAAATAACTAATAATGATAATAAAAAATAGTATTATGTGCCATTCGCTGTACATTCTTTTATGGAATGACAGTGAAACAATCATTATCAGTAGTTGTTCTTGTAACAATCTTTTTGTGTTATTCAAATAGTAGAGCCATTCGATTCTACCCAAACACACTCTAAACTTTACTTTGAAACATTGCAGCAAGCATTAGTAAATACTGCCATTTTAGAAGCTTTCTTAGTTGGAAACATGACCATGTTTATTTTGTGACAATATAACCCAAGTTTACAAATAGTGGCATGTTTAATTAACTTTCTTCTGTAGACTGGTCTCTTCAGTATATGTACAAGTAATGTTATAAAATTTTATTATACTAATTAATCATTTATTTTTGATGGAATAATGTGTTTTATAAAATTAATTATGCTAATCAATTTTATAAAACACATGTTAGTTGTAAACAGTGTAATAAGGGAAGAATGTGAATGGATTACAAGAGGTAAGGATGGAAAATTCGATATTACAGATTGAGGCCATGTGGTGTGTGTCCTTTATTTTTTTTTTATTTTGTGCCCCATCTCTACTCATTTGCTTTTGCATTTCCCTTTTCATACAATTATTTTTGTGCTATTCTGTTGCAAATCCATTTCAGTTCCTTTTTTCATCACTATATCCATTCCTATATGGAAATAGGCTAGACTTGCATCTTGTCATATATACTCTTTTGTATGGTTAAGGTGCCACCACAAATTGTTTATTAGCTGTGGATATCTTATTTGGTGTTTCTGCATTTCTACTATCTTCATCTTTGGCATGTGATAGTTTTATTTACTGTTTTGTTCCATTTTGTATGTATTGAATTTTCTGTTCCATTGTTATTGTCTTCTTTATATATCTGTATGTAGATTGCAAGGGGAAAAAAAGAAACTGGATAGCAGAACAACATACGAAAATGACGTGAAATATTGCAGTTATTCGGCATGTCTTCAGTGATAGAACATAAAAATGTATTTTAGGAGAATAGCCACTGCTTACTCAGACAGACAACTACACTCACAAAGCATTTAAATTTTCAAGTTTATGGCCCTACATCAGCAGTTACGAAAAGGTAGTCACATGATGGAAAAATTCGAAAATTCTTGGGTACCACCCTCAAGAGATAAAATTAAAATGGAAGGAAAGATAATAGAGTGTGGATGATATGGATAAACCCTCGCATTGCAAGATTGGAAACTATCTCATGAAAACACATCATAGGCAGCCAGAAGAAGTCAGGAACAAATTATTTACACTAAAATATATTTTATCTCTTAAAAAAAAAAAGTGAACAGAAACTTATAAAAACTAGATGACCCATGCGAAAATTTCACGAATAAAATACGATGAATAGTGAGGTTGAATGCTTGTAATATAATGAAAAGTAGAAACACACAGATATGCAAAATACTGGCAACATATTACAAAGCAGTTAGAAAAATTCAAAACACACTGTATGTATGACAAACTGTCACCGACTTCAACAGAATCCAACCAACCTGAACAAAATACACACAGCATATCAATATCTCTGTAATATGTGTTGCTGTACAAATAAAATGTTTACTTTGGAATTGTATAGCAAAACAAAAATGTTTCCGTAACAGAAAAAAAATATCCGAAAAGCTACTTATTGTATAAACAACAGTTTATTGACAACTCTGTGATATCTGCTGCTACAATATAGGGACTCGGCTCTGAACTGCCCCATACACACGACCTCTTTAATCCTGATATTCCAAAAAACTTTCTTAATTTATGATTTTACCTAATTGGAGACCTTAATCTTTAAAACGATATGTCATTCATCGATTTTGGTTACGTATCGAAGGCGATGAATGGCTCGTAATAATAATAATAAACAAGTTGTAGAAATAATGTTGATTTGCCCTTTAAAGGCTGAATAACAAAAAAATACTTTTATTAAATATGGTGTTACCTTGGTCTTTAAAATTATACTTCATTTATAGATTTCGGTTAGGCATCAAGCAAGGTAAAGAAAAAAAAAAGTTTTATAAATGATGTATTTTCGCCCCTTAAGGGTTTAATTTGAAGAAAGTTCTTTCTTAAAATATGATGTGACCAAAGCAGATAATTTAATATTTGAAACAATACCTCATTTATCGATTTTGGTTAGGTTTCAAGGGAGATAAATGGCTCATGACACAATACTGCATTATAGATATGTTAATACTGTTGCCCTTTAAGGGTCAAATTTTGAAAAATTCCTTTCTTAAAATGTGGTGTAACAGAACCAAAGACTTCAGTCTATAACATGATACCTTGTTTATCCATTTTGTTTAATATTCAAGGGATATAAATGCTTCGAGAAACAAAAAATGCATTTTAGAAATACTGATATTTTTGCACTTTAAGGGTTAAATTCAGAAAAAAAATCAATTATTAAAATATATTGTGACCACAGTGGAGACATCTCATTTATCTATTTCGGTTATATAGTAATGGAGATAATTTGCTGGTGACACAAAAATGCGTTGGAGAACCATTGATACTTTTTCCCTTTAAGGGTTGAATTCTTTCTTAATATATGATGCCACCAAAGTGGAGACATTATTCTTGATAATCCCACTTCATTTATCTATTTCGATTTGATATCCAGGGAGATGAATGGCTTGAGACACAAAAAAAAAAATGCATTTTAAAAGTATACATACACTTTTTGCCCTTTAAGGGTCGAATTCCAAAAAATTCCTTTTTTAAAATATGATCCTAAGGAAGCGGAGACCTCAATTTCTAAAATAATGCCTCATTTGGTTTGGTTAGATATTAAGGGAGATAAATAGCTTGTGACATAAAAATACATTATGAAAATAATAGTAATTTTGCCATTTAAGGTTCGAATTAGAAAAGATTCCTTTCTTAAAATATAATGTGACCATGGCGGTGACCTTAAGCTTTAAAATGACACCTCATTTATCTATATCGGTTAGATATTAAGGGAGATAATTGGCTCGTGATACAAAAACGCATTGCAGAAATATTGATACTTTTGCCCTTTAAGGGTCGAATTCCAAAAAATTCTTGTCTTGATATAAGATGTCACCAATCAAGAGATCTTAATGTTTAAAATGGGGCTTTATTAAACGATTTCAGATAGGTATCCAGGGATATAAATGACTTGTAACACAAAAAACAGCAGTTTAGAAATTTTGACATTTTTGTCCTTTAAGGGTCTAATTCTGAAAATTTCCTTTCTTAAATTATGATATGACCAAAGTGAAGATCATAAGCTTCAAAATGACACCTCATTTATTGATTTCGGTGAATGGAGATAATGGCTTGTGACCATAAAACGCCTTACAGAAATAATATATATGATTAGTAGTGGGTATAGAGATAGAAGTGGTATTAACTTAAGCAGATTCCTGTTAACTGCCTTGTTTGGTAGGTCAGTTCCCAGATGCTGCTGCTGTTTTGGAGGATTCTGCTAGTGGAGATAGTGAAGCAAGAACTAAAATGATTGGTGATGTGTGAGGTGGCAAGAGCAGCTACAGAGTGGTAATGATTCTGGGTGAATATCGTCTCCTTGTGGCCATTTATTCTGATCTGATGGTCATGTAGGAGTTCAGACAGTGGTTTCAGGTTAGCTGATATATTGTTTGGGTGGTTTGACAGGTGGCATGCATTATGATGTGAAAGCTTGCCCTAGTGACGGAACTAGTGATAATGGTGAAGGCATGGTGTATGTTGCACATCTTGCAGCAGGGTCTATTGCATGGGAAAGAGCCTTCAGGCTGTCTGATGGGACAGGGAAGATGATGTTTGAAGACTAGAAGTTGGCAGGGTTTAGAGGGTCTGCTGAAGCAAACTCTGGAAGGAGCAGAAAGAATTCTGGGGAAAAAATATTACATTTCTGAGCAAGCCTAAAAGTAATCATGATGCTGCCGGAAGATTTGATTAATGGTTTCGAAGCATGGGTAGTACTGCGTGACCAGGACTGTGGCAGTATTGATGATTCAGGGTGATTGATGGGCTGATTAATTTGTGAATGGCACATGAAAGTTGTGCTAGATGTTGTTTGAATGCCACGGCTGAAAGGAGGAAAGTGTTTAGTGTGATAATGAAGGCAGCTGTAAAAATGACGATTCTATTACTGGTTACTAGATTAGGTGTGCACCAAAGATTTGAGATAGATGATTAAAAGGGACAAATCCACGTACTGGAAAGAGGTGTTAGAAGAGGACCATGTTAAGTTCGGGGAGTTGAAGGTATTGAATTGTTCAGGAAGCTTAAAGCTTATACTCCTACCATCTTCTGCCACTATCTCTTCTCAGCGTGAACCACTGCCCACCAGAGGCCACGTCTAATTTATTCTTTAATATTTTTCTGTGTTTCTGTTCATACATTTCATTTTGTAGGAATTAAAAAAAAAATAGAGTACTTTTAGCTGCCAACTCTTGATTTGAGATAGTTTCTAATTTTCCAATGTGGCGTTAGCTAACAATCTATTAGCATGCCAGTCAATGGCCAAAATCCACCATGAAACTACAGTAGCGACAATAAGTATTTTGACAAACACATTTTATAGGAAAAATAAACTTTATTAAAGGAACTTCCTTACAATTATTATGTCACTTTTTCTACTGCTCTATTTGCTTTAGTTTCATAAGAAAAGGAACATTATTTTCTACTACTTACAATATTACAATACGTACAAAATTTATCCAAACGTGAAAAATCAAAGAAAATTCAGTCTTTGCTTAGTACTTAGTAGCATAGCCTTTAGCCTTGATTACTACTACACAGCGCGCTGGCATGGAGTCTACGAGGGCGTTCAAGCGACTCGGGAATTTTTCTCCATTCCTCAAGTAAACACTCCAATAGCTGGGCACGATTTGCAAATTTTCGTTGCCGAATCCTTCGGTCTGGCTCCTCCCACAAGTGCTCAATCGGATTTAGGTCTGGGCTTTGGCTTGGCCACTTCATCGTCCTCACCTTCCTTCTTTTCATGAAGTCCGTGACATGGGCAGAGGTGTGTTTGGGATCATTATCCTGTTGAAATTCCCAATTTCGTCCCATTTTATCCTTAGCATGAGGCAACATGTGTGATTGCAGAATTTCACAATATTTGAACCGATCCATAATCCCCTCAATAGGGACTAGCGGACCGACACCTAAACGCGAGAAACAGCCCCACACCATGACATGCCCACCGCCATGCTTCACTGTTGGAACTTGATACCGCACATCGTTTCTGGCGTTAATTGGGCGTCGAACATACCGAATCCCATCAGAAGAAAACAAATTGAATTTACTTTCGTCGCTCCAGAGCACACGGGACCACTGCTCAGGGGTCCAGTTTTGGTGGTCTCTCGCGAACTCAAGTCGGGCTTTCCTATTCTTCGCCGATATTAAAGGCTTTTTACTGGGACGTCGGCCATGAAGATTTGACTCCCTTAGGATTAATTTGACGGCACTATTTGAAATTTGTACGTTGTGATATTCCCGCAATTCTTTGTTAATGTCGACGGCTGTCTTCTTTGGATCGGCCTTTGAGAGCTTTCTTATAAGATTCTTGGTCCGAGGCGTTATTTTACAGAGCCTACCTGCTCTTTGTTTATTATCTGTTGTCCCTGTTGACTGATGCTTGATTTTCCAAATGTTTACGATTTGTCTAGACAAACCAAAATCCTTCGCAACTTGAGCCTGAGTCTTGCCTTTCCGAATAGCACTGATTACAGTGTCTTTTAAATCTTGAGAGTATTCCTTCACTTTCGGCATGTTGAAACCTGTGTAAACAAAGGGTATTCGATATAACGCACATAAGCGGAGTAAAACAATTGTTCTGTAGCAGTAAACTGAAGTGTCAAAATACTTTTTGTCCAATCAGACTGACTGTATCGGTTGTATACTCACCACAGTAACGCTGAACTCTGATACAGGTATTTGCACAGTCGTCTGCTGCCGCAGAGTGACCAAACATAGACAGGGCTTAGCCGGTCGACGTGCATTGCGCCCTCCAGCGGGGAAAATGTGTTTGTCAAAATACTTATTGTCGCTACTGTACCTCTCTTCTTCAACCACTGGGTAAATCAAAAAATTGCAATACTTGGTGTCTGAGAATATACACAGACGGAAAAAAAAATCCCAACACCAAGAAAAAATTATTGTAGAGTAATGAAATTTGGACAATGCATTTGTCAAGTTAACATGTTTAATTGATTAAATTTTCAAGATCACAGGTTAATTTAAGCTCAAGAAAATGCATTTCAAATGTGAAATAATGTTAAATTAATAGCCGGTGTAACCTCCAGAATTTTGAATGCAAGCCTGCAAACGTGAATGCATTGTGTCATACAGGTTTCGAATGTCACTTTGTGGTATGGAGTTCCATGCTTGTTGTACTTGTGCTGTCAATACTGGGACGGTCAGTGCTGGCTGTGGATGATGCTGGAGTTGTCGTCCAATGATATCCCATACGTGTTCAATTGGAGACAGATCTGGTGATCTCGCAGGCCAAGGTAACATGTCGACACTCTGTAGAGCACGTTGCGAGACAACAGCGGTATGAGGGCGAGCGTTATCCTGTTGAAAAACTCCCCCTTGAATGCTGTTCATGAATGGCAGCACTACAGGTTGAATTACCAGACTGACGTACAAATTTGCAGTCAGTGTGTTTGGTATAACCACAAGAGTGCTCCTGCTGTCATAGGAAATTGCTCCCCAGACCATGACTCCAGGTGTAGGTCCAGTGTGTCTAGGCCGCAGACAGTTTGGTTGCAGGCGTTCCCCTGGCCTCCTTCTGACCAACACTGGAGATCTGTTGTGTTTTCTGATGAAAGCAGGTTCTGCCTTGGTGCCAGTGATGGCCGAGTGTTGGTCAGAAGGAGGCCAGGGGAACGCCTGCAACCAAACTGTCTGCGGCCTAGACACACTGGACCTACACCTGGAGTCATGGTCTGGGGAGCAATTTCCTATGACAGCAGGAGCACTCTTGTGGTTATACCAAACACACTGACTGCAAATTTGTACGTCAGTCTGGTAATTCAACCTGTAGTGCTGCCATTCATGAACAGCATTCAAGGGGGAGTTTTTCAACAGGATAACGCTCGCCCTCATACCGCTGTTGTCTCGCAACGTGCTCTACAGAGTGTCGACATGTTACCTTGGCCTGCGAGATCACCAGATCTGTCTCCAATTGAACACGTATGGGATATCATTGGACGACAACTCCAGCATCATCCACAGCCAGCACTGACCGTCCCAGTATTGACAGCACAAGTACAACAAGCATGGAACTCCATACCACAAAGTGACATTCGAAACCTGTATGACACAATGCATTCACGTTTGCAGGCTTGCATTCAAAATTCTGGAGGTTACACCGGCTATTAATTTAACAGTATTTCACATTTGAAATGCATTTTCTTGAGCTTAAATTAACCTGTGATCTTGAAAATTTAATCAATTAAACATGTTAACTTGACAAATGCATTGTCCAAATTTCATTACTCTACAATAATTTTTTCTTGGTGTTGGGATTTTTTTTTCCGTCTGTGTATGTCCATGTTTCGACGCCATTCTGTCTTCTGCTGTTATAAGTGGTGGTTATTCCCTTATCCTCATTTTTTATTTGTCCCACTATCAATAATTTATTATTTCCTAATATAGTATGTTCTGTGGACCTTTGGTTAGCTGCCAACCTCCACCATGTAGTTACCTCATTTCGTTGTTGATCAAAGGCCATAAACCCAGAAATTTCAGTGCTCAATGAATTTACTTGTCTCTCCACATTTTGTACCTAAAGCCTGCAAAATAGATCCAGTACGTTGATGACACCTTTGTCATCTGGCCTCACAGTAGGAATAATTTGCAGGAATTCTTAAATACCTGACTAGTGCCCGCCCAAGAATCTAATTCAGCATGGAAGTGGAAGAAAATGGACAACTGCTGTCTATCGATTTCCTGTTTCATAAACGCGACTGTGGACATTTGGATCATACTGTGTACCACAAAGTGACTCTCACTAACAGATATTTGCATGCCATGACACACCATCACCCGGCAGTAAAGAGGGGTGTACTGACGCCATCTTACTTAAAAATGAGGACAGTATGTGACGCAGAAAGTCTGATGGAAGAAATGACGACTCTTACAAGAATATTATAAACCGTCGTGCATCTCATATCAGGAGGGTTTTAAGATCTAACAAACCCATGGAAGCTATCAACTTATCCCAGGAAATTTGCCTGTCTCCCATACGTACAAGGTATCACAGATCAGATTGGAATATTGTTTATTGTGGTCCTGTTCTGACCTAGGATCTAAGGTTACTTCTACAGACTAGCCAACGGGATTGCCTTAGCACTCCCACGATGGAAGTACGGTAACCATAGCGATCTAACCCTGCAAGATGTGCCTTGCTAGCATCCTGAGGCTAGAAGCTAGCAGGCTACCATAGACCCAGGATCCCCGAGCGATTATAGGATGATGGGTAAATACATCAAATTGGCTTACTGAAATATTGTTATTCAAGAGGGCTATCACCCTGAAAAGATTTAGTGCTTCTGTGGAGCTTGTGGCAGAACTAGGAATGACACAGGGTCGAGCGTAAGCAAGTATAGAGAGCAATAGTACATGAACAGAAAGGCTACTATATAGATCTGCACAATAGGTTACAGCCCATTAGCACCGGTTGGTATGCTTAATATTGTCAGTGACAGAGGGTGCTGAGGCTGTCCGGTCCTAGGCCTCGACCCTGAACCGCTGGGCCGGGTCGGAAGACCCCTGACTCGTCAACTAAATAGACACTGACTGACTGTCTTAATGACTAACTGGATCACTGTTCACTTCCTGATAACTTGGTCAACGTATATACTCGTCTTGCACCTCTGGCATGACTCCATTTGGTAACGAGCTTCAAGCATTACCTAAAAAGGTCGGCGCAGCTGCCACTTAATGTCCTCTGTCCGATAGGGTGCCAATGACCATATAAAGTACGGTTACTGGCTCATGCCCATACATGGTATTAATTCTAGTCTTAGTACATGGATTGCCCATAATATGTTAAAGCAGGTGGAGGTGCGAACAGTATACAAGGCTCACTGCAAACTTGGGCATTCATTAACTCACACTAGCTTATTAGTATATACAAAATGAATTGCAGTCGTGGTGGTCATCAGGAAGACTGGTTATACTATGGTGGGTAGACTTGAAGAACATATCTGCCATGATAAACAAAACAGTAGTGACAAGTCCACCTTAGTTCAAGGTGCCATCTGGGCAACTAAATAAAATTTGAAAACATTAAGCTATTGTGGAGAGATCATTGGTGGCCTCGATGAGTGAAGGAGGCAGCATAAATTTTAAAGAATAAGAACAGTTTCAACAATGACAGTGGTCTATTATTCTTCTATGGTTGGCACTTGTTGATAGTAAACATAAATAGTATCTCTGATAAAGGTTGCAGAATGGCAGCAGAAAGCTTTGACTGTCAAATAAATAATATGGCAATCCTGCAAAATTCTGTTGTTATTAATAAGTGATGGGTTCATTGGTAGAATCATATCAGAGGTTGATATGTAAGATATATGGGTAGGCTTTTTGTCTCTTATATGTGTTCACAACACACAACCATCATCTGAGGCAAGGGGTGGTTCATTCACCACTTACCTTAGATGATGTTTGTGGAATGTGAACACAACATACGAAAACACACTTCCTATATTAATTTTCAGATCTTGGCCCTTTATCAGAAAGAGAACTCTGTTGAGGCTGGGTGTTGTAGAAGACTGCATCATAAGTCTCCTACAATACCCACTCTCCACAGGGTTCATTTGTTGATAAAGAGCTAAGACCTGAAAATTACTACAGCATGTGTATTTCAGCTGTTATGTGTTCGCACCCCACAAACACCATCTAAGGTGGCTCAATGCAAAAATGAGGGTGTGTTTGACATACCTGTATATATTGCCATTGGTATTTCTAATATAACATTAGTAAATAATTTCGATTAGTTTCGCCTGTTCTTATTTGGTGGTTGTTAACTACTATTTTTTCTTATAACTGAACAATTTCACCTAGCAAAATTTTGCACAAATGTTGTAGTTCAATTGTCCACTGTTGCGGTACATCTTGATGAAAAACTATTATTATTTCCTGTAGTGACAAATGATTGAAGCTCCTTTGTAGTTTAATTATGTGTTTTATTTTGTACCTCTTTCCAGTGCTTTGATTGGATTTAATTTCCACCTCTAATGATGTCCAGTATTTGTAAAGCCATTATCAAAAAAAAGAATTTAATACTGCTGAAAGTGAGGTAGTTATTGGAAAATTTACTTTATTAATTACAAATGTGTAAAGAGGACTTGCACGGCAATGAAACATACTTCTCATTACTCATTTGGGGGAGTGTAAAAATACACATTTACACAATGTGGACACACATGGTGATAGCTATAGTTCGTCTTATTTTTATATCACTCGCCCTGTTGACTTTCATTTCTGTTGAATAGTGGTTTTACATACTGCACTTTTGCACTTGTTCATATTACCATGAGTATTGTTTCCAGATCCATTACAAACCTCATTTAACTACAATTATGTGAAGGCAATTGTAATATTGAAAATTTAATTGTGATGTAGAACATGCTCCGGTGGCAATTTCCCAATACACCCACTCTTTCCCTTTTCTGTACCCGCCTGCATTTGCCTTCTGCAAATTTCAACACTAAATTCTTTCTGCATTTTTGGTCATTTATACATCATTTCTGTTGGTAAATTATTCCAACCCCAATCACCCTTACCTATGACTAAGCTCTTCACACACCCTTCTGCCTGAATTTGAGTACCAGCTTGTGCCATGGTCATCTTTTTGCTTTCAAGCACTACTCCTAATTGTTACATGAATATCTTTCCTTGCCTCATCACCAGTATGTGCCTTGTACACTCCCATGGCTCTCTTTACCCTCCTCCTATCTTCCAATGAATCCCAGCTCCTTTCTCATATCAGTTATTGATTCCGTGGTAATTTCCAGCCCTTCTTCGCATCTCCTCCAACTCTTTGATATGCAAAATGTGGGTCTCATATTACACTACCACATTCAAGCAGTGGTTTTACCAGAGTTTTGTAACCCAATTCCCTTATTTCTCTGGTTTATCCTATCACCTTTTCCAACAAGTGAAGGATTATGAAACCTTTTCCTACTACCTCTCCAACGTGATCTCCCCAGCCAAGTTTGTTATCAAATTTTATGCTAACGTATTTACGTTTCAACAGGCAGTTCTTAGCCTGCCTTATTATCGTAATCAACCTTTGTATTTTTATCCATGTACCTAATAAGCTGACTCTTCTTATAGTTTATCTTCATCCCATGTTGACCTATCTTGTCCAGATAATCCTGCAGATGCTTACAATCTTCTACCATTTGATCCTATTATATAGCATTATGTTATCTACAAACAACCTAACATCTGAATGTACACCATCAATACAATCATTCACTACAGTAACACATAGCAGTGGTCCCAATACACTACTCAGTGGCACTCCCAGTTTCACTTCCACTTCTTTTGATACTGCAATTTCTACCCTTTTTGGTTTCTACCTTTTAGGAATTTTTCTACGCATCACTTTTTCATCCACTCCAATAATTTTTACCTTAGTTACCACTATTCTATGACTCACTCTGTTAAAATCCTTTGAAAGATCTAGTGCTACACTATCTGTTTGGTCTTCCCTGACCATTTCATCCGAAATACCTTGTATATAGCCCACCATTTGAGATTCGCATGAATTTCCTTGTCTAAGACATGTTGTTGATTTGAAAAACACTTACATTCCTCACATATATTTCTGATGTGTTTGCATATCGATCTCTCCATTAATTTAAATACCACTGATGTCAAGCTGATTGGCCTATAGTTTTGGGCCCAATTTATCACGCCTCCTTTATGTACTGGTGCTACTGTCACAGTTCTCCAGTCCTTTGGCTAAGTAGCAAGTATCCAGACTTAATTTAAATTATGTTTAAATGAGGTACAATGTCACATCCTGCTATCTTTAAGACACATGTAGTACTGTTACTTACACCATTCTCTTTATACTTTTTCTGTTTTCTTAGTATCTTCATAATATCCTTAGGATGAATTTAAAATTTTTTAGCCTGCTTATTTATAATTTTGTGGATAAGCTCATTCTAAGATTTACATCCTTCCATTCCTGAAGCCGTTTCAATAAACCAATTACTTAAAAACTCTGCATTTTTAAAATCCTCAGTAACTTCTCCTGGTCCTAATTTATAATCGTCTCAACACCCTTCCTTTCCTCAACCTATCTATAGAAATGTTTTGATGGATTTGTCTGAGATTCCCTTGCACCAGTAATATTCTTCATAAACCCATCTTTAGCCACCGTTCTTGTTGTTATTAATTCGTTGTTTAGTTGTTTCAAGTTCTCCCTACTGCCTTGCTGTCTCTTAAGTCTGTTATGTTCTATTTTCACCAACCTTTTTAACCACTGTACCTCTCTTTATTATCAGTTTAAGAATTATATTTATTCTCCATTTTTTACTATTGCCTTCAACTCTTCATACTTCGACTCCACTTTACTTGTGCCATCCTTCCATTTGCTGAAACTCCCTTGAAATATTTCTTGAAGTTCAAAATCTGTGCATTTTTCATTGTAGTACTAATTTCTCCCTTCAGTTTTGGCCACTGGTTTACTGAATCCTTTAATATGCATTAGAATTGCTTCATGATCAATTATTCCTTCAGTTACTTGACACCCTATAAGGTTATCATTGGGCTTTATTAGAAAGATATGTTCTTCTGTACCACTTTTATATAGTGTCATTCCTTTATTAAGGTATTTGCAAATCTCTGTTCGCTTGTGTTATTAATCTTTATTTCCCACCCATCTTACACCTGGTAAATTTAAATCACTACTCTCACTTCTTAATTCTGACTATGAATTTGCTTTTTAACCAAGAGCCTCATCTTCATCATTCATTCTTCCACTATGGTTAGTAGCCTTTTATATTACCCCTTGTATATTATCTTTCGAAATTCATAGTCATGATTTATAACCACCAGTGAACTATAGTAGTTTTTGCTAACCAGTATAGAAAACCCTCCACCAATGGTACCTCTACGGTTCACTCTGTAACCTTTGAGAAAAACCTCATCCTCTAGTTTTTATTCTTTTAACCAGGACTGTACCCCTGTAATTACTTGTGGTTCGTGTATCCTGATTAAGTTTGCATATCATATTACCTTGTTCATTATACTGGTACTTCTAAAGTATATTAAATTTAGTATTGTAAATTTATTATTTAGATTATAGATTATAGATTAACAGGTTTCCTCTGGTCACCATGTTGATTTACACTTTCAACAAAAGTACATTATTTAATTTCTTGAACTTTTAAACAACAGATAGCTTCTCAAATAAGCTTTTAACTTCACTTGTATTTTGTGAGAACACACAGAAAAGTATATATTAAACATCAGACTTCTTTCTGAAGATTAAAGCGGATTACAGTAAACAAATTGTGTAAATATTGTCTTAGTGCTGGTCTGAACCAGCTTGCCCTGTTGCAATTATAGACAGTTTGCATAGGCTTCATGTAATGCTCTGGAAATCTAACAATAAATCAAACAGTATAAATCATACAAAAATGATTAAAACTTATTCAGAATTACTTGAAATTATAAGAAAACACCCTTAAATACGAGGCTTGTCTCAAAAGTAAGTTACACTATTTTTTTATATCCGCGCAGTTGGCAGGAAACGTTTGGGATTCGCAGGGAACTTTCGTCCGGGTGTGGTGGCAGCACTGTAAAATTCCTAAGAGGCCGCCATGACTCATTTGTCAGTTGCGATCAAGCCACTATGGAGCTACCACTTACTCCTACTGCCGATTGTGAAGTACGCAGTGTGATTCGTTTTTTATCGGCAAAAAATAAAAATGCAACTGAACTTCACCGTGAGTTGTGCAGTGTGTACGGTGAAAACGTTATGTCGAGGCCAATGGTTTCTCGTTGGCCAATCATTTATTGAAGGCAGGACAACAACACACGACGAACAACGAATCGGCCGCCCATCCACTTCACGGGCCTCGAACATTGTTGAAGAAGTCCGAAGAGTCGTCGACGCCAATCTTCGCCTTACGCTCGATGACATTCATTCACAACTCCCGCCTAATGTTGAAATTAGCCGTGCATCGCTTCACAGAATCATTTCTGATGATCTGCATCTGTCCAAAGTGTGTGCAAGGTGGGTTCCACGGCTCCTTTCAGACCACCACAAAGAGCAGAGAGTTGACGCTGCTCTTCAATTTCTACAGTTTTTTGAGGATAAAGTAGATGGCCTATTTGGCCGAATTGTGACCGGGGATGAAACTTGGATCCATCACTGGACGCCTGAAACCAAAAGACAAAGCATGGTGTGGAAAGGGAAGGATGAGCAAACTCCAAAAAAGGCGAAAGTTGTGGAATCAGCTGGGAAGGTTATGGCGACGGTCTTCTGGGATTCGAAGGGCGTATTGCTGATCGACTACCTGCCACGTGGGACAACGATAACAGCTGAATGCTATTGTGAGGTGTTAAAGAAACTCAGGAGGGCAATCCAGAACCGAAGGAGTGGAAAGTTGATGAAAACAGTGTTTTTGTTTCATGACAACGCTCGTCCACACTCTGCTCGTCAAACTCAAGACCTGCTTGAAGAGTTTCGATGGGATGTTTTCGGACACCCACCATACTCCCCTGATCTCGCTCCAAGCGACTATCATCTGTTTCCACAGCTGAAACAACACCTTGGGGGAAGACGCTTCGCAAACGAAGAAACTATCAATTAAGAAGTTCAGACATGGCTAACCAGTTTGGCGGCAGAATGGTATGACGCTGGATTAAAAAGCTTTTACCACAATACCAAAAATGTATTGAAATTCAAGGAGATTATGTAGAAAAATAACTAATATATGTAGTTTCACAAATATAACCTTTTAAACAAATTCTGGGCGTTATTTTTTTTTTTTTTAAATGTAACTTACTTTTGAGACGACCCTTGTATTTAGAAGCATTTAGCAGCACATTTACCAAACTTTGATACTTTCAAACACTAAAATTCATATTCAGATCGTATTTACTGGCATAGTTTGACCAATTACAATTTTTAAAAATTAATACATCATAAATTGAATTTACTTTAATACAGTTATAACATTTATTTAGTCCATTTTCAGCACTTTCACGATGTCATAGAAAAAATTTACTGTCAGTCAATTCGCTACCCGCTCAGATACGAATTTAGTTAATTATAAGAATACAAATTAGTGGGAATAGGGTCTTAGGACCAAAAAAAACTTCATTTAAGATATGTTTGAAACTTTTTGTTTTAGTTATGAGGAGCGATCAAAATCATTGGAGACAGTTGTGTGCAACCACAAAGAGTCCACTACATTTGAGGAATTTGCTGCACAAGTTTATTCACCAGTCCAAACTGTTTCACCATTTTTTGGAGGGCCAACACGATCATCAGGTACAGAATAATTTTCTAATAAGTGTCACAGTATAGTATTAATTCATAATGTTGTACCAGTTACTTCCACCTACTAAATTTTGTTCTTTCATTTCAATGAAATATGTTGGCTATAATTCAATGATTCTGTTATTTACTTTATTTTCCAGTACTTGGGTGACCGATCTTCACTCATCATTTGATCTCTGTTCAATATGCAAGCTTTTAAATAAAGTTTGTTTAAAGTAAAACATTTTTCTTGGAAGCTTCCTAGGCATTTTTAGGTGCACAGTTACTTGCTCTAACCAAAGAGAAGCTTAACTAACATCAGTAGGCTTACTGATACCTGGTACCTAAAACTTTTACGAGATGAGGTTAGAGCCATTTCCCAAATTCCAAATACAAGAATTCCTCTTTTGTTTGGAAAATCATGTTACAAACTTGAAATGGAGAACATTATCTACATACTAAATTTCATTCGTTTGAGCCATTTCCAAGTTTACCACCTTATAAATTGCTTTTAAAGAAAAATGCTATTATTATGTTAAGTACAAATTGTATTGCTAGTCAGGGATTATTAAAGCACAAGGACAGAGGCTCCAAAAGGCAGGATTGTATTTATCAGAACCTGTACGTGGCTTTTTCATAAGTTTGTAGATTCATTAATATTTATTTTTGTATTAAAGACACATATGGTCCAAAATTCAATGTTGATCACATTATAACTGCTAATATTGTTTTCAAAGAAGTTTTGTAAAAGTAAAGAAGATTGAAAAAAGGACAAAGCCAATATTTTTTAAATATCTACTTTTTAAATGTTTTACAATTAAACATGTAGTATTTAATTATAACAACAATTACCTTAAAAGTGAATTTTGTTAGTACTCTTCAAAATAAGATACCTTTCAATAATAAATACTTGCATTTACTTATTTCTACATTATTATTTTACCATTCAGTGACTGACCACAGTACTGTGAAAAATATTCTCATGGGTCAGCTAGTATACAAAAATCATTCGTTTAAAGATATGAGTTTCTTGCTGTATCCAAAGAGAACTAACATTTGTTGGCTTATTGGTACCTGAAACGTCTACGAGCTGGCATTAGAGCCATTTCCGAGATATGAATTACAAGAATTACTGATTTATATATACAGTAATACCCCACTTTATGCGACCCCGTTATGCGCAGTTTAGCTTTAGCGCGAATTTCAAATTTCGCATTAAAATGCCTCGTATTACGCGATTTGCTTACTTAAGAATATGTATGTACATAATGTACTCATTGGCTTCTCTTTGGTCACGGGAATCCCCGCTTTCTCTGACCATTCTGATCGAAGAAATGGAGATTCGCCGTTCTACGACTTTGTTCTATGGGGATTCCCTCGTTTGTTTCGTTTGTTCCATATGTTTATCTCAGCTGACAGTCGTGTTTTAATGTTTGGTGGAGATACATAATTTAATGCTACGTTAAAAATGCTGCCTATGAAGAAAAAAGAGCATAAAAGCGTAACTTTGGAATTGAAGATGAAGGTGATAAGAAGAATGGAAAATGGAGGCAAAGCAACAATTGTTGGCAGAGATTTTGATCTGTTAGAATCAAGTGTGAGAACGATTTTTAAAAATCGGGAAAAAAATTAAACTTTCCAATACAAGTTCAACACCTGTAAGTGCAACAAAACTTTGTGGTTCGAGATCTTCTATCCTAGAAAGAATGGAGAAGTTGCTAGCAGTCTGGATCGAAGATTTAAATAAGAAGAACACACCACTGATTCAAGATCTCAAATGCCCAAAAGCAAAATCTTTGTATGAGATGTTAAAGACAGAAGAAGGTGAAGGGAGTTCCACTCCAACTTTTGCTGCCAGCAGAGGTTGTTTTCATCGGTTCAAGCAGTGTTCCAATCTTCACGATACAGAGCGGACACTGAAGCTGCAGCTGAGTTTCCAGACAAGTTTCAAGATTTCGTAACACGAGGAAACGTTCATTTCTAAAGAAGAATGCCAAGCCAGGGTTTTCAAAGCTGCAAAAGATCGACTAACACTTCTGCTGGCTGGTCATGCCAATGGTGATTTCAAACTGAAACCTTTACTGGTTTACCATTCAAAAACACCACGTGCAATGTGAAGTACAGACAAGACAAGCCTACCAGTCGTGTGGCGGTCCAACAGAAAGGCGTGGGTTACACAGGAAGTTTTTCAAGATTGGTATTCTAATAGTTTTTCCCGTTAGTGAAATCCTACTGTGACAGAAATGGGCTTTAACATAAAGTTATATTACTCTTAGATAATGCCCCAGGACATCCAACCTCACTTGATACGCCGAGAGACTTAAAAGTGTGCGTGAAGTTCCTTCCACCAAACACTACGTCAATATTACAACCTATGGGCCAGGGAGCAATAGCAAACTTCAAAGCTTATTACCATTGCCACACTTTTAGCCAGCTAATTCATGAAACTGACGGGGAAGTGCGAGAGTCTATGCGAGTGTGGTGGAAGTCATACAACGCCATTAAGGCTATTCACCACATAGACGAGTCTTGGAACGAAGTTAAAAAGTGTTGTATGAACGGGGGTGGCATAATCTTTGGCCAGATGTAGTGGAAACACCTAGAAGAATTGTTCAAATGCACAGACAATTACTTGAAGACATTGCTGCAATGATTGAGGGGTCTGAACTTGAAGATGTCATGGTAGAAGATCTTGAAGAACTTGTAGCAGCTCACGACAAACCTCTCAGCAATGAAGATCTGATCGAGTTACAGAATAATGTCATAAACGATTAGGAAGAACAAGTAGAAGAGAGTTTTATCTTCAAGTGGAATACAAAATGCTCTTTCAAAAATTTATTCAGCTTTGGACATATTTCAGAGCATAGATAGTGATAATGACCGTGTGTCAAACAATTAAAAACAGCGTTTGGTGTTATGAACGTATTTTACAAGAAAGTAAAAGAAACGCTACCCAAAAGAAAATAGATGTAATTTTCCGTAAAAAAAAAGTGTAATACTGCATAAAGTGTTCTTAGAATTAAAGTGATTGATTCAAATGATTTGTATTTTTTTGCTTTAACTTTTGACTATGTTTAATCGTAAACCCCGATTTACGCGAGTTTCACTTAACGCGATTTTTTGCGGAACGTATCCCTCGCTTAAAACGGGGTATATATAAAATCAAATTTTTGTACGGAAGACTACTATTTAGGTAAACTTAAAAAGCGAAACTTTTCTAAATATGAAATTTCCACCAAATCTTTAGAGCCATTTCCAATATTCCAAATATATACAGATAATACAAGAATTGCTGGTTTAAAGATATAAGATTCCAGAAAAACATGAGCCATGTTATTATCTCCCAAAATTCAGCAGTTTTAAGTGCATAGTTTGTAGCTAAATCTATGTGTTGGTGCATGCAAGGTGTGTTCATATTAAATGCTGTGAGCAGATTTTCATTAGTTTGGATTTTTCCACAGTAGCTTCTGTCATCACTATATCTTCTATTTACTGCATCTTTTCTGCACTTGTGAACTTGTGATAGCGATCAGTTTAAAAATTTCCATGTGCTTTATTTTGACTTTAGATCATTTGATAGTCCAAATACATCAATCTCCCTCAGCAGCATGGGACATGTTACAAACTATTTCTAGATTTTAAGATGGGGAATAATTATGGGATGTTCTTACATAAAGCATCAATTATCCAAACTAATTGAGACCAAAGGCAGATTGGATTTTTGATTTGTTTGGATACAAAAAATATACTACAGTATAGTTTCAAACTTTGATACCATAATATATTAAAATTACTTTGCTTTTCGTATTACATTAGCTACACTATAATTTTATATACCCTTAGAAAAGGAAGTCAACAGAATATTAAAAATGGAACTGACTTACTACCTATCTCATCTGTGAGTAGGTTGCTACTGACTCCTAAAGTGGCCTGTTCTAATTGTTTTGCTTCAGAAGCATTCACATTGAAAACTTTCAATAATGAAGTCTCGGGACAAACACAGTGGTTTTCAAATTTCTAAGAAACTCAAAACTACTGGCAGGCTTTCATAATTGCGGTCACATCGCAGTTACAACAAAACTTCAACATCAAAGGCTGTATTGAGTTAGGATACTGTGGTTAGGTGTAGGGGTAAATTCATTGTACTTAGTTTTTCGTTAGTGGAATTCCCAAACATGAAAAGTACAAAGGGGTATTGTGCTATATATAGCAATTAAGTTTATGTTTCTGTAAAATAATGAAGATTGTGAAAAAAATGGTCTTTTTGGATAATTAATGATTGAGGTAATAGACGTTTGAATTATTGATGTTATGCAATACATTTGATGTCAGATGTTTGTTATTTGCTTCACCAGGCACTCCCCTGTCTAATGTCTAGAAAGGGTTATACCAATCAAAGGATGGTTCTTCTACATCAGTGCATCTAATCACACTGCAAACAGATTCTTTTAGCACATCACTATTTGAATATGCAGACAATTCCCACAGCAGGGTTTTGTATGTTTCTGCCTTTAAAAAAAAGAATGAAAAACTATTTTCTTCCCATGTAAATGCTTCCATCTTATGCAAGGTATTATTTCTTGCACTAATTTTTACTTTCAGTTCTGGGCAACATTGTTTGAAAAACAGGGCCAGTCTAGTCTGGTTCACAGGCTATGTGCATGATTCCAGTTTCACTTATCTCATTTGGCTGCCTCCTGCCATCTGTCTTTCAAACTTGAGAAGCAAATAACAATAGGTTTTAAGGGAGGCCAAAATGGAATCATGTATGTTCCCTTTTTTTTTTTGATTCTCTGATTCTGCTTTTGTCAAGACCAGCAGCGTTAGTATCCTTCGATCGAGCTATGGCTAAGCAGGATGCTTCGGATGTAAGGGGACTATGAGAAAGATCATTCTAACTTCTTTATTTCACTCTAGTCTTAACTTGGCCATGTTTCATTTTGTTTTCCCACTGAGAATCAACTGTCGAATAGTTTAGTTCGTAGATGTTTCCAAGATCAGCTTGTTGCTTTGTTTACAGATTCTTAACTAGTTTCGAATCTCCTTTTCTGTTTATATTTCACATTAATATCTGCTGACAGATTGGACGATCCCTTTTTTCTCCTTTCTGAGGATTAACCATCCACAATAGCCAGTTTTTGAACTACTTTTTAAGTTAAAATGCTATCAATATTTTGTGTCTCTAACAATAACTCTGTTACTCCTCCTCATGTACAACCATTATGCAGTGTTATGAAATTTGCGACTTTGAATAAGCTTGTTCTCTATGAGACAGCAGTATCTGTTGTAGTTGTGACAAGCCCCCACTGTCACCCCACCTGGGGCAATAATGGAGCTAAGAAAAGAAATATATTCATTGCCGCATGAATTTGCCACCCATTCAAACTTTATATTGCCTCTACTTTAAGTTGCCATCCAGGCCAAGTGCCCCAGTTTCCCTCCCTTCCCTCCCCCCACCCAGCACTGAGTATTGCAATGGTACTGTTTCATCTGCTCCGTCCTAGCAATATGCACAAGTCCATTAGCTGCAAACTACTTATTAGTTTGCCTGAAAATTTATTAATGATTTTGTTGTCATATGGTTTTTGCTTGATCTTTGATAATTGCTGGAATTAAGAGTGTCAGATTCACTTTACTATAAGTTTTGATCAGACATTTTAGGATCTTGCTTTTATTTGACTTACTGATCTGAGTATACCAAAATTTCAACCCAAAGCACGATCTAATTGATTAATTGAAACAGGTAGTGGTAAAATCACAAGAAAGTACTGCGCCTGAAATTTTTTGTAGTGTTTTTCGTTGCATCTTTCCTTCAACTTTGGTAAGTTTATCTTTCCAAATTAATATCACCTCACATCATACTTTTTTCCCATGTTACTATGTACCGTAGCTGGAATATTTTTATACTTTTATCACTGTCCAGCTTACCTTGTTAATAACATGGAAGATTAATATATCCTGACTATTAAAAAAAAATGAAAACTGTAACTTTCATGGATTAATAGTCACTAAAGATTTATGTCTTCTCACACTCAAATAAAATTTTTGACAAGATTTTCACACAAGTACCATTTTTGAGGAAAGTTGCTTTTATAACTTGGCATCTGCATAGCACAATTGCCTATCACCACATGTTATCACATTATGGTCCAGTAAATACTGTAACAAGTGACGCATTAGGGTTGTACTGAGTCAGAGAAATAGGAGCAAATCTGTGTTCTATTAGTTATGAGGAATTGTTTCAGTCTAAAAACTAGCTTATGTTTAGTCAGTAACATGGTGAAAAGTACTAAGATGTGGTTCTGACATTGCTCTACAATGATTATTTATTATAATGGCAAATTCACTATAACTTTTGTTGCAGTGGTAAGTGCTTTGCAGTATCAGTATTGGAATTGATTCTGAAGGGTTAAAAATATGATGTTTGAGCACTTACATAAATTTTGAGTTGAAATTATTGAAACGGTCAATTTCATGTTTCAGTAGAAACGTTTTACATTAATGTAATAAGATTTTTTATTTTACGCTCTGATTTTAAGTGATATAAAACAACGTAAATGTCCACAGCTCATAGGTATTATTGACAATTCCAGCGAAATAAATTATTCTCATTAATACTTATTTCCATGTAAGACCTGTAGTTTTTATAACAGTAATCTGTGTCTCATACCAGACTGTGACCGCTCTGGAGGGTGCAGCTGACAATACGAAAATCCTGTGTGCCAGTGCAAAGGAAGGGGTAAGCACCTGTGTGTGGTGCCAGTTTTGTCTTGCTTGATGATGTTTGTTACATGTGGTAGTTGGTTCTGTGAGCTTGTTCTGTGCATTGTTTATATGTCATGATAATTCTAGTATGTTGTACATATGTAAGGCACTAGATCTTAGAACTAATTATACAGAGCATATAATGAAAATTTAGATGGCAATTGAATCTGTCTGATTGATTGACTAGGTCAAATTTTTGTCACTTTTCACTGCCTAATCAGTCCATATATCAGTGTGGGTAAGTGTGTTCTCTCTCCCTCTGACATTAAATAATAAGTATTTAAATGTTTGTTAAATTTCACTGTAGGATTCATTCAATAGCCAAATTACATAATTTTTGGTTTCCACTAACGAATGACTATATGCTGTAAATGTGGTGATCACAATCAATGGTGATATTAAAGAGCTTCGAGTTTCTCTTAATTTATTTAGATCAAATGTGTTTTCATGCATGTTTTTATGTAGCTGGTGTAGACTCTTTCAGTATAATTTGGAACTAATGAAAATGGCTTTTAGGTAATATTAATGACAAAGGAAAGGGAAAATGACTCATCACTCACCAAGGTTGAAGGCTGTGCTAAGTGAAAAACATATAGACGAACACAAACATATACAATATTTTGGTTTTCAACTTATTCATGTTATAGGAAACGAGTCGTGTGGTTCAGGAGGTGTGCACACGCTGAAGTTTATTACGTGACTGAGTGAATTTTTGATATGTCCCCTGTACTTGTTTCACCAGACCACCTAAACTCAAAAACACCTTGGTTCACGAATACCCTCAATCAGACTCTCTAAAAACACCAGAACCTGCAACATGCATCCTCCCACTACAACATATTCCAATCTGACTACAGGGAAAACCTTTCCCATCATTGGACATGTCACATTTATATCAGATAACTTGCTGCCACTGCACTAGTTCCAATATGTTTACTACACAACAACTCTTAGTCAGAATGAATGGCCACATACAAACAGTCCACACCTGCAGCTTATACCTCCCAGTACCAGGACAAACCAATTACCACATTTTTAACAATTGACTGTTCCACTGTGAGAGCTATCGGAGTTTTCCCCGAAACTGCCGCCGCTACAAAAATTCAGAGATGGGAACTTGCATACCAAAATATCCTGGATATCAGACACCCACCTGGCCTCAACCACCAATAAAATTCCACCTTTTAACCCATCATGGGAACAGTTTGCTTTAATGAAGATCTGATTGAAGCAAATGATAATGCGATTAAAGCTGCTGAATTTTGGGAGAGTAGAATTTGAGGTCATTTTTTTTCTGGACACGGAAAGTAAGTAAGTAAGTATTAGGTATCATCATTGTTATCATTTAACTAGTTGCAAATATCTTCCAAATTTATTTATTTATTGTTCGTCTTAACAGTCCTTACTCTTTTGTTATATTATTAATTTTTCACTACCTGTGATATATATATATATATTTGTATATAACATCTCAGTCTTTCCCAGCATATCAATAATTCACTCAGTCATGTGATAAACTTCAGCGTGTGCAAACCTTCCCAACCACATGACTCATTTCCTGTAACATGAATAAGGTGAAAACCGAAATATTGTAAATGTTGTGTTCATCATATGTTTTTCACTTGTCGCAGCCTTCAACTTTGGTGAGAGCCCTTTCCTTTGTCATTTATATTTCAATATAATTTGGGTGCTACAGCTCATACAGATGTGGAATTTCACATTTATAAATGATTTGATTCACTTTCCTGATTTGTTTTGTTTTTTAATTTTTGTATATTCCTATTTTCCTATTTGTTCGTAGCCATTTCTAAATAATGTTATTCTGAAAGGAGGTGTGTAAGGGTTTGAAACAGACCATATAAGTCTCTTCCAACCAAAATTCAACCTCTCCTTCAAGTGGGGCACCCTATTTGAATAGACGAGGCTCTACCAACTGAATGATTCCCGGTGTAAGGAGTCGCCTACTACTTGCCAACAGCCTCCTAGAAAGAGGGCAGAAGAGTGAGGAGCAGTCTAGGACACCCTCTTGTCTTTGCCATATAAACAGATAAATCAGAAATGACCAACAGCATGGGGATATAGAAGGCAATGGGAACCCAATACATTAAGACCAAGAATGTTTTACAGGTTATGTAATCCTCTCAAATAACATAGAATGATGGTTTCTTCCTGAGTAAATTATACTAGGTATAAAATAGTCCCCCAATTAGATCTCTGGTTGGGGACTGCTCAGGAACAGTCATCAACATGGATAAAAACATTCTACGAGTTCAAGTGTGGAATCTTAGTAGCCTGAATAAGGCAGGTGTTTTAGAAAACTTAAAAAGGGAGATGGAATGACTTAAGTTAGAAGTCAATGGGATTAGTGAAATTAAGTGGAAGGATGCACAGGATCTCTGGTCTGGGGAACACAGGATAATTAGCACAAAAGCTGTCAGCAGAGTAACTGGTGTAGGATTTATTATGAACAAGTGAGTAGGGAAACAGGTGAGTTATTATTAACAGTTTAGCGGGGTAGAAACTAATCCTACTCCAACCATATATGACACAGGAAGATGATGAATTAACAGAGAAAATGTATGATGAAACTGAAGAATAAATCCAATATGTGAATGGGAATGAAAATTTAATAATCATAGGTGATTAGAATGTGGTAGTGGAAGAAGGAAAGGAGTGACATACTGTAAGAAGTTTTGGTCAGGTAGAAAGAAATGAATGAGGAAGCAGGTTGTTAGAATTTTATGAAAAATATAAACTATGTCAGGGGTTTAGCCGATAGTGGGGTTTGGGTATCGGCTTCATCACCTGAGCTAGAAGTCTTCCAAAAATTATTCTAAGTCCAGAAAAGTTATGGTACCGTGTTAAACCAATGTTATGCTAACTGTAAAGATGACCACAGTCACCACTTACAGATTTAACCTCCTGTAAGAAAGGTGCTATTGTAGAAATGAAAATCAAAAGTCAAATAACTGCCGTATATTCTTGAAAAATTCACATTTTGTATAAAGGTTTACAGTTACCAAAGGCAATCGGATAAAATTGTTCACCAAAGATCACAGATTGAGAAACAGAGCAGAACCGCACGAAAACCCCAAGAATGAATTTGAAAATTAAAGTCACATTGCCAAAACTGTTCGTCTGAATGTTAAAGTTGCCGAATTTCCAACATGGCTGCGGTCAAGCGTGGCTGTTGAACAAAGTGCCAAGCTCCCCCCCCCCCCTCCTACTCCAACCGCTACTCCACACGTCCGCTCTCTTACAAGTTTGAAGAAAGACTGATTCACCGAGCTTGTCCACATGCGTGCTGCTTTTCCTATATAGGCTTAGTTCACGTGAGTTGGCGCTCCGGCTGAACGCATGCTCACTCTCACATAGTTCTTTATGTTTAATTTTATTAAATATCTATTAAGTGTTCAATTAAAATGGGAAACTGGGAAAGTTATGGGCGGTTATGGGTGTATCGGTTGATAAAAAGTTTTAATTTGTTTAAGCTTTAATTGCAAGTCTGATAAGATGACCAAATATGGTCATGCTTGAAGGTGTTTCATCACGAGTTAGCCTTTTAGAACTTTTTTAAATCGGCTTTAATTACAAACACAAAATTAGACTCAAATTGTGGGCCCCGATTTTAGCCTCTCAGGAAAGTAAACTTTATTTAAATCGGTTATGAGGTTATTGAGTTATTGCAAAAACAGTGATTTCTAACAATCCAACATGATTTTTATTTATGTTCTTGTGTGTAACTCTGAAGATATATGGATTATTAAGTCGGAAAATTACCAATGTGTAGCCTGAATTAAACTGCATATTTTAAAGGTTATTTCATCTTTGTAAGTGATATATCATGGACACAATAAATTGTTCTATTATTTACACGTGTGTGGTTACAGAGTGTTTTAGAAAATTCTTTAACTTCGGTTCTATTACTTTAAATGGCATGAAATTTATGTATGAAGCTAGAAGAATGGATTTTTAGGACAAATTACTTTTTAGCCCGGCATCTAAGTAGGCTTTAAAATGAAAAAATGTTAAAGTCGAGTGGTTTATTTTACGTGTTCAGATCGCATTTAAAAATACTTAAACGGTCGGAAACTACAAGATTTAGATGAATTTAATTCTCTTTAGGACTGTTTTAATTTATTATTTACTTTATATCGAATGACAGTGTTTAAAATCAGTGAAAAAGCATATTTTATGTACGGTGCCTCTGGCAAGTTACTACGAAATTGGATTAACAAACAAAAGGTCAGTAAAAATGACTTTTATATGTTCTTAGCGCTTTTGAAATGGTTTAATTTTATCGGAATTAATTCTGAAAGGCTCGAAAATTTAGTCGATTTACCGGCTTTCTGTTCTCACTAATATTTCATATTTTATGGATTTAAACTACTTGAAATCTATTAAAACTGAAGGATAGTATTATTTATCATGTCTTTATCTACTTTTTAAGTCCTGAAACTATTTAAAAGACCTAAAATTGTTTATGTGCACTCTTTAGGTAAATGAGTGATCAAATTTCTTCATAATTACTTCTTATGAGTATTAAATGCTTGAAAACTATCAGAAACCTGTTAATTATCCTACTAAACTGTCTCAGGCATTATTCTATTTACTTTTAGAACTTTAAACTGGTCAAATTCCATCACAATGTGATATCCTCATACTGCTTCAGTCTACTATTCAATCATCCTGTTCATTTCTTTAAAATGCCTGCTAAACTATATTCAACTGTAAAGTTATGGTTATGGTGAGTCTAGGCCTGGCTATTATTAGTTCTTTACACTCTTTACTGCATGAAAATCTCTTCAAAAATACCAAAATCTGGTATATGGCAAAATTTATGGTTAGGTTTGATTTATATTGAAATTCTTTATTTATCTCTGGAATAATGCTTAGAAATCATAATAAAAGGTTTGTTTAGTGACTGTATTTACTATTATTAACCGTTTACTTCTTTTAAATCAGTTCAGAATGACTCGCTAACCAATTTTAGGATCTGTTATTAAAAGTTTGCTTTTACATGTAATAACCTATTTCCTGCTGAAATATCATGGCTTTATGACAATTTATAGTTTATTTATATTGGTTATGTGTTATTTATTCACTTTACTGTACTCGAAGTGTTGTTAACTCGATTTAAACTGTGGTATCGTGTACTGAAGTTAACCTTAAACTTGGCCGGATCTAAACGAAATATTGAAAATAGAATGAGGGATACCTTACAACTAGTCATGGTGAACACAATATTTAAAAATCATGCACAAAGGATATGCACCTGGAAATGTCTAGGAGATACAAGTAGATATCAGATACATTATATCATGGTGAAACGAAGATTCAGGAATCAAGTTAAAGACTGTAGAGCATAACCCAGAAGCTGACATAGACTCTGTCAATGAACTGCTAATTACTTTCAGCATGTTATGGATGACTGACCTTGGTCATCACGAACACAACAATCCAAACAGCTCTTACTTTTAGTCATCAATAATTGATATCGTGCCAGTAAATATGCACACGATACTAAGTATTCCTTATATCGACTTCAAGAAATCAAAACACCTGGTTTGATTAACACTGATGATCAATTTAATGTTTTCCAAATTGAATATCAACATAACATGACTGTTTAGTACAATATTCATCAAAATAATCTCATGGAGCCCATGAGCAAACTTTGCCGCGCGACCTCAGAGAATGAAGAACTAATACAAGAAGAACAGACAGGAAGTAAACAAATTGAAACAATCTAATGTGAGAGAAAGGCTTGCAAACATGGTAAATGTAGTTCTAAGAAATAACTCTAAAAGGAGTTCAACTTAGGACAAATGAAATGCACTGAAGAGATAAAATATAATCAAAGCTGGTAAAGAAACATTAAGCTTTAGGAAGCAAGCCACCCAAAAACCTTGGATCACAGAAGAAATTTTGAAATTGATGGATCAGAGGAGAAGGCAAAAAATGCTCAGGTTGAAGCAGGAAGAGAGCAGTACAGATATTTTAAAAATCAAATAAACAGGAAACGCAAAATAGGAAAAAGAAAAGTAGCTGCAAGAAAAGTGTGAAGTAGTAGAAAAGGAATTGACTGTCAGTCAAGTAGATGTGGTCTATTGGAAGATCAAACAAAATTTTAAAGAATTGAGGAAAAGATGTATAAACATTAAAGTTCTGATGGAAATCCTCCTTTAAACATAGAAAACATCTAATCAATGGAAAGAATACATTAAATTGTCCCCATTACACAGTTTTTCAAACAACGGTTTACTAGAAAAAGAAGGCAATATCAACTTTAATAACTTATGAGATCCTGTTTTAAGAACAGAATTTCACAGAGCTTTGAAAGATTGGAAATCGGATAAGGCAGTTGGAACTGAAGAGATTCGCTTGGAGAAGAAGGAATTCAAACTGATATTTAACAATTACAAAACAGGAGAGTTTACAACTGATTTTAATTTAAGTATCATCTTCACACTATTGAAGAAATCAGAAGCTCACAAATTCATGAATTATCGCACTATAAATCTAACATTACCTGCTTTAAAATTATTGACCAGGATAATATACAGAAGAATAGGGAAGGTAGCAGAAGAGATAGGTGAAGATCAGTTTTGGTTTAGGAAAACTGTGGTACACAAGAAGCAATTTAGGCTTTAGCATTAATATTTGAAGGATGGGTAAAGACAAACATTGGCATTTGTTGTTGTACAAAAATCTTTTGATAATGGGACAAGATGTTCAAAATTAAAAAAAAAAAAATGAGATGTAAAATGTCTAGATACTTTATAATCTGTATAATAATCAAGTGGCTATAATAAATGTAGAGAATATGATACACATGCATATGTTAAAAAGGGTTTTAGACAAGGATGTGGTCGATCTCCATTAATAATCAATTTATATGTAGAAAAAACAATAAAGGTAGTAAAAGAAAATTTTGAATGTAGTATAAGTGTCCAAGGAGAAAAAATCAGTATGTTACTATTAGCACAGTAGTTCCCAATTAGTGATATGCGTACCTCCTTGGGTATGTGAGGTTGCTTAATTTTTTTAAGTGGCTTTACACCTCGTAGAGATCATTAGAGGCTGGATGGGACTGGGGACAAGAAACAGGAAGGAATTCAGCCATGGCCTTTTGTAGGAAGCATTCCGGCATTCGCAGGTTGCTTCAGTTTCTTGGCTAACTGAAGGTAATTATTAAGGTAATTGGAAAGAAAAAAAACAATTAGACAAACATTGCTATCATCAAAATATATTTTAAGACAAACTGCACGAGTGTGAATTATATTACTGAAATGCTGTTGTTATGCAAAACATTCGATTGGGGTGAACGAATTTATTTATTTATCATTTTGGCTCTAAGGGGTATGCAAGGTTGAGCTCTTTCTGAAAGTAGTACTCTGGAGAAACTAATTGAGAACCAGTGTATTAGCAGAACAGACTGAAGATATTGAGAAGTTACTAAAGTCATGAACAAAATACAGAAGCAAGATTTTGGACTAAATATAAACAAAAGCAAGACTAAAGTGACAAAATGTAGTTGAAATGATAACAGTAATAATGGATTATTTAAATATAAAAATCAGATGTGATACGAGAAGTAAATGAATTCTGCTACTTAGGAAGTAAAATTGCAACTTATGGCTGAAGCAGCAATGATATTAAAATCAGAATAGCACTAGCGAAAAGAGCTTTTATGAAAAAGAGAAATCTATTAGTTTCAAATATTGACTTAAGACTCAGAAATCTGTGTGTGAAACACAGCACTTTATGGTAGCAAAGCATGGACTTTAGTAACAAAAAGGAAAATTGAAGCATTGGAAATGTGGTGCTATAGAAGATTGCTGAAAATTAAGTGGACAGATAAAGTACGAAATTAACATGTTTTGGAAATTATGGGTGATAAAAGAAGCTTGTAGAAGAGTCTAACAGAAAGATGAGACAGGACAGTGGGTCACATTTTAAGACATGCAGTATTGATTAATTTTTTAGTGGAAGGAACAGTCGAAGGAAAGATCTGTAGAGCTAGACGAAGATTAGAATAAATGAAGCAGATAATTGAAGATTTAGTTTCTAAGGTGTATGTTGAAATGAAGAGGTTGGCACAAGATTGGAGGGAAAGGAGGAATACATTAAAACCAGTCGAGAGACTGATAACAGCAAAAAAAAATAGTAAACACAACTCAATTGCAATTAATACCACCTCCGGTTTAATTTTACAGCTTCACTTTTGAAAGTCTCCATTTAATCCAAGACAATCGATATTAACAAAACACCTTACACATTTAAGTTCAGATAATTGGATTAAAGAATAATACTTCAGACAAGACTCAGCTCACAATTAGCAAGTTTTTTTTTTATTGTTGCATCTTTATATTTTCAAAACGTGTTTTTTGTTACAAGCCATTATCTCCCTTCATACCTAACTGAAATCGAGAAATGAGGTATCATTTTACAGCTTAAGGTGTCTGCTTTGGTCACATCGTATTTTAAGAAAGGAATTTTTTGATTTTTCGGAATTCTACTCTTAAAAGGCAAAAGTATCAATGTGCTTTTCTTTCTTTCTTTTCTGTCATGAGCCCGTTATCTCCTTTGATACATTTGATAAAAGAGGTATCAAATTTAAGGTGTCCATCAGAAATTAAGAAAGAATTTTTTAAAACTTTTACTCTAAAAGTGTAAAAGTAATAACTATGAAGGTCAGACATATGAGATAGTTCAGGGCCAATTGGCTGGATAGCATCAGCACATATCACAGTGATCTTGACAAACTGCTTCACTGGCATCAACAAGGATTGATCATGTTACTGTTAGATAGCAGTGTCATATATCAGAGGATACTGGTACACTGTATTGTTTTGTACAATAAGTATTTTATATATATATATATATATATATATATTCTGTTATGGAAACCTTTCTGTTTTGCTACACAGTTTCTATGTAAAAAAAATTATCCTACAAATTTCTTGTGGGCTATGATCACAGCAACACATATCACACAAATATAGATATGCTGTGTTTATTTTGTTGAGGTTAGTTGTATTCCGCTAAGATAAGTGATACTTTATTCTACATACGTTTTAAGCATCCAAATTTTTTTACTTATTTTTTGTAATATGTTTGTATTTTGTTACGTTACTATTACACTAAACAAATAAACAATTGCTACAAATAAGCAGTTCTGTTTTCATCATATTACAAACCACCAACCTCACTATTCATCATATTTGATTCGCGACATTTTTGCACAGATCATCTAGTTACCTTTTATTCCTGTTTTTCCATGTTATTGATTAATAGCTTTGAGAGGGTGTAAAGAAGGGCTGCAGAGCTGTGTGAATGGTTGCCACAGCCCTGCAAAAATGTTACATCATTGATTCAACAATTTACATTGCGATTTTTTTGACAGGCTTGTGATGTCCTTATGAGTTGAATTCGTTGACTTATATACTATTACCTACTTCAATTGCTGGCTACAAAGTGAGATATTTCTTTATTTAGTCAATACCTTGAATCTTAATTTCCTGCTTTTTATCCTACCTACCAGGGATGGAAAAATTCTGTAAATTAAGATTCAATACTGATGGTTGTGTTAATTTTTTTCCTTCTTCATTCCTACCATTAGGAATTTAAATACATTGGTAGTAACTGTGGTACACTGTGCAATTTGCTGCTACCTACATATTACAGCTGGTTGTTGGCAATAGTCAACAGTAAAACTGAAATTTATGTGTCATGTTACATACTGACAACCAGTATCTTAATTAAGAAGTATTATTCTCGCATTTTGCTGGAATTTTTAAGATTATTAAACATGGCCTGAGAGAATATACCCCATTATGCATTTCATACTCAAATTTGACTGCTAACAGAGCATTTAACAACATCCCACATATTCTCAATTACAGTTGGGTCAATGCATTAATCTTATATATATATAAAAATAGACGTGTTTTTTCCTATATTTCACTTTTCAGCCACCACTACT
>JARYHS010013630.1:100548896-100598886 GCA_031002005.1 Vandiemenella viatica | reverse complement strand
AAGAAGAAATTTTGGAGCTGATGGATCAGAGGAGAAGGTACAAAAATGCTCAGGATGAAGCAGGAAGATAAATCAAATAAATAGGAACTACAAAACAGTAAAAGAAAAATGGCTAGAAGAAAAGTGTGAAGAAGTAGAAAAGGAAATGGTCATAGGTAAAGTAGATGTTACATATAGAAAGATCAAACAGAATTTTGGAAAAATGAAGAAAAGAGGTATGAACATTAAAGCTGCCGATGGGAATCCTCTTTTAAGCTCAGAAGATAGAGCTGACCGATGGAAGGAATAAATTGAGAAACTATATGATGGGGATGACTTGAACAGTAGTGTAATGGAAAAGGAAGGCGATGTCGACATTGATGACTTAGGAGATCCTGTTTTGAGGACAGAATTTAATAAAGCTCTGAATGACTTGAAAGCAAATAAGGCAGTTGGAATTGATGAGATCCGTAGAACTTCTTATGTCCCTAAGAGAAGAAGGAATAGAAAGATTATTCAAGCTGATATCAAAAAGTTATGAAACAGGAGAAATTCCAACTGAATTTAATAAAAATATTATCTTCACACTTCCGAAGAAAGCACAAGCCGACAAATGTGAGAATTATCGCACCATTATTCTAACATCACATGCCTCAAAATTACTGACCAGAATAATATACGGAGGGATGGAAAGAGTAGTAGAAGAGATAGTAGGTGAAGATCAGTTTGGGTTTGCGAAAAATCGCGTTACAAGGGAAGCAATTCTGTCTTTAAGATTAATACTTGAAGGGCGGATTAAGAAAAACAAAGATACTTTTATGGCATTTGTTGATTTAGAAAAAGCTTTTGATAATGTTAGGTGGGACAAGCTGTTCAAAATTTTAAAGAAGTCAGGCCTAAAGTATCGAGATAGAAGAATACTGTATAAACTCTATAAGAATCAAGTGACTATAATAAAAGACAAGCATCAGTTAAAAAGGGTGTGAGGCAAGGTTGTAGTCTATCCCCGTTAATATTCAACTTGTATGTAGAGGCAGCAATGAAGAAAGTCAAAGAAAAATTTCCATGTGGCATAAGTTTTCAGGGAGTAAAAATCAGTATGCTACGATTTGCTGATGACATTGTCTTTTAACAGAGTGGGATGAGGATATTGAGAAGTTACTGAATGGTTTGAACAAAATACTGAAGGAAGATTTTGGGCTGAATATAAATCAAAGCAAGACAAAAGTGAAGAAATGTAGCAGTATTGATACCAATACTAGAAGATTAAATATAAATGTAGGATCAGATGCAACAGGAGAAGTATGTGAATTCTGTTACTTAGAAAACAAAATTTCTACCGATGGCCGAAGCAGGAATGAAGTTGAAAGCAAAACAGAACTAGCAATAAGAGCCTTCATGAAAAAGATAAATCTTTTAATGTAATGTTGTTGTAGGCCATTTTTCCGCAGTTGCTCAGTAAATTAATTAATAAAATGACGCCAATGCAAGTGTATTATGTAGGTTTATTGCCGTACGCGTTTCGCCTCTCATCGAGGCATCATCAGCGACGAATCTATTTTAAAATTTACATTGGGTTTACAAACTTATTTGACATAACGCTAAATTGATACATTTTCTTATTATTTACACTTACTATTTATATTAGTGGATTTCAGGATAGTAACCACACATCTTTGCTTTTTCTCCAAAGCATGTTTCCATTACAGACATTTGTCTTTGCTGTCGTGTACAGTGTATAAACATTGCGTCTTCTACTATTCGCTTGTTTTCGGTGGCCATCTTATTTTCTTACTGTCAAACGTGGTGATGCGCTGACGGCGCCAGATTTGAAATTGCGTGGGAGATGTTATTTCTAATTTTATGTAAGTGTGTGAGTGTATGTATTTGTTAGGTTTATTTCTTTACTGTAGGGTTATTGTATGTTTACCAGTTCGAACATAAACCTATCACAAACAACAATCAACCAAAAAGAAATTTTAGAGAAAGGACTCAAACACAACACGTGCAATACTTCAATAGGGAAATTTGTTGAGAAAACTGTAGTTGAAGCCGAATACATCCTGTCTCAAGATCAAAAAACTGAAATCACATTAAATATAGGCTTAACAAGGGAACTGATTGCTAAGGAATTAAAACAGATCACCTCCAAAAATAGTAAAAACAGCAACATAAACAGAGAGACAAAAACACTCAAAGCTATAAAAGAAAAACTTAGTGCTCAAAACACAATAATCACAAAAGCAGATAAGAGCAATGCAGTTGTCTTAATGGACAAAACAGAATATATCAGCAAAACAGAGGAATTCATACAAAAAAATATCACACAACTAAAATCAGACCCAACAAACCTATATCAGGCAGAACTAAAGAAATGACCGAAAAATTCAAATTTCACTCTCACAGAACAATATAAACAACACATCACACAGACAAACCCTTCTGCTCCAACACTGAGAAGTCAACCAATATTACACAAGCCACAAATTCCAGTAAGACGCATAATTAATTTTAGAAAAGCCACAACATATCTCTTCGCCAAACATACAAACACACTTCTTAACCAATACTACACATTACAGGAAAATAGAAGTATAAAGAACACAACAGAACTCATCCAGAACATAAAAGACACACACATCCTACACACAGCTACATTAGTATCATTTGATATTGAAAGCATGTATAGTAATATCCCAATAAAAGAAACAATTGAATTAATTCAGTCAAATCTTAAAAAATACAAAGCATTACCCAACAGCCACATAGATGAAATCAAAAGCATACTTCAGTTACTAACTTCTCAAAATTATTTCAATTTCAACAACAAATACTACCTGCAACATGAAGGTCTCCCTATGGGATCACCAATTTCAGGAACTTTGGCCAATATTTTCATAGACCATATAGAAAATGAGATATGGAAAAACCTGTTACCACAGAAAGGATACAATATTATCTATTGGTGGAGATTTGTTGATGATGTAATATGCCTCATCAATGAAACAGAAGACCGCATAACTGAACTACACCAAGACATAAACAATATACACAAAAACATCACCTTCACAATAGAAAAGTAAAACCAAGGAAAACTGAATTTCTTAGATCTCACCATAACAAAAGATACAAACACACACTCATTTCAGATATACAGGAAACCTACAGCAACAGATCAAATAATACACTTCACATCAAATCACCCACAAAACCACAAACAAGCTGCAATACGGTTCATATTAAACAGATCACCACTAACAAAGAAAAACTACCAAACAGAACTCAACACAATAAAGGAAATAGCAACAAAAAATGGATATAAATCACAGACAGTTGATACAATAAACAGAAAAATCACAAACAAAATGGGGAAAGAACAGAAAATAACTAACACAACCAAACTTCAGCCACCCAGTACCCAACAGACAAGGACACCCACAACACAGACAATTCAAAACAATTCGCAAACCACAAAAAACACTGAAAATAAAAGTAAATGGTATTCAATGACAT
Organism: Vandiemenella viatica; assembly: GCA_031002005.1. Taxonomy (NCBI): domain Eukaryota; kingdom Metazoa; phylum Arthropoda; class Insecta; order Orthoptera; family Morabidae; genus Vandiemenella; species Vandiemenella viatica. The sequence goes on along the minus strand of JARYHS010013630.1, from coordinate 100,595,394 downwards.
ATTCCAACAAATACACCCACAGAATCACAAACATTTTTAAAATCAAGGCATAAACATTGCTCTAAAAACAGACAACTCGGTTCAAAAACAGTTAAATACCCACTTAGACAGAGACAACTATCAAAACTCAGGCATATATCAACCGACATGTCACAATTGTGATGCAATATACATAGGACAGACAAGAAGACAGTTTAAAACCAGATACAAAGAACACATGAGAGCACTAAAGTACAGCAACCACTCCACATTCGCTGAACATCTAATAGAAAATGATTACTTACCAACAGACATTAACAAAGACATGTAAATACTCACAATCAACAATTACAGACACAATACCCTCACTCTACAAGAAAACTACCATATACAAAAAGCAATAAAAAATGGCAAGCAGGTATTGAATGACCACATAAACTTAACAAACCACTGTTCAAACTGGTAAACATACAAAAACCCTACAGTAAAGAAATAAACCTAACAAATACATGCATTCACACACGTACATAAAATTAGAAATAAAATCTCCCACGCAATTTCAAATCTGGCGCCGTTAGCGCATCACCACCTTTGACAGTAAGAAAATAAGATGGCCACCGAAAACAAGCGAATAGTAGAAGACGCAATGTTTATATACTGTACACGACAGCAAAGACAAATGTCTGTAATGGAAACATGCTTTGGAGAAAAAGCAAAGATGTGTGGTTACTATCCTGAAATCCACTAATGTATATAGTAAGTGTAAATAACAAGAAAATGTATCAATTTAGCGTTATGTCAAATAAGTTTGTAAACCCAATTTAAATTTTAAAATAGATTCGTCGCTGATGATGCCTCGATGAGAGGCGAAACGCGTACGGCAATAAACCTACATAATACACTTGCATTGGCGTCATTTTATTAATTAATTTAAGAAATCTTTTAGTTTTGAGTATTGATCTAGGAATTATAACTTTTTAAAACTGTATGTGTGGAGCACAGCACATGGTAGCGAAACATGGACTTTAGGAATACCAGAAAGAAAAAAAATTGAAGCATTTGAAATGTGGTGCTACAGAAAAATGCTGAAAATTAAGTGGACTGACAAAGTAAGAAATGAACGTGTTTTGGAAATGATGGGTGAAGAAAGAAGTTTGTGGAAGAAGCTTACAGAAAGAAGAGACAGGCTGGTAGGTCATATTTTGAGACATGCTGGATTGGTGGAGGGAACAGTTGAAGGTAAGAACTGTAGAGGAAGACAGAGATTAGAACATATGAAGCAGATAATTGAGGGCGTGGGTTGTTGGGGGTATGTAGAAATGAAGAGGTTAGCGCTGGATAGGAACGGTTGGAGGATTGCATCAAATCAGTCAAAATACTGACGACAGCAAAAAAGAATAATGGAATGTTGACATATTTATAGCTAGCAAAAATGGAATTTCGAAAATAAGGGGATGGGCCATACCCTAAAAAATGAGAAACTGCGTAGAAGTCATTTTTTCTGTTCTTGGAGATCAGAAGCTTTTTCCAGTTTGTCCCCAATCTGCTTATTTTTTAAAAAAAAAAAAAAAAAAAAAAAAAAAAACTTTTCGCTTTCGAACCCCTGCAATTTTGGTGATGTGGTGGTGGTGGTGGGGGGGGGGGGAGAAAGTAGAGGGGTGGCTCTTTCACCGTTTAAGAATGACAGTCTTATATTTTGGTCTATTGGAGTACACTCATATGGTAAGATGTGCCGCATAGCTCAGTCGGTAGCACGTCTGGATGACTTTGCTTTGATCCCCAATCTAGAAATATCTTCAGATCTAAACGTCCGAAACTGATCCGTATCGTCGCATCCTGTTATGAAATAGTTGTTTGAACGACAGTTCATTGAAAAATGTCGATGTCGTCATCGTCGGTTAAGACCAAGGTAGATGATAATCTCAACTAACCTGCCCAGAAACGATTTTATTTGTTTTATTTATTAATGTACGGTAACAATCCCCAATTAAAGCAGACCGAAGCTCGCTAACGTCAGCTGTCTGGCATTTTTATTACTGTCCGGTCGCGGACCATGCCATTTCCGTCATATTGTAGGTCATGTCAGGAGTAGGCCTTAAAAGTTTTGACCTGTCTGGTATCTGGTGACTGTGTGAAAATGAAAGTTCCACTCGCCGACCACATCATCTCTTGCCGAAGAGTGTCCTGGGTGAAAAGTTTGTGAATCAACATGGTAAAGACTGCATGATGTCCAGAAACAGCGACCAGAACCATCACAGTTAAGGTGTGGCATCACCAAAATACGATGTTTGTGAACACGTTAGTTGGTAAAGTGCTACAGGAAATTTATCGTGCTCAGATGCATAAATTAATCGAAATGAACACTGATGGTGTATAAGTTGGTAAAGCATCATGCATTCCCGGTTCACTATTGGAACATGCAATGCTAATATTATAAATTAATGCATATAATAATCTGTTAATATATGAGGATGTGAATTGTAGAGTAACACGCATAATTTAAGGAACTGTGTGCTGTAACTGGATATGACGAATAAAAACATTCCTCATTTGCTGTTTTTCTCCCATTTATTTAAACCCACCAATGGGTGGTTGCAATTATATTTTCAGCAGCGCACAATAAATTACAAAACATATGCCCTTTACTCATTTTTCCCAACGAAGTATTTGTGACAGACTTTCCTCTGGTTAATGTACCGGACACATCGAGTCTTCCCCATTCCTTTGATTTATTTATTTTTGATTTGTGGTTGCACTTAAAACAACTCGTAACGTAGTGAAGGTTGCGCAATATGTTTCATGTTCTGGTACATAATCTTATAAACAACATAGTCTTCAGATGCAAGGACTGAGGCAGCGCAAGTTGGCAACGGAATTCCTTCTTTTATGAGAGTTTCTAAGAGGTGATCAAATCTCCAACTTCTTCAGTCGGCAGCCAAATAGGAGATGGTTTATATCTTCAATGTCTCCACAAGGGCAGTTGGGAGAGTCTGTAGCATTTAATCTGTGAAGGCGTTGCTTGAAACAGCCATGGTTGAATTTTAGTCTAGCAATACAGGTGCTGAGTCTGCGAGGACATTTATGTATCTCGTACCATTGATGGTAGGGCATCTGAGGGTGAATACGCCTGTAGTGTTGGCCTTTCGTCGTAAGTGAGCTCTTTCGTGCCGTGTTCCACTTGGATTTTATGTTGCTTTTGTTATGTCCAACTACGTCAGGAAAAGGAATCGTTTTACTGTGTATTACACCACTGCCAGCAGCTTGCTTGGCACACCGATCCGCCATCTCATTTTTTAAGAGCTTGCAGTGTGCTTTAACCCATTTAAATTCCACTGTATTGCTCGAACGTTTTAACTCTTGAGCCACGCTCACGATATCATATATTCGTTGGTAATTGTGCCATTGCCTATGAGGTTTTTTTAGGGGCAATGCCGATCTTGAGTCGGATAAAATTACAAAGTATTCAGCAAGAGAGCTCTTGGCGTATTAAAGTGCTTCCAAAATACCCGAAGCCTCTGCTGGTAACTAAAAGAGACCTTAGTCTCCGGATTTTGGTGTTATAAAGGCGCATCCGGAAGCGTCTGATAATTTGGAACCATTCGTGTGTATTTGTTCCATTTGGGATCGTTTGTGAAGGTACTGATACACACTTGATCTGTAGTTTTCCAACCGAGTGGTATCTTCCGTGTCTATATGCATTTCCAAGTTTAGTGTCCCAATAAGGGGCCTCAACATAGGGCATTTTTCTACTCTGGCTCATTCTGGCACGTAGGTTATGTTTCCAAATACTCCGCCGCAAGGGAGGGCATTTTTTTCTTTATCCAATAGTTGTATGTTAAAAATTGCTTTGTAAGATTGTGTGTAGCGTATATCAATCTGCTGTCAGCATATTGGCCATGCTTAAGGAGGAATTTTGCGCTTAAGAAGCTTCTACGTTTGTTTAAGGGTGCTTCATGTGCTTCAAGCAAAAGCGCATCAGTAGGCGTGCATCTTAGGAAGATTCCACAATGATTCCTGCTAAAAACTACACGGATAAGCAAACCCCCACTATGAGAGCATGAAATAAAGTCACGTACGTCGCTGATGATGTTCTGGAAATAGAGCGAAACGCGTACGACACAAAAAAACAAAACAAAAAAAAATTGCTTTGGCGTGTCATTAACCTTTATAAAAATTGATAGTTGACCAATACTTTCACATTCCCGATGTCCATTTTGTCGCCATTTTCAGTTACGTGTTCGGCGACGGCAAACTTCTACAATTGAAAAAGCCGGATGTTGCGTTTGTGCTCAACAACGCGGGCCTCGATGCTGCAGATAGTCTTACCACATTTGCATGGTATGCTGTAAACTCTTTAACCCCAAATTGTGCTTCACCGGGCGGAGCCAGTCACGAAATTTTGTAGGACGGAATGTGCTCATAATTCCGTGTCGAGCAGTATCCTCCCTAATTTTGCCGAAATGTAACCGGAGTACGGTTCTGTCCAAGGGTCTGAAATTCACTCCTGAATCGGTCCTGTTAATAACAACAACTTGCTAACAGTTGAATTTTTAAGCCACCAAACACACCACCGGCATGCTATCGTGAGAAGAAAAACTGCAGCGAGCGCGATGGTGAACCGTGTCCAGCGCTTCCCGCATAACAGACTAAATATTAAGTTAGAAACGTTACGAAACTGACCTATGATTACTGATCTGTGTAACAAACATGCCCCGCCTATGAAAAAGAATGTTAGACGTCCTCCAGCACCTTGGCTAACCGGAAACAGAAGACAACTTATGACGAAGAGAGATGTCGCTCATTGACTATACAAACGAAAACTGCCTACAATATTAAAAAAGAACTGCGCAATCGTACTGGACAAAGCACGAGAAACGCTAAAATTAACTGCGTTCGCCAGGTCAGTATTGAAAATACAAGTCCTTCGGCCTTTTGGAAGAACATTGGTGTCTTTGGATTTGATAAAAGAAATTACAGCTCAGGTGTTCATATATCTTTAAACAAGTTTAATACCTACTTTTTAACTCGGCGAGTCGATATGAACCCCTTATTAAAAACACCTAAAAATTCTCTGGTAAACAACACCAAATAATTTTCTCACATATGGCCACACAGCAGGTGAGGAAAGCTGTTGTACGTATACTCTCTCCCCAATGCAAAAGGTGTAGACGAAAATGGTATTGGAATGTATAGAAATATATTCGATGTAATAACGCCAGTTTCAACACATTTGTAATTTTTCGATATTCGCCGGAATTATTAAGCGTACAGTGCCAAAATGTTTGCAAGTTGGCATTAATTAAACTACTGCCGAAGAAAACCCCTCCCGTTGAACCTTCAGATTATCTAGAAGCCTCTGTATTGCGTAGTTCATGAACAAACCACTAAGCACTTGAAAACGAACAACAAACGACAATTTTCATTCCGAATTTCGGAGTAACTACAGTACGGTGAATGCACTCGTAAAAGTAACATTTGACATAAGACCTCTTACAGACAGACGAAAAATAACAATAGCGATCCATTTTGGCTTCAGCAAGGCATTTGATACTATCGACCTTTACAGTCTCCTGTCTCAACTCAAAGCATTGAACTTTGCTCGTGCTTATGTTGACTGGTTTTAATCGTAGTTGTGGAATCGTCAACTCTATTGTGTACGTCAATGAGAAACTGCAAGAGTTGGTGTCGTCCAAGGCTCAGTCTTACGGGGTGGATAGTGTCTTACGTCACTAACTATCATTTGTACGCTGACTATTCGCAGCTATACCTCGGTGTAACACCAAACGACGTAGCCACTATAGTAAAATAAATACCGAAATAAAATATCTTTGTGATTAGGTAAAGAGGCTTGGACTAAAAATAAACTCCACTAAATCTAAGGCAACTACGTATTATTGTTAGTTCAAAACTGATAGGCAACAACTTCATACCAAATCTCCAAAAAATTAAGCTTTAGGAAACAGAGTTAAATTATAAAGTAAAAGATATGCTAGCCCTAGAGGACAGTAATCTAAACTGGCCTCAGAACACTGTGTCGTAAAGCCTTCTCTTCATCTCGATTACTGCTATGTTGTTAAGCAAAATTTAAGTTCGATAGTCACATGAAAACTTGAACATGTTATGAACTCTTGTGTAAGGTTCGTCTGCGACTGTTCGACCATGCTTCACCTTCATTTGATCGGTTAGATAGATTGCGCACTTGCGATTGACGACAATTCCAAAGTTGTGTCTGCTTCACCGCCTCTTACATCTCAAAACTCCCGCCTTCCTTTATTCCAGCATCACATACTTAGGACTTCGCGATAATATTAACACCAGATCTATGTTCTTAACTTTACTAGCCATATCCCAATTGCTTATAAACTCGTTTGAATTTCTTCTTCATAACTGCGAATAGATTGTGGAATAACATTCTCCTGAAAATAAGAACTGCTGAACAAATCTGCCCATTTACAAACGAGCTGAGAAAGTATTACTTGTCCCAGCAAGCTGCACAACCTCTCCTTCCACGTTTCACTTATTCATTTCTTTCACTTGTATTTGTTCTGTTTTCACATACTTGTGCTTTTCTCACAGATTTTTTCACTTTTATTAGATTTTGTCACTTATGAACCGACTTACCGGTTAGACATAGAAATTGTTAGGTTTTTAACTATTAGCTTAAGTAACGTGCAAAATAACTATTGTAAAAGTTAATTTATGTAAAATCTGAATTATATATTTAAAAAAATAGTATGATATAAGAGGGGTCTTGTTTTTCAAATACGACCTATGAATCACAGTCTAGAACTCTCATTACCTACAACCAGACGTCCTGTTTCTTTGTTAAGTACAAATACTTTGGGAATTCAAACTCAAGAACTGTACATACAACTTTGTACCCTTGCACAAGGTGGTTGTTTTTTTCATTATATGTATTTCCTTACACTATTTGCAATTTAGCTTAATTTGACATTCATCGCACTGTGCAGAAATAAAGTCAAAATCATGCTGAATTTCTTAGCTATTGGCAGAATTGTTTACTTCTGTACAAATAACTGCATCATCAGCGAACAATCTCAAACTGCTGTTAACGTTTGTTTGTTTATTTGTTTGTTTGTTGGTTGGTTGGTTGATTGGTTGGTTGGTCTGATCGTCTTATATGCGTCCCTGTACCATTCATTCGATCACGATGAAATTTTTTCGAATGTTCTTTATAAAAACGCACACAAATTTTGTCCGATTTTGATTGAAGTCTTTTCACGTATACCATAAGACATAAATACTGCCTACATTTGATTTTCAAAAATCCAGTCCCTCTCCCGTTTTACCATCCCTCCCTTAATTTTTGTTTGTTTAAAGTTGTTTATACTAACACACAGTTTTATCCGATTTCCATGGAACTTTGCATACATATACTTCAAAATAAATAGAAAAATACTGTACGTTTGGTTTACAAAACCTAACCCCTCTTCTCCTTTCTACCTCCTTAATTTTTGTTAACATTGTTCATATAAACCAACAGTTTTGATAGTACTTTGCACACGTATACATCAAAACAAAGGGTTCTGGGAGCTCAGTGGCTAAGGCGCGTACTTCCAAAAGTTTCAGTCTACGGACGCTGGTTTAAATCCTGCGGGGAGCAGGAAGTGTCATGGTTTGTTTTTCACCTTAAAAAGTAGGTCCCGGAGGAAAGGAACTGGCCATATTGCCTCTGGCTCAATGGGTTAGTACACCTCCTTCGGGAGGGTTCAACCAACCTTCTGGATGTGGAGTAAATTATTTTTTTACTTTAAAACAAAGAGAAAAATACTATTGGTTTGCAAAAACCCAACCCCTCTATCCCTTTACCATCCCTCTTAATTTTTGCCAAAGTTCTTTATACCAACCCATAGTTTTTATCCGATATCGACGGAACTTAGCACAAGTATACTTTAAAGCAAAGACGAAAATAATGTCTAAATTTGGTTTGCTGAAACCAAACCCGTCTTTTCCTTTACCCAACCGAGCGTGGTGGGTGAGCAGTTAGCACTCTGGCCTCGCATTCGGGAGGACGGCGGTTCGAATCCCCGTCCGGGCATCCAGATTTGAGTTTTCCGTGGTTTCCCCAAATCACTCTAGGCGAATGCCGGGATGTTTCCTTCAAAAGGTCATGGTCGAATTCCTTCCCGTTCCTTGTCATCAGTACCATCCCGGCTCTAATGACCTCGACGTCGACGTAGCGTAAAGCAATAAGAAAAAAATTCCTTTACCCAAACTTACTTAATTTTTGCCAACGTGCAAATCCACAGTTTTTAATCCAGTTTTGTTGCTTAGCACGCATATACAATAAAACAGAACGGTCTGGTAGCTCAGTGGGTAACGCGCTTGCTTTCGAAAGTTCCCGGGTTCGTTCCCAGGTTCAAATCACTGTGGAAGCCCAAACGTTTAAGAGTGGTATTTGATCGCATGAGGTTCGCTTGACTCATGGCTCTGATTCAACGTTAAACTGTAGGTCACAGAGGAAAAGAACTGGCTGTCCTACCTTTGACACCATAGCTTAGTATACCTCCTTCAGGAAGATTCAACAAACCTTCAGGTTGTGGGCTAAGTTAGTTTTTTTTTTTAAACAACTTTAAAACAAAGAGGAAAATACTGTCTACATTTGGTTAGCAAAAACCCGCCCTTCTCCTATTTTATCGCACCAGTTAATTTCTGCCAATATTCTTCAAACACACAGTTTTTGATGGAACTTTGCTAACGTATACTTAAGCACAAATAGAAAAATACAGTTTACAAAAACCTAACTCCTCTCCTCCTTTACCCCCCCCCCCCAACTCTCTCAATTTTTGTCAACGTTGTTCATACAAACCAATAGTTATTATCGAGTTTTGATAATACTTAGGACACCTATGCTTAAAAACAGAGCGGTGTGGTAGCTCTGTGGTTAAGGCGCTTACTTTCAAAAGTTTCTTGGTCCGGTCCCAGGTTCAACTTCCAGTGGAAACAGGAATTTTTTAAGAGTTGTATATGATCAATGGCTTAGTATGCCTCTTTCAGCGAGATCCAACAAACCTTCGAATTGTGGACGAAGTTAGTTTTTTTTTTTTAACTTTAAAACAGGGAGAAAAATACTGTCTACTTTCTCTCCCTTTATCCCCCTTAATTTTTGCCAATATTTTTTATACAAACCCAGAGTTGTATGCGAATTCGATGGAACTTTGCACATGTGTACTTTAAAACAAAGAGAGAAATATTTTCTACATTTTCTGAACAAAAACCCACCACTCTCCCTTAAGCAAAATTTAAACTTCGAACTATTCAGTATATTTACAAAATTCTCTAAAATGGTAGGGAAATCAGCCAAAGTGGATAGGGATATTCGTGATATTCTGAGAGCCCATAGTATTTCCTGTCAGGCGGCGTTGGGTCGATTCCGATTGGATAATTACTGACCAAGAAATACGAACTTGAAATTTAATAATCTAAAGTTTTTATCTGATCTTGAGGGAACAGACGCTTTAAAATAAGTGGAAAGCGATGTTTACATTTGGTTTCCGAAGCTCTACTCTCTCTTCTGCTTCGTCCCCCTTAAGACTATTTTTGTATTGGTAGAGAAATTTACCAAAGTGGACGGCGATGGGTAATTTTTACTACAATCTGATCAAAAGTGATAAAACGTCAGAACTTTCCTATCCTCCCGCCGAGAAACGCTGTAGACAGTATTTGTCTCTTTGTTTTTAAGTAAAACAAAGGTGTCTTGGTCCACAATTCGAAGGTCGGTTAAATCCTACCGAAGCCATTGATAATAAACATCTCTTAAAAATTCCTGCTTCCTTTTGGGATGCTCGTTGTAACATGAGGACCTGATTGCTTCTCTGTAGTCATTTAACAGTTTTCCATTGGAAACCTGTGATTTGATGCTGCAGAATGCAAGTATTACCCAGGATGATTCTCACTGTCCGTCTCAAAAAACAAGATTTAGGCCCCTATATTGGTGCTTGTTAATATGTCTCAGTACAGTATTTGAGAATACACGCATTTTGTGATGGATTTACACAAAACTTGTAAAATTTACACCATTTTGCCTTATTTTACAAAATTGTCTACATTACCACAACCTTTTATAAAGTTTAGTTGTTTACTCATTTTACACTAATTTACGAAACATTCATATTTCCTGCAATATGTATAACATTAAGGGAGTATGCAAAATTTGTCTATATCGGGCAGTGGATTTGCCTATCAGACTACTCGATGCCCTTGTCACCACATGCTAAGTCATCTAACTACTCTTGTTCTAATGCACTTTTCACTCGACGAAGAGCATTCTGCTATTCCATTTTGTTGACAAGACCGCCCGCACCCTTTTGGCTTTTTTGTCTACTAGATGTTCAGTGGTGTAGTTATTTGATCCGAAGTTACGGAATTCTTAATTCTGAAGACAATCCTCACTTAAGTGAATGGAAATGCGCTACTAAAAATCATAACTGACGGGAACTTCCAGCGATGTACGTATTTCCATCATACACCTGAGGTAACGAACATGACATGATACCGTTGAAGGCAATTGTGCCGATGTCCATGGGGCGAATAGACGAATATGAAGCACACTGGTAATTTCACCAAACGTAAATTCCTTCATATTAAATCACAAGGATATGCCGAATTTCCTCCACATTTGATGATCTTTCGAAACTCACTAGATGGCGCTAATGACCCCATTGTCGATGCGCCATAAAGCCTGAATAACAACAACAATCACGAATATTAATGTACGCAATTAGGTATTCATTATTACAAATACCCAAATTCAAGGGGATAGTAAAAAACTATTGTCGATTATATAAAGAGGGATGTGCGAAACTTATAAATAGTTGCCGTCTGCGTTTCGTGTGTGCTTTACGATAGTTTGGAGGGGAATTTGTTTGAAAGATACGAGGGTCGTCTCAAAAGTAAGTTACACTTAAAAAAAAAAATAATGGCCAGAATTTGTTTAAAAGGTTATATTTGTGAAACTACATATATTAGTTATTTTTCTACATAATCTCCTTGAATTTCAATACATTTTTGGTATCGTGGTAAAAGTTTTTTTAATCCAGCGTCATACCATTCTGCCGCCAAACTGGTTAGCCATGTCTGAACTTCTTCTTTGAGAGTTTCTTCGTTTGCGAAGCGTCTTCCCTCAAGGTGTTGTTTCAGCTGTGGAAACAGATGAAAGTCGCTTGGAGCGAGATCAGGGGAGTATGGTGGGTGTCCGAAAACATCCCATCGAAACTCTTCAAGCAGGTCTTGAGTTTGACGAGCAGAGTGTGGACGAGCGTTGTCGTGGAACAAAAACACTGTTTTCATCAACTTTCCCCTCCTTCGGTTCTGGATCGCCCTCCCGAGTTTCTTTAACACCTCACAATAGCGTTCAGCTGTTATCGTTGTCCCATGTGGCATGTAGTCGATCAGCAATACCCCCTTCGAATCCCAGAAGACCGTCGCCATAACCTTCCCAGCTGATTCCACAACTTTCGCCTTTTTTGGAGTTTGCTCGTCCTTCCCTTTCCACACCATGCTTTGTCTTTTGGTTTCAGGCGTCCAGTGATGGATCCAAGTTTCATCCCCGGTCACAATTCGGTCGAATAGGCCGTCTCCTTCATCCTCAAGAAACTACAGAAATTGAAGAGCAGCGTCAACTCTCTGCTCTTTGTGGTGGTCTGAAAGGAGCCGTGGAACCCACCTTGCACACACTTTGGACAGATGCAGATCATCAGAAATGATTCTGTGAAGCGATGCACGGCTAATTTCAACATTAGGCGGGAGTTGTGAATGAATGTCGTCGAGCGTAAGGCGACGATTGGCGTCGACGACTCTTCGGACTTCTTCGAAAATGTTCGGGGCCCGTGAAGTGGATGGGCGGCCGATTCGTTGTTCGTCGTGTGTTGTTGTCCTGCCTTCAATAAATGATTGGCGCCAACGAGAAACCATTGGCCTCGACATAACGTTTTCACCGTACACACTGCACATCTCACGGTGAATTTCAATTGCATTTTTATTTTTTGCCGTTAAAAAAACGAATCACACTGCGTACTTCGCAATCGGCGGTAGGAGTAAGTGGTAGCTCCATAGTGGCTTGATCGCAACTGACAAATGAGTCATGGCGGCCTCTTAGGAATTTTACAGTGCTGCCACCACACCCGGACGAAAGTTCCCTGCGAATCCCAGACGTCTCCTGCCAACTGCGCGGATATAAAAAAAATAGTGTAACTTACTTTTGAGACAAGCCTCGTAGATAAGACCCCTGTGTTAGTATGTGGTGTGTCAGGCTTTCGGACATGGCAGACGTTTCCATTGTCTTGCGCTTTGCTTTCGTTCTCAACATGTTCCGGTAGTATATGTATGAGTAACAATGCTTGGTCACAAACTTCACGAGTCTTTCCCAACAGTATCCTAAGGGTACAAATTTGTTGGAAGTACCCGGTAATGTCATCTAGCTGCTTATCCCGGTGAGAGAAATTGTAGTTCAGTACTGTGAACTGCCACACAAACAATTGTTAGAGGTTAGACCATGTTGAAACGGTTAACACCGAACTACGTACTGTTCCTTCAGACCTGGCTTATACAGTCAGGAATGGAGGAGCGTGTGACTGACAGAAACTTGTTTTGCCTAAATCTATGGAGAGTATGAAGCCGCTTCCTACAAGTATAAATTGGTAGGTACTGATGAATACACCTTATCCTTGGAAGCAAATGGAATACGCACCTATTTATGGTAGTAGTAGTAAACACACGAGGTCAGTAAAGACCACTAGATTCCCATGTATGAGATTCTGAAAAACAGGTTACGAATCTTTATCGACGACCAGTGTCAGACTCTACCTAAATGACGAAGTATTCCTATTGCCGCAGAATTTCCTGGAATACTAATGGTCTCATCACCGGTAATATGAGTTCTATTTTGTGCTATCACCAATCAAGCAGTTGCAACAATATAAGTCATTGGATCATAGAAGATGCGTAGGTTCCAGATAGTTTGCTACAGCGCAAAGTGCCCTTCACTACTTAAACTGAGAACACTTTGTAATATTGTGTGCTGTTGAAAATTTACATTTAATTGTCCAGTGGTGAGTAAAATAAAGCAAAAAATGAGATATCATGTTTTTATTTACCAATTTCCGCTATAAAGTACAACAAATACCATCAGCACAATTAAAAATATAAATTAGTGGACTTAGTTTAAAGATGAACAGAGATTGTATGACACATACAAGTACTCAAACATACATTATCTGTTCATCATATCCGATAGATCAGGCTGTTGTGTAGTAGGATTATCCCTAGTCACACTGTATCGAATACTTTCGCTAAATTTCTCACAATGAAACCGTAAATATTTGTTAGTCCACAGTATGATCCCACTAATTACTTTCATTTTTATAATGTGGTATTAATAGTTTTTCGTTAGAACGCACCGTAAACTGGACTGCTAGTTGTAGGTGAAATTTCTAACCTACATTACCTAAGTGCAGCCATCTGAATGTAAGCTTCATTTCTACACAGGCGGAAATTTCAGATAGACTTGTGAAAAATTAATAAGATTTGGCCTTAAGTATCCCAATATGAAGAGTATTAAATGATTAAAAATTGAAAGTTTTACATGTCATAGTTATGAGAATTACGGGTATATTTGTTATGCAAAATAACTATATTTTTAGCGTATAAGTAGTGAACAGTGTGGTGTAATGACACTTTTTTGTCCACAAGTTCTTGTTGACCAAGTCTGCCAAGGCGAAGAGTGACTACCCTCTACACCTTTATGTCTGTGAGGGAGGTCGGAAAACTGGCGTGTTTGAAACGAGTGTATCATATTGTGGAATCTCCCGAAGGATTGGCCGTAGTGGAATGAGAGTATATAGACTTGTTAAACAGTGGCTGAAAGAATTCTCTAATACTCCTTGAGCAGGCACAGGTCCAAACAGGGCAACAGCACGCGAAGATCGCCAAATTGTGCTGGTGGCTGTTACCGACAGACCGGTGACTGTAGGCCAGATACAAGCAGTGGTTACAGAGTCACCCCCGGACGATTGTAAACCAATTGCTTTAAACTAGGTTACACTCTGCCCCTATGCAGTGTGTTCCATTTACCCGACTTCATTGCCAGCATCGTCTAACCTGGTGTAATGCAAAATGCAAATGGACACGAATGGCGTACATTTGTGTTTAGAGACGACTCTCGAGTTTGTCAGTGGCGAAGTGATAATCGACAACATGTACGCAAAAGTAGTGGAGAAACGGATTATCATCCTGTGATTTTAGAACGTCACACAGGTCCAGCGACTGGTGTAATGGTTTAGAGGCAATCACTTCACTGACGTTTACCTGGGGGTGGCGTTCCTTCCTCACCAACTAGTTTTGTTTAGTCTCTCTACTTGGTTTGGGTGTGCCACGGGCATAGCATCTTTATCAACAGCCCAGTGTTTAGTGTAAAACAACACCTGTGAGGTACGTGACTAATTTATGCTATCGCCTGTACAAGTTGACAATTAAAGAAACTAATGCCAAGTTGTTTTCATTCTGCGAGATGAATCACATTTGAATATTTCGTCACATTTTTACGACCTAGTTAATTTTTATGCATATATCAATTTAAGGGCTGAATTCATTATTTTTTTTATTGTCTTTGTTTGATAATTTTCGCCGCAATTAAATCATATCCCTGATTGTATGTTCATGAGAGTAGATTAAGTATGTAATACGGTCACAGCATTTCTCTTAGCATTTACTTTATAATAGCGGTTCAATATTGATACTACAGACAACCAAATATAAACAAGACTTTTTTTAAAACAAAAAAAACCCTTTATATAAAAAAATTGTAGTTTACAAAACTAAAATCACGCTTTCGTAGTAATGTGAACTAAAAGGTTAAAAATAATATTTAAATATAAACATTTTGTTTAACAGTGATAGGAAGTCCCACAATTCAGGATAAATTATTTTTTTTGAATAAGCTTAAAGAATAAAGTCACTGATTACAAAATTAACTTTAATGTAAAAAAGTATGGGGTGCTATTTCAGTTGTCTTATATTTTTTGTCGTTGGCTGTTTGTAAAGACAGAGTAATTGTCAAAAGTTATGTAGAGCGCACCCCACGCTTTTTTAACATTAAAGTTAATTTTGTAATCAGTGACTTTATACTTTAAGCTTATTCAAAAAAATTAATTTATTCTGAATTGTGGGACTTCCTATCACTGTTAAACAAAATGTTTATATTTAAATATTATTTTTAACCTTTTAGTTCACATTACTACGAAAGCGTGATTTTAGTTTTGTAAACTACAATTTTATTTTTAACTTTTTAGTTCAGATAGTTTAAAAAGTATGTTTCTTACTGTTGGCTTCTCTTCGCTAATCTCTCTTTTTCTTTGAGTTGTAGTTTCATTATTAATTATTATTCCCACGAGTAAAATACAATTAAATGGTCAACTCAACAAGAGATCCAATAGCACGGTAAACGAGGAAGGCTACTTTTCTATAATAGTACGAAGTAATATTTCGAATACTTACTATTCAACATCACGTTAAGCGACTTCAGACAGAGAAACCTTTCTGGATAGGAGACAGCAGCAAGACGATCGTCTACAGCAACCAAGGCTCGTAAATCACACCCGGGAAACTGGAGAACGATAATGATGATGATGATGGTTATATTGGGTGGGAAATCTCCGAAGGGTGTGGCCGCAAAATGACGAAGATTCTCGAATCGCACCTGTGCACTAATGTCGCGGCTGCATTTGCCTAACTCAGTAATCCCATCAAGTATAGGATACACTGACAACGTGGTGAGAGTGAAATTATTGAATTTTTATCGGTTCTTAATAAGTGTGAAAAATTAAAAACGATTCGGACGTCAGGAAGCGGGTAAACACTGAAATGAAAGATTCCATTACATGGCAACCATTTTTCTATTGCTACCGTCAGAGTAACGAGAATAGCAGGACGTTGCTAAGAGACTACTGTATTGTCAACGGTTCTTGAAACGTGTGCAAAATTTTTATGTTTTTACTGTCAACGTAATCAGAATATCAAGACATAGCTATGAAATTATTGTATTGTAATCAGTTATCAATACATGAGCAAAATTTCAAACAACTCGGACATCTAGAATTGGGTTAAAATTATATAGCAAAATTCCACGACATTCAACCATTTTTCTGTTGTTACTGTCAAAGTATTGAGCATAGCAGGATATAGCTATGAAATTATTGTATTGTCACCGGTTCTTAATATGTGTGCCAAATTTCAAACAGCTCGGACATCGGGAAGTGGGTCAAAATGGAGTTGTAAAATTCCGTTACATTCATACATTCATACATACATACATACATACATACATACATACATACATACATACATACATACATACAAGTCAAGCTAATATAAAGCGTGTAAAAAGCAAGTACAAAACCGCGCTAGTAGTTTTTCAATTCCTTCCTTACAAAAGTGAATATAGAAGTCTGACAAGACAACGGACTCTTCCCGAACCTCTTCAGTATAGTTCTAGCGAAGATCATAAGTGTGTGGAAGAAAACTGTACGAGAGAATAATATGGTGCAGCTGGAAGTAGTGTGGATTGGTTCCAGTACATTATCAATTAGCTTCCAGCCCCATTCGTCTGGATCCAGTTGATTACCAAGCCATACTTGAACCTGGTAATACACTCGATAAAAATGTTTGTGAGCAGAAGCCGAGGTTGGAGAAAGACAAGCTATGTAAGAACGACCAGCCGACTAGTGCAGATGTCTCTACACCTGAAGAAGACGGCGGAGCTAGCCGTCGAAATATTGTGTTTCCACAACACTATCCGGCGGTACACCCGTGAAGACTACATTGCTGTTAAAGACAAGCTAATTGCACATGGTTTTTTTTTTTTTTATCACGTGTATGTTTTGCAAAAGATAAGCATCTATGCAAGTAATTTTTGTTGGAGCTCCACACACAGAAAGAAGAAAGCGAATTCCACTGATGGTTAGCGTTTCTGGAGTAGTGGTCCTATCCTCAAAAACTTGTGCTCAGTGCCGGCTTAAGGAATTTCGAGGCCCCCTGCGATGTTTGACTTCGAGGCCCCCTACTTCTTTTCTAGATGTACTTTTGCCTACACTTTTGATAACTTTCGTGACTTACTACACACACACACACACACACACACACACACACACACACACACACACACACACACATATATATATATATATATATATATACTGTGTGTAGAGCTCAAACAACGATTAAAGAGACAGACTGAGGTTTCTCTAAAACTTTGTAAACTACTGTCAGTTTCATTTCTGGCTAAGCCCTGCTGCCCATTGTGTCAAATGAAATTGCCTTTGTATTCAATTTTATAGCTGTTATATTTATAATACAATTTTTTGTATACGACTTTTTTTTCTTGCCTTTCTGTGCTAGTACATATAGGTTTCTGGGGCTGGAGACACATGAGCAGGCATACACATTTTAATTCAATAACTTTTTATATGAAACGTCAAAAGATGAATGACTTTATTCGAACAAAATCACATAAATTGCTGAAACAGGTTCAGAGCAATACACTCCTTTAAATATATAGGGCTATTGTAATACCATCAGATACGACTTTCTCAAAACTGAATCTGATGAAAGACTTCTCGTGGAACTCCACGCCGCGGAAACGTCTGTCGTCGCTAGCGAGATTTTGCATTGTACCTTTTTTTTCACTAATGTTTTGCGGACCTTCCTTAATCGCTCTTATCCTAAAATTATCATTTATATTATCCGGCCAGGTTCCAAAATCGGTAAGATCATCGACAACTTGTAGGCCGTTATCTTCCTTAAACGATGTTCTTCCTTCTCGGAGGTGTCCAGCTACGGTTTCTTCTGCAGGAACACTTTCACTACTAGTAGGTGTTTCCACTAATGAGACAGTTTCGTCAGCCACTAATTCTTTCTTACACAAGATATAAAATTGTTCAGCAGCATCGACAGATGACGTTTTAATAACATTACATTCTTTAATGTCACAATGTATATTCGTAGAAACACTGTTAGTTCTATTTAAAATTTTATTTAATGAACCCTTTTGGCGCAACTGCTCTTTTAGGATATCACACCTATGTTATCTTTTTTTAGCACCTGACAAGTACTTATGAACCAGTCTGCACTCTTGTGTGAAACAAATCACAGGTTCTGATACCACCAGACATATACACACAAACTGCGTCCGTGTTTCACACCTGACTGGGTTGCCGAACCAAGGTACACACTTTGACAATAAATTTGGCCGCCGCTGAAAAATTCTATCAGTCTTATTTTGCACAATCTGACATCAGTGTCATCCTAAGAAACAGTAACGCAATACTGGCTTGCCAGTATTGCATTAATGTTTCCTGGGATGACATTGATGTCATGTTTTGCAAAATAAGAATGATAGAATTTTTCAGCGGCGGCCAAATTTATTGTCAAAGTGTATACGTTTGGGGCCCGTTATTCGAACGCGCTTCTCTCCATTATCAGCGGAAATCCCAAACAGCCAGGCGGCATTGTGAGCAGAAAGGCGTATTGCGCCTGTCGGCGACGTCAAACGTTTTTGGTATTTCCTAAGAAACCAGCAACTAAAACAAAAAGGGAAAGCTATATCCCTGTCGGTTCGAGAGAAGATCGACAATCGCGGTATCCATCAAATCTGTCATTTTTATGGGAAAATAGGATCAACAATGAAGGTGCTCTCGACGCTAGGACTATTGTGAATGCAACTTATTAACATTCTAAATTTGTAGATTATTTATTTTAGCAGGAAAAATTGTTCATTAAGTAAGGACAAATTTTGAAGGGGATCGTGGTGGGGCCCCTTCAAGCTTGGGGCCCCGCGCGACTGCGGTTCTTGCGGTAGCCTTAAATCGGCCCTGCTTGTGCACATCCAATTAGATCTTGTTTTTGAAATAATTTAAGAACTGTCGTTTTACCCCTCCGGAACAATGCTGATGTATCACAGCCAGTCATAGCATGTAAAAACAAAATGTGATCTTTACATTCAGAATAAGCCGATAAACAACTTGTACTTGAAAAATTTTCCGACGGTAGTTGAGACTTGCCTGGTTTTAAAAAGTAAATGATTTTTTCAATTGGAGTGCGCGGTAAGTAATACTAACAGATTAGTATCTTCACCAAAAACAACATTTAAATCAACTGGATTAAATTGACTTACTGCAGTTTCTACGATAAGTACATCAGCGTCATTGTCAGCTTGCTTGACTAAAATATGCTCACTAGTAAATTTTTCTTTGAGCATTGCAATGAGCCGAGACTTATTGTGAATGTTTGACAAAAATTGTTGTTGGCTAGTTGGGACTGCCATAAATTGGTCAAATAGAATATCAGAAGATGCTGGTTTTTTTTGTTACACGGCGACGTTTTTCTGTGGCTTTAATACTTTTTGTAGAATCGGTATAGCAAATATTACGGTTACTTTTTGACCAAAATGTCTGCGTATATACTCATCATATTTATCTGAGATGTTACTGAATGCATCTTCTCGACCCGAGACCACACGGTGCAATAAATATCCTCAATCGATAGTATACGTAGCATTTATGTTGTCAATATCAATGTTTACTTCTTTAAAGCAATCATAAATGGCCAATTTTTGTGATTTGCGCATTCCAAGCTCATCAAATGAGGAGGGTAGGGAGCCAATTCATATTCAAAATATTTTTCAATTTCATCGTCAAATGCCGTAGTAATACTCATGCGTAGAAATAATTACACAGGATCAACAGGTAGAGCAGGTAGACTGGCACTCCCAAGTAGAAAATTGAACAGCTGACATATGTTGCTCAAGGCCACGTGGTCATAAAATGTGGGACTGGATTTCTTTTCAGCTCATATTCTCAGAATTATCATTCAACATAAATGTATTAGTCACGCAGACTTATATTTATACTTATATTATGCGCCCAATGACGTCCATAGACAGCGTAGTCATGTATATTATGGAGAACACAACTTTAGTGAATTGTAGAATGGCTTTTTCTCAGAAATGGTAAATCTTAGGCAAAAAAGTGTAAGACCAATTTTTGTAGATAATTACATGATCTACAATTTTTGTCTGAGCTATTTTTATCATAAAACTAACCGTTTCGCTAAAAAATACGAAACCTTCGCGAACTTTGACCTTGTATAAAAATTTTTACACACACGGGATCGATGGCGACTTTTCACGATTTCATTATAATGGTATCCTTAAAGTTCATGCAAATTTTCAGCTTGTTGGGAACTTATGCAGGGGTACCCCTATTTTTCAGGCTAATTTGACCGGACTAAAGAGAGTTATGTCAGATGAACAGAGGCAAGCCTTAATATATGAAAAAAAAAAAATGGTGAGAAAAGAGGAGGATTGGATTATTCTGGAATCTCGGGTTCGAAGCGGTATATAAGTGCAAAATTATTAATTAAAAATAACGAAAAGAAAAACTGTTGGACGTGTTCACGAAGTCTTGTACCTCTTTGTCGTTGGAAAATGTCTTTTTACCATAATATTTTTTGAGGGGGTCCAAATAAATGTTACTTTTATGGTGACAAATCTCTACAATGGAGTTTAACTTCAGTTCCAGCAACAGAGTAGAGCCGAGCGTTATCGTGCAGAAGCAGGACGCTGTTTCGCGGAATGCTGCATCTTATGAACCAATAGGCCGATGTAACCTTACCCAAAAGTTTGCAGCTCGTCCTTCAGGTAGATAATCTACGTATAAACACCGTTTGTATCCCAAAGACGATCGTAAGTACCTTGCCAGCAAACAAACTGATTTTCGCCTTCACCGGAGTTTCTTCCTCTTTTGTGTTATTCCTTATTCAACGTTTTAGGAGAATAGTGATTTATGTACTGAAAATGTTCATTGACAAAGTTTCTCCCCCCCCCCCCCAATCGCTTGGTAAGATTTGATAAGATGTGGTGGAATCACCGAGCGTGGTGGTGTAACGGATAGCGTTCTTGCCTCGCATTCGGGAGGACGGCGGTTCGAATCCCCGTCCGGGCATCCAGATTTGGGTTTTCCATGGTTCACCAAATCACTCCAGGCAAATGCCGGGATGCTTCCTTAAAAAGGCCATGGCCGAATTCCTTCCCATTCCTTGCCCCCATCCTTTCCTGTCTCTAAAGACCTCGCTGTTGAGAGACGTAAAGCAGTTAAAAAAAAAAGTGGTTTGATCTGTTCGTATATTTTGCTTCATGCCATTATACAGGGTGAGGCATTTAAAACTGTTTGTCGGTATATTTGGCAAAATACAAATCGGATTAAAAAAAAGTTGTGATAAAAGTTGTTCACCTCTAAGAGGGACATCCATTAACATAACACTTGACCCCCCTGCACCGCCCCCGGGGGCGGGAGGGGGGGTGAATTTGAAATCTTAAATAGGAACCACTATTTTTTATTGCAGATTTGGATTCTCCGTGAAAAAATATGTATCTTTTATATGAAAAATGAAACTGAGTTGAAGATTGTTGCAAAACGGTAATATCTCAAATAAATACACATCAGGTTAGGAAATTAACAATTTAGAAAAAAAAAATACTGTGATTCCCCTTGCTTCTCACAAGTGTTTCATTGCAGCAAATGTTCGAAATGATGTCCGTTGTTTCTAATGCACATTGCAACTCTGTGTCTGAAAGACAATCCGACATTTATAAGTGTCCCTGCGTTAATGTTTTCACATTCATTGATAATTCGCTGCCGTATATTTTCTGGGGTTGTTGGTACATCCATGTAAACTTTCACTTTTAGCCATCCCTCAGGAAAAAATCGGCAGGAGTCAAATCGGGTGAACGTGCGGTCCACGTTTGAAGACCACCTCGTCCAATCCATCGACCCGGATAGTTTCGATTCAAAACTTCCCGAGATATTCGTGAATAATGCGCTGAGCATCCATCGTGTTGAAACCACATATCCATTCTTGTTTGAAGTGGAACATCTTCCATTACTATGGGTAAAACATTATCTACAATGTAGCTGTACATTGGACCAGTCAGATTACCTTCTATGAAGTATGGGCCAAATACCTGCGTACCTAAAATACCGCACCAAACGTTGACACTCCATGGGCGTTGATATTCAACTTGCCTTACCCAATGGGGTTTCTCCAATGACCAATAATGCATATTATGTCGATTCACTTCACCACGATTCGTAAAATTTGATTCAGCAGAGAAAAGTATCTGTGAAATGAAATTATTATTCACTGCCAGTTGTTTCTGTATCTAGTTGCAGAAATTCAGGCGGTTTTGAAAATCGTCACCATGCAGTTCTTGATGCAGCGATAAATGAAATGGTTTAACGCTTCCGGTTTCAGTAAACAAATGGACAATACTGCGAAAAGTCTTTGCAGACGGCACATGCCTATCAGGGAACAGATTAGCATACCTTTGACGAGCTTCTTCAACATTTCTATGAGCCTCAAAGTACGTGGTAATGATATCGACTCTCTCTGCAATCATTAACATCGTGGAACAGTTGCGATGAGATGTGTACAGTCCGAATCATTGAAGTAACATGCACAGTCTGACCACGGACTGAGACGCATGATCACAGACTGTGCTATTCGATTGTGGGAGGTGTCACATGATGGCATTATCAAAAATATCAAAAAAGTAATTCGATTTTCCTGATCTGATGTGTATTTGTTTGAGATATTACCGTTTTGCAACAATCTTAAACTCAATTTCATTTTTGCCGATTACAGCGCCATCTATCATGAAGCGAAAAAAATGTTTCATACAAAAGATACATATTTTTTCACGGAGAATCCAAATCTGCAATAAAAAATAGGGGTTCCTATTTAAGATTTCAAAGTCACCCACCCTCCCGCCCCTGGGGGTGGTGCAGGGGGGTCGAGCGTTATGTTAATGGATGTCCCTCTTCCAGGTGAACAACTTTTATTACAACTTTTTTAACTTTTTTTAAATCCTATTTATACTTTGCGAAATACTCCGACAAACAGTTTTAAATGCCTCACCCTATATACCAAAAGCGTTAATACTGATGTCTTCTATGCACATTTTTTTCTGTGCAATAAGAGGAGAAAAAGATAAAAGTTGATGTGAAATTTTTATTGATCTCCCTCCCTTTAAATGAGATTTGGTGAGATTTTGCCGGACCACTTATTTTAGTTCACGTGATTAATGACGTTCCCCTTAGCAGCTTTAAAAAAGACCAGTCCGTCTATTTTTTTTTTTTTTTTTTTTTTTAAACTCACATTTTTATCATGTAAATCCGTAAAGTGGCTGGGTCTGTTTTTATTCCGCCCATCACGCAAAAATTACCGAAGAGATTTTATTCGTGCTTCCGAATTTTGAAAGCTCAAGACCTGATACAAAGTCTGTGCTATGTCTTAAGGCGCGTTCCCACGATCCCTTGTAACGAAGGCGAGACGAGACGGGACCTCATTAGCCGAAGTGAAGGGACGACCGCGGGCCGCAGGTTAGTCCTAGCTTACCTTGCCGCCACCTCCGCACCACGTTGCCTAGTGTCGTTAGGCACAGAGCACTTTACAGCAACAGAAGTGGTGCGCACAGCTGCTGCAAACCGATGGCAACAGCGCACCGCTACACACGCCTGAGATGATTACCGACTCAGAGTGTGTAGCTGCGTCTCGTCTCCGCTAGCAGAGGCGGCCCTGTTCCCATGGCGTGTGGTTGAGTATTCGTCCCGTCCCGTCCCGCCTTCGTTACAAGGGATCGTGGGAACGGGCCTTTACGACGCTACGTCAGGTAGCGCCTCAGCAAGAGATTAAAATCTGTTCTGAACACGCAACTTTCTTTTCTTTTTTGCTTCTAATCTGGCATAACTTGAAAACTAATCACACTATTTTGACAGAGTTTTCACAGTGTAGACTCTGACTTAAAACCAGAGATATTTATACTCGCCTTATCTCAGCTGGCAGCGGAACGGGAAATAAAAATCTCTTCTGCACATCAAATTCCGTTATCAGTAGTATGGTATAACTCGAAAACTACGTAGCAAATTTTGATAGAGTTTTAACAGTTTGAAAGTTAAGGCTCTGCCAAAAATTTGAGATACGTATCATCTCGTTACCATAAGTGGGGACGTTGCAGAAAATTAGTATTTGCTCAAAACAGTTAGGCTGTCAATGAAGTCAGTACGGGTGTACCGCCGGATTGTGTTTTGAAAACATACGCACACGTCGGGAAAGTCTCCGTTCGTACAGTTAGGCTGTCTTCACACAAAGCAACTCAAAAGAAACGGAACTGGAGTTACTAAACTAGTTAGTAACTGGTTGGTGACGCGGATCCACATACGAGGCAACTCAAAAGAGACTGAAATCATTAGTTTCTTCTGCGCAATCAGGGAAGCAGAACCATTGTCCCTATCTGTGCCCCTCTGCTACCATCGACAGTAATGGTGCCAGTGAAGATTCCAACGACGAAACTGTCATACTGCTTTATTATCATCGGTACAGAACTGATAAAAAAGGCGGAGAAGATCCTGGGTTCATCTGAATTTGCAAAACAATTTCTACCGCCGATTATTTCTTGCTGCTAAATAACTCCAACTTTCAGATGCCAAATTTTTAGCATGATACCATATGTCTAAAGAATGTTATTTGGAATTGGTGCAAATAATTTGCCCTACCGTACAGGAGGGAAAAAACCAATAGTACAGTATACAAAAACAAATAAAAAAAACCTTACATTATAAATGTATCATAGTGAAATAGGAACAGGTAGATAAGTAATTATCTAGATACTGCATTCTCAATGAAATGAGACTGCATAATATTGTGTTGGTTCATGTCAGGGCTGATAATACGCTGTTTGTGATCCAGCTACTCCTGAGGGATTCGAGAGCGGTGTATTGCGGTGACCCGTCAGGCGTTTGAAGTCCCGAAAGGAGTTGATTGAGGTTAGAATGGGATTTGAGGCGACGTGATCATGCGTGTTGGCAAAATATCATTAACAGCATCCAAGGCCTTACGTTTGAATTTTCGCACCTCTTCATCAGTCATTGTCAGCAGACAAGGCAGCATGGTCAGAAGCAACATTGTTAGTCCCTCGGTTCTTGGACGCTTTTCAGTAACTTTTTTTACCTGAAGGAACTCGATGAAAGCTTTGTCCACTGCGTCATTGTTTACAGGATGCTTCCTCTTTAGATGTGATGATGATGGTTCAGGCAATGTTCCTTTCCGATGAGAAATTTCAGCAGTTTGAATGGAGAGTAGTAAGTTGTAGTGGTGTTGGCTCTTGCAGCTCTTGGGGCGATGAAGAAATTTGTGGGATTATGGTTTCGGAATCTTTCTTCAAATTGTTCAACTTCTTCCTGTTGTGATGGGAGGGGCAGATTTCCTGATGGTGTACCTAATGCAGAGTAAATTGCATAGCTTCTGAAAGATCCTGCACCTTCCTTGCCTTTATTCCAGAGCCACTTTTGGAGGATTTCATGTGTCGAGTAAAAACAGTAGGCCTACGTAGATTTTCCCATTTTTCTTTGCATTCAGCCACTGAAACGAATGAAAATCTTTAAAACCGGAATTTATTTTTCATTTTTTTCCCAAGTAAACAAAACAATCGCAACCCACAACAATGCGGCTGCAGCAGTAGACCTTTCAAATAAAGTCATTGTTATTTTTGCAACAGACCACGTTGTTATTTGGCTTTTGATTGCCAATAGTTTGAATGCCCTCATAAATCAAAATTGATGAGGTATAAAATCAATTTTAAATAAAAAGTTTCGAAAATTAAGAAAATTATATTGCATTTTGCAAACAGAAAATATGTTTGAAAAACTTTTCAAATAGAATCAAAATGCTATTCATATATGGTATTTTAAACACATAATGTAAATATGTATTTGCATCAATGGACATCTCTACAGATAATATTACATACCAGTCATATTCACTGCTTCTCCAACTTCAGACCATGCTTTTATAGTTTTGTCTTTGAGTATACGGGAAGCAGGAAATCGTATAGAATGGGATGTTCTTCAACTTGCTGTTCGTTCGTACCATAAAATCACTTGGCAACTAGGAACTGAAATCTCCTACCGACTGACATGCAGTCACCTGGAACTGATTACCAACTAGTTGGTAACTAGTCGCGCCGTCTATGGCAACATTGGAAATGACTGGTCAGTTACTCGAGTTACTAATCCGTTCCTATTGAGTTGTGAAGACAATATGACGTTATCTTAATGTCACCTATCGGCTCTTTGTGCAGTTAACGGGTGTTATAAACCAGACTGTCGTAGTGGCTGATCCTGGCAGTATAGGTTTAAAGCGCCCCACACACTTACAGACGAACTGCAGGCCCATGCCTGTGAAGAAGAACTGTAGGCTGAAATCTCAAAGTACCACACACATAAACGAGAATGCCTGTAGGCGGTGGTCTGTACATGCCATGGACTGTGTGCTGCCAACTCACTAGAGTTCGTGAACTTCAGGCCAGTGGACTGAAGATTTTTAACTTCAATCCAGCGGACTGTCGTTCGAACTCGCGCGGATGCAGTATAGTTGTTCGTTACAAATTCACTGTTTGATTCAGGGGCGTAGCTACTATGGGGCTAGGCGGTGCAGTGCACCGGGGCCCGTACGCTCAAGGGGGCCCCTAAGCACAACTCAAGGGCCCCCATCCTCAGCTCAGGGGGGCCCTACCAGCACACAAAGCAAAAAAAAAAGGTCGCCCATCTGGCCTGAGGGTCCAAAATAAATTTTTTGCACCGGGGCCCTTGTTGACCTAGCTACGCCACTGGTTAGATTAACATAATTCACGTTCATAATGGGTCGCATTTTATTACGAAGAAAACGTTGTGCGATTGCGATCTTGAATAATATGTTATTACTTTCAACACCGGGACACAAAAAGAGGTTTTGGATGAAACAGTGGTTGCAAGAAAGGAGTAATCGTTCCCACTGACATTGTTGCGTGAACTACGACAATCACATACTGAGGACTTAATTAATTACTTAAGAATGAGTGACGAAAATTTCAATGAACTGTTAAGTTTAGTGTGTCCATTCATCACAAAGGCAGACACCCGAATGCGCCAAGCAATTAGAGGAAATACTGACAGTCACGTTGAAATTTTTGGCTACGGGTCAGAGTTTTGAAGATTTAAAGTATCCTTCGAGAATTTCACCACTAGCAGTTGGTATGATAATATCAGAAACTGCCAAATTTATTTAAGAATTTTTACATACAGGTAAGAATAATTTTTATTTTGTTTATTGTTCAGAAACTTTTTATATTATAATAAATCACGGAAACGATAGAAGTATATAGAAAATGTAACTAATAATCAAAATATAGACAGAATACGTTCAATTCCATGTACAGTTATTGCATTTTTTAAACATAAACAACTGACAGTTTTGAAGCGTCAGGCTCTTCTTTTTATTTGCATACGACTCATCTTTTCCCTTCCACTAACATGGAAATTGCCGATATAATTCAGTAAACGTGGAAATGAATTGAGGTTTGTTGTCCATTTTCTTGACAGTCCAAAACAGATTAAACAGTGCGAAAGATCTGTGGCCTGTCGTCAGGCAAAGAAAAATGTATCTGTGAGGCGCGGTGACTGCAGTCAAACTGCGAGTGTGTGTCCCTTTTGGCCTTGAGATCGTAAACTTCAGATATTGTTAACTGTCGACTGCTGGCAATTCAGGCAACGATCTCAACAATCCACACACTGACAGTTACGCAATACCTGCAGTCTACGATCTTAATATCGACTGTAGGTGTGTGTACAACTACGATAAACTGACAGTTCAGTGCCTTCAGATAAACTGGAAGTGTGTGGGGCGCTTAAAAAGTAAAAATGTCTGTTTTGTAGCCAGGCCGACGAGTTAGATTTATAACGAATTTATCGAGTCTCAGAAAATATTTCACCTGATGCAGATTTTTGAGAGAAAATTGGATACAGAATTTTTTGTAAGGTAATAGCGTGAGCTGTGATGAATAAAAACAATGTGCAAAAAAAATTATATACCTATTACGCTATGTTGATATATCACATCATTCATACCAGTGGATAATAAATTAATAATGTGAATTTACAAGTTGGCGAAAAAACTACGTCACTGGCAGAATCTAGTATGATACGTAAACTAAGTAAATTGAAGCGATGCGCATTAAAAAAAAATGGAAATTACAATTTTGTACTAATTAGACATCTGAAAAAAAAGGCACAGTTCACCATTTGTTACAGAATTGGTGCCAATCACCGTTTCCCGAAGAGAGAACTTTTACTTCAAGTTTAATTCTTTCGCATAGGTATTTGAAATTACTGATCCAACGCAACTTTTTTTTAAAGTAAATAATAAAAAACTATGAATAATTGATTTCTTTCTCTACTGTTAACCAAGATCTTTTTCAGAAAACTATGGAGATCAAATATTGCCATTCACATGTATCAGAGTAGTTTTCAACAGCTTTTAAATATTCGTCTCTGGGAACAGTTCTTCTCGGTGCTATAGCAACTTCATTATCAGCCGATTATTTAAGTCACACGCACAGTTGCTGTAAGTTGAACGTCAACGGGAGTTTTGATGGGAAATTAGTACGAAATACAGAACTTCGGTTGGATTCGTCGGAAAGTGCTACCAATTCTACTCGCTTCGTTAGGTCTAACTTAAATCATTACTGGTGACCAATGTCCTGTTCAAAGAAGACATTTATCCTCGCTCGTATGAAGTTAGTAACTTAAAATTTTTAATTTCAGTTTACTTGATTATTAATGAAATTAGTAATACTAAGAATATTCATAGAAATGATTCATATGGTTGCCTGTTGGCTTTTAGTGTTGTGACGTATGGCGTCGTTTTTTGTTTCAGAATGCTGGCCCCGCCCCAAGTCCTCTTGGACAGATGCCACCGAATGATGGAATGCCTGGAGGACCCATGCCACCCGGCTTCTTCCCGGTAAGTAGTGGCTTGTTATTGCCTGAAATTAACTGCTTGCACGGTTGTTGGATGTGCCCCGCCCCGCCCCGACCTGCATCTGCACACCCTGGACTCTCTTCATGCATGTGTGTGCTGCCTGTGTGTGTGTCATCCCCTCCAGTCAGACGGGAGTTCAAACGGCCAGGAAAGGACTACGCCGTTGACTGATCGCTGTACTGGGCTATCGCCAGTCATTTTCTCCACTTTTCTGCAGTTATACAACTGTCTTCAAGGATTCAGTACCAGTGATGAAAAACGGACATCTGAACCTATTCGTACAACAATATCGATAGGGTGTTTCTCGGCCACGTTGTCAGATGTTGTAGCAGTCAGCTGAGAAGAATGGCTTCAATTCCAGGATTTTAGGGAACGGACTGATTTGTAGCGAACGTCGATTTCGAACAATTTGCATTGACAATTCATTTTTAAAACGATTTTATCACGTAAATAGCATATGGTTGGCTCCTCTAGTAGGCTTGTTCCTACCTTCGCCTGGCGGTGGAGTGTGCGTTTGTGTTGACTGTTGCCGCTTTGTTCCAGAACTCGACCATGAGGCCATCACCGCCGACGCATCCGTCTTCACAGCCGTCCCCTCACCCCCAGCCCCCACCCCCGCATAGTCAAATGATGTCCAGCCAGGTGAGTGTACGTCCCCGCTTCGCATGCTGCACCCTACCTGCATGCTAGCTTACCGGTGTGTTGTGCTGTCATATCGCATGCTTCCCACCTTATCCTATGGCCTCAGTGGTGGAAGTATATGGTCATCGGGTTTGGAGAATGCTTCAACTGCACTTCTGCATCTCTACTTCTGTAAAGGAGCAATTTCGACAGTTCATTCACAGGAATGTCTAATGAAAATGTAATGCTGCTTTATTTTTTTTAATAAAGGGTTAGTAAACTTTTACTACGACTTATACCTTTTATTAAATCATTGTAATTAGTGCCAAGGTGCCTTGCTCATTTGGTGATGGGTGGTCGTGATGGTGGTGGTGATTGTTATATGCAGATACATATTTCGTACGTGATGATATAGGCATATAATTTTGCCGCTAAGAGACTTGTTACGCTGAGTGCGCTCCATTTTGTTTGATTTCCGACAGTTCTTGGAAAAAATAAAAACAATCTGCACAGCCACTCCCACGCATTTTTATGTGCTAATGACACTGTTAATCGTGAAACTATTCAAGATTTTTTGCTCAAATGCTTGTTCGTCTTAATTATTCCGAAAGTGAAACCTTGTCAGGAATATTACCAATATATTAGAGGGCCAGTTTTAGAGGAAGGTTAACAATATGTAAAGAATTTTTGTGTTTTTTTGTTCCCTCCCCAATGAAAGTAACAAAGCAAAGAGGGTGGAGGGGTGGTAACGGATATCCACCGAGCGTGCGAGTGGTAACATTCGTGCCTGGTGTTCTAGAGCAATCCGATTCGATTCCCGGTCTTGCTACTTACATTCAGTTTTTCATGGTTTCCCGAAATCATTCAAGGGGAATGTTGGCGTGGTTATTTCATTAAGGCCATGATCGACTGCTTTCCCGTTCCTTGTCAACCCTGTCCCGGCTCTAACGTTCTCGTGGTCGACGAGTCGGAAAGGCATAAAAAAAATACACAAACTGATTTGAAAATGATTGACGATGGTAACAACTTCACCCTAATTTTTATATAGCACATTAATACATGAATAATGAGACTCCTGGTAACCATGATTAGCAACTGTTATCGAGCGTGGTGGGTGAGTGGTAACGCTGTGGCCTCGCACTCGGGAGGACACTGGTTCGAATCTCAGCCCGGCCATCCAGATTTCAGTTTTCTATCGTTTGTCTAAATCACTCCAGGTGAATGTTGGGACGGTTCCTTTATAAGGCCACCACCGAATTCCATCCTGTTCCTTGCACTCTGTATTTTCCCGACTCTAAATTACCTCCACTTCTACGAGAGAGAAAATCATCAGGAAAAAAAATGCAGATTGCTACCAGAGCGTCTGCATTTACACTTTGCTGCTACTGCTTGCGTCACTCGATGGGAAGCGAGATCCAAGTAATGCTTTTTGAAGGTCGACGGGGTCAACCTGCAGTATTGTGTATGGCGGCAGGCACACCAGTGTGGAATAAATAAAATAACAATCGAGGGAAATAAATAAATATTTAATTTGCAGTGGCTAAAGAAATCAAAAGTGAAACGAAAAATCATTACTTTCGATTTTTTGCGCAAGTTTTTTGAACTTGTTCCTGCTGATTTGTGTGCCTTTTACTCGATAAAGAATATACTGTTATGCTTGTTTTATCGATTATTAATTATCCAATACCATTGGGCATTTATAAAGAATCCTTTGTTTACGGTGCATGTTAGTCTCGTCCGCCCAATAAAAACAGGTTTTCATGTAGCCCTAACTGTAGAAAAGAAAAGAAATCTCGATCGCCAGGCTGCGGAGTCTGCCTAAATGTGTCCAGCACGTTGGAAATATATAAATCACATGTTTCCTTGCGTGGTGTTTAGGGCTGGTAAACGAGTACCATAAAAGAATCTCTTGTACTCGCGCAGAAGTCATCAGGTGTGGCATCTATCTGAATCGAAGTGAACTGTCCCAGTACGTTCGTAGTCTTTAGAGTTCGTCCAAACGGATGATGAATATCCATATGTTTCTCCGCTCAACGATATTTTCACTTTGTATTTTGACTGTGGGAACACTAAGAAATGAACAGTGGTATTGAAACTTGTGTTCATCCATTGAGTGATTGGGGATAGAGAGTATTTGATCGGACTTGATGTTAAGCTATCTCTATAGATTGGAACTAGTGGGAGAGTGGTTAGCGCTCGAACCTGGCATTTGGCTGGTCGCGGGTTCGATCCCTGGTTCGTCCATCCTATTTCAGTTTTGCGAAATCACTCCAGGTAGATGCCGGGATACTCGTTTTGCCTGCTTGACCTGGCTCTAAAGCCCTAAATGATACTGAACTGTTGACCCATCGAACAGTTATGTAAGCAGATAGTTACACGAAATACAGATCTAACCGTGCAGAGTTATTATGTGCTAAAATTCAGTTTAATTTTTAGAAAAAAAAAGACGGCATGCTTTATTGCAGAGCTGGTCGTTTGTCATCTTAGTGCTACAGTGGTGAGAAAAATTCTCAAAATTAATTCTTATACCGTGTTACTAATTCCGTACCTAGTTTCTGTGCGCATTGAGTATATCGTACTCCCCTTTTTCCCAGGATTGTAATATATAGACTGATTAATATAAGTGGAGTTATAATTTAGCCATCTGCTTCTACATCTCAATATGTGCATGTTTTTCTTTTAAGGGATTTACACCTCATCGAGAAGATCATTAGAACGGGGAAAGAATAGGGATCAAGGAACCGAAAGTAAATTGGCCATGGAGTTTTTGAAGGATCTGTCTGAAAATTTGATTTAGACAACCTTGGAAACCCGATTGCCGTATCGGGGAACAAAATTCCTGGCCCGAGGTTACCGTTCACTCGCATTGTTGGGTGTATGATTTTGCTTAGAGACGATGTGTAAGTTTACGGGTTATTTGTTTCCTGAATTTTTCTAATCTTTAAAATTCGTGTATTTGTAACAAGGACAGAGCCTGGGATAAGGATCATCATCATTATCATTCGAACGTTTCCACTTTCGCGGGTCATCGGGCACATCCTCTCCCTGAGACTGCTTATTTTGAAAGCAAGGCTCCCTAGGTCTGTCGTAATTTTGATGGGAGAGCGAATGTGTTTGCATCTGTCCATGAAATGGGTAACTTTTGCTCAATATGATAAGTGTACTTTTGTTTGCGAAGTGTGTGTGGTTTGAGTTGGGGAGAGCCGCAGCATTAGCTTAGGCTAGGTGATTACGGAAAACCTAGTAAAAATCGCAATCGGGACGGCCGGTATGCGGCCCATTGTATCCCCCCGATCCAGTAAACTGGCACCTTAACACGCGAAGATACACAGCGGTATATTCATCATTGGCGGTACAGGTCAGTCATCATGTCTTCATAGTTATCGGACGATGGTTTTTGTTGTTCAGTTTGTGAAGCGTTTATTTTCGATGGGAAAAAAACTAAATATCCTATCATTTGCCTAGACAGAACGAAAAACCGTCATCCGTTGTGGCGGGTGGCCAGATTTGAAGCTGCACCATCGGTGGTTACAAAGTCCACTGTAGTAGCACTTTAAAGGCGCTAAGCCCACACACAAGAGCCTAGGAATGAAACACACCAGGAACACTCGCCAAAGTAAATTTGGGAATTTATTGAGCTTTTTGAGTGTGACTTTCAAGCGTGAACCCATACTCCCAGGTTTCCACAGCTTTCAGCTCCTGACGTCCTTAATGGTCAAGATTTTTCTGTAGTAATAATCTCTTATGCCAATCTTTCCAAGCTGTAGATATTTGAAATTCAGTATAAATTAAACAGAGTGGGGAGCTAGGAGATGTTAAAGATTGAAATGTGTAGAATTCAGGTTAGGTAGCGTCCATAAATTATGTGAGGTGAAATAAGGGGGCGGGGGTCCGGTGAAATCTCACAATGGGGGAGAGTGGGGGGTCAACGGAAATCTCATGTGAGGTTTTTGAAATTTTTGTTGGACTGTAGAGCTTAAAAAAAAAAGTCTACAAATGAGGCGAAAGTCGATTTTAGTGCGGTATTTTTTTCTCCAAAAGTGGGGGGTGTAACCGGCTTTGGAAGGGTGAGACCTAAAAAAAAGTGTCTCAAAAAGTTGCTTGGGCGATATCTTGGAGGGGCCAGATCTCACCAGAAAAGGGGGGGGAGTCCGGAAATACACCTCACGTAATATATGGATGCCCCCTTATACAGGTATTCTTGCTTTTTTGTATAACCATCTAAAAAAGCCTTTACTGGAAAAAAAAATTTACTCCAACAGCAAATGAACATATTACATATTCCATTCATAGATACACAGACGGAAAAAAAAATCCCAACACCAAGAAAAAATTATTGTAGAGTAATGAAATTTGGACAATGCATTTTTCAAGTTAACATGTTTAATTGATTAAATTTTCAAGATCACAGGTTAATTTAAGCTCAAGAAAATGCATTTCAAATGTGAAATACTGTTAAATTAATAGCCGGTGTAACCTCCAGAATTTTGAATGCAAGCCTGCAAACGTGAATGCATTGTGTCATACAGGTTTCGAATGTCACTTTGTGGTATGGAGTTCCATGCTTGTTGTACTTGTGCTGTCAATACTGGGACGGTCAGTGCTGGCTGTGGATGATGCTGGAGTTGTCGTCCAATGATATCCCATACGTGTTCAATTGGAGACAGATCTGGTGATCTCGCAGGCCAAGGTAACATGTCGACACTCTGTAGAGCACGTTGCGAGACAACAGCGGTATGAGGGCGAGCGTTATCCTGTTGAAAAACTCCCCCTTGAATGCTGTTCATGAATGGCAGCACTACAGGTTGAATTACCAGACTGACGTACAAATTTGCAGTCAGTGTGTTTGGTATAACCACAAGAGTGCTCCTGCTGTCATAGGAAATTGCTCCCCAGACCATGACTCCAGGTGTAGGTCCAGTGTGTCTAGGCCGCAGACAGTTTGGTTGCAGGCGTTCCCCTGGCCTCCTTCTGACCAACACTCGGCCATCACTGGCACCAAGGCAGAACCTGCTTTCATCAGAAAACACAACAGATCTCCACTCCGTCCTCCAATGAGCTCTGGCTTGACACCACTGGAGTCGCAAACGGCGATGGCTTGTAGTCAGTGGAATGCACGCTACAGGGCGCCTGGCTCGGAGCTGTCCTTGAAGTAACCGATTTCTAACAGTTCGTTGTGTCACTGTGGTACCAACTGCAGCTCGAATTTCTGCCGCAGACGCAGTACGATGCGCCACAGCTGTACGCCGAATACGGCGGTCTTCCCTCTCAGTAGTGCCACGTGGCCTCCCGGAACCCGGTCTTCTTGAGGCAGTACCATCCCTTGACCACTGCACCCAACAATCATGCACAGTGGATACATTCCGGCCAAGTCTTTCTGCAATATCGCGAAAAGAAAATCCACCTTCTCGTAGCCCTATTACACGACCTCGTTCAAACTCGGTGAGCTGTTGATAATGGCTTCTTCGTCTTCTTAAAGGCATTCTTGGCTAACATCAACTCACTATGTCAAATCTCAGCGGTAAATAACGTTCACAAACTTTACAGCGCGTATTTAAAGCAAACCTGATTTGCAAGCTCTGAGTAGCGCTACTAGCGCCACACTTATGCGCGAAGCGCGAAATTTGAATCGATGTCATCTTTCAGATGTATAAACACGCCTACCAAATTTCGTTTATCTAACACAAGTCTTTCTTGGTGTTGGGATTTTTTTTTCCGTCTGTGTAGTTTTGCAGTCATAGTAGTGTGACAGTATGATACTGTTCATGTCAAATGTACATAGAGGCAGTCAGATGTGTGGGAAGCAGAAAAGAATGTATCCAGACATCTATACAGAAATAATTTTTTAAAATGATTGTACAGTTGTATTTAGTTAGTTACCAGTTCAGATGAGTGCCTGAATAGTGTAATGTGCACCTTTTACTTGGTATCTACCACACACAGCTTGTCACATACACCAGTGCAAAGATTTGACCATGCCTTCTGAATGTGAGATCATGTTTAAATCTGTGTACATAGTTGTTTTCATTGAATGTGACTGTTCATTGTTCTTCATCAAATGTTAATAATATCCTAAACATATGACATAGTTTCTTACTTTCATATATATCATAACACAGTTATGTTTACTCAGTATGATTAAAATCCTTTATATACTGTCATCTATACTTTATTACTTTGTGTTTCTTACAAAGGGGTGATTTTTGTTCTGAATGTGGCTGTTTCTGTACCCTACAGTTCAGGAGAGTGAAATAACAAAATAGAGCATCAGTGCCGGATCTAGGGGGGGGGGGGGGAGGGGCAAACCGGGGCCCTTGTCCCGGGCGACAACTTCAGGGGGCCGCCAGAATCATGTGCTGGTGGCATCTTTTTATAAGCGCCAGGTCTAAATATTCATGTGCTGCTGATCCTTTTTTGGGGTAAAGCGCCGTGGTACACTGACCGCGGCGGCAACTTGAAACGACGGAAAATTCATTGTTCTGGGACAAAGCGGCCTTAAAACAAAGTTCTATTCACGGAATGGAATTCATTCCGTCATTGTTAGCGGGAACTCCGGATATTCTTGGATTTATAAATTTTGTCATCTGATGTTCGCATTCTTGCAGCTGCGCTCGAGTGATTAGCCAAGTTTTGTTTTAATATCTACTTTTATGCTGAACGAGTTTAAATATTTGTTACTGGAAACGAACCATTAACAGGTAATGAAGAATCTATCGTTATCAAATATGTCAGCGTTTCTCACCCTTTGTCAATCCGAGGACCAGTAAAATGTCAAAAAAATTCTGATCATTAACTTAGAGGGGCCTTATTTCTTACCTCTGATTATACTATGAACCAAACCTATCATTTGTTATTAGCATGTACCGCCGTTTCTCAAGACATATACCGGGTGTTTAAAAAATGACCGGTATATTTGAAAAATGTATAAAAACTAAACGGGCAACTATAGAAATACACCGTTTGTTGCAATATGCTTGGGTAAAGTGACCAGATTTTAACATTCGTAAAGCGGGACACCATTGACGGGGGGGGGGGGGGGGTCTTGATTAAAATGTTGTTCCATACGAAGCAACAAAATTTTTATAGAACGAAAAAGCAGTATTGTATTATTTTTTTATTTCAACATAAGAACAATTTACAAATATAATCCATTAAAAATTTATGTATAGTATTATTTTATTCTTTGGAATATTTCTCATTTGAGTGATTTTTTTCAGTAGATTGCTGTCATTGTTTAACTCGTGAAATTTTTCACAAGATTTTGTCAAATTATTTTTCACACATAATGTGGCTTTCAAAGTCTCAGCACTTAACTGTGATTTTTCTGATGTCCATACCGCAAAAAAAAAACGCGTTCTGTCGCAGCATTAGCTACTGGTAAGGACTGCGCGTATTCTACATTTTTTAGTGCATGGAACATGATTTATTTCAAAATGATGAAATATTTCTAACCATTTGTTCTCTATTGCTGAAGACTTAGATTTAACCTTTTCCTTGTCAACATATGTTTTGAATAATGATACTTCATTAAAAAGATCAATTTCGGAAATATTACTATACTTTTAGTTTGATTGTTATAAGGTAACTATATTTTAAAAATTATTTTAATCGTATATTTGTTTATAAATAATAACAATCCTAACTCGTATTATTTTTCATCTGAATTTATCTTAATGTAAAGTGTCACTTTCAAGGCCGGCGCTAAACTTTTTGCCGCTTCTATAAAATACAGTATAAATAATACGAGTACTATCTGTTAAATTCAAATACATTTCTGTAATCATCAAATAAATTAGTTCCTTAGTTTTTTAAATGGCATTTGGCAACGAAGGCCATACAGCCAGCTCAATGTAATTTTTTTTGTAGCTTTCAGTGTATATGTCGTCATCAAGTATATTGTATTTTTCCATTGTATGGACGCCACAGGACGGACAGGACATTCACACACACAACACTTAAACATCCATGCCCGCGGCCGGATTCGAACCGGCGGCCTTCGGCACGCGGAGCCAGCACTCTAGCCCCTACGCTACCGAGGCCGGCTAGTTCCTTAGTTATCTGAATAGCTGATTTGTTGACACTTGTTTAACTAGCTCTAGCACGCAGCACGATGTGTATCGTCTGAGATGCAGTTACAAAATGTTTTCCGCATTGTCAGTGTCGAAAAGTGCCATAGTTCATTAAGTCTAAAGAATAGTGGTCGAATGCTAACAACTATCAACAAGGTTCTTGATAATCACTTCTCTATAATCAGTTCTCAACGATTACTTGTTAAAGGTTAACATTATAAAATTAATAAAAATGATATAAATCTCATGTCCTAGCGAAATAGCCACATGGCCGCCGAAAGTCGTAGATTACCTTCCGGTTCTCCGGCCATTCCCTAGCTAGTCGTGCATTCTTTAAAAAAATCGTTACTTTTTTAAAACGCCGCGGGACGCAGGACAAATTGTTGAAAATCGGGACTGTCCCGCCAAAAGCGGGACGTCTGGTCACCTTATGGTTGGGACAACAGTAAATTTTCAGGCAGACAAACTTTCGAAATTAGTTACAATTTTCAACAACAGATGGCACTGCAGGAGATTTGAAATATATAGAAGTAAATGCAGTCTTTGAGTTCGCCATTCTGTAAGTCGTCTTTCTGCTGTAAGCGTGTGCTGTTCACAGATTGCAAGTTTGCTGTGAAAAAAAATGGTTTATTCCTTAGAACTTTAGATTTTTCCAGACTGCAGCCCCATCTGTTGTTGAAAATTGTTATTAATTTCGAAAGTTTGTATGCCTGAAAATTTACTGTTGTCCCAAGCATATTGCAACAAACGGTGTAGCCTATTTCTATCGCTGCCCGTTTAGTTTTTATTGATTTTTCAAATATACCAGTCATTTTTGAAACACACTGTACCTAAAATAAAGCACTCATAAAACGTCGCTCTCCGAAAACGTATTTAGGGAATAGGCTGTTATGCAGCCATATCCTGAAAATACCAGATTTTTTTATGGTAGTTGAAATATTAATTGTTTTTAGAAAGTTTGGATTACTAGCTTATGCTCGCTTACAGTGTTATGCAGAGACGATATTCATTTTTTTGTTTAGTATATTTGGACTTGTACAAAAACTTTATTTATTCTTCGTTGGACCCACTACACGGTGGGAAATAATGAAAAAATGTACAAAAACCAACTTAAAAGACAAGATGGTCGGCCAAACACCTTACTGTTACAGCTAGGGTTGCCGGGAAATCCGGCAATGTCCCGGATTTTTGTGTCTGTTTCCGTGTCCAGGAATAAAGCTTTACTGTCCCGGAATTCTCGTATACTAGTTTTTTTTTGTTTTTGTTTTTTAACTTAAGATATTACGGGGGCCACGAGACCAAGCCAAGCATGCCGCGCTCGCAGCGGGAGGTAGAGGAGTTCGCACCCCACCTTGCCGACGACCAGAGATAATATTATATAGACTGTTCATTCATGGAGGAAGGAAAGTGTTAGCTTTACTATTTTGGACATTGATTGTGCAATGCGAAGTCTTTTTGACCAATTAAAAAGCAGTTTGGCTGATAAGTTTTTAGGAAGTAAAGTAGATAAAAATGCTGTAATCTTTATATATAAAGATGAATGTTTGTTCTTCATACAAATCCACAGTTTTCATCCGAACTCGATGAAACTTTTCACACTTATCCTTTGAAACAAGGAGAAAAATACTGTCTACATTTGATTGAAAAATTATTTGTATAAATAACACATGTAGTATCATAACTTCGAAATACGGCGATAGACAGACACGTTGGATATGGACGTCTCCGTGCCGTGTTTCCGTGTCGTGGACTGGCAGCTCAGTGGTTAAAGCGCTTGCTTACGAACGTCGTGGTCTCCGGTTCAAATCTCCGTGGAGGCTAAGATTTTTAAAAATTGTTTTTCATCGTAAGAGTCAGGCCTGGGCCGTAGGTTATTCGGATTGAATTTTAAACTGTAGATATTAGAAAGTTAGGGGGTGCAATGCGAGGCAATCGTAGGTAGTCTTGCAATGTTGTAGGTGTACACTTTTTTACGTTATAATGATCCCTCAGGTGTTGTTCGCAGTCAGTGCGTGAGTGTGAACCACAGTAATATTATTATAAATACGGAAGTAAGTCTCTGTCTTTTTGTTACGTTTTGACGACTAAATGGCTATATCGTTATGATGCAATTTTATAAGGAAATCTGTATGAAGTGCGCAGGATATTTTTTCAGTATGATTAACAGTTGTAGTCTTGAAATTTTGAGACCTTATCGAATGGTGACAGAAATATGTTGGAAATTGATTCTCTTCAAGAGACAGGTTCGACGGTACAATGATATAGTGATAGCTTTCCTGTCATATTATTTCGACTCGATATTGTTTGGGACCAATCCTTCGTTACCAACAACCTTCTATATTTAATT
Organism: Vandiemenella viatica; assembly: GCA_031002005.1. Classification (NCBI taxonomy): domain Eukaryota; kingdom Metazoa; phylum Arthropoda; class Insecta; order Orthoptera; family Morabidae; genus Vandiemenella; species Vandiemenella viatica. The sequence goes on along the minus strand of JARYHS010013630.1, from coordinate 100,555,455 downwards.
CTGGCAAAAAAATTCTTAATCCACGCGTATGAAGTCGCGGGTACGAGCTAGTTTAATATACAGATGTTCTACAGATTCTGTGTAGTGAAATTGAATGTCTATGTAAAGAATATAAAATTGTTGCTAAAATTTCTTGACTGTGGTAAATAATTAGTTTGGGCAAGGAAATCACTGAAATATCTCAAGAATCACATTAATACAGGCCTAAACTAGTTTGTGAAAGTAATTAAAAAAATTCCAGTATCACTACTGTAGGAATGAGCTAAAATGTCATACTGTGGTTTATTTAAACTGTTATATTTTCCCCTTTCTTTCTTTATGTTCCCAAGACACAGGAATAACATTTAGTGCAATTGTGGGAAGATGTGTTCCTAATTCAATCAGAAGCAACTTGAAAAAATGTAAGTTATCAAGGAGCACTACAATCACGAAGATGATAGAAACTGATAAAATGTGATTAATATGCTATAAATGCAAATTGGCCATTTGTTCATTGTGGCATTTGTTTCTGTAGAATTCATGTTACTACACACAGGCTGGTTGTATAGTCTGTGCCATGTCTCAGGTTGTACTAGCCAACTCATAAGATGCTTGGCTTCACAACTTGATGTCTAGATATTTTATGTCAGTTTGTAGTTTTGTGTTGGAGAAAGAAGACCTACCGTACTGTAATTCTTTTTAAAGCAGTGAAGTTCTTGTACATCTGGTTTTCAGTTTAAACATTTAATTCAAGTTGAAATGCCTGTGACGCAGCTAGAAAAGTGTTGGATTGGCATTTTTTTGCAGCAGAGTCATAAGAGCTAAAGTAGAAATTGTGATTGTAGGATATTGTATTCCTGTTTCTGTTGCAGAAAGTGTTAAAATATTAACAGTAGTGCAACCCAATGAATACTTGTAGACTTCCACCTGAATGCTCGGCTGTTTCCATGGCTTCACAGGACGTCAAATGTCACTCTAGATTTCATGCCGTGTAAACACTGTCTTTGTTTTACCCAAAGTAATTCCTGTGCATGGTTAGATGGTGAAGGTTCTCCATTTGTCATCTGGATCAACTAGTTTCCTGGATTGCCTATAGCAAAAAACTTCCTGTAACATCTAGTATTCTTCAGAAAATTGTATAATGTTCAACTTTAATGACTTTAACTTTCTTATAAATGTTACAGCTGCTTCTCTCTGCCTTGGATGTCAAAATGTGCGATGCAGAGCAACACATTGGCCGGTTTATGGTACTTTGTGTTATCCACTTATTGTCTTTTGGCAATCAGTCAGATACATCGTGTATTTTGCCATATGGATTGTAGGTGTCTCAGGGTGACTTATTATAAGACCGGTTGTTTGTTGCACCTTTCTTATAAACCATTGGTTCGCAGAATAGTTTGTGATCAGAGAAGTATTAATGCTCCTGTATCTTTCTCAATGGTGGTAATCAACAAGACTAAACTGCAGATTTTTTTTCTGTTGTCAGTCCTTAAACTGGTTTAATGTAATCCTCTATCCCATCCTATTCTGAGCTGATATTATCATCTCAGTGTACCTACTACAACCTATGTTCTTATCTATCTGCTTTATAGAATCTGATCTTTGTATCCCCGTACAATTTGTCCCTTCAGCTGTTCCTTTGACTAATGAATTATTCAGTTCTTAAAAAAATGTCAATCCTGTCTCCTCTTTGTGTAAAATTCTTCCTCTCATTTATTTCTTCCATCACCCATTTCCCAAACACATTCATTTTATACTTCATCTAACCATTTTATATTCAACATCCCTCTGAAACATTTTAAATGCTTAAGGTTTCCTTCTTCCTGGTAATCCTAATGTTTAGGTTTCACTTTTGTTAAGTGCTGTTTTCCATTCATAAAATTTAAGGTAGTTATTTCCGTCTAAAATAGTTGCTGCTTGATATTGATAATTTGGTTTTATATTTTTACTTCCTAAATAACATATTCTCAGATTACTTCTACCAAACCTGATCCTATTTTTATATTTTTTGTCTACTTTAATTTCTGCTAAACTTCATTACTTTTTATAGTGCTAACTCAGTGTTTCATACTAAAATGTTTCTCCTTCTGAAATAGGTGCTTCATGCTAATTTGCTTTTGAGATCATTCTTGTCTTGGCCATCAGTTGTATTTTTACTTTCCAAATAACACATTTTCTTATTGATTGTACTGAACCTGACTGTTTTAACAGTTGTTGTCTGCTGTTATTGTTATTTCTGTTACATTTCATTACTTTAGTCTAATTCCTTCCCCAATATTGCGTACTTGCATTGCACTAATTTCTCAGTATTCTCACTCTTATCTCCCAACTGGATGATATCATTAGCAAATCACTTATCCTGGAACTCTTATGCCACATTCAATTTTTTTTTCACTTCCTTGATTGCTTCCTATACACATAAGTTGAAGATTATTGGGAATATATTACAATCTTGTCTCACACCCTATTTAACTATTATTGTCTTACATTATTCCGTACTTTTATTGTATTTTATTGTAGTTAGGAGGTGTCCATTAATTACACAAGGTGAAATAGGGGGGAGGGGGTCCAGTGAAATCTCATGAAACCTCACCAAGTTGGAGGGGGGGGGGGTCAATGGAAATTTCACTTGAGGTTTTGAAAGTCTTGTAGGATTGTAGAGCTAAAAAAAAAGTCTACAAATGACTTGAATGTCGACTTTAGGGGGGTAGCCCCGGAATTCCGGATAAAAACACCTCGCGTAACTAATGGACGCCCCCTTACTGGGTATCTGCACATATTATAAATTATTCTATCTTAATAATTTCAAGATGATTTCTTTAAAAATCTGATATAGTAACATGTTTTTCCTATTCCACAATTGTCATTAAGTTGCCCTTGTTTTTCATGATCCATCCTTCCAGTATTAATTTTAATGCCACCATTGTTTCTCTTGTTCCCTAAACCCAAGGTGATCCTGGTCTAATATCTCGTCTAATGTTTTCATTCTTCTGTGTATTTAGATTGTAATTTTGAAGCATGTGATGTGAGACCTGTAATGCAGTGGTTTTCACATTTGTTCACTTGTGCTTTGTTTGGGACTGCGAAGGTGATACTTTTATTAAGATATGTTAGAATTCCTCCTGTTTTGTAACTTGATGGTATCAGTTTAAATAAACTTTTAATTCCTTCTTCTTCTGTAGATTTTAGCATTTCTTATGGTATTTCATAAATCCAGTTACCCCATGTTAGCTCAGTTCTTTCAAAATCCTTTAAATCCTCTCATTTAATCAGGATATGCTATGTCTTCAGTATTGTCATCTCTTTTGTGGCCTCTTCTGGCCATCCCCATCATACAGTTCCTGTATGTATTCCTTCCATTAGTTAACTATTTCCATTAGAGATTAAAAGTAGGATTCATCAGCACCTTTGTTATTCATACAACTTATTTTCATTTCTCCAAAATTCTGTTTGTTCTCTACCTACAACCATCTGCTTCTTTACTTTTACACACTATTGTTGCATCCAGGTTTTTTCTTTATCACCAATTCGAAGGTTTCTTCTTTAGTACTGTAGTTAAAAGGTTCCTTGTGCCCAGTGTTTCTTTATCTGCTTCAATTATTCTGACTTATGATAGTTTTCCATTCACCTCTTGAGATTATTCCATTCTACTTCAGTTGAATTTCCTTAAATTTTTTTAGTGTATCTCTAGTATGACCTTTTTCTCTGGCTACAACATGCTTCCTTGTGTGAAAGAGAGAATTCATGTGACTGACCTAAGGCCATATCCATGGCTCATACACTACATACCTGGCCATGGTCGTTACAGTTTCTTACAGAGAAAGTTCACAATGAAACAAACAGGTTTGATTGTGGTGAAGTAAATACTCCCGAGCACACAAAATCAAACAAACTGAAGAATTAAAAGCACACCTTCAAATAAAACTTAAAAATCTTCAAATATATCATATATTACATGGCAAGGGCATATCCATTATCAGAACTAGAGGGGGGCAAGATTTGAATTGGGGGTGGGTGTCAACTCATATTGATTTCAAGGAAGTGGGGATGAGGACTGAAATATTTCTTTCAAAATGAAACTCAAACCTATTGAGGAAACTATTATTATTATTGATTAATATAGTAATCCAACCACTTAATCTAAGGACCTACTATGTAGTTAATTAAGATCGTAAATCAGTTATAGCTTTTTTATGTAAACATTAATCGTCTTGGATTGCCAGAAAATTTTTCAATAACTTTGTTTGTCAACATCTCAAGGTGTTCTTTCACGAAATTGCGATGCACACTCATCAGGCATAATCCAGTCAATCTTTCCTCTCTCAAAGTGCTCCTGAGCCAGTCCTTCATTCATTGAAGTGTACTGAAGGCAACTTGATTTTTCTTCTGGGGGGGGGGTGCAGTGCCCCCCCCCTTTCCTCTCTCTGGATACGCCCATGTTACATGGTACCAGGCTCTGGAACTTGCTGGATGAAGCTGCTAATCTAGCATCACTGTGGAGAAGGCATACTGTGTTGAAATGAAATTGGTTGCGCGTAGAAGACGCCGTGAGCAGGTGGCATCAGAAACAGAAAGAAGGGTAGGAGAAGAAGAAATTCAATAGGAATAAGAACAATCAAACTGTAATTACAAGCACTGCCCACAACTAGGGCTGTTCTTGCAGCAGGTAGATTGCCAAGATGCCATTCATTGTAGTGCTCTGGAAACCAGAGGCACCTTCTCCAAGGATCAGGGAGCAGCCTAATCCGATCCCAGAAGAAAATTGCTGATGGAGTGGATGGTTCCAAGGACAATACCGGCAAAGGACAAGATAACTACAAGGAATGTCAAGCTGAATGAATGTCAAACTGGGGGAATGTCAAGCTGGCTGATTGTGCTTGGTAGTCAGCATGTCAGCAGTTGCCCTGCAGCATCAGCAGACGCACTGCAGGCCGGCAGTGGCATGGAAAAGAACATTCGTATATAGACAGTTTATTGATTAGTAGTGTGAAAATACATAGACACTTCCCATTGTTTTCTTTTTCTTCTTCTTTTTGTGGAAGGAAATTAGTGTAGATGTTACATTTAATTCAGTATAATACTTTAGAACTGTTAAAACCTTTAAAACAATTATCCAGATCTATAAAAAATACAAACAGAAAAGTAATTTATTACAAAAATTGTAGAAACCAAGGGCACACTTTAGGTAGTAGGTAGGCTATGTAAAATAAAGAAATAAAAAAAAAACTAATTAAGAAATGTCCCACTAAACCTGATGGTTGTGCCATGTCATTCGGGCCTGGTATTCAGAAGAATGCAAGTTAAAATTCCCTTCTGGCCTTCCAGGCTTCAGTTTTACATGGTTCCCAAAAATTACTCCAGGCAAATGCCAGTTCCTTCAAAAGGCTTTGGCCGAATTCCTTCCCATTCCTTGACACAATTGCACCCTACACATTCAGAACCAAAACGCTTCAACCACCCAAATGCCTCAAAACATAAAATTTACCCAACATCATAGAAACAAATGTCACACTATGATATACTCAAAACAAGCACACACACACACAGTAACAAACATATTAAAAAAATGGGGGTGCACATTGCACTTCTTTTTTTCATGTCAATGGCAGCATCAGATACAAGGCAGTTTTTTTTGCCAATGCGATGGCTTTGTTACTGACCGATTGAAGGTTTGGCTGAGACAGTAATTTGGAGTTGTGGGCATGAAATTGCACTCAAAACAAGTAACTTGGTACACAAAGAAATCGGAGCTCATTTAAATACAAAAAAAAAAAAAAAAAATCCATAACTGTAATGCAGTCTTCTTTGGCTAAACAAAAAGGCAGTTTCAGGTATGATATATAAACTTTTAGGACCACTGAAGTATCCGATCAAATGTACCCAGACACCATATGTAATGCAGAATTGAATATTGGATGCTAGATTCCATGACAGGCGGACCCATTAGAATGAAAGGAGGTAGGCAGTATTGTGTTGTCATTTGAGAAGCAATAACAGCAGTACGAATCAGTTGGGAAAGCTCAGTGACTTCGAATAGGGATGAGTCATTGGATGTCACCTTACTAACAAATCAATCGGAGACATTTCCAAGTTGACTGTTGTTTACATGATTGTAAAGTATAAATGCAAAGGAACAACCACAACTGAACCAAAATTACGTATCTCATTTAATGACAGACAGGGACTGTTGAAAATTGTGGAGGGTGGTGTATAAAATCATAAGACATCAGTGGAAAGAATCACTTGCGAATTCCAAACTGTTACCTGCAGTCCAGCCAGCACAATGAATGTTAATTTGGAGTTCAAGTGAATGGGGAACAAAGGTCGAGCTGCTGCTCATAAGCCAAATGTTGATGTAGTCAGCGCTAAGTGAAGCTTGAGGTAGTGTAAAGAGTGATGACAGTGGACAGTGGCTGACTGAAATCAAGTGTTCTTTTTGTGATGAATCATGCTATACCCTGTGGCAATCCAGTAGAAGGTTTTGGGTTTGACGACTACCTGGAGAACATTACTTGCTATCATCTGTAGTGTCAACAGTGAACTACAGAGGAGGTGATGGTGTGTAAGGGTCTGTTATTCT
>JARYHS010013630.1:100354323-100547896 GCA_031002005.1 Vandiemenella viatica | reverse complement strand
GTGTAATAGGACCACTTATTTTCTTAATTTTATAAACGATCTCGGAGACAAAGTGAAAAGCATTTTTATATTGTTTGCTGATGATGTGGTTATTTATAGGGAAGTATGGAATTTGGCCGATTGTTTAGAAATTCAGCGTGATCTGGATGTTATTTTGGCATGGTGCGCTGAGTGGACACTCACACGAAATTGTAAAAAGTGTAAGACAATGAGCATAACTAATAAAAAGAATCCGATTGTTCAGAAATACGAGGTAAACAGTTCAGTTATTGATATGGTCGATTCTATGAAATATTTGGGAGTAACAGTACAAAGGAACATGAAATGGGACCTACGTTGGTAGGTAGAGCTAATTCTAGGCTGCGGTTCCTCGGTCGAATCTTGAAAAATTGTAATGAACAAACAAAGGAGATAGCGTACAAATCTCTTGTGCGTCCACATTTGGACTACTGTTGTTCCATCTGGGATCCGTAAGGTTTTTTTTATTTTATTTTTTTATTTGTTGGCAATGGGCCATACAGCCATAATACAGCTTATGAGTATTGTTTTACAAATATGTCCATAACACAATTCTTAAGTATCTATCACATATAGTACATGATCACTATTGCCATACAACATTGTTAAGTACATAATTTCAGTTACAAGATAACTCTCAATAGTTGGAAACTCTAATGTTCATAGGCATCTGTACGTTCAAATGTCCATCTCACAGTTTTTTTAGAAATCTGCATAGCAGTGTGTAGATCCTGGCGTCGTCGGTCGCAAGGAGGTGTGACACTTTTGTTGGTTGGCCGTGACCTAGTTTTGCAAGTTGTTCTATTAGGTCTGTGGTGTGTTGTATCTGTTCTTGCAGCCGAACAGGATATGGTCCATGTCCCCTATGCTCGTGTCGTCGCATCCGCATAAGGGGCTTTGCGCTATGTTTATTCTGTTCAGGTGTGCGGGGAAGCAGCCATGGTTGAACTTTAGTCTGGAGATGGTTACGATAGCCTTTCTTGTGATCTTGAGTTGATGGTGCCAATGCTGTTTAGGGATGACGGGGTGGATCTGTCCGTAGTGTTTTCCTTTGACCAGTTGTGACTCCTCCCACTCTCTGTTCCATGATTCTCTTGCATCTTTTTTTGCGACTGTCATTAGGTCCCTCACAGTTACAAACGGATAGGCACTGCCTTCCTCGCATGCTCTCTTCGCCAGCTGGTCCACCTGTTCGTTTCCTTCTAGGCCAATGTGGGCTTTCACCCACACGAACACAAGCGTTTTGCCTTTTTGTTTCACCCGGTATGCTGCTTCCAAGATGTTGCATAAAATACTGTCTTTGTTGGCAACTTGCATGTGTCCTTGCAGGCTGGCCAACGACGAGCGGGAGTCTGATATTATGACCGATGTTGTGTCCACCGAAGCCTCAGCATACTCAATTGCCTTCTGAATTGCAACCATTTCCGCTGTGAAGACGGATGCTTCTCCGGGTAGTTTGAACATACCATATCGCTTTCTCTTTAGATCCAAGTATGCGCAGCCCACTGATGAATTGGATTTCGACCCGTCGGTGTAGATGTGGGATGCGTTTGGCCATTGCGCGGATCATTAACAAGGAATTCTGCCAGCTTAGCGGTACTGCCATGTCTGGGGTCTTCCAGATTGATGTCGGTTCTCACGTTGAGTGGTGTAACAGATGCTTCATATGGCATAGCAAACTCTGGAAGGAGGTATGTCGACATTATGTTGTTGTTGTATCTGTTGATTTCTTTTAGTGCGGTTATTAGTATTGGGGTCTTTTTGCGTGACCAGTATCTTCCGCAAGTCAGTTGGTTTCCAAGGGCCTCTATTTTCCGGATGAGGGTGTTGTTATTAATCTTCTTTTGTTTAAGTAGGAACTGTTTGCAGAGTTGCATACGTCGTATATGAAGAGGTGGCTCTAATGCCTCTACCAGTAGCGCATTAGTGGGCGTTGACGTCATAGCCCCTGTGCATATTCTTAGTGCTTTGTACTGCAAACTGTGGAGGCTTTGAAGGGTGGTATCCGCTGCTGATCCGTAGAACATACCGGCGTAGTCAAAATGTGGTTTGATAAGTGTTCGGTATAAAATCAGGGCAACTTTCGGGTCTGTACCCCACCAAGGTTTTGTCGTTGCTTTCATGACATTAAGTGCCGTCCTCGCATTTGCTTGAAATCTCTTTGATTTGGTGTTTCCAGTTAAGCTTGTTATCTATTGTGACGCCCAAGTATTTTACAACTCGTCTATACGGGAATCGGTAAGATCCGAGCTGTACCTCGTCCATATCAGGGATTCTACGTCTGCTGTAAATTGACACTACTGACTTGTTTGGGATATGTCCAAGCCATTGTTCCTGAGCCACTGCCGTAGACGATCGACCAAGTCTTCTAGGGCGTTCTTGCAATCAGCTAACTCGTTCATCATAACATAGAAGCATAAGTCGTCTGCGTACTGGAGTATCATCACCTTTCCTATTACCAGTCTTCCGAGGTCACTCGTATAGATGTTGAACAACAACGGGGAGAGTGAGGAGCCTTGAGGGAGATCTCGGGTTGCTATTCGAGGGCCGACTATTGTACCATTGAATTGAATCTCTAGCGATCTCCCTGCTTGCAATGAGATGAGGTTAGCTACAAATTCGCTGGGTAGTCCCATGTCCAATAGCTTCCTAGAGAGAACTGATGGCACCACATTGTCATAAGCATTCGTTAGATCCACATACAAGGCCATGAGATACGCGTTAGAGTGGTAGCATTCGTAGATATCTGTTATGAGGTGTGCAACTACCTCCATGGTACCCTTGCCTTTCCTGAAACCCATTTGTTGACATGGTAGTAGTAGGTTGTTATTTTCTAGATACCACTCCAGCCGGTGTTTAACCATCAGTTCAAGGGTTTTGAGGCTACAGGACAACAGCGATATTGGTCTGTACGACGAGGCGAGTGTGGGGTCTTTGCCATGTTTCAGAATGGGTACTACTCTTACGCGCTTAATCTCTGGTATATTCACGCGTTTGCTCCATACGGCGTTCATTAGTCTTAAAAGTATGTTCTTCGCTTGGCTTGGGAGGAATGAAATCATGCTATAATGGATGTTATCTGGGCCAGGGGCACTGTTGTTGTTGTGTTTAAGTGCCGCATTAAATTCCTCTTCCGTGAAGGGTGCTAACAGATTGTCATATTGCCTCCCATCTTCTGTGTTCACCACCTCCTCCGAAGCTGTGGCTGGGGTCAGGTTGCGTAGAATGTCCTCCGCAACCAGTATAGATGGAGAAGTATTACGTGTAGTTCCCGCCGCATTCTGAAAGCATTTTACTTTCCTCCAAATCTGTTTTATTGGAGAAGTTCTGTTCAAAGAGTTGCAGAAGTCGGTCCAACCTTGGCGTTTTTTGTCCTTTAGTACTCTTTTGGTCCTTGCTTCTATCTTCCGGAGATAAATATAGTTCTCTTCTGTCGCCGAGTCTTTGTATCTCCTGAGGGCCATCTGTCTTTCTTTTACCGCTAGGTGACAGTCTTTATCCCACCAAGGGGGTGGTTTCATATGGTAGGTGCGCGGTCTAATCTCAGGGATAGCTTTCATTGCCGCCTTTTCAATGGCTGTCATAAGGGATTGGTAGTCGGCCACTACGTCATCCGAGAATTCGAAGCCCTCGAGATTTCTTGTTACTTCTGTATCGTACTTCAACCAATCCGCGTTCCTTATCTTCCAGCGGTATGGCGATCGTATCGGCGTGGTTGTTTGTGCTCCCTCGACTATCTGATTAGAATGTGTCATTATGATGGGAAAATGGTCCGATCTCGATGGGTCGGCAAAGATTTTCCATTCTATATCGAAGGCCAGATCCGGAGAGACGAGTGATATATCCACTGCCGATTTACATTCTGTGGGTCTATGGTACCTCGTTTCTGATCCGTCGCTCAGTAGGACCAAGTTCATTTCTTCCAGTAAATCTATTACCATTTTGCCTACCGCACAGTTGGTTTCGCTTCCCCACTGTTGGTGGTGGGCGTTAAGATCCGCCATGATTAGCATTGGGGGGGTTAATTGCTCTATTACGTGACGAATTTCTCTTTTAGAGACTGGAGTTTGAGGGGATCTATAGATTGAGGCAACTGCTATTTTTCTGTGGTTCCTGCTGCCATATTATATATTAGCTGCGCAGGCTTGTAGATGCGAGCCCTGCATGTTAAGCTGTACTTCCTCGTACTGTATTCCGTTTTTGATCAAAATGGCCACCCCTCCGTATCCATCTACTCGATCCGACCGAATCACTTTGTATCCTGTACAGAAGAATTGGCAGTCCGGTTTCAACCATGTTTCCATTAGTCCCGCAACTGCAATGGAATTTTCTTGGAGGAGGTATACTAGATTTTCTTTGTTAGACCGGATTGACCGGGATGTTCCACTGTATGAAATTATTGCATCTCCCCATTATTGTTGGGCACCAAGGATTTTCTGATAAAATCTCTAATGTCTGGCATAACGCCTGAACTGACCATCTTTAAAAGCGAGGAGACAATGGAAACCACTTTGTCTATGAGTGGATCTTCATTTTCGACGCTCAGGGGCCTGTGAGGATCGTAGCTTATCGGAGCCGATGTGGAAGGTCCGTGATCAAAGTACAGTTCTGATGGAATCCTTACATGTTGACCTTTGGTTTGTTGTTGTTTGGGTGAAGGCTCCGCTCTGGCTTGCTTATGGAGCCTCTCTTGCAGATTAGGGGTAGGTCTAGCTACTGCTTGTGCTTGTGTGGGAGTGGTTGTTAACCTTCCGGATTTAGGCGTGCGTATTGGCGGGAATCTGGATGGATCTGGGGTAAAGGGGGGACTGGAAACTTGTTTGGCATAAGAGGTTGGATTTTCTAGTGTTGAGGCTTGTTCTAATGTGAGGTTATTGTAGGCCATAAGGGTCTAGATGCGCTTTTGTTTCACAAACTCTGGGCAGGAGCTTGATGTGGCTATATGGTCTCCTCTACATAATGCGCAATGAAAGTTGTCGGTTCTGTTACATTCAGATGTTTCATGGGATTCTCCACATTTGGCACATCGAGCATTGCTGCGACATTGCTTGTTGACATGGCCATACCTCAAGCATTTATAACACTGAGTAACTCTTTGCACGTATAGTTCGACTTGACATCTAGTGTAGTGGATGTAAACGTGTGGTGGTAGGCTCTGTCCTTTGAATGTAATACATACCATTTGGCGCGGGATCCACTGACAGTTTCCGTCGATTATGATCTTACGTTTTAGTCTTCTAACTGCTATTACTTCGATATCTGAATCTATCACATTTAGTATTTCCTCCTCAGTTAATCTTGTGTTTACCCCTCTTATTATCCCTTCTTTAACGGTGCAATAGCGCGGTATAAAGAATTTTATGTTCTGGGGGTGGTTGGTGACTGATGACAAGCTGTTTGCTGCCTTATAGTTGTTGAATTCGATCTGGACATGGTTCTTCCCCTTAGCTGATATGTTAAGTATCGAATGTTTCATTTCTGGGATCGAGTTCCTAATAAATTTGCCAACGGACATGGGGTGTAGACGTCCGACGGCGCTTCTATTTGGGTGGTCTTCCGAGTTCGTCTGTTCTGCATAAACTATGAATGGACCAGAATCGCGTTCTGAATACATGAATTTATCTTGTCTCAATGGAGTAGCTGCCTGAGCATTTGTTGAATCATCTGTTGGTAAATCCCTGGATCCCTTAACTATGGCACTTTGGTTCCTATTGCTAGTATAAGTTGTTATTGAAATTTCTGATTGGGCTGTCTCTTCACTTGCTGTAAGGCATGTGGAAATTGTGGGGTTATTAAGCATGGATGGAACTCTATCGATATTCATATTTAGGTCGATTTCCCCAGTTGGGGTTCCTTCATATCTGGTAGTTATGCCACAATTCTGATCTAGGTCGGCATACGCAAGTAGCTTACGCCTCTTGATGACTGTTGTCTTATCAGGATCTGAATGTGCAATGCGTGGTGTACTTACGGGATCGACTTCGATCGGCGCATAGCACGCTTGTAGGGCCGAGGCTATAGCTTCGGCCGTCTCCTCTCTTGTACCTCCTTCCGAGTCCTCCTGCATTTTGTAAGCCCGCGGGCTTACACCTCTTTCACTATTCACTCACTATCTTCCACCTGTTGTGTTGTTAATCCGGAACGGTAACTTGAGATTGAAGTAGCACTACAGCTGTGTTGCCACGAAATCCAATAGCTAGCTCACACCACTTGGAACGGCACGCGCGTAAACAAGGAAGCGATCCGCACTGTTCGATGGCTCAGAGCGAACTGTCGTAAGGGGTTGATTGAGAGAATAGAGAAAGTACAGGGAAGAGCCGCTCGATTCGTGACCGCTTGCTACAGTCCTTATGAAAGCGTTACAGAACTGTTTAGTAGACTAGGCTGGGAGTCTCTGATAGATAGACGACGCACGTTTCGTATAAACTTATTGGAAAACATGCGTACTCCCACTTTCACTTACGAGTGTAGTGAAATACTTCGTCCACCAACCTATTTGAGCCGGAATGACAGGAAAGATAAAATTAGAGAAATAAGGTGCCACACTGATTCTTATATGAAGAATTCTTTTTTCCCTCGTACCATTAGGGATTGGAATGCACAACAAAGAGAATAGGTTTGGTGCTGAGCACCCTCTGCCACCCACAGTTTTGTGAATTGCAGAGTATATATATGTAGATGTGTAGAATGGCGTGCCTACTGTCGGCCGATTGCTGTGCTACAGCTGATTTGCTGACGGTGTGACCAGTGTCGCCGATGTATCGTGGCCATAGCTGGAGGATATTTGATATACACTCAGCATCTTTAATTTTTCCCTCTTGTCTTTTACCTTTACAAATACTAGTATATCCAGTCAGTGCCGGATGTAAGGGGGAGCAAACCGGGGCTCTTGCCCCGGGCGACAACTTCAGGGGGGCGCCAAAATCATGTATTTTTATAAGCGCCAGGGCCAAATATTCATGTGCTGCCGACCCTTTTTTTGGGTAAAGCGCCGTGGTACACTGCCCGCGGCGGCAACTTGAAAGGACGGAAAATTCATTGTTCTGGGACAAAGCGGCCTTAAAACAATGGAATTCATTCCGTCATTGTTAGCGGGAACTCCGGATATTCTTGGATTTATAAATTTTGTCATCTGATGTTCGCATTCTTGCAGCTGCGTTCGAGTTATTAGCCAAGTTTTGTTTTAATATCTACTTTTATGCTGAGCGAGTTTAAATATTTGTTACTGGAAACGAACCATTAACAGGTAAGGAAGAATCTATCGTTATCAAATATGTCAGCGTTTCTCACCCTTTGTCAATCCGAGGGCCAGTAAAATGACAAAAAAATTCTGATCATTAACTTATAGGGGCCTTATTTATATACTCTAGTATATACTATGAACCAAACCTATCATTTGTTATCAGCATATACCGCCGTTTCTCAAGACATATACCGGGTGTTTCAAAAGTGACCGGCATATTTGAAAAATCAATAAAAACTAAACGGGCAGCTATAGAAATACACCGTTTGTTGCAATTTGCTTGGGACAACAGTAAATTTTCAGGCAGACAAACTTTCGAAATTAGTTACAATTTTCAACAACAGATGGTGCTGCAGGAGATTTGAAATATATAGAAGTAAACGCAGTCTTTGAGTTCGCCATTCTGTAAGTCGTCTTTCTGCTGTAAGCGCGTGCTGTTCACAGATTGCAAGTTTGCTGTGAAAAAATGGTTTATTCCTTAGAACTTTAGATTTTTCCAGACTGCAGCCCCATCTGTTGTTGAAAATTGTAACTAATTTCGAAAGTTTGTATGCCTGAAAATTTACTGTTGTCCCAAGCATATTGCAACAAACGGTGTATTTCTATCGCTGCCCGTTTAATTTTTATTGATTTTTCAAATATACCAGTCATTTTTGATACACCCTGTACCTAAAATAAAGCACTCATAAAACGTCGCTCTCCGAAAACGTACTTAGGGAATAGGCTGTTATGCAGCCATATCCAGAAAATACCAGATTTTTTTATGTAGTTGAAATATTAATTGTTTTTGGAAAGTTTGGATTACTAGCTTATTCTCGCTTACAGTCTTATGCAGAGACGATATTAATTTTTTTTTTTTAGTAAATTTGGACTTGTAAAAAAAAAACTTTATTCTTCGTTGGACACACTACACGGTGGTAAATAATGAAAAATGTACAAAAACCAACTTAAAATGTAGTAGCCAGATGGCCGGGAAATACGGGAATGTCCCGGAATTTTGTGTCTGGTTCCGTGTCCAGGAATTAAGCTTTACTGTCCCGGAATTCACGTGTAGTAGCATTTTTTTTCTTTTTTTCTTACTTAAGATATTACGGGGGCCACGAGACCAAGCCAAGCGTGCCGCGCTCGCCATGAGCGCTCGCATCGGGAGGTAGAGGAGTTCGCACTCCACCTTGCCGACGACCAGAGATAATATTATATAGACTGTTCAACTCATGGAGGAAGGAAAGTATAGCTTTACTATTTTGGACATTGATCGTGCAATGCGAAGTCTTTTTGACCAATTAAAAAGCAGTTCGGCTCATAATTTTTTTAGGAAGTAAAGTCAGAGAAGTTTTCAGAAACCTCACCGAGGACCAGAAAAGTAAATTTAAATCACAGGTACTCATTTTCCTACAAAGAGCAATAAAATATTTGGAGGAGAGGTATGATTTTGGGCTTGATGAAATTTACATAAAGTTTGAGCTTTTGTCTCTTAAATCAGAGGAATTGAAATTGACACGGGAAATACGAGGCACTAGATCTTTCAAAGGCGTTTGACAGAGTAAGCCACAAAATGGTATTAAATAAGGTAAAAACTATTGGAGTGGATGAGAAAGTGATTTGCTGGGTAGAAGATTTTTTAAAACGTAGAAAACAGAAAGTTAGGGTAGGATATGCGGTATCAAAGGAAGTGGAAGTAAAAATGGGAGTGCCGCAGCCCACAGGGTAGCGTATTGGGACCACTGCTATTCATTATTCTAATGAATAATTGTGTTGATTGTGTACTATCTGAAATTAGATTGTTTGCAGATGACATAATGCTGTATAAAAGGATCAAAACGATAGAGGACTGTAAACAGTTGCAGGGTGATCTGGACAGGATATCTAGTTGGGTTGGTAAACATGGGATGAAGATAAATGCAAAGATGAGTCAGCTAATTAAATACACAAATAAAAAACAAAAAGTTAATTATGAATATAAGGTGTGGAAATAATTGCTTGCTGAAGACTTGAAATGTAAATATCTTGGCATTACATTTGATAACAAGCTTAAATGGGCAGGACAGGTGGTAGGAAAAGGTTTCAAAATCCTGCACTTGTTGGAGAGAGTGATGAGGGGATGCACGAGAGAAGTAAAGGAATTAGGTTACAAAACTTTGGTCAGGTCATTGCTCGAATATGGTAGTGTAGTATGGGCCCACATTTTGAGTATCAAATACAGGAGTTGGAGAAGGTGCAAAGAAGGGCTGCTAGATTTGTTTCTGGAAAGTATCGCAGAATGCAATCAGTGACAGATATGATAAAGGAGCTGGGATGGGATTCATTGCAAGACAGGAGTAGGAGGAGTGTACTGGGCGTATACTGGCGATGAGGCATGGAAAGATATTGCAGTAGGTATGAAAAGTACATAGTTCATGGAGGGATAAAGATGACCATGACCACAAGCTGGCACTCGATTTCAGGCACAAGGGTGTGGGAAGATTTTCTTTTTTAGGTAAGGATGTCAGGGATTGGAATGAGTTACCAAGGGGAATGATGAATAATTTATCGAAAACGTTAAAATTTGTAGAGGGAAATGTAGGTGGGTGCAGGATAGGGGGAAGTTGGGAGTGTATTTAAATTGCCACCGGAGCGCGTGCTCCATTGCAATTAAAGTAAATTTAAAAAAAACTTATCTTCTGTTTTGATCGTTCACGCCTGAACGACCCTAGCAGGCTTGTTATTTTTTGCTTCACATTAACAACACTAAATTTTAGTACCTCGCTAATTTCACGCCAGGCATCTTCTTTGTTAGTTCTATAATAATATTGTTCATTTGAGCTATCCCATAACACCCTCTTGGATTCATATGCATCAATAAGAGTTAGGAAAGTTTCATTGCCCAACATGCTCGCGCTCGTTGTAGAAAACCATCAAATTGCGTCCACACTGAGCGCCGTACAAACACTGGCTCACCTTTGAGCATTGCAAAACAACGACACATGATCGGCTCGTCCAAAGTGCGCTCGCTGTTGTTCGTTGCGAGCGTGCGCAGGCGTCCACACCTGATCGGCTCGCTTCACTGAGCAGCTCATTCGTCTGAGCGTGCTCAAGTGGATACGAGGCCGTAGTCGCCTATCATAACCCGGTAATTGTACCGAGTATAGGGGATTGACAATTTAAAATGGAATCCGATCTACGGAAGCGTTCTGGCGTACTTCACATTACACATCGAACTGTGTAAGGGGTTAAATATCTACGAAAATCCACGTCGATATTTGGATTCGAACCGGGGACCTTCCAATCTCCAGTCAAACGCCTCAAGCATTGAATCAACAGGCCGCTAGGACGTAACACAATACAGACACTGGCCCATACGCTGGACTCCTAGTCTCTTCTGCCGGTGTTGGGACAGATAATGGTATCTGGGGAAGAACTGCAGTTTAGTTACTGATAACATCAAGGCGGTAGCCATTAGCAAGAAACGTATGCTTTAAGATACGTTTATCAGTAGATATGCTTGTTTCAACAGTAATTATGGATACACGGACAGTTAAAGGTTTTAAAATTCTCTTTTTACAACCGGATGGCGGTTGTCGTAAGCATGCATATAGTGGTTAGTATGCGTGGGTTTCCGATATACTCTGTGGCCCAGGGAGCCATCCTCCTTCCTCTTCATAATCACATCCATAGAAGGAAGCTTTCTTCCTCAGCTTCCATTGTAAACTTGATTTAATTTAATTTAATTGGGATGGAGTGCAAGTTCCGGTGGCAATTTTTCCACACACTAGTTTTTCCCCTTTCTTGTGCCCGCCTACTTTTGCCCTTAACGAATGTCAGTTTTAAAGCTTTTCAATGTTTATCGTAAATTATTCACCAATTTCCTTGATGATACATTCAAATCCTTGACTCTGTTACCTGTGAAAGAAAATTTTCTCAAACTCTTATGCCTGAAAGGCTGAAATCGAGTATCAGCTTGTGGTCATGGAGAGCTTCCGTGCCATGCAATTCTCTTAATTTTTCCACCAATATCCATCCACGCTTCATCACCAATATACGTCCCCTTAAACTCCCACAACTCTCTTTACCCATCTCCTGTTTTCTGATAAATCCCTCCCATCTCCTTTATCATATCGGTTATTGATTGTGTTCTGCAGTAATTTCTAGAGACACAACACTACACCACCATATTCAAGCAACGGTATGACTAGAGTTTTGTAACCAAATTCCCTAACTTCTCTGGTACATCCCCTCATCACTCTCACCAATAAGATAAAGATTTTGAAACCCTTTCTTATCATCTAACCAATGTGTCCTGTCCATTTCAGTTTATTATCAAAATTTATCCTTCAACTCTTCGACAAAACCATTCCTACCCCACCTTATCAATCTTAAGTTTTTTGACTGTGTACCTAATGATCTGACTCTTCTTTAGTAGATGGACAAGGAGAGAACTGGAACAAAGTTTTTTTGGTAGCTACCAGGGGGCAGCACCATCGGCGTGACGTCACAGGGTGGTGGTGATGGTGGGGGTAGTCAATCAGCGTTCAGGGTCACGGTGCTAACCTCTTCTTCTTCCGCGAGATGGCAGCACCTCACCGCTCGGAGGGCGTGGTCACTGCGAGATGGCAGCACCTCCCGAGCGCTTAATTTCTATGTGTACAGACATTCCACTCCCCCACGAGAGAGAAAGCTAGTGGAGGAATTCCAACACCCCTGGCGCGATTGGGTATTCCTGGAATGCGGGCCTCAGACAAGTTTCTACATTACGTGCCTGTGTCAACAAGCTCTGGTATGCGAGACTGTTATCTGTGTTTGCTCTTAGCCAGCTCCATTAGACGTTGCGAAACATGTACTCAAGTACGGTGCGGGTTATTCCTGGCGTGCCGTTAAGTATACACTTGTTTGTGACACCCTGGCTCCATTACAGTGAGAAACAGCTTTGCTGGTGTGTGTTTGCCAAGGGAAGTACATTATCCATTCTCCATTATGAAAGCAGGCCCGTTATTTCTGTCATAGCTGGGTGTCTGGCTGGCGGACTCTAGTAAACGACAAGGAAAGTAGGGCGTCCAACAAAGCGTTCGTGCGATTGCAATCAGTTATTTCCAAGCAGAATTTTGTACAGAGTCTCAGGTTTGCTCTTTTCGAGCGAATTTCATGTGTATTTGTTCAGGTGTCCAGCTATCGACAAGGAATGCACTGCGAAACCGCCCGCCGATTGTCGACAGCAGGGTGTATAGTATTTCAGCACTCACTTCAGTTCAAGAAGAATAAAAAAACCGAAACAGAAGAAATTATTACGAGATGAGGATAGTTATTATAAGTCAGTTTTCGTAGTAAAATTCTAAGAATCACTTATGGTAGTCTAATAACTTGTAAAAATTACGTGTTTTCAAAACGAAAATCTAAAATTTTGTTTTCATTCAGGGCGAACAGAAAAACTGCTTGAGTCTTTGTATCTAATTAAAAAATATGATACTTCCATGTGAAAGAGTAACTTTTACGTTTGAAATGTGATAATGGCATTACCATTGAATATGAACCATGGAACGTCCTGGCATAACTCATATTCACAACTATACTCTTCAGTTCACATAGTTTAAATTAGTGGAGGGAGCTTTGCACAAAAACTAGCTCCATGCATTCCAATCCCGAATAACACGAGCAAATAAATAATACACATAAGCGTCAGTATGGTGGAATACCAATATAATTAATAGTTAATAGCATTAATGATAACTGGCGAATTTCCGCCAAATTCCCAATGTTTTAAAGAATGAATTAAATTAGGTGCAATGAAACAGACGGGGCTTACAGCGAGAATCTAAGCAATGTTTTAAACTTGAACTACCCTGTCCATTTTATCTGAAATATGCCCACTAAATTAGATTCACATGAATATCATTGCCTAATGCAAAGTTGTAGATGTGAAATCCAGTTTCTTTCATAACAGACATTTCTGATAATCTTTCCCACACCAGCTGCAAGGCTAGAAAAATCGAAGGTTCCAGTTTGACCATGGCAAAACTCATCGAATGGAACGAAGGGTGAAAAAATTCGTATAAGCATCAGTAAGACACCTTATTTCTCTAATCTTATCTCAGCTGTCATTGGTGTAAAATATTTGATCACACTCGTAATTTTTGCCACCAAGTTAAAACCTATGTCGTCTATCTACCCAGAGCAATCTATGTATCAATTCTGTTATGCTTTCGTACGAACTGTGGCATGCAATCACAAATTGAGGACCACATTTGCACTTTGTCTAAAAATTCAATCAATCCCTTGCTACATATCAGTGATTCACTAGAAACAGAGAAACATATGCTGTGGCATATACTTACCCACCTTTCACTTTCCTTTTAATTGTATTTTACAGCATACCACCATCCTTTAACAAATGCTAATCTCACTAATTTCACCCCTGAGGAATCGGTCGGCAGCAGAGTACACCAGTCCTGTGTTATAAAAATCGAGTCACGCTAAAGCAGTGCTAAGCGCAGAACATGCCGACTCGACATAGAATGCTTGAAACTATCGCCTGTAGCCAAGGTGAAGATATAGAAAAATTAATCCACTCCCTTATCCAAGAAATCCAGTGCCAGCTCGTAGTGATAATCATCTTCTACGCACTATTCCTAATTCTTTTACCAAGATCCATCCCTAGCCTCATCGCCAACATACGGCGTGTAATCTGCCATCACTTTCTAAAACTTCCTTCTGTTTTCCAATGAATACCAATTCAACTCCTGATTTACATCAGTTACTGACAGGGTTATGTTTTGTTCGTGCGTTAAAGTAATCAAAAAAATTCAAAATTCACACAGTCTTCCCGTAATCAGTAACAGGGCTCAGGTACCAAAATGTCCACTTAAGGGGGTTCAACTGCAGTTTTCGTAGAAAATTCTCCCTTCTTACAGGAAATTACTGCTACAGTATTTTTCAACCAATCAGGACACAAGAAACGCAGCGCAAAACCCGAAAAGAAACAAGTAAGTGCAATTTTCGATAATGACGCCTGCGAAAAGTGTGAAATTTTATAGGACACAAGAGAGTTCTCCATTCGGTTTAAATGATCCCATCTGACGTAACCTTCGGATTCAGGACCAAGTATGACATTTGTTTGTAATTTTATGCTTGTTAAACTAACCAACGCACACGATAAAGTTACCATAATGCTCTAGCTAACTGATAGTTTCATGGTCATCAAACAGACATCATAACCCACATTTTCATAGAAGATCTCTACATATCGACAAGTATCCAAAAGTCACCATAGGTGCAGACACTAGTTCTATTACGCCGAAGATAGATTCCACACTTGAACTGTCGTAAATTGTTAGGTCATTCGTATATGAAAGTGTGTGTTTGGATATTTCATCCACCCAGGCCTCATCACCTAAAGTCTAGTGCCAGATTGTGGTCATGGTTAACTTAGGCTCCATACATCACTCAGTATTATTCCACCAATATCCTTTCTAACATGATTATACGCCATATACAGCCCCCTACAATCTTCTTATCTTTCAGTGACATCCAGCTCAGCTCTTTTATTATGTCACTTGTTGAATGTTTTCCACTAATAATTCTAGCTGCCCTCCTTTGCAACCTGCATTTGATGTACAAAAAATATGGACTCCATACTACACCACTATATGCAAGCAATAGTCTTACTGTGGGTTCGTACTCAAGCCCGCTTCTCTGGTACATCCCCTCTTCACCCTCTCCATTAAATGATTTTTTATCCCAAAGTGCATATAGTGAAAAACACGAGAAACACTGTTCGTATGCCAATACAAAAGGCAGTAAACTGAAAACAGCACAGTGAAAGGGAGAGTGCCTAAGTCATGAAACAATGGTTAGACGCACACATTGATGGTGAAATCTCGACGTCGAGTATAATTCTATGATCATATATTTTAGGCTCAAATCCACAGAGGAATTACACACACATGATCATTTCCATGCCTACAGCGAGCTCGACACAACAACCAGCACCAAGATAGAACTCCCACAGAGGAAGAAGACACACACATTAGTGGAGGAAATAAAATGCACATCCTACATCCAGACAAACGAGTTAAAGGAAGGTCTGGCCATATTTAAGCATACATACCCAGAGAGAGACAGACACACTCACACACACACACACACACACACATTACCCTGCCTACAGAGATCTCGACACAACAACCAGCACCAATCATGGGAACGAAAAAATTGAGCAGAGCTCCCACAGAGGAAGAACACACACACACACTTTATTCACTTCACTTTGTGAAATAGATTGCTTTCTCGTTGTGTTATAGAACGTTTATTTAGAATTAAAAAATAAAATAAAAAAACTCTGGTGACTTGGCCATTACGCATACCATATTTTAAAACTGATGTGATGTATTGTAAGGCACATAAGATGACTTAAGACTGATAATTATCCATTTTTGATTATTTATTAAAAAAATGGTTTAGATTTAAAAACAAAATATGAAACCTCGAAATATACTTAGGACATGCTAAACATTTTTAATGTCATTTTTCTATTTAAAATATTTTAACTAATAATATTTTTATCATTTAACATTAAAATTGATTTATTAATTTAATCAACAGACGTTTATTATTTAATTTATTAACGCTGGATCCCGTGGGACTGGTGCGAAAACCTCAAAAATTTCGCGGGATTGAAAACACTGCGGGATTGTAATCCTTAATCGCATTTCTTTCCAAAATTATGACTACAGATTAAAACATTGAAACACGCCGTAAGCAGCTTCCAATGAAACCCTATTAGATCAAAAGTTCTAAATCATTGTAAGCGCGACATCACTTCTACTCGGCGTTCATGTTAGGTCACGGTGGAAGATAACGCTACATCACGATACTACCGCGTTGACTCTCTCTAGCCAGGCACATGGTGCAACTTACATCACACGTTGTAGAGCGTAGTTTAAATGTCAAATTTGAACCTGTGGGTCTTTTTTTCCAAATATAATATTTTCCGAGATAATGTTGTAAAACCTTAAATCTATCATCACTTTTAAAGTTCTTACTTCTGTAAGCCGGTCCAGCTATCGTAACATTCAATATAAAATTCTCTAACTTATGGTGTATAACATGATCTGATTATAAATGTGCTTGACATTAAAAACTACTCTCAACTGTAATTGCGCGTAATTTGAAAACCTTTGATGTTGTCTATCTCTGAAAGAATGAGTGCTACTGATCTGTTATATGTGTCAAACTTTCCTAATTTTCATTCCCTATCCAATTGTTATGTTATTTACTCGCTATCTATTTTCATTTATTTAGCTTCCTTTTGAAGTATTATAAAGCTTTGTTGTCTTGTTGTAGCTTGCCGGCCGCAATTTTTCTGTTTTAAAATTCAATTTTCTTTTTCCATTTGTGGCCTAATGATTGCTTTAATCTTTAAGAAAATCGCTCTGTGTGGACAGTAAAAATCATACCTGACTTTCAACATACTTTCCTTGTTGTGACTGGCTAAATTTCGCACAATTTGAAACGTGAAAATTAGACCAAAACCTCTTTTTCTTAAAAGGAAAAAAAAAGAAACCCCTCAATTCTGTTGTGTCTACAGACTCTAATTTCTGTATGATGTGTCTCGAATTTTTCTGCATCTTATGAGCTGTTAGGATTTTATGTACGTTAATTTAATATATATATATATTATTCGTAATTTCATGCTTGCCATGTGGGCCTGTATCATTATTTTAGTGATATTACTTTCATCCAATTTTGTTGACCTGAAGTGTCATACCTCGTTTGAATCATAATTTAATATGGCACTTACGTAAATGAAGGGAACAAAATTCCTTACTAAATAACAAAATTCCATATAAAGCGTTTCGTTTCGGTCTAACTTTAGCATCTGATGTTTCTTTTAACTCCGAAACTGCTAGAAAATTGTGTTTTAAGTGCTTTGCTGTTAATTTATTATATGCGCATAGTTCTTTTAGCTAATTTTGATTATATGTTAGCGAAATTAAGGTTATATTAAAGTCTCTGAATTATTACTTTCACAATAGTCTGTAGTCGTGATGTTTAGTGGCTGCGGATTATATTTTACTGTAATCACAGAAGTAATTACTCTTCCAGATTCCGAGGAACTATACAAACAAGGAAGAGTGGGAAGCAATAATGGCTCCATATTTTGTTTTTAAATTCACATTTGGTATGCCAGATAATAATAATAATTGATAAAATTGCGATGGAGCGCCCGCTACGGTGGCAATCTTCGTACACATCCCTCTTTCCCGTTTCCTCTTCCATCCTACTTTTGCCCTCTACTAATTTTTACTTTAAATTGCTCACACCCTTTCCTACGAAAGAAAATTTTCTCACACCCTTATGACTTAATTCTATTGCCAGCTTGTGGTCATGGTCAACCTTACCCTTCCAAACCCCTCTCTTAATTTTCGCACCAATATCTTTCCATGATTCATCACCAGTATAGGTCTTGTACACTCCCATGACTCTCTTCACCTTCCTTGGGTATTCTACACTTCCGTTTTTACTGTATGAAAGCCAGACGAAGAGAATAGTAAAAGAGTTACGCGGACAGACGTTCAGATGTGGGAAAATTTTGACAGGTTAATTGACGGCAGCAATGGTAACCTCATATCCCCATCGGCTCACATGAAACAAAGCCACTGTGGTTCCACAGAGGACCACCCAAAGTTGTTTTCTAAAATAACTATTTTGCTGACTCTTCCTCCCCCTCGGCAAACAATGGGATGAAGGATTACTGTCCTTGACATCTGGCTGATGGTGACAGGTCATTTAATTACTGCTTCATCACGGTTGCGGACTGTCCTCTCCCCATCTCCTCCAATAGACATACTGATGAGCAAAAACACTATGCTCACTGCTCACAGTGTGACTGAATACCGTCTGGTGACATTGCGGGTATACCATGGGGTAACAGAAGTATGCAAGCGTAGCAGAGACGCATGGAATTTCACTGTAGCGGCGATAAGTTTGGAAAGTGGGGAAATCCACTGACATACGCTAATGACCTCGATGTCGACGCGCCTTAAAACAACAACAACAACACTGACATAAGTGAAATATGTTATTGCTCGGCGCTTGGGAATGAGCATCTCGGAAATGGCGAGGAGGGTCAAATGTTCGCATGCTACTGTAATGAGTGTTTATTATTTTTTTTAAATGGCATTTGGCCTAGTTAGCCATACAGCCAGCTCAACGTGTGAGTTTCTCTTACAATGTATACATTTCAGTGTGATTAATTTACAGCTTCTGTAAGGACGACACAGGACGAACACAACATTTAATTAAAACCACCCATGCCCTCGGCCGGACTCGAACCGGCGACCCTTGCAACGCGAAGCAAGCACGCTACCCCTACGCTGCCGGGGTCGGCTAGTGAGTGTTTATGGAAAGTGTTTGTAGGATGGTGAAACCATGAATAGGCGAAAATGTGGTGAACGTGAAAGGGTAATAGTTTGGAAGGGATATACGGGATATGGCAGGAGGCGCCCATTGGCTGTTGTGAGGAACCATCCCAGCATTCGCGTGGAGTGATCTGGGAAAACCATGGAAAACCCAGATCAGGATGGCTGGAGAGCTTTATCGAAAGCTACTCCTGTCGGGTTTTAAGTTTACTCGCCCGTTAAATCCTTTCTGTTCCATTCCCTAATCGCGCGTGGAAAAAATGTATACAGAAAAGAATCGGTTCTGGTCCTGATTTCTCTTATCTTATTTTCACGGTCATTCCGAGATACGAATGTTGCTGGTAGCAATTTTTTTGCTGTCATTCTAAAATATGTCAGTGGTGAATTTTTCAATTAGCTTCCGTCGAGAGCAACGCCTTCGGTGTTCCAGGTCTTCCCAACCTAACTCCTTCAAAATCGCACTTACGCTTTCCCTCCAACTATATGTATATACCTGCCACGAATCGGGCGGTACTTCTCTGGACCCTCTCTAATGCCTCCATTAATCCCTTTTGATGTGGACCCCATACAGAACAACAATATTCCAAGTGAGGAAGCACTAGTGACTTGTATGCAATCGATTTAACTTCCGGAGTGCATTGTTTTAAATTACGACCTAGAAATCGGAGCACTCGATTTGCTTTCCCAATTACATTCTCGATATGTTCATTCCACGACAAATTATTACGAATTGTTACCCCTAGGTATTTAGCGGAATCTACCGCTCTAATTGTATATTCAGAGCTAAATGGTGTCACCTTTTTACTTATACGCATGACTTGGCACTTTTTAGCGTTTAACTCCAACTGCCAGTCTTTACACCACGCAATTATTTTCATAATATCGTCTTGTAACATAGCGCTGTCTTCCTGGGTTTTGATTTCACGATAAATAATAACATCATCGGCAAATAATCTTTTCATCCCCCTTATTATGTCACACAAATACTTAATGTATATGAGAAACAACAGAGGCCCTATCACGCTTCCCTGGGGAGCCCCGGACCTCACCTCGGTAAATGATGAACTCTCACCGTCGAGAGCTACACACTATGTTCTGCCCTTCAGAAAGTCTGCAACCCAGTAGTTTCCTACGTAACCTAGTGTGAGGCACAGTGTCGAAAGCTTTTTTAAAATCTAATAGAACTATATATCCTGGGATTTCCCATCTATAATACGGCACAAGTCATGAATTAAAATTGCAAGTTGCGTTTCACAGCATCGGCCTTTTCTGAATCCATGTTGATTTGGGTTTAAAAGCTCATCTTCATCCAAAAACCGCATGACATTTGAATAGATGATGTGTTCTAAAATCTTACAAAATATTGATGTTAACGAGATCGGACTATAATTTTGACGATCATTAACATTCCCATTTTTAAACACTGGACTTATGAAGGCGGTCTTCCATTCGGTTGGTATTTTTCCTTGATCGAAGGAGGCGGTATATAATTTCATCAAATATGGTGCAATTTCCTAAGCGTACCTGGAGTAGAATCTTGTAGGAATATCGTCTGGCCTGGGAGCCTTATTGGTTTTTACATTCATAAGCAGTTTAGTTATACCCTCGACATCAAGAACGAGATCATTCATAATTTTGTTGGTACGATTGGCAAATGTCGGAATCTCCTCTGATTTTTCTGTCGTGAAATCTTTTTTAAATATATCATTCAAGATTTCTGCTTTCTTTACGCTAGTTTCGGATAATTCCCCATTTTCCTTAATCAGTGAAGTCATAACCTTACGAGAGCCTCTTAGTAATTTGACATACAACTAGAACTTTTTTGGATCAGTAATTAGATCTTCGGACAAATTCCTGGCTTGAAGTTCTTTAAACGCATCACGCATTTGCTTACGCACTTCCGCTCGTAACTGGATTAATTTAGCACGGTTAGACGAGTCCCCCGATTTCTTCACCATGGCATGTAAACGCCTTTGCTTCCTGAGCAATCGATTCAATTCGCAATTGAACCACGGAAGGTTCTTACTTACCTTAATAAGCTTTATAGGAACAAATTGATTTAAACCGTTCCATATTATTTCTTTTAAATTAAACCAAAGTTCCTCAACATTTGTATTTAGCGTGTACGCTTCAAAATTTTTCGTCAAGTGATCAACCATACCCACACAGATTGCCTTATGGAAGCAATATACAAGTTTGTCTTTGTCATGCTTCAAATTCATACCAGACCCTGTGATCACTTATACCGTCTTCAATACAAACTGTATCTACAATATCAGGATTGCTTATAAGAAAAAGATCCAAAATGGACGAGGAACCTTTATTGCACCGCGTTGGCTCTTGAACCATCTGTTCAAGAGATCTTCCTGCCCATACTTCTAGAAACGTTTCGGTTATTAACCTATCTCTTCCGCCCAACCTGAAAGTGCACGTGTTCCAATTAACCTACGGTAAGTTAAAATCACCACCCACGATCAATACATGTCCCTGAAATTTCTTATAAATTTTAATAAGTGACTCTCTGAAGTATTCCGTGTTAGCCAAATCAGAATCCGGAGGTCGATAAAATGCCCCAATTATGAACTTTAAATTTTTACCAATCTTTGCTCCTGGTTATATTAAGGAGCATGATAGTTAACTCAAGTTGGTCAAAAAAAATTTCTTGATCTCGAACCGATAGAACACATCTGGGACACTATCGAAAGGCAGCTCCACACCAGTAGATGTCTAAAGGGGGTTCTAACTCAATTAATCATGAAATATAGTCTTCGCGGGTTTTCCGCCGTATGCTGTTGAAGAGAGACAACAACGAGCTTTCGGCGGCTGGCTCTGCCGCCATCTTCACGTTAGATGTGTGCTGCAGGGAGTACCAGCGCTGCACTGACAGTGTCTGGCCTCCGCGCGCCCTTATAACGCCTGGCGTCTCCCCTCCCCTTGCTCCGTCCCGCGGCTGCCGTCTTGCGCTCGTCGTTGATTGGCTGGTGGGACGTCGGTCCCAGCCAACCACAGTGGGCCGTAAACATTTCCCGTCGGCGCCCGCCTACCTCTCTGATTGCAGGGTGAAAGTTTCAGAAGGGACAGAGCCGGCTTCCACGCATCACTGAGCCATAAACCCGTGTCCCTGTTGACTATGTTGTTGTTCAGCCGTATTTCTATTGCTTCCTTGATGACTAACTCCCAATATAAGGAACACTTGGCTAGTACCTTTACGTTGCCGAAGTCCATCTTGTGGCCGTTTTCAATAACATGCTGGGCGACCGCTGATTTATCTATCTGGAAAATGCGGATGTTGCGTTCATGTTCTGCCACCCGAGCCTTGATGGTCCGGATCGTCTGACCAATGTAATTCTTGCCGCACTGGCAAGGTATGCTATAAACACCTGGAGTCGTCAAACCCAAGTCATCCTTCACAGGCCGGAGGTAGTCCCGAATCTTGGGAGGAGGACGAAATACGCTCTTGATTCCATACCGAGCCAAAATCCTGCCTATTTTTCTCGAGATGTTGCCTGAGTATGGAATAAAAGCCAGGGCTTCGGGCTGAACATCTGGGTCAACAGGGCATTTGTGTGCCTTTCTTCTAATCGACCGCTCTATTGCACTTTCGGAATAAACAGTCCTCCTGAAAGTATTGCGAAGATGTTCGAGCTCAGACGGCAGGGATTCCGCGTCGGAAATTTTCCTGGCCCTGTGCACCAACGTCTGCAGCACTGTGTTCTTCTGTGCTGGGTGGTGGAATCTCGTAGCGTGTAAATAGTGGTCTGTGTGTGTAGGTTTTCGGTACACACTATGTGAAAGGCTTCCATCTGGCCTCCGTCGAATCAAGATGTCCAAGAAGGGCAGACTGCCATCCTTCTCCAGCTCCATCGTGAACTGGATGTTTGGGTGAATTCCGTTCAGATGTTCTAGGAATTCGTAAAGACTGTGAATGCCATGTGGACAGATAACGAAAGTGTCGTCCACATAGCGACAGAAGCAAGTCGGCTTTAGGCTGAAACTTTCGATCGCCTTATCTTCGAATTCTTCCATGAATAGATCGGCGTCCACCGGCGACAATGGTGACCCCACTGCTACGCCTTCTATATGTTCATAGAAACTCCCACCATAGGTGAAGTAGGTGGAAGTCAGGACCAGCTGGAATAGGTCCACGATGTGGGGTTCGAAGAGACGGCGCAACAGATGTAGAGTGTCAGCAACAGGAACCTTGGTGAACAAGGAGACGACATCAAAACCAACCATGATGTCAGTATCAGAAAGCCTAAACTCTTGAAGGGTATCCACGAACTGTGCCGAGTTCTTCACGTGGTGGGGGCATTTCCCCACAAACGGGTTGAGCATTCCCGTCAGGTACTTGGCCACAGTGTATGTTGGACTACCTATGGCGCTTACAATAGGCTGTAGAGGGACGTCTGCCTCGTGTATCTTGGGGAGGCCATAGAGTCTGGGTGGTCTCGAGGCACGAGAACGAAGGCTCTTGATGATGTCAGGTATGAATCCGGCTTTTTTCAGAAGAACCGTCGTCTTTCTCTAAATCTTCGTAGTCGGATCGTCGTTGAGAAGCTTATAGGTAGTGTCATCAAGAAGTTGCCTTATCTTGGCCTCGTACATCTCAGTTGTAAGGAGGACAGTGGCATTTCCCTTGTCCGCTGGTAGAACGACAATTTCTTCATTGGAACGCAAGGCGCGGAGGGCTTGGCGTTCCGCTTTTGTAATGTTGGACTTGGGAAGTGTGGCTCTCTCCAGTACTCTACACGTCTCCCTCCGGAGCGAGGGAAGGGGAGAGGCCAGGCCTTATAAGGGCGCGCGGAGGCCAGACACTGTCAGGTCAGCGCTGGTACTCCCTGCAGCACACATCTAACCTGAAGATGGCGGCAGAGCCAGCCGCCGAAAGCTCGTTGTTGTCTCCCTTCAACAGCATACGGCGGAAAACCCGCGAAGACTATATTTCATCGATACGCCGTGAAAGCCTTCGTTCTCACACCAATTAATCATCATTATGGTGGACAGATCACTTACAGTTTCCGCATGAATACACATTAACGACTTCCGCCCGCCTCCCCTAAGCATTTATCGTCCCCTAAGGATATCCATTAACTATTCTGGCACGTGTTGTTCCCCTCACCCCAGCGCACGCGCCCAGCCACCACACTGCACGTGTCGTTCGCCTCCCCCCAGCGTACGCGTCACCACACGTGCCACCCGCATGAGTCACCAATCACGCGTTCTGCGCATCTCCCCTGCGCATCTCTCCTCCCACCCGTCCGCACGTGTCGCTGCCGTCCTTATGACTCATGAACGTGTGAGTTACCCTTCATTCTCCCTCCTCGTCTCGAAGAAGCAACACGCCTCACCATGTCACTTCAAGTACTGCTCTTCGCGTCAGTATACCAGCTTAACGCCGGCGATTTCAAGAGGGTGACTTTGGGCTTGTTATCCCAACGTGATTCCGAGCCTGTTGTGGTACTTGAAAAAGCGGGCTACAACAAGATTACACTCTCGTTCGAAGAATGGTGCGTGCTGATCATGGAATCGGATGCGGTGTCCAACATTTTCACCGGTGGCGGCTAGACCAATATTCTACTCGGTGAGCATGCTGTTTCCGCCGACTGTGTCGGGAGCGATAAGATTATGTTTTCACCAGAGTGCTGATCCTGCCAGCGGTATCTTCCTCGCTGAGTCTACATGGCACAACCTCATCGACGCAATGCCTGCAGTGGCCGCATTGTTGTCCGTCAGGAAATTGCGGAGCTACCACGCCTCCACGTTGCTATTTGTTACCGAGTTGGCGGACAAAGTGCTACGTGACTTCTATATGGCGTCAGTGTCAAAGTTAATCGATATGCACATCGACATCCTAGTCATGTATCACACAGTACCCCAATTGACTCTGTGCAACTAAGAAATTAAATCACCGCTAATAAAAATTTGATTTGTTTAATGATGTCCAGAACATTGTAACAAAGATGTATGTTATTGATAAATAAAAAGCCATGAATTTTAATTTAATTGTTTTATTTCACCCACCATTAGGCAATTAAAAATACAATTTGCACAGCACATATGGCATTACAAAATAAATGTGCTTTACAAAGTTTTATCAAATTATTTTTCTTGAGTTCTCGTAGTGGAGGACATCATAAGTCTTCTACCTTGTAGCAGGCTTTCTTCCTGATAATCCTTTGGAACCATTGTACGTTTTCCAATTCTTTCAGATAGATAATTGAATTGTCTTCATTGGTGATTGCATGTAAAATAGTGAATAGCTTACTGAAAGTCACTCCATCAGTTTTCCAAGGTATTCCATGCTAATTATGTGACAATCAAGTAACTGATGGTTCATATCCTCCACGTTTTGGTGACAGTAAACTTATGAAATATGTAACTATAATGTTGTCAGATCGTATTACACACACAGCAACTTCTTTGAAAACAAAGACGCCGTCCTTTGTCTTGAATACCTGCGTTCAGGAAGATGGTCGTCATGATAATGCGTGGCGGTGAATGGTGATATCTTGTTTTATGTGAGCTTCCACACCACACCAGTTAGAGGCACGTATTTCACTACATGATCATGCAGGATCAGACAGTATGCAGATGTGTAGGCAGGGAAATTCTCACTGCTATCAAATTCCATGCATATATCTACAGGTCCAGTCATAACTGTTTCATTTTGTTGTGAACAGTCAATTACAAGTAGAGGTGCAGTCACAACAAATTCATCACGTTTTAGTAATGATGAGGGACAATCATGTTCATAGTAAGACTGCTTGAATCTTGTATACTTGTCATACAGCACGGTTGTTCTGTATTTCTTAAAGGCTAAATTCATGTTCCCGTATGAGAACGCTACTTCGTTTAGGAACACTTTGGCATTACGCAGATGGCAGTGATCAAACTCAGCTGCACTTTTTTCCGTGTCTCGTTTCCTGTTTGTTTGAAAACACAGAACTACAGTCCTAGGTTTCTCCAGTTCCGTTGTTGTCTTCAAAGTCCAAACTTGTGTCTTGCTTACTGGATATTCAAGCAGGTCCCAACTTCTGAAGTGAATGCGTATTTGCTTCCCACTTTCCACAAGCCAGTTTTTCTATGTCACCTACTTACACGTACGGCACCACCCACGCGACTTTATTAAGACTGAATTTGCTATTTTGAGGGTTTGCATTGACTTTTATGTATGAATTTGTGTCATCCCTAGCACGAATCAAAACTAGTTCTTGGTTCACATTTGCAAGTATTCTTTTATAATCTTCACAAAAGCCTACTCAATGGTATACATACATCAAAGTGCCCATCACCAAGATTGCGTGGGATCCATCCTGCATTGTTCAACACCCATTGTTCTGAATAGGAATCCGAATCCCATCATTGTTATTAAATGTGGATGGCGTATGTGGTTGATGACTCAAAAACTGTTTAAGAGTCACCAACTCGTCAAATTCCAAGTTATATCAAGTAGCTCATCCATTTTTACGGTATATCATAACGACTGTAGGAAGAGTACATTAGAAGGTGTTAACCGTTTCACTGTCAGTTCACGACTGACAACTGTACGAGTTTGTCGCTTCTTGTTATAACGAGCGCCCATTATTTATATGTAGTCTCAGAGTAATGGTTTCTCTCCTGAAATCAACCAATTCGCCGTCCTGGTCGACAACTCTAATGTGAATGTTGTTGAGCGTTTTCACAGTGATGGGGAGATAGATGACATTTGCTGGAACTTCTACAATATTTTACCCTGGCGGCACTGTTGGAAAAAACTCGTAAAGTGTATGTCCCAACTTATCGTTGACGTAATTTCCTGTACATACACTGCACTCTATACATATGGCGTTAAATTTGAATATCTGCACGGTGTAGTCTGACGTATTAAATCCACCTTTTAACGCACGTTCCGAAAAACCGAGCAGCGATCCAATTGAGTTTTGTTTACTGAAGTCAATTTCCACAGGCGTTTGTATCTCGCACTTGAGTGAATTGTTGTTTGCTGTAATAATCAATTTCTCATTATTAATCTGCTTATCTAAATAATTTGCCAAGTCGTCAATGTCGTAAGATCCTGGGGGTTTATCAATTACTATTTTCTTCAAGTAGTGAAATTTACAATTTGACTCATCAACATTTAAGATCGAGTTATATGTTTGAAAATCCACTAGTTCGATCGAATATTCGCCTTGACTCAAATGTATCGGCAGAAAGTAATCACAACTCAATACTGAGATATTACCAGACAGGTAGAGTGTCACAGACATGTGTTACTCTGACCGAGGTTCATGCAAGACTGATGTCTAACATTTTTTACAAGATCTTTAAACACAAGTGACCACATATGTGTGTACCGTATTCCTGGTGACGTTGTACATTGTACAGAATTCTGTTGCCTGCAAACTACCGCTGCAATTCCAATGGTGGAGGAAAGTTGCCAATATTGTTGGAATACTTAACCACACCGTCTTTTTACTTGATGTAGGCAACCCAATGTGTTCCAGCATTTTCAGCACTATCCAAGTTCACTATTCCATATTAACTATCAAGAATTTTTTCAGGAAATACATCAAGCATAAAAACACCACGAGAATGAGGAATATGCAGACGTTTTACATATCTACGTATATCCTCATCTGCCAGCGGGTGGATCGATTTTGTTTTTTCGTTTTCAATCCTGATCTGCCTATTCTATATGGTTTCAAATACAGACCTTTGCCTTTCATTGCAATTGCTCCCATAGTTTCATTGTGTCGTTTCTCTTTAGCCAACTGCTTTTTGGCATCTTTAGCTGCTTTGAAAGCTCTGACTAAACTCGACACTCCTCCTGCAAGAGCTCCAGCAGTCAACAATCCTGCAAAAATTGAAAGGATACCGCCCTTCTTTTTAATACCTGCACCCAGCTTCATCTTAGTACGCATAGTTCTGTTTACTAGAAAAGCAGCAGCATGTTCTCCAAACTTTGCGTCTTTAGCCTTCATTCTGTTTGAAGCCTTCTCCGCAAGAATACGATCGGCATTACGTCTATCCACACCCTGTGCGTATGCAATGTCATTTTCTCTACATACAGTATCTAATGGATTGATTCCAGTTTTACCAAGTTTCAACCGCTTTTCCAGTTTCGTTCCAGGTCCACAAAACTGGTATGTGGGAATGTGTGCCTCGAATGGCATTTTATCGATGAGCTGGTTTAAGAAGCCACAATCCTTCTTCGTAGGAGGCAGTGTTTCGACTGACTGATTTTAGATTTCAGCTCACCTATATATAGTGAGAGCGGTTTTTAAACCTCGTCAATATGCGCTTCGTATAACAGCAAGCAACATTGACTGTGAGTAATACAGATGCTGCAGACACCAAGCATAACAAGTTACCCGAGACAGTGAGGGCAATTGTGTGCAGCCCTTCAAATTGTGGAAAAACCAACTTAGTGCTTTCCCTGCTGGAACACCCCAATGGGCGTAGATTTGAAAATGCATATGTATTTTCCAAGTCACTGTACCAACCAAAGTACCAGTTGCTAGAAGAATACAGAAGCCCCTTACATGATTTCGGTATTTGACTTTTAACGATAATCAAAGTGTACCGCCACCCAGTGAAGCCCTTCCAAATTCTGTGTTTGTATTTGACGATGTTTCGTGTGAAAAGCAGAATAATATACGAGACTACTTTTGTATGGGGAGACATCGGTTAGTTGATTCCTTCTACTTGTGTAAGACTTACAGCCGATTACCGAAACAGTTGGTTAGAGACAACGCCAACTTTATTGTGCTCTTTAAACAGGATGATATGAACCTCAAACGCATTTATAATGACCACGTTAATACCGAAATGTCGTTCAACGAGTTTAAAGATTTGTGTAGACACTGCTGGAATGCAAGTAAACATGAATTCGTGGTTATTGCCAAAGACGTATCACGGACGGTACCGCAACGGATTTGAATCGTTTTTAAATAAATAGTCATGGACACTTGGTACTATCATCATTACAACCATAGACAAGTTGGTAGAACATCTTCGATAAAGAGCAAGAGATTGTTGGTGCACCCACCTCAACACATACTTCTTACAAAAGAAGAAAATTTGGATTGTCAGGGGCGAATACTAAAACATTTAGCTGACCCCCTCGATGATGACAATGTGGTAACAAATTGATATGCCAACAAAGCTATTAATGATGGTCTAATGTTTTTAAAATCGATCGAAGTGACTATGGTTGAGAATATCACAGCAACGGACAAGTTGCAAAACAAAGCATATTTACTAGATACGGGCCGAAATTAACGTGAAATCCCTGTTGATGGTATAATCCTCTCAGTAGTCAAACCCAAAAGGATTGACGTAAACGTCAACTATCAATGAGGGGTAATCCATGTGAATCGAAGCGATAAACTTAGTTTTTTCCCCGCATATAAGCCTTAAGAAGCATTTACAGCACAAGTGACTTTGAGATATAAAATAATACAGGAACCTGTCATAAGCTTCATTTGGTGTATAAACATGGATACGGCAACAACTAAACGTGGCATCATAAAAGCCAGGAATGCTATTCGACGCAAGTTACTCGAACTGAAGACTGGTCAGTTCGATACTGAAAAATTTTTCGTGGGTTCGTTAAGACCTTTGGCGAATAGTATGGAAAAAGTTTTTCTATCTCAGCGACTTCAGCAGCAGCAGTCTTCTGACTCGATCAAAGACTTCTTGAGATCTCTAAAACGAAGTCAACGAGATTATGATTCAGTGTATGATGTTCGAAAGAAGAACGATTCTCTATTGATTGGAAATTCACCCATGTCTATTGGAGATGCTGTTATTGTAATAGATGGCACTGAATATGAGAGAACACAAGGGTTAATTGAATTGTTGTTTTTAAAAAACCCTAAAATATATACCAACAAGGACTTGAAAAGCTATTTGTAAATATTAAACACCACTAGTGCCCACAAAGTAAAATTTAAACCATCCGGCAATGTTCAGAACCTTCCAAACAGTAACAAGTGTAAAAACATAATCTCTAAACTTGTTAGCCAGTCTGGTTCTGGTCTTCTCCCCATGAAGGAATATGTGTATTGGGATGACCCCAACGAAATCGTTGAACGACTGAAGCTACTTACATCGTCCACATCGGCAGGACATACGGCACACGCCAATGAAATTTTATCAGTGAATAAAGAACTTCGCGAGAGAGAAATCATACTGTAACATGGATCAAGCTGTAGTATAACTCCATATACCTTCAAGAAGGAATTTCCCAAGACGGCGTGTAATTATCAAAGGACTTGACGATCTGTGGCAAGCTGATATTGTAGAAATGATCCCATATTCTCCTAAAAACAATGGCTGCAAGTATATACTGTTGGTGATCGATACTCATTCAAAGTTTGCATGGGCTCTACCTCTGAAGAACAAGACAGCAAATGTATTCGCCAACGCTGTGAAGAGAATGCTAAGTGGTGATCGTGTTCCTAAAAACAGAACTGTCAAGAATGCAATATGGCAAGAATTCAGCAGACGTGGTCCGCAGTTAATGTCTAATTACAATAATAAGTGGCACAGGACCATCAAGATGAAACCTTGTGACGTTAAAGATAACTCATTACTTTCAACAGTGTACAGTCATATTAAGCTTACTGCTCCTGCATAATTCAAAGTTGGTGACCATGTGAGAATTAGAAGGTATAAAGAACAGTTTGAGAAAGGTTACATGCCAAACAAGTCTACTGAAGTATTTACCGTCAGCAAAGTGAAAAGCCTGTTACTTTTTTACTTAAAGACTATCAAGTCAGAGATATTGCAGGTGCATTTTATCAGCAAGAATTACAGTTAACAAAACTTACAAGTACGTT
Organism: Vandiemenella viatica; assembly: GCA_031002005.1. Lineage (NCBI taxonomy): Eukaryota > Metazoa > Arthropoda > Insecta > Orthoptera > Morabidae > Vandiemenella > Vandiemenella viatica. The sequence goes on along the minus strand of JARYHS010013630.1, from coordinate 100,517,423 downwards.
TTTGGTTGAACGAGTGATAAAGAGAAGAAAAAATATGATCTTGGTGAAGTGGCTAGGTTTTGATAAATCACATAACATATGGATTCATAAAAAATGATTTATTGAGAAAAATATAAAAATTGTACAATATGTTTCTAATAAAAGTTATAAACAATCAACAGTTGTGTTTTTTATCTCTCATTAAACTTTGCTTGTAAATATTTAAGAAATGTATTTACAAACTAACACAAATAAGCAGTATACTTCTTCTTCATTCTCACCTTTATATACATGTTTATTCAGGAACAGACACGTGCCCCCATGGTAGGGTCCCTATCCCATCGCGGAAAATATACCGTTTATCGTCCAACCTAGAAAGACCCAGCTGGGATACTTCAACAGTTGTTATGTGATAGAGGTTAGATTGGAACCGGTGTTGTACATGATGTTTCACAGAATCCCCTTTCAAACACTTAACATAGTCCTCCATCTTTAGCGATCTTGTGACTGAACCAGCTAAACCTTTGCCCGTCTAGTAGTTTGACTAGCATCTAAGCGGAATGCATACATTTTCGAACGCAAACCCGCAGACTCAACAATCAAGGAACCATTCGCTTCATCTTTCATAACACCATCAACCTTCTCGTTGTATGGTTCTATTCCGAAACAATTGTCAGTCGTATATCTAGATGTGTCGAATTCCTCCTTGTTGTCTTTTATTACTTTATATGGATCGCAGTAGTTCACCAAATAGATGAAACTGTCGGTGTCCATATAAAGCAGTTTCGGGCATCTAACCTGAGGAATTGCGAATTCATAATGAAACCGGTATAGGTCGAGAATGCACATTCCGACATATACAGGCTGATTAAAAAGTATCTCACTTTCGACATCTCCAGAGCCACAAAGTCTTCGCTGAAAACTGTCATATGTTTAGAGTGTGGTGATGCTACGTGTTTGCGGGCACCTCGGCGAAAACCCAACCTGTACAGAATTTCACGTCAGGGTGTTTACGAATGTTCTCCATTGTTTTACCGAATATTGGATTGTTCATCAATTTGTAAAAGTGTCTCTCGAAATCGGATGTGGCTAAACGGTGCTTACACGTATTGAGAGAGATTTATTCCTTAACCACGGTGACTGGTCGAAGGATATAATGCGATGTATGTTGCCCAACTTCAACCCCAAGCCTACACATTGCTGGAGAACTCGGTGATCGAGAACGTACCGAACCTTGTTCTCCAGTGTAGTCATCAACTTGGGTGTGGTAGAACCAGGGGCGGCTTCATGGTCTGGACATGGCGGTTGGTGTGCTAGGAAGTCGAGTTTATCTTGGGGAATCGTCAAGTCTACCTCAAGAACGAAACCCCTAGTTGACTCGGCTGCAATACTTTTCAAGTCTATGCTAGCAATCTGTTCAGTTGTCAACGACTGGAACTCACCAGAGGGTATATGCTCGGACATGGCCCTACCGTACAGATTGTTTACGTCGAAATACATGATGAAATTTTTAGGCACCTCGTGGTTGTATTCTGGCATGTACTGGTTGTTCGCCTTGGCGTAACGTTGGACGCACTGGTAAAGACCTCCATGAATTCCACGTTCGAAATAAGAAGCATGTCGATGTCTTTCAGAAGGTCCAGCATGACACGCGTGCTTTTTAACATGGCCTGCCACGATAGGCCATGGAGCTGTTAAATAATGAGTGGGGTCTAGGGTTTATGTCTCCATACATACAGTCGTAAATTTTTCAAACAAATCCGCAAGCAACCGGTAATCTGTTTCCATGTACAAACTTGCATATTCTTCTAAGGTTTGGATCTGTAAAACCCTTCATACTTGCGTCGCGTGTTCGTAATCATCGTCCAAAATTTCGGAATCCGACAACGAACTGTAAAATTTTGATTTTGGAGGGAGCCTGACTTCCCTAACAAATCCATATACTAGTAGGGGAAAATTACTTTTCACTTAACCAATTGGAACTGCTCGGGGTCCATAAAATGCGCACGAGTAATACGCATATCACGCTCCTCAAGTGTTCCAACCAGTTTAGCTAATGGGGCCTGCATAAAACGATAAGAGTCCAGAAACCTTAAGGTAATTGAGGTACCTTGAACCTTTTTAGAAAACGAAATATAACGTTCTGGGTTTATGGGTAGGACCTCTATCCCATCATCGTCGAGGTTTGATAAAGCCCTAACTATGAAGTGCGCATATGACCCAGATAGATTATGGCAAAAGATGGGAATGTAATTTTTGTTTTTGTACTGCAAATTGCAGTTATTATGTGCAGCCCCTCTAAATGCTCCTGTGATGTGGCAATGATCACTAATTTTTAGAGTCCCCGGTTCAATGCCTTTCCCACAGATGTGGCATACTGTGGCACGAGTAAATTGTGCTTCTTGCTTATCTGTCATTACAAGGGGGATATTTTCCCTGTAAATTTCATTAGCGAGTTCATCTGTTAACCATTTCTCAGGGTTTAATCCCGAGAAAGACTTGAATCAGGACACATTAAGATGGTTGTATGCGCTAACGACCTGGTATGCCGCAGCAAAAGGGGTGTGTTTCTGGACATTTCTTGTATGACAGGCGTTGTGCTTAGTTTGCACCTGTGCATTGGCTAAAGTAAACTTTCAAAGTTGCGTGAACGACGAACGGTACACGCTGTTGGTGCACAAAATCTAAGAACTTCAAAGTTTTATCTTCGTCAACTCTGATAGCACTGACCCTTGAGCAATCAATCTCGTGACAGTTGATGAGAATTTTGCTGCCAAAATGTTGCAGACATCTATCACATATGTGAATGGCACCTTTATCGTTAAGGAAGATCTAACTAGCTGTGACAAGTATTTGATCCAGCAGTAATGATATTTACCATTAATGAAAATATGGTTATCGCGATTGTCTGCAGTGTAGTGTGGGTGGCTGAAAATTCTATGTTTATCTTTACTATATTAGTCCATTACCAAATACATTTATTGAAAGTTCTGGATCCTACCTCTGAAATTTGGAAATATCTGATAATTTAACATGAAACTCAATACCAGTGAAGTCTAAATTATGGCTTGCAAATGTCCCCCTATAAGTACCAATTCGCTATGTGTTTTTGTGCGCCTTTACTTGAGCTGCAAGTATCGTCCACCGAAAGCAGAGCTCCTCTTCATTTTCTACATTAACAACAGCTTTATTTCTTTGGATATGAAGTGGCAGAGCAATATAGGATCACCCTCGATACAGTGGTTTGAATTTTGCTATGTTTATATAGAGGGATATTATGCGATAAAGGGCTTTGCCACTGTCACGTTCTTGGATTTCAGTAAATTTGTTCATGTTTTCAGATCTCACATAAACTCCATACCAGTTAGCCAGGGAAATGCTTGTTGTAAGGGTGCACATCTTAGTCCAAACGGGTGGTTTCGAAATTATTGACTTTCTGAATTTGGAAGTCACTAACGATACCGACCTGTATCTTTACAGATGGGGAAGATGGGTTAGTGACAATTAGACGGATTTTTTTGGAAATTAGTTTGAAACAGGAATTGACATAGTTTCTTGGATCTTTGTAATTTTTTGAACTTAAAATTGTACAGGAATAGATTCTAATACAGAAAGCACTTATCTTGGTCTCTAGGTTTAATTGTATTGCACTCGACTCACCTTGTTCAATGTTGGAGGTCGGGATGCCCGACCCAGTAGCGTCAGGAGAATGCATGCCCAGTGAGTCGGCTGTTTGGCTGGTTGTCGGTTGTGGTTCCATACGTGTTGAGGCGACCTGTTGTGGCCCGCGGCTGGTTGATGCGACGGGTTGTGGCCAGTAAACCGGCTAGTTGATGCGACCGGTCGTGGCCAGTTAACTGGCTCCAGGCTAGTAGAGACGACAGGTTGTGGATCCCGGCTGGTTGATACGACGGGCTGCGGCTGGTTTTGATGACCGGTTTTGACCAGTAAACTGGATCTTGGCTGGTTGATGGGACGGGTTGCGGCCCACGGCTGGTTTATGTGATCGGTTTTGGCCAGTAAACTGGTTCTTGGCTGGTCGAGGTGACAGGTTCTGGCCCCCGGCTTGTTGAGGAGACAAGTTGAGCCCAGCGGCTGGTCGAGGTGACCGGCAAGAGTTTTGGCATTTCCGTCGGTTGTAGCTAATATACTGGCTCCTGACTTGTTGAGGTAACCGGTTGTGGCCAGTACTGGCTCCCGGTTGGTTAAGATGACCGGTTGTGGCCAGGCGACTGATTGTGGATGCCGGTTAGACACTTCCCAAGGTATCCATATAGGTGCTGCTGATTGAGGTGATAGCCTGCGATCAGTGGGTGCCTCTTTACCGTCAACCTTTCGTCGCTTTGATGACAAATCATCATTGCAAATCACTTCATCTGGTGCTGAAACAATGATAAACGAATTAGGAACTGGAAATATGTAGTATACTAAAAGAGCAAATGCTAGTTTCACTGAAACAATGATAAAGTATTTAGCTTCTAAAACTGTATAACGAAAAAACTCACAACCAATAGGGAAACTCATCAAATCCTCCTGCTGGAAGTTATAATCACCTACAAGTAATAAGGTAAATTGAATTTATTAAAACTATTAAAAATATTCATTTCCATTTGTACTTTTAACAGCGATATATTAAAGTAATTAGACTCACAACCAATAGGCGAACATGTTTTTGATTCTAGGCGATCAGGAACACTGAGAAAGAATGGTGATGTACCCCCGTCTTTTATAAGGTGGCAGATGCGCAGGAGAGATGCGCAGTACGCTTGATTGGTGACTCATGCAGGGGTGACTCATGCGGGAGGAAGCTGCGGGCGCCATACGGGTTGAGTCAACCAGGCTACGCGTGGGAGCTACGTGTGGTGACGTGTGCGTTGGGGTGAGGGGAACAACACGTGCCAGAAACCGTAAATGGCTAATGGATTTCCTTAGGGGACGCTAATTGCTTAGGGGAGGCGAGAGAAAGTCGTTAAGGTGTCTTCATGTTGAAACCGGAAGTGACCTGTCAACCCTAATGATGATTAATTGAGTTAGAACCCCGTTTGGACATCTATTCACGCCCTCGAACGCCTGGTCCTTAATTTAAAGGAATCACATTGCTTGTGCATGGATATCTGGTGCCAGATACCTCCTGAAACCTACCAACGAATTGTCGAATCGATGGCATGCCGAATCACTGCTGTATTGCTTATAAAGATGGACCAGCATGCTTTTAAGCAGTTGATCAAATTTTTTGGCTCATCAGTGTAAACCATCAAACTCTTGGTTCACCCAGTTTATTTCACGTTAGCAAACCAGATGGTTTTTTTAACTGCTTAACGTCTCTTAACAGCGAGGTTTTTAGAGACGGGAAAGGATGGGGGGCAAGGAATGGGAAGGAATTCGGCCATGGCCTTTTAAAGGAAGCATGCCGGCATTTCCTGGAGTGATTTGGGAAACCATGGAAAACCCAAATCTGAATGCTCGGACCAAACCAGTTGACCAGCAGCGAATAGCAGCGGTATCAGTTGAATGTCATCTTAATTCGTTTTTGAACAGATTGTAGCTCTCGAAAAATCACATTAACATGTCAAGTCGGAGGATATCTGATCCAGGTATTGGACGTATTGCCGAATTAATTAATAATAACCACTAGATAAACGTATCACTAGGCGAGCACACCATCACTTATCAACTAGTGATTAAGACGAAAATTATAAGTTTTTACCATAATACGGAACCTGCTGGTGTCGTCTTCTTTGGCAGTACCAGTATGACGCCGAACTTGCGGTGAATTGAGCCATTAAGCAGACATGTTGTCACCAAGTTTCAATATATTGCCAAAAAAAAAAAATGTAGTCACATTATATAGTGAACTATTACGCGAATACAATATTGTCATGATGCAAAAGTCAATTGATGTGCACATTCATGATGTATATGTGAGTCAAGAAACATACTGAAGCGGTCCGATCGCGGACGCTTCATGTTTTATTAGTGAGACTATTACGAATTCACGTGGAATAGTGATTTGTTTCGTTGGTTGGTGTGAGCGGCAGAGCCCATTCGCAAAGCAACCATGGCGGCACCTTTTGTAGTGAAGTGAAGGCGTTTGCAGATGGGAAAAGAAAACCGCACATTCCTTCGGTAAGTAAGTCATTCCGCTCCGGGGAGTAGTAGCTGAGAGAGTGTGACAAGGACGCCCCGAGAGGAGAGACAGTGATATGATATGCGCGAGTGTATTGTAAGAGTGAATGAACACACATTGTTTATTTGTTATGAACCAAAATACGTGATTGCTTACATTTTCAGTTGTAAACCTGGACAAACCTCACCTCTTCCGCTAGTATTGGTGGATATGGCTAATGTGGAGAACTAGCGGAACTTTCGTGGTAGAAAACTAAGCTTTGACCGAGTTGGGGCTAAACCACGGAGTCTGATATCACCGGCTGACCTCCGACCCGGCGTCTGAAAAATCCCTCATCCTGTCGGATGAGGACAAGTGAATTCAGTGTTTGGACATACCGAGTGTTGATCTAATTAGTTTAACACAGAGCGTCGACTACGAAATTGTGCGAGTAAGGTACGGATACTACAGGAGAAACCCCAAGGTTGAGGCTATGCTTCCCAGCGACTACTATTATCATATGGTAAATAAAATGATTTTTTTTATCCACTGACTGTCTTATATACTCGAACTGTGTTGCATCCTACTCACCACATTCCTCTGACAGAGTTTATTTCTTTTTGCTATTGCAATTGACCTGCTTGATGCTGGCATTGCGAGAAATCACAACTGCCTTAATATTTTACTAAAAAACCCTTAGGGCCACCACATTTTATAGTTAGTAAAAATGTTGTTTGTGGCGTTACCAGTGCGTAAAATGATTATTTTAAAATATTTGTAACTAAAGAAAAAGGAAAAAATTATTTTGTTATTTCATATATTTTTCTTATCACTGAGGAGTCAGAAATAAATTTTCGGCAGCAAACGTAGCATTACAAAATAGATGCCCTCAAAAAAATTTATAACATTATTTTACTTGAGTTCTCGTAGTGGCGGGCATCAAACAATCTTCAATATTGTACGAGGGTGAGTCAAATGAAAACTTTAAATTTGTAATAAAAAAATCGAAATTTCGCGCCGTTATCCTGTAAGTTGGTAAGCGTGCTACAAGCAGCGTGCAGAATGGACTGTAGGTGGCAGCATAGTGCAGATGCACAAATAACCTCGCAGTATCAGTACAAAAATGGCTGCCCCACTTGAGACTTGCACCAGGGAAGAACAGCGTTCTGTTATTCGGTTTTTCAGTAGTAAGGTTGTGAAACCTATTGAAATTCATCGAAGAATGAAGGTTCAGTACGGTGATGCATGTTTGTCACAGCAGCAAGTCTACGAATGGAGTAGGAAGTTCGCAAATGGTGTGACTTCAGTGGAAGATGCTCCTCGTCCAGGTCAGGCACGACGAGTTGTGACTCCACAGAACATTGCAGTAGTTGAAGCCATTTTGATGGAAAACCGCCGAGTGACACTGAATGACATTGCAGCATGTTTAAAGATTAGTCATGGTTCAGCACACCACATTGTGCATGATGTGCTCAGTTTCACAAAGTGTCTGCAAGATGGGTGCCATGGCAGCTGACTCCTGAAATGAGAGAACGACGTGTTGATGCTTGTGAAGAACTTTTTCGGCACTTTGAACGAGAAGGTGATGGCTTCCTTGCAAGAATCGTAACTGGGGACGAAACCTGGGTTCACTTCCACTAACCGGAAACGAAGAGAGCGAGCAAGGAATGGCACCATTCGTCATCACCAAAACCAAAGAAGTTTCGAACAGAACCATCAACAGGGATGGTTATGCTGACTCTCTTTAGGGACGGAAAAGGCGTCATTTTGGAGAATTACATTCCTAGAGGGACCACAGTCACCAGTGCATCATACACAGATCTCCTAAAAAATCATCTTCGCCCTGCAATCAAATCAAAGCGACATTGATTGCTGTCATCAGGTGTCCTTTTGCAACATGACAATGCAAGGCCCCACACTGCCCGTACAACAGTTGCAACAATCACAGACCTGTATTTTGAGTGTCTTCCTCACCCACCATACTCACCAGACCTTGCTCCAAGTGATTTCTATATGTTTGGTACACTCAAAGAAGCAATGAAAGGAAAGAAGTTCCCTTCTGATGAAGAGGTACGCCACTCGGTGCATGAGTGGTTGCGCGGACTATCAAAAGAATTTTGTTCTCAAGGAATTTATGCACTTTGTAAGCGCTGGAGGACTTGCATTGAGCGTGGGAGAGATAATGTTGAAAAGTGATACAGCTTTGTACCACTTCTGCACAATAAATAATATTTAAAAAATATTTAAGATTTTCATTTTACTCACCCTCGTATGATTCGTTTCTTTGGATAAACTTCTGGAACCATCGAGATTTCCTCAATTCTTTCACGTATATAATAATATCATATCGGTTTATAATTGCTTGGAGAATAGTTCATAGTATACAGAAGGTTAGACCAGTAGCATTCCAAGGTATTACATGGAAATTATGTCTCAGCGTCTAGATATTGTATCTGTAACCTCAGACAAAATGTGAATGCATAGGCAGGGAAATACTGTGAGTTAAAATTTCATAAGAATCTCTACATGATCGCTCTTACGAGCAGACCCATTTGTCGTGAAATGTTAATTGCCGCTGGAGGTGCAGAACCGACAAACCTGTCACGTTTTAGATGCTGGGAAGCGTGTTCTAGTCCATAAGAAAACTGTTATAATCTTGTATAAGTTATGGTTCTGTCTTAAAGTCTAGATTTAAGTTTTTATTCGGGACGTCACCTTATTTAGGTACACTTTGGCATTAGTGAAATTACAGAGTTTAAATCCGAAAGAAACTAGTTTCCTACATGAGTTTCCTATTTGTTTGTAATCCTAGAATCAAGTACCTAGGTTTTTCCAATTTAGTTTTTGTCTTTAAAGACCTTTTTTCTTTTTTTTAACAGGAAGCAGTGGATATTCCTGAGGATTCTAGCTTCTTAAATAAATGCGCAGTGACTCTCCTCTCTCTAAAATCAGAAGTAAAGGTAGTTCCTCTCTTTCGAAATCGTGCAATTGCATCTATGCGATATTATGAATGAAAAATGTACTCATTTGCGGATTTTTATGAATTTGTATGTCCGAATTCGTATAATTACAAGAGTGAATCAGTGCCTGTTCCTTTTTTTTCATTTTGCAAGTATCCGTCTGAAAAAAGCTAAAAGCATAGTCATTACATCATCTTTGGTAGTAGGGGGAGAACACCGATTCAAGCCAGAAACAGGGAAAACCCATGACGTCATGAAGTGAGCAGCCAATCAGCGTTCAGGTTCGTATGACGTCACAAGATGGCGGATAGTTAGTTCATTTGGTGGCCGCAAGGGGGGCAGCACCTGTCGGGCTTGCGCATGCGATAGTTCCTTGACCGGCCGCGAAATGGCGGCACCTCCCTGGGACGCTGGGACGTTAGTTCCTTGAATAGCAACACAGATGGCAGCTGCTGTCAAGTTAACCTTATCTTCTGAACACATTGCCGGACTTGTCGCAAGTTGTTCGCGGCGGACCTGGTATGCGCGTTGCGAAATGTGTGGTGTGCGGGGATATTCCTAGCGCTCCGTTAAGCAAGCACTTGTGTTCACACGCCCTGGTATGCGAGTTGCGAAATGTGTGCCGTGCAGGGATATTCCTAGCGCTCCGTTAAGCAAGCACTTTGCGCGCGCCATGTTTGCGACACTCCGCCTGTATAAATAGCTACTGTCATGTCGACCAGACCTCATTGTCTTTCAGTTGCTTGTTGCGGTTGGATAGTCGCTACACCATGGAACATTTTCAGTCTGCTTCAGGTAATGTTAAGAGACTTTAAATAATAAATTATCATGTGTGTTTGTATACCAGTGATACTTAGTATTTCTTTTTTTCCAGAACTGCCGGTGCTGTCCACTGCAGATGTGGATGATTTATTAGCAAAAAGTGAATTTCCTTTTTGTTGTTAGTTGTATTAATTTAAACTATTCAAACTAATTTTTTTCTTCTCTGTTTCAGATCTACCGGAGATCTCTTCACAGTGAAGATTTTGCGAGTTGTAAGTTTCTTGAACGAAATTAATATATTTTTGCGGTATATATTCCCATGTTTCATACTATAATTTTTTTTCTATTGTAGAACCATGTGTTGTCTCAACTCCAGAGCTGGTGTTGCGTTACGCTTTTTCTGGAGGTATGTGTTTGACTGTAATTAATTTTTTTATTTCTCGTGCGTGTAATTGATACAACAAAATTTTATTTTTTTATGTTGTAGGTCCACCAGTGGAGCCTGTGAGTGCCTTAGCTAGCGGTGGTGAATATCTGACTGAAAATAATTTTCCCCCGTCGTGTGTTTGTGTGTTTGGACTAATTTTTTTTCTGTTCTGCCACTCCAGAGCTGATGGCAAGCTTTAATGGCAATGATTTTGCAAATGGCAAGTGATTTACGTATTTCTTGCTGTAGATATATTTTTGTTTGATACTAATAAATATTTTTCTGTAACCACAAAAAAAAAATATTTTTTCTGTTGTAGATCCACCAGTGGAGCCTGTGAGTGCCTCAGCTAGCGGTGGTAAGTATCTGACTGAAAGTAATTTTTCCCTCTCGTGTGTTTTTGTGTTTGATATTTTTTTTCTGTTGTAGGTCTGCAAGTGATCTCCACTCCAGAGCTGATGGCATACTTCGATGAAAATGCTTTTACAAGTGGTAAGTAATTTATATATTTCTTGCTGTAGATATATTCTTGTTTGATACTAAAAAATTATTTTGTTACAGGTATTAATGCATGGCATGCATCATCTTCCTCTGAGCTGGCCAGGTATTTTGCCAATTGTAAGTGAATTTTTATTTTCTAAACTTAATTACTTTAAACCTTTTCGCTGTGCAGTAAAAGCTGTTTTTTTCCGCAGATTGTCCTGTACGTGATGATACCAATCTGCCTGGGAGGGTCTTTGTCGGTAATTGTTTAAATAATTTTCTCTCTGTAGATTTTTTTTTACTTGTCTGGCTATTTTTATTTTGATTCAGTTGTTAATGCTCAGCATGAACAATCTCTCAGATTTTCTCTCTTTGTATATCTTTCTTTTCCTTGTCTAATTAAATTTATTTTGTTATAGGTCGGCATGATTCCTCGGAGACAGCGGGCCCCCTCAAAAAAAGGATGATGACAACAGATGATGATGAAGGACCATCGAAAAGGATGAAAGTGACAGGTAAGGTATTTCTTCTCTTTTTTATTATTTTTTTCTATCTTAGACTTTTATCCATGAATCTGAATATTTGTATTTTTGTTGCAGATTGATATATGTCACCGCCAGACCTGGAAGCGCTGTGGCGCATTCCAACCATCGCGGACAAGCCGCAGCCAAGCACCAGCGCGTGGGCAGAACCGTTGGAGGATGAGCTGCTTGCTACTCTGTCACCAATTGATGCTCTCTTGGTGACTGATGAACCCTCCCCCCACTGGTTGCCCAACACTCAAGCGACCGGGTCCGGTATTAACGCGGGTGGGGAAAAAACAGGTAAGCCGGATGCTACGCGCTTGAAGCGAACTATCAGGGCAAGTGCTTACGGGAATAGGTTACTCCACATCACTGTTATAAATACTGAAAATTTTAAAGAACCTGGTAATTTTTTTAGAGCATGTTTTGACATTTTTAATCAACAAATTTCCGCGATTATTCACAATCCATCAACACCGGCTCTAAAATGTCAGGTGGGGTTGGATTGCCTTTTCCAAATTCAGAAGAACAATGTCACTAACATCAGCCGTATTTGTTTTAAGCCAAAGAGGCGGGAGCTCACATTAAGCACACCCCTGGAAGAATGGTATGAAGTCCATGTGTTTCAAGATGTCATGAAAAGATATAGTGAATTCCAGGATCGGGATAGTGGTAAAACCCTCGATCAAATTAACTCCCTCCACATCCATGTAGCTAAATTCGAACCGCTGTATCGGGGCTCTTCATTTATAGCACTGCCATCTGATATCCAAGCAAAGAAAGCAATTGTCAACGTTAAAAACAATGATGATCGTTGTTTTCTTTGGACGATCCTGGCATTTCGTGAAAAGATACACCACAACGCGCAAGAAATTAGTCATTATATTAAAGCACGTTCCAAGTACGATTTAGATTTTGCAGGCATAGTCTTCCCTGTAAAATTGTCAGACATTTCTAAATTTGATAGGAAAAACCCCAACTATTCAATCAATGTATACGGCTTGGAACCAGAAGGTAGAAAACATAGAGTTGTAGGTCCCCTCAATCTTGCTGCAGACAAACGCGAATTCCATATAAACATGCTGTTGATTACAGAGGGTGAAGATAAGTTTCACTATTGCTGGATCAAGAACTTGTCGCGTTTAGTTAGCTCATCTGTACCTAATTATCAACACAACGCGCACGTTTGCGATAGATGCCTGCAGCATTTTGGGCGCGAATATCTCTTGAGCCACCATGAGGTTGCGCAAGGGTCTGTGCTGTAAGAGTCGACCTACCCGGTGACTAGGATTTTGTACACCAACAGCGTGTACCGTTCGTCGTTTACGCGGACTTTGAAAGTTTGTTAAAACCCTTTGATACGTTCAGACCCGAGCCCAACGCCTCTCAATCCACATCAGTCCAATACACACCCCTTTTGCCGCGGCATACCAGGTCGTTTGCGCATACGAACCTCAGCTGAACCGATTCGACTCATTCTCAGGTAAAAACCCTGAGACGTGGCTGGTGGAACAACTCGTGAAACTGACCCATGACGTTGATGAAATTTACAAGGCGGTCACACCTCTTGTAATGTCGGCTGATGATGAGGCAAAATTTACAAATGCCACGGTATGCCACATCTGTGGTGACGGCTCTGCTCCTGGAACCGTTAATGTCCGCGATCATTGCCACATCACAGGTGCATTCAGAGGGGCTGCACACAATAACTGTAATTTACAGTACAAGAATCAAAGGTACATACCCGTCTTTTTCCATAATTTGTCTGGGTATGATGTGCACTTCATTGTTAGGGCCTTAGCACACCTCGATGAAGATTGGATGGATGTGCTGCCCATCAACAGTGAACGTTATATTTCGTTTTCTAAAAAGATTAGTCGTACTTCACTCACTTTGCGGTTACTGGACTCGTACCGTTTTATGCAGTCCTCATTAGATAAGCTAGTTGGAACCCTTGAGAAGCGTGACATGCATATTACAAGTAACCATTTCATGGACCCCGAGAAGTTCCAACTGGTTAAGCGAAAAGGAGTATTCCCATATGAATACATGGATTCGTGGAATAAACTCAAAGAGGCCACGCTCCCTCCAAAGTCAAAATTCGCTGTCAGAGTCTGATATTTCGGATGATGACTACGAACACGCGACACAAGTGTGGCGGACTTTCCAGATCAAGAATTTAGAAGAATACGCAAGTCTGTACATGGGGACAGAGGTATGGCTACTTGCGGATCTGTTTGAAAAATTTAGGGCTATATGTTTGGACAAGTACACCCTGGACCCCGCCCACTATATCACAGCTCCAGGTCTTTCGTGGCAGGCCATGTTAAAGAGAACGCGTGTCGATCGACATGCTTCTATTTTTCGAACGTGGAATTCGTGGTGGTATTTGTCAGTGCGTCCATTGCTAGTATAGACTTCATGAGAGTAGCAGCCGACTCACCTAGGGGTTTCGTTTTAGAGGTAGACTTGACGATTCCCCAGGATATACACGACAATCTAGGAGACCTACCACCATGTGCAGACCACAAAGCCGCCCCTGGATCTACTTTCCCCAAGCTGATGACTACGCTGGAGGATAAGGCTCTGTATGTTCTCCATTACCGAGTCCTCCAGCAATGTGTAGGCTTGGGGATGAAGTTGGGCACGGTACACCGGGTAATTTCTTTCAATCAGTCACCGTGGTTGAAAGACTGCATCTCTCTCAACACGTGTTCTCGTCAGTCAGCCAAATCAGAATTTGAGAGAGACTTTTTCAAATTAATGAACAATTCAATTTTCGGCAAAACCATGGAGAACCTTAGAAAACACCACGACGTGAAATTGTGTATAGGTTGGCCGGGCCGCCGCGGTTCCCGCAAGCATGTGGCTTCACCACACTTTAAGCGTATGACAATTTTCGAGAAAGACTACGTGGCTCTGGAGATGGCGAAAGCTCTACGTCGGAATGTGCATTCTCGATCTGTCTAAACTGCGGATGTATCGATTTCACTATGAATTCGCCATTCCACAGTTTATACGCCCGAAATTACATTATATGGACACAGACAGTTTCATCTATGTGGTGAATGACTGTGATCCATATGAAGTGATGAAACGCAACAGGGAGGAATTCGACACATCTGGTTATAAACCCAACAATAGTTTCGGTATAGAACCCTATAACGAAAAGGTAGTTGGGGTTATGAAGGATGAGGCGAATGGTTCCCTGATTGTGGAATTCGCGGGTCTTAGGTCGAAAATGTATGCGTTCCGACTAGAATCCAACCAGACCTCAAGACGGGCAAAGGGTCTGGGACGCACCGTCACCAAAAACCTCACCATAGCAGATTACATTGACTGTTTACATGGTGCTGCAGAAAAGTTTCATACCCAACATCGATTTCAGTCTAATCTACATAGAATTACCACTGTTGAAGTATCCATGCTGGGTCTGTCTAGATTGGATGATAAGCGCTATATTTACCCCGACGGGATTGGAACCGTACCTTGGGGGCACAAGTCTTTACCAGAGTGAATGAGAGTGTGTGACTATCTGTTAATATTTGTGTGAATGGAGATTGAATATAGCGTTTAAAACGTATATATATTACAGTGCACTGGAGGGTGGGATGTAATTAGTTGTATCGCTGAAGTTTTTTTAGTCATGTGTTTAATGTCGATCATGACGTGTAAATAGCAGTTGATGAAGATTTGTTCATCTATCGATCATGACGTGTAAATAGCAATTGATGAAGTTGTCTAATGTCGATCATGACGTTTAAATATCTATTGATGAAGTGTTTTTCATCTTTCTAATGTCGATCATGATGTGTAAATAGCAATTGATGAAGTTTTGTTCATCTGTCTAATGTCTTGTAAATAGTGTCATATTTTCTCTGGGGTTTCGTCAGTGCACTGTATTTAGTATTATTCATATACTGTAAAATGATCTCAAAGCCACTATATTGTAAAATAGACTCAAAGTCTCTATATTGTCGATGAAAAATGCAAAGAAAATTGTAAAAAAATAGTCTATTAGCTATGGATGAGGAGAGAAAAGAAACAAACTAATGTATATATATGTTGGAATTATATTTATTGAAGAATCATAATTTAATTAAATCTTTTACATTTATCCATGTGTTATGCGATTTATCAAAACCTAACCATTTCACTAATGCCATATTCTTCCTTTTCCTTATTACTCGTTCAACGAGAAATGTACTTGGATGTTTTGTCAATTGTAATTCTTGCTGGTAAAATGCTCCTGCAATATCTTTACCCTGATCTTTAAGTAAATAAGTTACAGAATTTTATAATTTCACTTTTCTGATGGTAAACACTTCAGTTGACCAGTTTGGCAGATAGCCTTTGTCAAACTTTTCTTTAAACCTACTAATCCTAACATGGTCACCAACTTTGTTTTTGCTGGTGTGGTAGTTTTCACACGGAAGTACACTGTTGAAAGTAAAGAGTTGTCCTTTACATCACAAGGTTTCATTTTGATGGTGCTATGCCACTTTTTGTTATAATTTGACATTAACTGATGAAGAAGTTCAATCCACCGATGTGAGCCACGTCTGATGAATTCTTGCCACATTGCATTCTTAATAGTTCTGTTTAGCCGTTCAACTATTGATGCTTTAAGATGAGTATATGTTGAGTAGTGATTAATACAATAGCTAGTCATGAGTTTCTTGAACTTGGAATTATAAAACTCTTTTCCATTGTCACTTTGTAAGTTTTTAGGAACACGATCAGCACTTACGATTCTCTTCAAAGCATCAGCAACCACACTAGCTGTCTTGTTCTTGAGGGGTGCTGCCCAAGCAAACTTTGAATAAGTATCAATCAACATCCAGTATATACTTGTAGCCACTGTTTATACGAGAGTATGGAATCATTTCCACAATATCAGCTTGCCACAGATCATCGAGTCCTTTGATGACTACGTGACGTCTTGGGAAATTTTTTCTTGCTGGTCTATGGAGTTCTGCCACAACTTGATCCATGTTACAATATAATGTCTCTTTCACGAAGTTCTTCAACCACTGATAAAATTCGTTGGAGTGTGCCGTATGTCCTGCAGATTTCGATGAGGTAAGTAACTTCAATCTTTCGACGAGTTCATTCGAATCGTCCCAATACATATATTCCTTCATAGGGAAAAGACCAGAACCAGACTGATTTACAATTTTAGAGACTATAGTTTTGTACTTAATATTGGTAGCAGGTTTCAGAATTTTACCGGATGGAATAAATTTTACTCTGTGAGCACTCGTGTTATTTAATATTTCAAAGTAGCTTTTCAAGTCCTTGGCAGTATACTGTTTTGGGTTTTTCCAAAACAACAACTCCATTAATCCTCTAGTTCTTTCATATTCATCACCATCGATTAAAATAACATTTTCATCAATAGTAACAGGTGAGTTTCCAATCATTAGTGAATCATTCTTCCATAGAACACCATACACTGAATCATAATCTCGCTCACTTCGACCAAGTGACTTCAAGATATCTTTGATCAAGAGAGGAGACTGCTGCTGTATTTGTTGCTGAGGTAAGAAAACTCTTTCCATAGTATCTGTCACAGGTCTTAATGAATCCTTGAAGAATCTCTCAGAGTCAATCTGGCCCGTCTTCAGCTCGAGTAACTTTCGTCGAATTGCATTGCGGGCCTTTATGATAGCACGTTTAGTTGTTGTTGTTGGGTCCATATTTACACATCAAATGAAACTTGAGGGTGTTCACTGTACTATTTTATAATTGAAAAATACATTCACATTGAGATTGACAGGGTGCAGCTTTCTGAGTTCGGCTAATACATGGAAGACGGACGTTTTAACATGGAAACTAAGTTTATCGTGTTGTTTTACATTTAGTGGAATATCTTTATTATATTCACGTGAGTTATGTTTAGCGAGTATGCCTTTTGGTACAGTCATAGAAACGATTGTTCCATCAGTCGGAATTTCATAATAATTGTACCCTCCTTCTAATACATACGCCTCATCGATCACTTCAGCTGTGGGGGTAATAGGTACCACGATGGTTGCACTTGCTGATTTTAATTCATTCAGTAAGGAAAATAAATCCTGGTTTAAGCGAAATTTTTCATCTGAGTATGAAAGTTTCTTCTCCATATCGACAACCATACGCAAGGATTTATCAATGGCATCCCGGTGTATGGCTTGAACGTATCCTTTATTTGCAGCATCATCGTCTTTGACGGGCTTGGCTATACGTTTGAGAACTTTACCCTGGCAATCCAGGTTACCATCATTCGTAAGAAGTATGTTCTGCGGTGGGGACACCAAAACCCTCTTGTTCTGTGTCGTTGAAGTTCTCCCAAACTTGTACATGGTTGTAATGATGTCAGAAGACAGTGTGCGCAGCTATTTATTCAAAAATGAATCAAATCCGTTGCGGTATCTTCCATTATACATGCCGCAGTCTTTGTCAATAACCAAAAATCCATGCTTACAATCATTCCAGCAGTACCCACATATGTTCTTAAAATCGTTGAACATCATGTCGGTGTTGACGTGGTCGTTATAAATGTGTTTGAGATTCATATCGTCCTGTTTAAAGATTACGATCAAGTTAGCATTGTCTCTAACCAACCGTTTCGGTATACGGCTAATATGTCTGACACAAGTAAAAAGAATCCACTGATCTGTGCCTGCCCATACAAAAGTAATCTCGTATATTATTCTGCTTCTCACACGAAACATCGTCAAACAGAGAAATAGGTGGAGCTTCACTTGGAGGAGGTACACTTTGATTATCACTAAAAGTCAAATACTGAATTTCTTTAATGGGTTCAAAAATTTTCCCTAGTAACTGATACTTTGGTTGTTACAACGACTTGGAAAACATGTATACATTTCAAAATCTAAGACCATTGGGGTGTTCCAGCAGCGAGGGAAAAAGTTTGGTTTTCCCACAATTTGATGGGTCACACACTATTGCCCTCACTGTCTCAGGGAACAGAGGTCCGTTCTTCCGCCTAGTATTGTTGCCGGAAACATCAACATTACTCACGGGCAATGTGTCTCGCTGTTTGACGAACTTCATATTGACAAGGTTAGGTGATTGCTCCGGCTATATATAGGCGCGCGAACAAATAAAGTATGTTAGTTGGTAACAATGCTTCCTACGAGGAAGAAGAAGAAGGGCCGTGGCTTTTTAAACAAGCTCATCGACAAGATGCCTTTTGAGGCGCGTACCTGTATACCTACATACCAGTTTTGTGGTCCTGGTACTAAACTGGAAAAATGGTTGGCTCTTGGGCACAAGGGTATCAACCCACTAGATGCAGCCTGCAGGGAACACGATATTGCGGGCAGATAGAGCTGAAGCAGATCGGATACTCGTCGAGATGGCTGCGGATAGAATGAAGGCTAAAGATACAAAGTTTGGTGAACGTGCAGCGGCATTCATGGTTAATAGGGCCATGCGTGCCAAGTTAAAGTTTGGTGGGGGTATTAAGAAAAAGAAACCTAAGAAAAAAAAGAAGGGTGGTATTCTTCCATTAATACCATTATTTGCTGGCTTGTCAGCTGCTGGTGCTATAGCAGGCGGTGTGGGTAATATCGTCAAAGCTGTTAAAGCAGCGAAAGAGGCGAATAAGCAGTTGACTGAGGAGAAACGACACAACAAAACGATGGAGACACTTACCATGAGGGGTTAAGGTTTATATTTGAAGCCATACCGGAAAGATGGGTCTGGATTAAAAAAAAGTCGGTTCAGCCGCTGACGGACGATGACATACGTAAGCACGTAAAGCGTTTGCGCATACCCTATTTTCGTGGTGTTTTCATGCGTGACACATTGCCCAAAAAAATTCGTGAACGTGAATGTGGAATTGTGAACTTGGATAGTGCTAAAAGTGCTGGAACACATTGGGTTGCTTACATCAAGTACAAAGATGGTGTAGTTAAATACTTCGACAGTTTCGGTGACTTACCTCCTCCGTTGGAACTGCAGCGATATTTTGCAGGGAACAGAATACTTTACAATGTGCAGCAACACCAGAAGTTTGGTACACATGTTTGTGGACATTTGTGTTTAAAATTCCTGTATGAAAATGTATGACATCAGTCTTCAACGAACCTTGAATAGGATAACACATGTCTGTAACACTCTGCTTGTCAGGCACCAGTTCAGTCTTGGGCTGTGATTACTTTCCACCAATAGATTTGAGCCAAGGTGATTACACAGTCGGTTAGGTTGACTTTCAGACTTACAATTCGATTCCAAATATAGACGAATCAAATTGTAAATTTCATTACTCGAAGAATAAAGTGATAGTCATACCCACAGGATCTTACGATATTGATGATTTGGCTAATTATTTGGTTCGACACACTAAAAACGATAAGCTAGTAATTAGAGCAAACAACAATTCACTCAAGTGTGAGATAGAAACACCTGTGGAAATTGACTTCGCTAAGCCAAACTCAATTGGATCTCTGCTCGGATTTTCGAAACGTGTGTTAAAGCCTGGATTTCATACATCAGACTACACATATTTGACAACTGGAATCTCGTCAATGTCAAAGTGTTCCTAAATGACGTGGCGTAGCCATATGAGAACATGAATTTGGACTTTAAGAAAAACCGAACCACAGTGTTGTATGATATGTATGCAAGATTCCAGCAGTCTTACTACGAGCGAGACCATCCTTTGCCGCTACTAAAACGTGAAGACTTTATAGAAACTGCCCCTATCGCCGTAATAGACTGTTCACATCAAAATGAGTCTGTTAAAACAGGACCTGTCGACATTCGTATGGATTTTGATAGCAGTGAGAATTTTCCTGCCTACACCGCTGCATACTGCCTGATCTTGCACGATCGTGTAGTAGAATACGTACCTCTAACAAGTGTCGTGCGTAAGCTAACATAAAATCAAGTGGCAGCCAGTATTGTCAACCATTACCATGCCGACCATCTTCCTGGACGCACAGGGATTCACGAAGAAGGATGGTGGGTTTATTTTCAAAGAAGTTGCTGTGTGTGTAACACGATCTAACAATATTATCTCTACACATTGTATTTCTGTATCATCACCATCGAGTGGAGGTAATGAACCATCAGTTGGATGGCTAACACATAATTATCATCGAATACCTTGGAACGCAGATGGCGTTTCCTTCAGCAAGATGTGCTCTATAATACATGCAATAACCAATGAGGATGATTCAATCATTTACGTTAAAGGACGGGAGAAGGCTCGATGGCTACAGAAAATCATCAGGAGGAAAGTATGCTACAACATAGAAGATTTAGGATGTCCACCACTACGAGAACTCAAGAAAAATAATTTGAGAAAACTTTGTAACTTACATATATTTTGTAATAATACGTGTGCAATTGAAAATGTATTTTTAATCACCAATTGGTGGGAGAATAAAAGATTTAAAAAATATATATTATCTTATTATTTAATTAGGATAGGTGAAATGACAAAAGAAAAATCTGGTAAAATGATTTTATTTACTCACAATTCAAGTATAACCAAATTATTTAGTTGCACAAAGTCAATTAAATAACTGTGGACTGAGGGATGGCTGGCGACACTAATTATTACCACATACGTCATCACCACCTCTGCTTACAATTCTATTAAATACATAAGTTCCTTTTAAATCTTGTTCAACTATGCTCTTAACATCATCACGCACTAGCAGCTTTTTATATGCTTTAATTTCTAACTTTAAATATTCATAGACTAGTGTTGAACAGGGGCTGTATGATACTTCATTGACATGTACATTATCAAAATGCAAATCTATCAGGCCATTCACAGAACAACGGGGGTAGTCACGAATCACTTTCACTGATAACGTATTCACAAACTCGTTGTAGTACTTGCTAACTTGATAACTCCAGGGCTTCATGGTGTTGATGGCGCTGGTCACTGCTGGATGGGCGTCGACCATGTTGTCCCATGTTGATTCGCCGAGAAACACACCATAGGCAGGCACAGCATTGTTGTAAAACCATATAGTTTTCGCTCCAGCAACAGCTTGGGATGAGATGGTGTGGTTGCCGAGTGAGACACTCGTTTGCAGATGCTCAGTGTTGCTGAAAAATCCACCAATTGTATTGACCAGCTGTCTCAGTACATCCCACTCTTCATGTGTGAGAGTGACTTTATTGTACCCAACTTTTTCGAGTACAACTACTGGATTAAATTCCAGTTTAGGTGACACACCAACAGTGATCCGCTTGGTGTCACTGCTGTTTAACTTGTAGCATGTTGAAAACAGGAGAACCTCATTAGCCATAGTGAACTGCAATTGACGAGCGTCGACCGGGGACTGAGGGTGAGCTACCTGGTGTGATGGTCTTTATACCCCGACAGTGACGTCAACACCCTCTTCTTTAGCTAGCTTGACATCTGTATCAAACAGTATACATCTTAGAGGAAGTGGATTCGGGGCATCATGGAGACCATCATGCTCGATTTCCCTATTAATGGATGAACTAATCCTCCATTTTCTACTTAAACCAATGGGTCCATTTAAACTCCTCGAAGATAATACTTTAATTATATTTAAGTTGCTCGGTAAAGGTGGAATTGGTATATGCAACACACGTCTCATTGTGGAATGGCCACTAGGAACTAGAGTGATAGCCGAATCCATAGTTTTGTCGTCGCTTCTTAAGAGTACTGTCGCCACGATACACGACAGCCTAAGGCTACTGCACGTCATGTAGAAACTTGTCTGACGTCCGCATTCCAGAACAGAACTAGCCATTGGCTCAGGGGTTGGGTTTTCCCCGCTCTCTTGGGGGTGTGGAATGTCTGCGACCAAAGAAATTAAACGCTTAGGAGATGCTGCCATCTCGCGGCCGGTCAAGGAACTATCACGTGCGCAAGCCCGACCGGTGATGCCCCCCTAGCGGCCACCAAATGAACTAACGATCCGCCATCTTGTGACGTCATACGACCCTGAACGCTGATTGGCTGCTCACTTCGTGACGTCATGGGGTTTTCCCGGTTTCTGGCTTAAATCGGTGTTCTCCCCCTACTTTTGGTACTGTAATATTTTTCCGGAGACCGCGTTTACTTAATCTTGCGTTATGCAACTCACCAAATTGTTAAGAGAGGAAAGGTCATTGTGCTTGTGATACCAATGTTTCTATTTCTGAAGAATTCATCTCCATTAATTTCATAATGAATTTCCTCAAACACGAGAGTGATTACATTTGGTGTAAGATGGGAATTAGTAATACCTATTTCATCTGAGTCGATGAATCTTCCTTCTGATAGCTTTCACACGGTAGAAGACAAGTACAGATATCCGAATCTCATAATTTATTATAGGGATTATGTGTTAAATCCAGATTGCACGTCACCGACTCATCAAATACAATGCCAGTAATCGTATCCGATGCTTCATCTAGTTCTTACGGTTTGTTCTTGGATCTGTAGGAAAACTACGTTAGGAGGTATTAATCTTCTTACCGCTGTCGGTTCACGACTGTCAAATATTTCCATCCAACTATCGTAATATGTCGCAAACATAAACTGCAGGCCATCCTTATCACTAAGGTACCCTATTGCTAATATAAATGTTTCTGGAGACTTGCCTAAATGTATTAATACTAAGTTAAAGTTGTTAATCTAAATTGAGGAATTTATTTGCATGTTTTATATACAAAAACTATTTCCTACTTACAACTAATGGAGGATTTTTTTGTGGGGTCCTAACTAATGCCTAACTATAGTACTACCTATTCCCACTTATTACTAATGAGGTATGAGTAGTTATGGCGTTTATTTACAAGGGATCTATTTATACGATGAGGGGTTCCTATTTATAATTTTTTGAGGTAGGGAGGGCAGGGTGGTCAAAAGAGAAATTGCCTATTTATACTATTTATAGTTTACGATGTTAAAGTGGTAGTGTTTTGGTTGGATCGATTTCTGCTGCTGCGATTTCTGGATACGGTGATTTTCCGCAGTGAAAGTAGAGTTTGTTAGAAACCAGCTTTATTGTCTCTGTTAGAGGGGGCAAGTGGAGGTCCTGTCGGATTCTCCAATTCTGCAGATATTGGGGTGCACAAACAATAGCACGCAGGTCTGTTTTCTAGTGCCTGCAGCTTTTTGATGTGGTAGTCAGCAGCCATACTCCATAGTTTGGAACCGTATAGGAATGTCGTTTAGACAATCACACGATAGATGATTAGTTTTTGAGTTGGCCGCTTCTTATTTCAACGAGCGCTCATTCTTTACATTCAGTCTCCCCTCTGAAATCATGGTCTACAACTTCTAAAGCAACTATTAATAGGGATCTGCTGATTAGTCAGTTGATGTACGCACCTAATTACTCCGTAAATTTTCAGCTAAATAAATTT
This sequence comes from Vandiemenella viatica, assembly GCA_031002005.1. NCBI lineage: Eukaryota > Metazoa > Arthropoda > Insecta > Orthoptera > Morabidae > Vandiemenella > Vandiemenella viatica. The sequence continues at coordinate 100,493,828 of JARYHS010013630.1, read as the reverse complement.
ATACTTGAATTTTAATGTAGAAAAATGTGAAAAAAATGTCATCCTGCTCACAGAGACATCTAAGGCATTTTCGCGTCGTCGTTGGAACGTGTCTAATTAACTTTTCTACTGCTTAATTTTCCCTTCATCGATCAATGTTAAATGAAAATTACTTTAATCGTGTAGCGGATTGGTTGGGGTGGAGGGGGGGGATTATTTGCTTACCTTGCACGATTTATAATCTCCACCTTCCACTACTTTATGCAAAGCACATATATTAATTTCAGGAAACAGAGGTGAAACCATTACTTCTGTTATTAATATTTATAAAGATCCTAAAATATTGGTATATTGGGTACTCATTACTGCATACAGACGGAGGTATAATTACTATTAATCTTAAACATCTGTCTATGCAAAATAAAATTCAACACAATACTTCTTCTTACAAGTGCAACATAGCAAACAAACAATTATCGTTAATTGAAGTTAATAAATTGCAATACATGTACATTACAAAGAATTGCAAATTCCATATGCAACTGTGGCAAAACCTGTCTTGTACCTAACGAGAGCGATCCTTGTATGACAATGATAAAAAGAAAACCCCAGACTTAACTGGATTACATAGGGCGTCAGGGAGTTAATTTGATCCCACAAATAATAATTATCGAAAGTTTCCAAACATGGAAGTCAGTCTTTCAATGCAAATTGGAAAAAAAAGAAAAAAAGCACACGGCTTTTGGACACAACTAGCTCAGGAATTAATGTCCGGCGGCATAAGAACTCTCACTCATAAGACCGTTAAAGGGCTGTCTCAATGATTTGTCAGAGTACACACTGTTTCTGGAGGTATAATTACCGTGTCTGTCTGGCTGCACGAATCGTCGTAACAAGAGCGCTATCGTCTCTCAAACAGCGCACCTGTCCAGGTATGGTAAGGCACTGGTCACGTCAAACAGCACAAATGACAACCTCGACGGGACTTGGCACTCAATCACCCAAGCTTCCAGAATGGAACCATCAATACTGCTCTGGCAAGCAGTAGCCAGGGCGATCGTCACAGCACAAGTGACCTCTTCTCGCCTCTCAGAGCTCGTCTCTCTTCCCCTCGGCGAGTATCATGAAAAACACAATTTTTTTAATATTTCCAACCACGTGAGGAAATAAACACATCGTATTGGCTCCGCAAAAGTATCCCCTCTCACCGGCTAATACATTGCCTCTTATTTGCTAAGAGTCTTCGGGTTTTGTCGGGATTGTTCGGGAGGCTATGCAGAAATCAATTTTTTCACGACACCAAGCGAACGCCCATTGAAGGATTCCACCCGCAAAATTCCCAGCGTCCAGACTTTCTCAAAGGTATCAGTGCCAGAGATAATCCCCTCATTGTCTCGAACCACGGGACACTTCCGGCTGAGTCAGATTGTCGCCCACGCTAACACAACCCTTAGCTCAGCGGGGATTTCTGTCTCCAACTCAAGAAAAGAATATCTATTTATTTCCGATGTTTCTTATACCAAACAAAATTGTACGAGATGACCCATCTAGTCATCTTGCTACAATCGGAAGATTCATATAACAGTCCCGTGTATGGTCGAACTTGTAAGGTAACAATCGTTTTCTTTGCTATCAGAATTCGTTAAATTTTGTTAAATATTCCCTGTTCAAGTTCACTTTAAAGGGTCTATTTAAAGTAGTTCACGGTTGCTAGGAGATCGGTGTATTCTATGCGGGGAAGAGGATGTGGGGTAATAACTAGGTACAATTCAAAGGATTCCATTTTGTGGTCTCACGACAACTATTACCAGTGATTTGTTTATCTCAACACACTTTATATCACCCGGAACAGCCACCACCGAATTTTAATAACTCTGTCATTTTAGAAGAATCGCATGTCCGTTCGTGGAAATGAAACTGAGGTAATCGAGCAGCACATAGGATACACATGGGGCCACACACCACAACGAGGTAATGTCCTCTCCTTCACTTGCGGGAATCCTTGTCTTACTATAATCTTTGCCTCTGTGTCCATTAAAATCCTTTAGGGGGACCCAGCTCACGATCAACAAACATTCCTGAAGCTTGTAGATAATTTTACGACGCGAACATGCCCAATTGTAATTGTCTCAAACCTAACACCGCACTCTCCCGCATCCTACCTGCTGTTCCTGGTTTTCTATCGGTTACTCTACATCACAAGGGTTTTGGATTTGAAGTTTCTAATTCATTATCTCACCCCATAAATACACTGAAATAATTATTTAATTATTCCAAGAGAAAACATAACTCTCACGATCAATCCCAGCTTTGCACTCATCCCGAAATTTCTACCATCGTATTATTCCTACTAAACTGTTAGGTGGTGAAACCATACCCAAACATCCCAACATTATTTTACATCCTGGTGTTCTTTTGGTGAGCTAATTCATCACATTACGCTGTTATCAAACGATTCAAACCACACATGTATAGATATACTGTCTGATAAAAAATTTAAAAAATAAATATAAAAGAAAGCAACCAGATGGAGAGGAGGAAACCAAAGGAGAGAGAGGTTTAAGAAGATATGTTATGTTATTTCAATGATTAGAAAAACGAGTCAGATTTATAAAGAACTTGGTAATACCATCCTACTTGTCAATATGACCTTGCACTACCACTGGCCGTGTAACAGTATAAGTGACTGGTACCCCCGCTGTGAGCCGGGCGATGTCAGGCAGTCCCGGGGAGTGTGTGTGTGTGGCCGGTCGCAGGGATAGTGAACAATGAACAAATATGTTGAAAGTAAAAGTGCTTCACACTTAAAGAACATTGCAATCTTCGGATACTTGAAAGTAATTTTATTGACTGATGGTCATCCGGGAGAGAATGTATAAATATTAATGAATCACACTTTGACAAATAGTATATGACATCAAGGTGTTATAGAATTGTATTTATTCTCCTCTCACCATAGAGATATATTCCGGATATTCCCAGTCCGGCGACCGTACGAACATGAAGTAATCTACTTCAGTTGTTTTGTAAAGTTCCCGTGTGCACAAATCGGCAGGGACAGTAACGATTTTAAGACTGTGTAATTACACGTGGTGTTCTCTCCTGAGGCAAGCCGGTCGACAACTGTTGATGCTGACACTGGAACGCCCTAGTTGGTCATATGCATGATTTGATCAGGGGATCTTGCTAACCAAGGGACTATCTCAACATCGTACAGACATCTCATAGACTCTCGTGGCATGTGTTAACGAGCATTGTTCTGTTGAAAAGTGGCATCTCGGTACTGTTGCATGAGAGGGAACACATGAGGACGCATGATGTCCGTACGTACCGCTGTGCCGTCAGAGATCCCTCAATCGCTACCAGCAGTGACCTGAAGTCATACCCGATGGCTCCTCACACAATAACACCAGAAGTTGCCTTTCTCATACATAAAAAGAAAGATACCTCTCCGTCCGCCCACGTCATCCGAGTAATGCAGAACCACGACGCCACTCATCAGAAGTTCATACCTTCCGGTCACGGTATCACTCCAAACGCAGCCATTTATGTTGTGGTGTTAACGATAGCCTACGCATAGGACGGTAGTTCACTAGTCTGGCTGCTGATTGTTTCCGATTAATGGAGCAGGATGACACACAATATTGTAGGAAGACCATTAATTATTCTTGGATGTCAGGCACAAATGTGAAGGTATTGCGATGTATTTTGTGAACAATACGACGACTTTCCTTTGTGGTGATCAAACGTGGTCGACCGGAACCGTTACGACGAGTATGCAAGTTTCACGTCCCCATGCAGTCCAGCACCGGACCACTGTCACATCCGAACGCCCAACAAACGTGGATATTGCACGGTTCGACCAGCCGGCCAAATGGAGACACACAACGAGGCCCTTTCAAACGCTATGAGGTTCTGATAACGCTGTCACAGGAGTATGCATCATCTGCGTCTCCTTCGTAGTGGACACTCAACATCTGAAGCTGTTTATTGCCTGGCAGCAACACGAAACACCAATAGCGCTAATGCACTCATGTAACTCTAATCATTTACGTACCCATCGATGGTCTATATGTTTACGAATTTACATTGACATCCGACCATGTCCTCTGGGTATTTCAATTTTTATGTCGGCAACTGTATAATTACGTGGTTATGAATGATATAATCAACACTGAACATCCAAAACTTTTGGGATGTTACAAACTGAAATGCGTATGTTATTGATCGTTTTCACCATGATGGAGAGGTATATGACACTAGCAGGAACTTCTACAATCCTCTTCCCTGATGGTACTATTAAGAATAACTCGTGGATTGTGTACTCCAGCTTATTGTTGATGTAATTTCACGTACCTATACTAAAAACTAAACGTATGGAAACAGCCGGTGAAGCAGCATGCATTACCGTAAAGTGCAATCACACTGGATCGAGAAAGTACAACTGGACCATGCTAGAGTCCTGGCCTCCGCTTTGCAGCCGAATTGCTGTTTTTAATCGGTTTTCCTCAATCACGTAGGTGAAATCTGGGACGGTCCCTAGTTTCAGTCTCATAAACTTCACAGTTCACCTGGATTTCGAAGGGATACTATGGTAGTGGTCACTGACAGCTGTGGACTACGTGAAAATTATTGCGAACCACTCACATTCCTTCGTGCCTCATTTCTTCCACGACAGCAATTGCATTTTTCAGCAGGATAACTGTCAATGTCATAAGATCCGAATCATGCAAAAGTGGTTTGCGGTTCATGATGAAGAATTCGCTTTGGTGTCTCGGCCACTAAATTCGCTTGATCTCAACCCGCCAGAGCACATGTACGACGCTCTCGTGCGCCAGCTCCGCGCCCACAAACCACTGGCCCGTAATTTTAATTTCGCGACCTGTGCGTAGTTATCTGGTGCCAGATACCTCCGGAAAGCTACATAGGACTTGCCCTGCTGTATTACGTTCCAAATAAGGACCAACACGCTAGTAAGCAACAGGTGATAATGCTTTGGCTCATCAGTGTGTATAAGCTCACAAGTTTAATCTTTACTTTATCTGGTATCTCTTTAAGATTCTCTGGACACCCAAGTTCTTCGCTGTTCGGTTATCTTCGAAGAGATGTGTGATACATTTGTAGTTATACCACTTTCTCAATGATCAGATTATTGTTATTGTCTACTAGTTTTACTACAGTTTATTTCCGAGTGGTGCGCGTCACTTACATTATTATTTTATGCTGATTAAAACTGTCTTACTTAGTTTGAATGTCCTCTATTACTCTACACTTCTTACTTATACGTTTCCTTGGTTTATACTATTTTTATCCTTATAATTAATTTGTTATTTTTACTATTTCTTCTCTTTTCCATTGGGTCAAGGATTTCATGAGTCATCCATCCACTTCTCTCAATTTTGGATAGCCAGCTGATGACGTGTTATTTCATTTAAAATTTAAGTTCTCGTCAAGTTTCCTCTGAGTTGAGTACAGATTTAAGGATTTCTCAGTTTTCCTTCTTGAAAAAGCGTACGATCGTTTCACGTAGCAATGGTTATTGGTTTACGCCTGATATGTTTGTGGACTACTCGCACAGTTTCCATGAGAAGCCCTATTCCTGGCTATACATCCAAGATTGGAAACTTTGAAGCGCTAGTTGACAGCCGGTTCTTTTTTCTGTGCTTTCATGAAGATATCCCACAGGTTTTGATCTGCGCAGTGGGCCTCTGGTCTGTTGGGAGCCACCCAGTGCAGGCTCCTGTTCCCTGACGGTCCGAGGTTCCCTCAACCCGCCCATATCTGGAAACGGGAATATTGGAGATTCCATCATAGTTTCCAAAAAAAAAAAAAAAAAGAGTCAAAAAAATTTCGGATATAAAAAGTTAGCAAAATTACTGACATGTGTTATTAATCAATCAAGACAGTGAAAGTAAAGTAAAGAAAAGTTTCTTTTTTTTTTTTTTTTTGCTTATGGATTTGCGTCTTGTCGACGTTGAAGTTATTAGAGGCGGGATAGGACCGGGAGGGGAGCAAGGAACAGGTACGAATTCTGCCATGACCTTTTGAAGGAAATATCCCGGCATTCACCTGGAGTGATTTTAGGAAACCATAGAAAATCCAAATCTGGATGCCCGAACGTGGATTTGAACCTGCGTCCTCCCGACAGCGAGGCCAGAGCGTTACCGCTCTCCCACCACGCTCGATGATTTTCTTTCGTAGGTAATGGGGGTCAGGGATTGGAATAAATTACAAAAAGTAATGATGAATAATTTACCAAAAAACATTGAAAGAATTTAAAGTTGAAATTCTTAGAGGGAAAAAGTAGACAGATACAGGAAAGGAGAGTAGCGAAATTGTCACTGGAGCGAGCGCTCCATCGTAATTAAATTAAATGAAATGGCAACAATACCATCAACTAAATACAAAGCCCAAACAGAATCGCTTGACTAAGTAAGAGAATATGGTAGATAACAGCGAGGACAATGTCAAACGTTGAGTATTGATGAAACAAAGAAAATTCTTCAAAAAAGAGAAATAAGTTAGAATTCGATTTGAACGAATCGGCGGTTTTGTTCCGGCATATGATTTGAGCGTTTTAATTAATAGTAGAATTCATCCCGGGGCGTCCTTACTTTTGTGAATGGTAATCTCCTTGCAAAATAGGTCTCTAAACAGACTTTCAATTTCAAGAATTAAAAAAGCTTGCTGAAGTAGTATGCATAAATGGTAGAGGAGAGGGTGAGGAGGGGGTGGGGGTGCAAGAAGTTTAAAAAGCAGTTACAGCAGTATATCGTAAAACATAGGGATTGGCAATATCGGATAAGCCACGTAGTAAGAGTTAGCAAATGCTGCTGGCCTCGCACCTTCGGTAGTACTCGCGCCTATTGTCCAGTAAAGGGGTAGTTTTCACTTGCATTAAATCACGTAGAATATTTTTTTTTTATCTTGTATATATTGGTGAGAGTATGCAGAAACCAAGTTTTCGACATCCAACGCCTTCGGCACAATTTTCTGTGTCTAAACAACATAAAAATGTTGGTACTTTTTTCAGTTTTTCGTCTATAACTCCTTCTTGATGAGTCCTAGCAAGAAACACTCTATTTAAATTTGAAAGAGAACAAAATTTCCTACAACTTTCGTACTAGAAACTTTTTTCTAAACTCAAAATTAAGCGAGCTACAGTTCTTGTAAAATCAGAAAAATTTCACACTTTTCCTAAAAGTTGGGTTTTTACCTACTTCGCCGCTAAAAATGTACTGCAACTCCTGTATATATAACTGATATATATGTATTTCTGTATGGCATGGTATATAAATGTACTATACTTTGATTACTGATGGTCAATTCAATGATCATATAGCATTATTGGCCGGGAGATCCTGAAGGATTGTTCGGCCACCAGGTGACAGTGTTTTCGATACGCCGCGGAATGTGCTCCTTGGTGGCTATCTAACCTGATCAAGTAATAGTACGGGATGGAGGGAACCTACAGCTTAAGGTGGAACCCAAACCACAGAATTGTTCCGGCTTACTTCGTATTACACAGTGTGGTATGACAGAGTCATCCACAATGAATATTAATAAATGGTTATAATTAATATTCAGATTTTGTTATATTTGTTTATTTAAATTGTAAAGTGTAGGGTTAATTTGGTACGTAAATAATTATGTATTAAGCCTGGGCAGCCAAATTTATTAGTATATAATTTAATTATGTGCTAAATTGATATCCAGAAAGTATTAAATATGGGAAAAGGTTGGAACTGCAGTTTTGAGCGTTGAGATGGCTGGACAATGCTGAATGCCGGCGACATCCCGGCGCCCTCGCTCAGCGGGCGGGCAGAAAACAGTTACCCGACGCGGCTGTTGTCCCGACCTTCCCTTTGAGGTGGGCCAAGGTCAGGTAAAATGTGCGCGAAAACCAGTGACGAATGCTAGCTATGGCGCGAAACACGTGATTGTGGGATACATCGATTCACCAATCGTGCATGGCTACAGGGTTCACGTTTGTTAATCCAAGGCTTCTGTTCCATGTCCGGAGAGGGAGAAAATTGGCTTTTTCCATGGCAAGAGAAGACGACGCCATGAGAAGGACTTGCTGTTCAGACGAGCTGACAGACAGACGTGTCGCCTGACACTCTCATAACTGTTGATCGGTGACGGCGTCTGGAGGCATTCTGGCTCATATGGGGCTGGAAAGGGGGCATCCACAAATTACGTGAGGTGTTTTCCGGATTTCTGGACCCTTCCCTCCCCCCTGGTGAGATTTCGTGAGATCTGGCCGGACCCCCCCCCCTCCTTTAGTGAGATCTGGTCCGTGAGAACCCCCCCTAGAAATCACCCTGGAAACTTTTGTACTTTTTTCACGAAATACCCTCCTAAAATCGACTTTGGCGCAAATTGTAGACCTTTTTTTTGGCTCTACTGTCCCCAAATTTTTCGCAAAATCTCACGTGAGATTTCCGTAGACCCCCCTCCCCCCTGGTGAGATCTGGTGAGATTTCGCCCGACCCCCCCCCCTATTTTACCTCACGTAATTAATGGATGTCCCCAAACTGAGCGTTTTACCTGCTAGAGGCAATCAAATGATGTGCTAGCTCGGATGTATCCGCAAACTGGCATTGCAACAGTGACACAGTGTGTGTCACATCTCGTCGAGCAGATGCGGAAACGGTAAAGCACCGACGCAGAGGTCCACAGTTCCATAGGGTTTTTAACGAGGCTTGCTAACCCGTAAACGGCTTCTGAGATAAGACTCTGCTCGCATCACGATAATTATTGAGCTAACCAACATTTTCATATTCATCAAACTCAAATTTAGAACATCTTGATCATTGTATTTAATTCAAATGATGTTGCTTTCACTTTAAATGGCGCCCCTGGGATTGTTTTGTAAATGCTAACTTTAATTCGATGGCCTGCGATGCCACATTAATGTATGTTGACTTTTGCAAATTTCTTTGAGGTATTTAAATCACTTTATGTTTGGTTTTATCCGGCAAATTGTAAACGCCGGGTAATGCTTGCTTATTTTCTTTGGATATCATGTTTAACGTAACGTTAAATATGCCCGGCCTTGTATAAGCCAGAAGACCAAATAAATTGAGTATTATTTTGTGTAACTTAAATTCTTGTAGAAATCAAGGTTCTAGTTCACCAATTTAACTAACCACTAAATTGAAATTAATATTCTGATAAAAGTATTGGACGTGATGGTATCCTCCTCCCCCTCTCTCTACAAGAGTGACCAATACAACAGCACGATGTGGCAGAGGTGAAGGTCGGGTCAATGGCCTTTGAAAATCACTGCTGAGGCCGGGATTTCGATCTCCAGTCAGACGCCTTAACCATTGAGCTACCAGATCGCTCTATTACTGATGATAATAGAGCGAAAATGAATGCATAATGTTATGGCGCAAAGTTATTAAGTCATATTAAATTCGTAATAAGTTAAAAAATGGTCATAAATCAATTTCTTTTCTGTTTGGTTTGTCCCGGCTTACCGATGAATTGTGTCTCATTCATCCACTGCATCAGGAACAGCTTCCTCGAAGTTAAAGAACTCTTCGTCTCCTTCATCTAATTCATTTCAGGAAGGTTTTCGCGAGTCAGTCCAGAGCAGTTTTCGCAAGAAGCTGAACAGTGCAGTCCTGATTAGCGACTGCATGGTTTCTTGCAGGAATATGATACAACCTTCGGAGTAAACTCAGGTGCAGTGTACAGTATTTTATTACAGTTACCATGCAAAGTACGGCCATTAGAAAACACTGTTATTTCGGGTTTGAATTATGGCTAACTGCTTCTATTGCATTAATGTTTCAAGGAAAAGTATACCCGAAGGCGTAAAATAGGTAAAAAAATGTGTAATTCGTGCCGAAACATACTGTTACGCATATTACTTACAGCGTCAACAATTGTCTTCAGCAGCCTGTGATGTTATCATAGACAGAATTCGACATGGCAGCCACCTTCTTCCCCCAAAATCCTTGGTCCAGGCTGCATTTCAACCTAACCAGCTGTATTATCCTCCGATAATACAGGTCCTTGAGAATCATATATATTATTTCTATAAGGTATTTTTTTGTCACAAGCCTGTATCTTCCTTCATACTTAACCAAAATCAATGAATGAGGTGTCATTTTAAAGCTTATGGTCTCCACTTTGGTCACATCATATTTTAAGAAATGGAGGTTTTGGAATTCGACCCATTAAGGGCAAAAATGTCAATATTTCTAAAAAGCTGTTTTCTGTGTTACGAGTCATTTATCTCACTGGATACCTATCTGAAATCGTTTAATGAAGTATCATTTTAAAGATTAAGATCTCCTCTTTAGTGACGTCATATATTAAGACAGATATTTTTCGGAATTCGACCCATAAAGGGCAAAAGTATCAATATTTTTGCAATTCGTAATTGTGTCACGAGCGATTTATCTCCTTTAATATCTAACCGATATAGATAAATGTGATATCATATTGAATATTGAAGTCTCCGCCATGGTAACATTATATTTCAAGAAAAGAATTTTTCGTTTTTCGACCCTTAAAGGGCAAAAATGTCGATTTTTCTAAAATGCGTTTTTTGTATCTCGAGCCATTTATCTCCCTGGATATCTAACCAAAATCGATAAACCAAGTAGGATTATTAGGAGTAATGTCTCAGCTTTGTGACATAATATTTTAATAAAGAATGTTTTTGGAATTCAACCCTTAAAGGGAAAAAGTATAAATTTTTCAATAACGCATTTTTGTGTCACGAGCGATTTATCTCCCATAATATGTAACCGGTATAGATAAATGAGGTATCATATCAAAGAATGAGATCTCCGCCGTGGTAACATTATAATTTAAGAAAGAAATTTTTCGTAATTCGGCCCTTAAAGGGCAAAAATGTCAATTTTTCTAAAATTAGTTTTTTTTATCTCGAGCCATTTTTCTCCCTGGATATCTAACCAAAATCGATAAATGAAGTAGGATTATGAGGAGTAATGTCTCAGCTATGTGAAATAATATTTTAAGATAGAATGTTTTTGGAATTCAACCCTTAAACGGAAAAAGTATAAAATTTTCAATAACGGATTTTTGTGTCACGAGCGATTTATCTCACTTAATATCAAACCGATATAGATAAATAAGGTATCATATTAAAGAATAAGGTTTCCGCCATGGTAACATTATATTTTAAGAATGGAATTTTTCGTATTTCCACCCTTAAAGGGCAAAAATGTCAATTTGTCTAAAATTCGTTTTTTGTATATCGAGCCATTTATCTCCCTGAATATCTATCCAAAATCGATAAATCAAGTGAGATAATAAGGAATAATGTCTCAGCTTCGGTGACATCATATTTTAGGAATGACGTTTTTGGAATTCAACCCTTAAAGGGAAAAAGTATGAATGGTTCTACAACGCATTTTTGTGTCACGAGCTATTTATCTCCTTTAATTTCTAACCGATATAGATAAATGAGGTATCATATTAAAGATTAAGGTCTCCGCCGTGGTAACATTATATTTTAAGAAAGGATTTTTTCGTAGTTCGAACCTTAAAGGGTAAAAATGTCGATTTTTCTAAAATGCTTTTTTTGTATATCGAGTCATTAACCTCCCTCGATATCTAACCAAAATCGATAAATCAAATAGGATTATGAGGAATAATATCTCAGCTTTGTGACATGATATTTTAAGAAAGAATGTTTTTGTAATTGAACCATTTAAGGGAAAAAGTATAAATTTTTCTATAATGCATTTTTGTGTCACGAGCCATTTATCTCCCTCGATATATAACCGATATAGATAAATGAGGTATCATATTAAAGATTAAGGTCTCCGCCATGGTCACATTATATTTTAGAAAGAATTTTTCGTTATTCGACCCTTAAAGGGCGTAAATATCAGTATTTCTAAAATGCGTTTTTTGTGTCTTTAGTCTTATCTCCGTTGACAAACAAAATTGATAAACGAGGTATCGTTTAAAAGCTTCAGGTCATCGTAATGTCTTCGGTTCCGTTAACACATTTTAAGTAGAAATTTTTAAAAATTCTAACATTAGAGGGCAAAAGTATTAATATTTTTACAATGCATTTTTCTGTCAGGAGCTGTTTATTTCCCTTGATACGTAATCGAAATCAATAAATGACGTATCGATTTAAATATTAAATTAGCCGCTATGGTCACATCATATTTTAAGAAAAACCTTTCTCCAAATTACACCCTTAAGGGGCAAAAATATCATCATTTCTCAAAACTTTTTTTTTTTTGCCTTGGTTGATATTTAATAAAAGGAATTTTTTGGAATTCTACCCTTACAGGGCAAAATTATCAATATTAATTATAGAACTTTTTAAATTTTTTTAATACAAGCCATTTATCTTCTTCGATACCTATCCGAAATCGATAAATGACATATCGTTGTAAAATTAAGGTCTCCAGCTAGGTAAAATCATAAATTAAGAAAACAATGTTCGGAATTTGGTGCTTAAAGCGGTAGCGCGTATGAGACTGTTCAGAGCCAAGTCCCCTGATTTCAGCATCGGATATCACAGAGATGTCAATAAACTTTTTTTATTCAATAAGTAGCTTTTCTGATATATTTTTTTTTGTAACGGAAACACTGTCGTTTTGCTATACAATTCCAATGTAAACATTTTATTCGCACAGCAACAAATATTTCAGAGATGTTGATATGTTGTGTGCATTTTGTTAAGGTTGGTTTTATTCTACTAAGGTCAGTGACGTTTGTCATAAATACAGCATGTTTTAAATTTTCCTAACTTTTTCGTAATATGTTGTGAGTATTTTGATGCGTACCTATTACACTAAATGAAATATTTGCTACAAAAGTACGGTTCTACTATTCATTATATTACAAGCATTCAACCTCACTATTCATCGCATTTTATTCGCGAAATTTTCGCACGGGTCCGTCTAGTCAACATGTATTCCGCATGCGGAAGTAGCATATTCACGATAACGATGACTGCTACATATTGACTAATACCAAAGGTAAACCGACGATATGCATTGTATAACTTCTGCATTACATGTATTATCGGCTTCGCGAATGATTTTTTGCTGAATAGTAATTCCTAAGGAAAGTGATAATTATCTTTTCATCCCGAAAGAACAGTTTTTTCGGCTGGTCGTACTTTACACAGCAGCCGAACAAAGATCAACTATTAGCTGATAGTTGAGAATGTTTAGTGGAATACGGAGAGCTGGAGAATGATAGCATGAAATCAGACGGAAGTTGTGATTGGAAATTGAGTTAAGGGCATTCTGGCGGTGGTGGGGGCACTAGGGGAGGGGAGAGCGACCGGCCCACTTTCGTGAATGCGAGCTGAAGCTAGTCTGTCCTCCGACCTCCAGCAATATGGACGTTTGCTTGCGCCTTCTTCTGCTCGGCCTGCTGCCCGTCATGGTCGCTTCCACAGAGGTCTACCACTGCGGGACAGGTCAGTACCTAGCGGGATGTTCTACATAGGGAAATCCTTGTTTATCTCGCCTAAGCAGCGGATCGAAACGTGAAAATGGTGTAATAGGTAATATCGGTCTCCGCGCCGTTTTTATACTACGCAGCCTCTGCCCTCCAGCTGTCACAGCAGGCTGCTATCGAGCGCCCGTCGTTCCAAAAGGGTAAGGTTATGTTTACCTCATCCAAACATAACGCTCCTACTCCACAGACGTGATACAAGATAGATCGTCTGTTGAAATGAAAGCAATATTGCTGACTTTGTCATGAACTAGAAAAAGTTGTACAAGCAAATGCTAGTGGTAGTGTCAGTTGCCGCCTGTCCGTGAGAGAATTGCCCATCGTTCCCTGCGGCAGAGATTCACTTGGCCTTGCATGCAGTAGACAGCCCTAAGGCGAGACGAAAAGGGACGCGGCAGAATGCATCACTGAACGGGCATGATGCAACACTTTCTAATCGAGTTCATTTGAACCACTCTTCGCTTTTTATTGTAAGCGATACTTATTTTAATGTCCATAGACGATATTAATAATGCAGCAAAGATCTTTATTCGTATTCTAAGATATCCTCCTTCCTCCTCCGCCCTTTTCGCACTGATCACCTGTGATCAGCTATCCGTCTGAAATGGTCGAATACAAAAAAATAAGTTTTATTTATCTTTCTTCGTCTTATTTTAAAAAGTACATCTATCGATTTTTTTTAAGGTTCATCCTTCACCTTCAACCATCTAATTATTTTTCCTTTTCGTTGTGTAAATTAGTCTGTGAATATTTTACAAGAATTTTCTTCGGAAAACTACTCATATTGAAAGTTGCTTGTTGATGTAGAGTAATGCGTGTTGGGTTTTTTTTTCAAAATCTCTTGTTTCATTAGGGATTGTGCACAAACTACGTGGCTTGGTCCAGGGGGGGGGAGGGGTTGGCTGGAAGACTACGCTGGGCTACGTGGGGGGAGGGGGGGTTCCGAGCCAGGCAACGTAGCTTTCCTTTCATAACATTTTTCACAGTTAAAATGAGGAACAGAACTCAACTCACAACAGCATGTGAATATTTATTTCCGTCATTTAATTATCTCCGTATGTAATTTACAATAGTCTGACAAGAGAAAACAGTACAAAATGTGTTCTGGAATCAAAAGGGAAAAAATCTACGTGCTACGTGGGGAGGGGGGGGGGGGTAGAGGCAAATGCAACGTAGGGCTACGTGGGAGGGAGGGGGGGGGGGGTTCACAGGAGGCCAAAATGGAGCTACGTGGTTTGTGCACGCTCCCTTAGTGGTGTTTGACATAAAGCGAGTATGAGAGCAGCTAGATTTGCTTGAAGTTCCGCAAAACACAATAGCTGATATGACAAGCTGGGATGATAGTCACTGGAAGACAAGAGGAAGGTGAAGAGTACTGGGAGTGTTTGTACGTCATTTATTGGGATGAGTTCTGGATAGATGTTGGAATTGGTACGTGGAGCAGAATAGATGAACATGACTACAAACTGGCGGAAATGGAATGGGAAAATTTTCATACGTAAAGCTGAGGTACTGGAATAGGTTACCGATGGAAATGCTGAACAATTTATATGAAACGATGAAATTGTTATACAAGAAATCATAAATGTGAAAGTAAGATAGGTGGGAAATTGCTACCCAAACTCATTTCCTACGAGCATCTCTACGGTAAGCAAACGACACAAAGTAATGACTAATGAGGTACTGAGCTGCGACACCTCTGAACGCTTTCGCTGACGATACCTTGTACACTACTATCAAAGTCAAGCACTTAGTGGTGCACCATGAAATGGGAACTAATTATGTGCAAACAAATGAGATATATCAGAGTTCACGGCGTTGTCCCGTTGGATCTAGGCTGATTTGCCCACACAGTAAATATTGAAGATCATAAAAAGAGGTCAGTTTTCTGGACTAGTGAGTCAAGTCAGACGCTACATTTTTCTATACATATTTGAACGACTAACCCCTGGTGTAGCAGAAAAGAGAAGGGGTTGTGGTTGATATATTTCTGCAATATTTTTAACCGTCCTATTAGGTACACCGTACATATGTACCAAGTTCCATTAAAACAACCACAACAATTTGAGCAGCAATAGAAACAATAAATCTTTTCAGGGAATGTGGAAAAGACAGAATCGTTCAACAATAAGTTATAAAAATACAGGAAACAACAATACTAAAGATTTTAAACAGTTCACTTTCAAGTTCAACCCATCAGATATGCATAGTAACAAAGAAGCTCTCCGGTTTATCCATTAGATTGTTAAAATTTACATATTTTCCTGTTTAAGTAGTTTCCTCTTCGCAATCAATACAGCTTTCCATGGGGTTTAGACTAAAGACAAAATTTAAGGAAATAAACGTTACATGTCATAATATGGCTATTTATTATGAAGTATGACGTATATACCTAGTTAATATTTTATATTTAGTGTTTAACGCTAAACGTTTAGATTTTAACTTTGTTACGCTGAAGCATAAGAAATACCAAACGATTCAATTCAGATTCGAGTCTGTAAAAACGGTGAAAACCCTATCGAAACCTGCGCGGTAGTCTTTTAGTTTTTCTGGAATCGATATACACGGTTTTCGTTTTCTATAGCATAATAAGCGTAACTTACTCCTTGCGTAGCAACATACAGGTATATGTGAAAACATTTTTGAAAATCGATTCATTTATTTCAAAGTTAGTGATATCAGGTAGGTCTCTAATAACCTAGACTCAAGAGGGTAACTGTATATAACTGGCACCGTGGTCGAATTAATTCTTCCTTTCAACCATCGTGGTTTATCATTTCTGCCCTTCCCCAAACCGTTTGTAAAGGGCCAATTGTTCATCTTCAGAAAAGTTATCCCTCGGGTGAGTGACGTGCTTTACATGAAATTTTTTTTTCTGTAGAGAGAAGTATGTTGGTGGTAGATTTGATTGGCAAGATGTCAAATCCTAACTAAACTGCTTTTGAAAAGTGTATACTAGCAGAATATGATAGTGTTTCATCTCCCACCAATAGAAGTGAATAGTAAAAGTAATCTTGCTGCAGTTATTCCACCTGGATTGAATTAAAGTTACAAAGAACATAAGCAGCTGACGTTCGCACTGTTATCAGTCAGCTGGCGTTTGACGCTGAATAAGAAGCCCACTTCTATCTTGTCTTACCGTTTTTTGGTCACAGAAACACCAGCTTTCAACAGTTAAAATTCTTTCTTCCATTTTTAGTATTCCAATTTAAATGTTTGGAATGAAATGTGAAGTTAGTTTAACCCAACAATCAAATGTTGGAATAACTGGAGTAAAGCGGTTTAGTAAAAAAATTAGTTCTTTGACCAACTTCATAACTATTCCGTTATGGAATCTCATCTACATCAACATATATACTCTGCAATTCACAAAACTGTGTGTGGCAGAGGGTGCTCAGCACCAAACCTCATCTCTTTGTTGTGCATTCCAATCCCTAATGGAACGAGGGAAAAAAGAATTCATACAAGAATCAGTGCGTCACCTTATTTCTCTAATTTTATCTTTCCTGTCATTCCGACCCAAACAGGTTGGTGGACGAAGTATTTCACTACACTCGTAAGTGAAAGTGGGAGTACGCATGTTTACCAATAAGTTTATACGAAACGTGCGTCGTCTATCTACCAGAGACTCCCAGCCTAGTCTACTAATCAGTTCTGTAACGTTTTCATAAGGATTGTAGCAAGCGGTCACGAATCGAGCGGCTTTTCTCTGTACTCTCAATCAACCCCTTACGAAACGGATCCCAGATGGCACAATAGTAGTCCAAACGTGGACGCACAAGAGATTTGTACGCTATCTCCTTTGTTTGATCATTTCAAGAATTTTTCAAGATTCGACCGAGGAATCGCAGCCTAGAATTAGCTCTACCTACCAACGTATTAATATGTAGGTCCCATTTCATGTTCCTTTGTACTGTTACTCCCAAATATTTCATAGAATCGACCATATCAATAACTGAACTGTTTACCTCGTATTTCTGAACAATCGGATTCTTTTTGTTAGTTATGCTCATTGTCTTACACTTTTTACAATTTAGTGTGAGTTTCCACTCAGCGCACCATGCCAAAATAACATCCAGATCACGCTGAATTTCTAAACAATCGGCCAAATTCCTTACTTCCCTATAAATAACCACATCATCAGCAAACAATCTAAAAATGCTTTTCACTTTGTCTCTGAGATAGTTTATAAAAATTAAGAAAAGAAGTGGTCCTATTACACTTCCTTGAGGTACACCCGATGTAACATCTAGATTAGAAGAACTTTCTTCTTCAACGACATATTGCGATCGACCATTTATAAAATCCTTTATCCATTCACAAAGCGGATCCGATATACCGTACGCTCGTAGCTTCGCTAAAAGGAAGGTTTTGTGGCACAGAGTCAAAGGCTTTCTGAAAATCTAAAAAAATTGCATCTACTTGTGAACCTGCATCAATAACTTTCATTACGTCGTGTGTAAATAGGGCCAGCTGTGTTTCACATGATCTTTTCTTCCGAAATCCGTGTTGATTTGTTGTAATCAAATTATTTTCATCTACAAAATTCATAATCTTCGAGCATATAATATGCTCCATAACTCTACTACAAACAGATGTTATAGATATGGGACGGTAGTTTCCAGGATCGCTTCGATCACCTTTCTTGAAAATTGGAGTTACTTGCGCTATTTTCCAGTCTGAAGGTACTTTTCGCTCTTCTAGGGATTTACTGAATATATCAGACAGAAATGGCCCGATTTCCGCCGCATACTTTATGTAAGAAAAAATAATTGTTGGTACCTTTATTAGTTTAATTGGGTATAATTTAAGAGGGAATGTAACGGAGCTCCGCTTCTGCATCCGCAAATGCGGAAGCTTCGAAAGACTTGGGACTTCTGCTTCCGTTTCCGCTTGACATCTTTTGTAACGGAAGTTTATCTGAAAGTAAATGTAGCACAAATCAAACTAATTGGAATCCATTTCACTGCAACAATCACTCCGGATGTTTTGGAAACGTTGAAAAGTATTTTAAAAAGTTCACACCTTTTGAGGAAGTCACCAGTTTTCAAGGAATGTCTTCGACCATTATACCACTTGTATATGTTATTGTTAATACTTTTCAAGAGGAGGATTAATACCTGGCACTTCAAATGACTTCAAAAGAGTAATAAAAAATTAGACGAGCTAAATTATAGATTTAATGATTTTATCGAAAAAAAATTTATGTATTAATTGTGCATATTTGGATATATGATATATGACCAAAATGTTTGATGAGGTTACCAAACAAAAGGTCGAAATCCAATTATGATTTAAATAAAGGAAGAGGAGAAGATCGATCTAGATGAACGTAAGAAAAAGAAAGAAAATGAACCTGTCGTAAGTTCTAATGAATCTCGCCCTTCGGCAAGTAACATATTTCCACAACAAACACAACATTCATTGGTGATATTAGAATTTATTTTAAACTCAAATCTTAAATGAAGGCAAATGAACGGTCACAAATATTCCATTTTGTTACCATTAGTTCCCAAGTTTTTGTCAGCTTCACCTAGCGGTGTTGCTAAGCGAACAATTGTTCAGCGGAGCAACCTTATTTTATGATGGAAAAAAGAAGCAATTTAACTGGAGAAAATGCCTCTAAGCTTTTGTTTTTAAATCATAGCTTGCCATTTTTAAATTTTGAATGTTGATTATAGTAATTGGAAAACTATGATTGTTAATATTACTGATTTGATTACTAAAATAAACACCATTTAGCAATTTTATTAAACACAACTAACTATACACTAAACGAAGATTCTGTTACAGTAAATAACATCTTTAAAAACTTTCTGCTTCCATTTCAGGTTCGGTTAAGACAAATATAACATCTGCTTCTGTTTCCGCTTCTGTAATGTCACTTCCGTTACATCTCTAGTTTTAAAGAGTAACTCATGCTCTGTTAAGAGAAGCTGAATCTTTAGAACTGCTACTGAAAAAATATTTATTAAGAAAAAGAAACAAAAACTGAATGGCAATTTAAATGTGATATGCTTTGAGGGATTTCGTTTCTTCAGTCATCCGTTGACTGTTTCGTGAATAAAATTTCGACGATGTGTAAGAGTAAATTACTGTTGGTGTAAAAACTGACAGGTCTTGGGTCTTGCTTCAAATAAGACGTGCAACTTGTCAACAGGAAACTGGACAACGCTTTCTCCGACCGTAACCCACTTCTCGCTTCGCTAAGAATGTACGTACCTTTAAACACGCGTTGTAAAAGATGTAACGATCGATTTGACCCTTACTTGAATTATTCTCTAACTCTATGGATACAAGTTATGCAATCCGTTAGTAAATTTGACGACAAGCGATGGCTTATGACAGTATACACATTAGAATATGCCTGCCGCGTACTGCGTTAAAGACGTACTAGTAACAATAAAACAAGTGACGCTAGAAAGTGAAATTTAAAATGTGCCATTTCAGACGCGTGAAGTAATATTTTATTTATTTTTTTCATCCCGAGGACCTGAAATGCCTAAAACAATTCTGCGGACCACTAATTTATATGGACATAATTTTTTTCCTATGTGTGTATTAACCAACCCTATCTATTGTTACCGGCTCCTACCACGGTCCCTTCAGACTAGCATTGCCAGGGTCTGGGGATGCGCCCCGATTTTTTAACAAAGTCATAAAAAGCAATAACTCTTCGCAAAATGAAATCGCATATCACACCTTGTGACGCATCGCACCAAACCAGCAATGATATTCATGGCTCAACTGACCTCACTTTTGCCAAAAATAGTTTAGCATCTCTCATGGTGGCAAAAATGATATAAATACAAGAAAAAAGAAGTGTCAATTTAAAAACATTGCTGAAAATATTTTTAACCACTATCAGATGAGCACCCAAGAAGAAAAAGTAATAGCTGCTGAAGTCACAAAGATATACCAACCGGTCAAGCACACCTTCTCATTCACTCGATTGTGAATCAAAACTCAAGCATTCTTTGTATAACGCTTCTAAATTGCTGAAAATTGTCACTTTGAAGAACAAAGGCCAGTGGAATTGCACGTAATGTTTTAGGTTTGGTATCTTTCGAAGAAGCGATGGAAGCTCTTCAAAATAATACGTTTTATAGCGTTGCTACACACTCCTCCACTCACAGTGGAGCAAAAATTTAACGCCGCTGCAGAAATAGCTCAATATTTCTCAAAATCAAAATCTTGTCAAACTGAAAAAAAAAAAAAAAAAAAAAAAAAATTGCGTTCAAGTCATCAATACCGCAGTAGCTTAAAGGATATTTTCCCAGGTTAATATAATTTGGTATGAGAGACGAAACCGACTGCCACTCAAATATGTCAAAGCAATACAAACTTCAGTTTTTTCTTGTAGTGAATTTTATAACTTACTAGCTGCCCCGACAGACTTATTTGTCAAAAGTTATTGGCCTGTTGTAGTCCAACAGAAAAAATAAATAAATGAAACGTATTTCAGAGTGATCACTTTATTTATTGATTTAATGTCTCAATAATAAACGATTACTTACAAAAATAAGTTTTCTATTTCGTACACTGCAAGACGTTAGTAATAATGTGATATTTTTATTGTAACGCTTTATGGTACACGATATTTTTTGTTTGATTACCTGACGCGTAAACAAAGCTGACGATTTTCCAACGCGGGAGCAGGAAACATAGAACCATCGGTTTTCAGGATTAACGCCGTAAACGCTCAACGACTGACCCTGGGATTTATTTATGGTCATAGCGAAAGTAAGCCGCACTGGAAATTGCAGTCGTCTGAATCCAAATGGTACGTCAATTGGTACCACTGGGATGCGAGGTATCAACACATCTTCTCACTTATATTTTTCCTTTAGAATGGTTGCTTCGAACACATTGTTCAGTAATTTTTTACTGCTAGCCATGTGCCATTACAAAGACACGGTTGGTTGATATTTCGCACACAATTGGTTTTTAAAAGAAGCGAAAATTTAAAAACAACTATAATAAAGATAATCCTAACGCGCCTTTGTTGTGTTTTGATTGACTGGTTTGTATGGGAGAAGAAAAGCGTTTTTAATATTTTCCTAGCAATTTTTACGTTTTTTCTCTCCGTAAGAACTTTCCTTGTGCCTTAATGAAAATATAAAAAAAAAAAAAAAAAATTAGCCGAATTGGTCGAGCCGTTTTCGAGTTTTGCGCTTAGCAACAAATTTTTCGATTCATTTTTATTTGTATATATAAAAATTAAAGCTTGACAACAGCAGTAAAATCTGACATAAATTTTAATAAAAAATAAATGCTTAATACTTAACAGCATAAATAAAGTTCAACTTCAAAATACGCTTTTTCCATAATATTTTGTTACTTCTTCTAGTCAAGTCTGTCATAACCGTGGTCCTAGATTCGGAGTTTAGATTACTACTTTCTGCGTGTGGACGTGGTATCTGACTCGAGACCCCGCAGTGTGGCCACCATTGAAAACGAGTTGTTTATGCCGACATTTCTTCCAAGAATTCTTACGGTCCCGTTCAAAGTTGTCTCATTTACACAACAAATGCGGAATCTCCCCTTTCCACGACCATAATTTGATACACCCGGCGCGCACGGCACTTTAGACCAAATAGAATCTTACATTACAACAATCGTGGTACCTTTGAGAATTTATCCATCTCATATTTTAAGGATGTGAGTTGATGCGTTTTCGAGTTAAATTCTCCGAATCTTTGAACAAAGCATTCCCAAACGGCCAGGAATCGAAACATTTTTTTTCTCCAAATTCCTACACTTGGCTGCGGCCAGTCGCATTATGCACCCCTTTTCCACATTTCGTTCTAGCCATAGGCGGCTAGGTATCTAGGCACATTTTACCTGATCTTTTCATACTTCCGGGGTGTTGACACACAATCTTTCAAGAATATTGCCGTAAGCAACTGTAACAATTGTCTTCACTGTTTTTTTCACATCTTCAATTATCTGCTTCATATTTTCTAATCTGTCTACCTCTACTGTTCTTACCTTCAACTGTTCCTTCCACTATCGAATTAACCAATCACGCATGTCTTCAAATGCCACCCACCATCCTGTCTCTTCTTTCTGAGACTCTCCTTTTCTGTCATCATTTCCAAAATACGTTAATTTCGTGCTTTACCTGTACACTTAATTTTCAGCGTCCTTCTATAACATTTTAAATGCTTCCTTTTCCTTTTTTTTCTGCTAAAGTTTATGCTTCTATACCATAAAGTGCTAAGCTCTACACAGTTTTAAAAAGTTCTTTCTAGGTCATATGTCAACATTTGAAAAAAAAAAGATTTCTTTTCCACGAAGACTTTTTGCTAGTGCTATTGTGCTTTTATCATTCCATAAGTTGTAATTTTAATTCCAGAGTAGCAGAATTCATTTACTTCTATCGCATCCGATCCTACTTTAATATTTAATCCACTGTTACAGCTATCATTTTTATTACATTTCATCACTTTTTTCATGCTTCTGTTTATATTCAGTCGAAAATCTTTCTTAAATATTTTATTCATAACATTCAATAACTTTTCGATGTCCTCAGTCTGTCATGTTAACAGAACATTGTTAACCAATTTTAGCGTACTGATTTTTTTTTCCATTGAGTACTTATCCCATATTTAAAATTTTCTTTTACTTTCTTGCTTCCCCTACATACATACTGAATACTCGTATTAACTTTTTAACTGATGCATGTCTCATGATTCTCAATTTTTATTATGTCACCTGATTCTTATATAGACCAGACTTCTTTAAAATTTAGAATATTTTGTCCCTCCTAACATTATCAAAAGCTTTTCCTAAATCTGCAAACGCCATAAACGTGTCTGTTTCTCTTGATCCACCTTGAAGTATTAATCTTAAAGCCAAAATTGCTTCTCTTGCACCGCGCTATTTCCCAAGCTGTATATTATCCTGGTCAGTAATTTTGAAGCATGTGATGTTAGACTTATGGTACGATAATTCACACATTTGTCGGTTTGTGCTTTCTTCGGATGTGTAAAGATGTTACTTTTATTAAAATCAGTTTGAATTTCTCCGTTTCGTAGCGTTTTGATATCAGTTTGAATAATCTTTGGATTCTTTTTTTTTTTTTTTTTTTGCTTGGGTTTTCCGCCTCGTTGACAGCGAGGTAATTAGAGCTGGGATGGGATTGGGGCAAGGAACGGGAAGGAATTTGGCCATGGCCTTTTTGAAGGAAGCATCCCGGCATTCGCCTGGAGTGATTTGGGGAAACCATGGAAAACATCTTTGGATTCCTTCTCCTTAAATTTCAGAATTTCTGCACGAGTTCCAATTCCAACGGCCTTAGTTTCATATTTCTCAAAGATCTGTTAAATTCCGTTCTTAAAACTGGATCACTAGAGTCATCAATGTCATCACCTTTTTCAAGTACTCTGTTTAAACCATTCCCATCATACAGACACACTAACCCTTCCTACCATCGATTAGCTCTATTTTCTGAATTTAGAAGAGGTTCGTTTCCATTCAGCAGCTTTAATATATATTAGAGATGAAATGGATATCCGGCAACTATCATGTATCCAACCTATTCGGCTGGATAAAGGATAGTAGATCAATATCCGGCAGATACCTATCGGATATCGGATTCTCAATAAATTTCGATAATTACATAATTTTCTTTAAACTCATATATGTTAAGTATCTAATTAATCGAAATACAAATAACTCTTCAAATTAAAAAAAAAAAAAACGCTTATTGTTTTTAACAGAAAAAATATTTTATCGTAATGAATTAACACCAATTTCTCTGTATTAAGAGGTAATAAGCGATTTTGTTTGTCTTTGTAAACAAGGTCAGGTTCAAAGAGTAGTCTTTCACCATATACACTACTTAAAAGCGCTGAAAGATAAATCCCATTAGCTAACCACTAAATATATGGGTCACACTTCGATCAGGTCGAGAGGACTTCAAATAAGTAAATCTCGCTTGTAATGTTTTTGTTATTTATCGTGATACTAGCTATCTCGTTAAAATAGTCCCAAAACGTGTCATGAGCTTCGTGAGTCAGTTGATTCTATCTCGTCCCTTTTACTTCTTTTAGCAGCTGTTGAAGATGAACAGGTGGAAGATTCTTTGCAAGATATTGTAGATTCCAATAATCTTCAGACGAGTTCGTTCAGCTTCAGCAAACCTCAAATAGTTTGTCTTGAATCTTGGCTCTAGGAAAGTCGCAATCAAGTAGTTTCAATCTTCCCTTAAGGAACCGAAATAAGTTTCTAATTCAGCTTTTAAAGAGGCTCTCATGTGTGGTAACTCAGGAGTCCTTTTACTTTCTCATCCTTTTATAATATTTTTTTTTCATGAACTTGATATTATTTCGGAACTGCAGGATTGACCAGAACTTGTTATTTTTTGTAATTTCTTCAGAGAGCTTCAAAAGCTTAACGCGCTTCTCCATCAAACACCACTGTTGATGCGTCAAATATGTGGCTGATCATGAAACAAACTTATAGTGACATAGAGTACCTATTGGAACAAAACAGGGCTATCACATAAAAGGTAGAATTTCATCTCTTGTTATCTTGCACTAGATGATGGTCGGTTAAATTTCTATTTGAATCGAAAGCAATTTTTCTTGAGCTGAGCCCGAATGTTTAAAGTGCATAACGAGACGTCTATCAGTAACAATCACTACAGCCACTTCATGCTGGATCATTAATGACTGTTACAATTCTATGAAACAAATGGATAGAACATCTATCACTATAATACGAGCGTACACCCCTCACCTTGTTGGCACCACTAGATGGAGTAAATGTGTTTTGTTTTGGTTAATAGCCTAACGATTTGCGATATATTAAGCTCCCTTCTAACATTTTTTTTTCTAGTGTGAGAACCGGCAAATGCTTCATAGAACTCCATGTTCTAGTTTGAATTCAGAAGATAACCAGGGAGTTTCGAAACTCAGCAAGATGGCATTGCTGTGTACAAGTCCATACTTAGAAACAGCGAGAGCACCTGAAATGTTTCTCTTAGTTTCATAAATTCTGTCGCAATTGTCTGGCACAGTTTTTGGAAAATGTGTGTACGGCTCTGTATTTTATAGTGGGGTGAAACTTGTTCTAGGAGACTTAAAAAAAACCGGCACTTTCTACGACAGACAACGGCTCGTTGTATAGTGTAACCATTTCTGCAAAAACTTAACATTTTTTGGCTTTTGCGTCTGTTATATCCCAAAACAATTTCCTATTAAGCGGTTCTGATATAGTCAATTTATTTTCTATTGATGTCTAAGACTAACTTGTTCCGTGATGGCACGATAACGGCTGTATGTTCCTTGATTTCATGAAATTTTTCTGGATGTTTCATTTTCAAATGGTTTGTAATGGCAGAAGCACCTGATAAAGAGACAAAAAAAATCCGACTGTGGTTAAAAAAATCTAAAGTACAAAAAAAAAGGGTTAATATAGATTCTGGAATCATTTTTCACCCTACTATAAATGGCTTGTCACAGGGGATTTTTTTTTTACGTACTTACCTACTCTAAAGCATCATACCTAATATGCAAACATCCTGTTAAGCATTTCCACCAAAATATATATGTAAAAAAAAAGACGAGCTTAATTTCTGGTACATAGGCTTACCTCCTTTGTTTCCTTCTCCGCCACAAGAAATTTGAACTTGATACAATAAACACCAAACTTATTGTCATTTTTCATATAAAATTATTTCTAAATAGTGATCTTTTCTTTGCTGATAGCATTTTTATTTTTTCAAACACCAAATAACAAAAGCGGTCAACACGTAAAAGTGATATAATTCGCAACAAGTCAAATAGTAAAGTCACTTAACCAAGATTTCTTTTTTCACTTTACTCCTGAACGATGATGCCTGAATTCACCTGAAGCTCCCCGATCGTCCGTGACTCACTTCCGTAAGCTCTCTCGAGTTTTCACGTTACGACACGTCAATAACAACTTTCAGCTGGTTATTAATAGGATGGGTGCATAACCGGTATCCGACCAAACATCTTTGTTTCATCTGTGTTCATACATCTTTTTCTACATTTCTCCAAAATTTTATTTGATATTCCTATAGGCCACATCTACTTTACCTACAACCGTTTCAGTTTCTACTTCTCACTTTTCTTGCAGCCCCTTTTCTTTTTTTTGCATTTCTTGTTTGATTTCTAAAATGTCTGTACTGCTCTCTTCCTGCTTCATCATGATCATTTTTAAGACTTCTCCTCTGATCCATTAACTTCAAAATTTCTTCTGCGATCCAAGGTTTTCGGGCGGCTTATTTCCTAAAGCCTAATGTTTCTTTACCTATCTTCACTGTATTCTAGTCTTCCTCAGAGTTATTTCTTAGACCCACGTCTACCATCTCTGCAAATTTTCTCATCTCTTCGGTTGTTCAGTTCGTCTGTTCTGCTTGTATTTCTTCTTTATTCTCTTGAATTTCTTCCTGCACTTCATAACTATCAGATTGATGTCAGTCCGTCAGATCATCGGTATGCATTACAGTCTATAACTTGATTCCTGAAACGTTCTTTGACCATGATATAATCTAGCTGATATCTACCTCTATTCCACCTGTATTCCTTAGACGTGTATGGCCTTCATGCACGATTCTTAGTGTGTTCTCCATGACTAGTTTATATTTTTAACAAAATTCTAACAAACTGCTTCCTCGCTTGTTTCTCTCTTCTAGGCCAAAACTTCCTATAGTCTTCCCCTCCTTACATTCTACCACTATCGCATTCCAGTCATCCATTATTAGATTTTCATTCCCCTTCACACAGTATATTGGATTAATTCTTCATTTTCATCATATATTTTCTCTATTGCTTCATCTTCCTGTGACGTTGGCATGTACACTTGTACTAACGTGGTTGGCGCAGGCTTACTTTCTACTCTCATCAAAATAATCCTGTCACTACTGTTCATTATAAATCTTACACCATTAACTCCACTGACAGCTTATCTGCTAATTATCAGAAATCTTGTGCATCCTTCCACTTAATCTCAATAATCCCAGTGACATCTAACTTAAGTGGTTCCATCTTCCTTTTCAATTTTCTAGTCTACCTGCCCTACTCAGACTTTTAATATTCCATGTTCCGACTCTTAGAACGTTTCTGTCCATTCTGATGACTCCTCCCTGAGCAGTCTCCACCCAGAGATCCGATTGGGGGAGTATTTAGCCTCCGTAATATTTTACCCAGGATTACATATCCCTGGGATTCCCTTTGTGTCTTTAATGCTTTTTGCAGCATCCCCATTCTATTGATAGTTTCTGCTTCAATCTCCTTTAGAAGCAGATTCCAAACAAAAGTGCAAGAGATGCC
Organism: Vandiemenella viatica; assembly: GCA_031002005.1. Taxonomy (NCBI): domain Eukaryota; kingdom Metazoa; phylum Arthropoda; class Insecta; order Orthoptera; family Morabidae; genus Vandiemenella; species Vandiemenella viatica. The sequence goes on along the minus strand of JARYHS010013630.1, from coordinate 100,466,070 downwards.
CTGTACCGCTCCTTGCTCTTCCCGCCCTCCTTTAGGAGGCCGTTGGCAAGCAGTGGGTGATTCCTTACACCGGGAATCATTCAGTCGCCAGAGCCTCGTCCGTGCAAACTGAGTGCACCTCGTGAAGGAAAGGTTGAAAGGGGCTGATATAGCCTCTCCCAAACAATTACATCTCTTCACCACCCTTATTTTATTAAAATTATTATAATGGTGGAGACTCCCTTATAATAAATAATTTTTAAAAAATATTTAATTTTGTGCGTCATCTGTGAACTACCACAGCATGTTGGTTTCGTGCTTTTCTTTTTTGTTTTTGACTAATCATTTTACTAAATTCTTATTTCATTGAACTGTTCCCACTTCCCCTCCACTATACTAATGCCATCCTCCCACTTACAGAATTTTTCCCTGAAATCTCTCTTCAGTTCTGGAACCCGTGCTTTTTTTTTAGAATGTTATCTGTATCCACATTCAGTTTTTACTAGTTTATTTAACCCTCTGATATCAATGAGAACTGCTTCGCGTGTTCCTCCTGCAACCTGAAATTCAGCAAAGTTATCAAGTTTTACTAGAAAACTGGAAATGTAGGTCTGAAAATCGTTGGCATCAGAGACCTGTGTGTATGAATAGCAATGATTCTTTAGATTCTGGTAACTAATTTGTTTCGGATAAATTCGTAAGTCACATCAGCTTTAAAAATCTTTCCTGATTTATTTAGACCTACACAGTAAAAGTTCGATAATTATTTACATCAAATTATTGTTGATCTTTCATATTGAGGTGCAATTTTAAAACTTTCACATTTACGGAATTATTTCTTGTCTAATAAGCAAACGTGTACCATTCATTGATAAGGTGGCTAATTGTATAGCTGAAACATTTTCGGGTCTGAAAATGTGCTTTTAAAAATCCATGGTTTCGTGCTAATCTTAATTCAAATGTAAATATTTATTAAAAATAAATTCATCTGCTAAATTACCACTATAGAATAAAATAGCTTTCTGCGAGATATGCGATGACTAGAAACATGGAAATTTTTCCCTAAAATATTCAGTCTAATGTTTTCAGCTTAATAAATATTTAGGAAGGTTATAAGCGTTGAAATTTTCACTTTTGTTCTTATCTGGTAATAAAGCAGTGATATATAACTGATCGTAAAGCTTTTATATTCTTGCATTTCCTGGTTTCGATATTTATCACTGGTCCAGTTTCGATGCATGATCTCCTGTATCTAGGATAAATTTTAATTTTCCATTTTGTATTTAAGTTTCTCTTTATTCTTGACTAGCATTTGCCTGCTGCTTCACGCGCGCGTGCCTTGGCAGGTGTAGAAATTATTTACCTATTTTATTCTCTTATCAGACATTAACGTGGAAAGGCATGAACTGTTAATGTATTCTGAATAGTTTCGTTTGTTTCGGATAATACGTTAGGTTCGGTTGCAGACGATGTTGTCGGTCTATTTCACTCTCATTTAGCCGATTTCGGCGACATCTTTTAGCTGCAGAAGTTGACCCCGACAGATTAGATCTCTTTCGCAAGGGCATATCATAAACTTTTATACTTACCCAACTCACAGCACTAACAATTAAAACGTTTTCACAGCTGCAATTATCACTATGCGTGAACTTTGGCTGCGAGTATATAGATGAGCATTAACTTGGTTACAATATAGAATATCTGTGGTAGTAATAAATATTATTTCTGAAAGCAATATTTAACTCGGCTAAAACATAATATTTTTAAATGCTGATATGGAGGATTCCACGTTAACCGTGGTACCGAAAATTTAAATGGATATATAACAGTTGTAACGTTAAGAAAGCTGATATTATAATCATTATGTGTATTTTTTTTTTTTTTGGCGATTTTATGTGTAAACTTTGCCTGGGATTATATAGCTAGGTATAAGCTTTAAGGATGTATCTGTGGATACAATGAAAAATATTGTTTCCATGATACTTGACTAAAAAAAGTTTATTTTTAAATGTGGATACCGAGGAAGCAACATAACCGCGGTGCCATAAATTTATGTAAATATAGCAGTAATCTACGACTTAGTCCTCTTGGAAGTGTGCTGAAATATAAAAATTCGTTACCAATAATCACAGCATCTCAGTTTTTCTGATTTATTTATTTTTTGTTGTTTGGATATTGGTTTTATTTTATGTTGATACACCATCAATTATTCCTGCTTTAAAATAGAAATTTACGTGAATTGGAGCTACTCTTGATTTCAAATCGTCGTATCATTACTGTCATTATTTCAGTCAGATATAATTAATCCAAAAATGTCGAGATGTGATCATGGTACAGTTTATGTAGTAACGTGCATGTAACTGAAACAATTATTTCTGAATGGCAACATTATGGCAAGTTGTGAATCGCTTGAAATGCAACCTGACAGCTGATATGATGCTTTGTTATAGGCCTAAGAGACGATGCCTGCAGCTTTATAATCTACGCGGTGTAGCATTAGGATATGAAACATTTTTAATTTAAGTTTCTTTCAATATAGCCGTATTTTCTATGTAATTATTTCAGTCGCATGTAAGTACCTGGCGAAATAACAGCCTGGACCAGATGACAATTGACTCGTTTTGTTTAGCATCAGGCATAACGGGTTTAGTTTTAAAATTTACGCGGTGTAGAATAGAATTTTAGGATTCGTTACCAATAATCACAGCATCTCAATTTTTCCTGATTTATTTATTTTTTGCTGTTTGGATATTGGTTTTTATTTTATGTTGATACACCATCAATTATTCCTGCTTTAAAATAGAAATTTACGTGAATTGGAGTTAATCTTGGTTTCAAATCGTCGTATCATTATTGTCATTATTTCAGTCAGATATAATTAATCCAGGCTAAAAGTAATAGCAGATGCTCTCCTATCAGAAGAACAATGTGGGTTTAGGAAAGGAAGGTCCTGCATAGATAATATATTCTGCCTTAGACAACTACTGGAAAAGAGAAGAGAATTTAATTTAAAGACTTTCATTGCTTTTATAGACTATGAAAAAGCGTTCGATAAAGTAAATAGACAAAAACTATGGGAAATAATGCAAAAAAATGGATATCCACAGCATTTAATACAAGTTATTCAAGGTATGTATAGAAGGACACAAATCGTCTTAGACCTAGGAAATAAACTTACAGAAGAAATAGCAATTAACCAAGGAGTGCGGCAAGGTTGTAGCCTGTCTCCAACACTCTTCAATATATATATAGATGACTTAATTAGGAAATGGAAAGAAAATGTCCTTCCTGGTATAAAAATAAGCAACAGCACTTACATAAATACTATGTTGTTTGCAGACGACCAATTTATCCTCCAGGAAAATGAAGATGGACTTCAAAAAGCAATTCATATACTAAACATTATCAGCAAAGATTACAATCTGCAGTTGTCTCGTGCAAAAACGAAAGTTATGGCATGGCAGGGGAAATACCCTATCAGAGTTAAAATAGTGGTAGACAATCAGCCAATAGAACAAGTCTCCAGCTTTACTTATCTCGGATGTGAATTATCTTTTAATGAGAATAACGAGGTGAAGAAGAAACTTCACCGATTTCAGTATATGTGTGGAACAATTCGACGAACACTGAAAGGTAAAGCACGAGAGGAGACTCAACTCAAGTTTTATAAAACAATGACCGTACCGACTCTGCTATATGGCAGCGAAACATGGGTAAATAAAACGCAATACAAAAGCAAAATTCAATCATCTGAAATGAAATTTTTAAGGTCAGTAAAAGGGTATTCCCTAAATGATAGGAGGAGGAACGAGGAAATAAGGGAACAACTGAATATCTCCCCGCTAAATGATAGAATTACCCAAAAAAGGGATAACTGGAAGAACCACGTCCTACGGATGAGAAAGGACAGATTTCCTAAGCTTGCCCTGGAGTACCATCCCACAGGCAGAAGGGACATTGGAAGACCTAGGAAGAGATGGTCGGAAGAATGAGGTCGGAACAGGCTTTTGGCCTATCCATGAAGAGTAAGTAAGTAAGTACAATATAATTAATTCAAAAATGTCAAAATGGATCACGGTACAGTATATGTACTAATGTGCATGTAACTCAAGCAATTATTTCTGAGTAGCAAAATTATCGCAAGTTGTAAATCGATTGAAATGCAACCTGGACAGTGATGACAGCTGATATGCTTTGTTATAGGTCAAAGGGACGATGCTTTTAGCTTTATAATTTACGCGGTGTAGCATTAGGATATGAAAAAAAATGTATTTGAGTTTCTTTCAATATATCCGTATTTTCTATGTAATTATTTGAGTCGCATGTACCTGAATTTTCTGATGCCTAGTTATATTTGCACGTTATAGCCACGAGACATATTAATCGAATAAAGTACTTCCAAATATGTGCAATTCCGCACAAGTCATTATGAAAGAAGTATGTTTTATTACTTGCTGATATTTATAACAGCTGTTTTTCAGACATCGCTCTTCGAGAAAAAACTGAATTTCGTATTAAGTATTGGCTTATTGTGGCTGTATTGTACAGCGTTCACGTAGCAATTTTGTTCCAGAGACAAACTGTATAACAGTCTACCAGAGACAATACATGTCTTCAATATTAGTAATATAACTTTTTCGTAATTCAACAGACCTGTTACGATTCAAGTAAATGCTGATTATACTTGATTCACGTATTCTTTTTATTTTGAAGTACTGCGGTCCAGAAAAATGAATCGCAGAAGTAAAAAAAAAAAAAGGGAAATCCTAAATTTTGTCAGGTCTCTTTATGAAAGGAGTGACCGTCTGAATGTGTTTAATTATCTGTGGTCTACAGTTTCACATTTCTGAAGTTTTTTACTGACTTGCTTCTTCCCATGGTACATATTAGTCGTTAGCTACTTCTGCAGATGTTGATCAGCAACATTAGCTTTAAAAATTTGGAAACACCATGCAAATTGATGCGGTAGTTTTTGCGTTATTAGAGATCAAGCCTCACTACAAACGCAGCTTGCTTACAGATTTATAATAGTATAGATAATTTGTTTTCTTCCGTTTTAAGTAATTCATTCCTGTTACATCTATCTTTAGTATCTTCATAGTCGGATTACTATAGTGTACAGATTGCTTCTTGACTGTTACAGTTAGATTGTTCAGTTATTTTCTCACGTAGTGTATTCTTCAATCATTTCTATAGCAGCCAGTAATTTTCCCCCCAAATAACTATCCAAGGGAAGTTCAGAATATCTGAGCATCCTGCTTCAATCAAAAGGTATAACCAACGCCAGTGAAAAATTTAATGGCAGTTCTCAACAGAAATCGCTTTAGTTGTAACTTTATTTACTGAGTAGTTTACTAGTGTTACTTTGTCACCAGTATAAATGAGCCAGACCAGAAAAACGATTGTTGGGGATAAAAAATTAGATATATTGTAGTCTTATCTTCACCTGTACATCCCCTTACAAGCTATATAATTAATTTTTCCGCCTACCTCTTTTCTAAGGTTCTTCCATATGCTCATTTATTTACCCATTATTTCCTGAATATGCTCATTTCGTACGCCGTTGGATCAATAAATTTTCAAGGTCCATCTAAACTGCCGATTTAAAACGCTTGTTTATATGTACGGTATATATTTATTACCAAGGGCGTATCCAGGATCAGAACTAGAGGGGGGCAGGATTTGAACTAGGGGGGCAACTCATTTTGGTTTCGAGGAAGTGGGGTGGGGGACTGAAACATGACATTACAAAATCAAACTCAAACCTATTCAGGATACTATTTTTATCATTGATTAATATAGTAACCCAACTACTTAATCTAAGGACCTACTATGTAGTTAATTAAGATCGTAAGTTGGTTAGTTTTTTATGTAAATATTAATTGTCTCGGATTTTCAATTTCAATAATTTTGTTTGTCAATAATATCTCATGGTGTTCTTTCACGAAATTTCGATGCACACTCATCAGACATAATCCAGTCAATCTCCCAAAGTGCTCCTGAACTAGTTCTTCACTCATCGAAGCATACTGAAGGCAACTTAATTTTTCTTCTAGGGGGGGCAGCAGCCCCCCTCTGCCCCTTGCTGGATACGCCCATGTTTATTACAGAAGTTCAAACTTTCCCTTTATAAAGCTCTCTCCTCTTTACACAGTTGCGCGTCCTTGGCCAATTTTCTCCTTTAAAAAAGGATATTTCACTACTAGTTAAATTTTTCTTGATATACCTCTTTAGACTGTTTCAACATTTGAAATGCCGTACTTTAGTTGCTTGGTTTCTCATTTCCGCATCAATTCATGGCAGTTTAAATTTTATTCTGATTGCTCTCTGAATATTCCGTTCGAATCGTCTAGTAATTTCGCAATATTTGCACTACCTGAAAAATCGAAGCGCACAGAAGTCCTTGAAAGTTGGTGCCACACCGACACTGGAGTATCACGTTGATGATCATCTTTAATTCGTTTCTGCTGTTTTCTCTGTCTCCTAACAATGAATTTCCATTTATATAAGCTGCATTATCGGTAGGTGTGTGCTGACCCCGGCTTGAAATGGAACAAGTGTAACAGACTTCACGATCAGGAAGCTATTTTTAATACGTAGGCCTACTGCAAATGAATTGTAGTACATCTAGATTATCATCTGAATTTAATGTTGAAGTGTGTAACATTGTGCTAGATGTTGACTTTCTTTCAAACGTTAAGCTTCGTGAAATAGTAAAACGAAAGAAGTCGAGAAAAAAGCAGCGGGTCTTAAACTGTGTTTCGTATACGCATAACGTCATAATAAACTTTGCTAATAATTCCGTCTGTGGACTAATTCCGTGGTTGTTCCATAACACTAGCCCAATCCCTGAAAGGATTAAAAAAAATGGTTCAGAAGCATATTGCACACTCTGTTAACAAGTATTGCGTCCGCAAGAACTTCAATTTTTCCGAAAAAAAAAGATTAAATAGTTTTGTTATTAAATTATTGAAAGATAAAATTCATCGATGAAAATGTTCTTCAGTAATCTCTCTCGCAAACGCAAGTGTCTGAAACAGAATCCAGCTGGCGCTAAAGCAGCTAACCTTGGCTCGGAGTTGCGCTTCAAAGATTTCGGCCTTGAGGCTGACTTGAAACCTCTGATTACTGATAAAAAGATTTGCGCGTAATAACGTTTGCGGTAAGCTAATAATTGTTACGGTAACAACGCGGGTTTTTAGAGCGACCACAGATTGTCTCTGAATTGCGGTAACTGTGTTAACATCTCGCATGGTTGAAATCCGCTTCAGACCATCCAGATTTGAGTTTTCCTAAATCGATCAGGGCGAAACGCCTCCAAAACGCCGTGGCCGAATTGTTTCCAGTTCCTTGTCTCCCAGTCATTCTCGACGTCAAGGCATAAAGCCATAAGCAAAAAGAAAAGAACAAGGGGGCGGGCGTATATTAGATCCCGTTTCCTGATTTGTATTTTGATTCCCGTTATCACTGCCATGAAATTTAGGAAATCTATTTGAAAAGTTTGTCAGGTATCTCCTTAAAAGTATATTTAATATATGGGTAAACGATTCTACAGTTGGCTGAACCAGCAATATTTTTTCAGTATGACTTATTTTTTTAGTCATATATGAACCACAGTAAGTCTAATGTTAATTCATTTTGTAACTAAGAATTCTAGTTTATACATAAAATTAAAAAAAAAGATTTATACTGTTTACATATTAGCAGTCAAAACTTCGATTTTCTGCTTTGAAGATTGGCAAAAATTACTACAATAAACCATACGTTCGTTGTCAAACTCGTGGTTAAGCCTTCTTCAGCACATTCAAAAAGAATTTTCGCCAGTCAGGTGAAGTGCGAAAAGTATCGAATAAAATTGCCTTGTCTGTAGAGGAAAAGACTAAGCTCACAACGGTAAAGTTTTTTAATTTTGCCAATGACCTACTTCCTCGCCATTTATAGCTTGCAATTGATAGTCGGTGAGCACACAAGGACTGAGAAAATGCAGGTGTTAATATACAGACTTCCATTTCATCCCCTGCGGCTACAAAGTACGTTAATTTTAGGCTTCAGCTGGAGCATTACCGTGGGTGAAAATTTTAATGTTAGTTACAAATATATCGATTCCTTCCTACTAAAATGATATGCGGCAACTATAACTTTGGTGCTATTTTCACCCTACATAATACGTTCAGTAATAGTCTACACAAAAAATCTGTGGGGCTATCATTATTCGCACTGCACAACCCTAGCTGACATAATTCCAAATGGCTACACAGTCCACCTCTACTGTGGCCACTTAAACAGACGTTGGCTTAGGGTAACCTACAAACCGAACCACACAACTGTGCTACAAGATACTTCAGGTACACAACACGAGGTTTTCAAGAGTGAAAGAACAGATTCCTATGATGCGAAGTTACTTGAATCTATCTTTTGTTTCCCAGACAGACATCTTGAGTCATTCGACTCGTCAAATTTTAATGAAATAAGTTTATGGTAATGGCTTCAGATTGGTACATTTGAAATATAAGGATTTTTAGGGAAAAAAATTGTAAGTCCAGGTTTAAGAACTAGAAAAAAAGGTTGTGATTACAAAAACACGGTGTTAATAAAAACTGACTATGAATCGATGGCTTAAAAACATTTTATGTTATATTTATGCGAATAACAGTTAATTGATGGAGGAAATCTGGAGTTCGTGGAGGTAAGAAATATCATACAATGTTAGTGGTAATAAAGTGGATGGAGAAAGTATGCTGTCAGAAATGCTTTAGATTTTGCTTGACCGGGGACTGGAGCAGTCACTATATTTTCCTGTTTCTCTAGTACATTAGCGTTATTAAAACCTGTCATTCAGTTTTTAACTCGCTGAATCGAGGTGGAGAAATCTGGTGCCGCAAAAGATCAAGAGTCACTTGTTCTGAGGCCAACTTAGGTTCTCGGTAGTCAACTTTATAAACTGAGTGTGAAGGTGAATACGAGGTCGAATACAAACTCCCGTTTCTCATAAGAGGTGTGAATTGTGTTTTGTAAGAAAGTTAACCTCGTTAGGTGCAGGCATCTTGTTACATTTTGACGTTGACTCTATACCTCTAATCTTTGACTGCATTTTGAATTTGCTCTACGATGGGTAGAATGGTATGCATTAGTCTAGTTCAAAGTTTCCCAAATGATGTGTAGTGATTCGGTATTTTGTCACGGAAAAATAAGCCGGATCTCCCCGGAATATATCGAAAAGAATTTGCTAGACCCGGAGACTTATCCCAATCAACAGCTAAAAATATTTGCGAAGGAGTCAATTTGAAAAGTAATAGAATTACCGGTTTCAGATGGGGAGTCTGTAATGAACGAGAGAATACTACTGATGGAGTTTTGGCTTTCATGTCGTCAGAAATAGCCAGTTTTAGCAGAAAAATATGTAAAATTTCTAATTGCTTTGTCAAAACGTGTGCGAGGCCACATTTTCAACATTGGTTTTCATAAATAAATGTAGAAACAAATCGGAAGTCTAGACGAACCTGAAAAATTATTTCAATTTCATTCTTGGAATTATTTTGTAATTATTTTATTTAAGACTTACAATGGTATGAAAATTATATTGTCATCAAAATGTTATATTTTGTTTATATATCTCAAAATATACAATAACTTTTATTGTGCACGAAGAAAATAATAAACACTACAGGGTCACAAAGGAGAGAAAACAAAAAAGAGAACCACTGTTCTAGATGTAAGGAGGTAGAGAGTATAACAAAAACCGTAACACTTTTTTCAGATATTAAATTTCTGTAGGAAATTTCTGTTGTCTTGATGTTAGTCTTTTCCATTTGTGCTATGAACATTGTTTTAAGTCGATCACTTTACAACAAAGAAAGTATGCGTTTAAACCAAGCGTGATGGGTGAGCGGTAACGCTCTGTCTTCGGGTGGACGTCGGTTCGAATTCACGTCCAGCCATCCACATTTGGCTTTTCCAGGGTGTACCCAAATCCCGCGAATGCCGGGATGGTTTCTTCAAAAGACCAAGGTTGAATACCTTCCCGTTCCTTGTACCTAGTCATTTCTCGACCCTAATGACCTGGACATCGACGAGGCGTAAAGCTATAAGTAAAAATAAAGTTAACTTTAGAACATTGTCTTGAAGAGTTTGCAAAATTACGTTAATATCCGTGAAAGAACTAATTGTTTGCTGAATTGTACTTGGTCACCGTTCATCAGGCTCCTTTTTTTTTTTTTTTTACTGCTTAAACGTCTCGTATAACAACTAGGTCTTTAGAGACGGGAAAGGATGGGGAGCAAGGAATGGGAAGGAATACGGCCATGGCCTTTTGAAGGAAGCATCCCGGCATTCACCTGGAGTGATTTGAGGAAACCATGGAAAACCCAAATCTGGATGCCCGGACGGGGATTCGAACCACCGTCCTCCCGAATGCGAGGCCAGAACGCTATCCGTTACACCACCACGCTCGGTCTTTGATCCGTAATTGGTCGGTTATTTCGTTGGAGGCCGATGTTAGATGACACCACAGGAAGTACGCTGGTCTTTTTCCAGGCCATCACTTCCACCTCAGGCATGTCTAACGGCAGATGTTGTTCGGAGCCTTAAGGATGCACTTCCTGGGACAATGACTCGCAACGGTTTCACGACGGACACGTTAATCGCCACACAGAAGCGGAGACTAGTTGAATAGTATACACGGCTCTCCTTAATGATAAATTAAGTAGTTTGTTTGCTACACCATAGCTTATGAAACGCTAGCATATATTGACCGTAACGAAATCGAAACTGGCTGGTTTGCGATGTGGTACCTTGACCTACCTGGCAGCCAGCTGTTCTCAGACACGGGGGAATCTTGTCACAGGCCGCCGAAGCTGGGTAAAAAAAAAAATCTAACAACCTAACAGATTTCTGTGTTCTGTTTATTTGAGCAGTTTCAAAATGCTTGATGGTATTTACCTCCGTTTAATACAACTGAATATCACGAAAGTGTCGTGTGATAAAGCAGGTTAGTTATATAACTACTCAGTCAATAGTATCGACCACGTACATGTACTTTTAAACGGCTGATTAATAAAGTAATACTAAAACTAATACTTCGCGCCTTAACGTATGTATGCGCTTGTGATTGAAGCTTTGATTTTCTAGCGGCAATATTAGCGTAGTTCGTGATAAGGTTAAAATGCTGCGCGGGCTAGGATAAACGTTTTACAGCGTGAGGTACGAGGAATTCCGTTGAGCCTTATTTTATAGCAATTTTATTCAGTTAAGCAACTGGGAAAAATAATTTGCCGGAACACTAAGTACAACTCGTATTTTTTGCGAATAAATGCTAATTAAGTCTAAGCTTGCTCATCGTGATCGTAACGCTTACGTCACGTTCCCGGCCCGTTACTTAGTAACAGTCCTATTTATTTAACCATCCACGAAGAAATGAACTTCCAAAACATTGAAAGAAAAGTATGCATTGCGTTTAAATTAACATATTAGTTGCTTTTTATTTATTTTAGTGTCCATGGCTTCGTCAAAAATTTTGCCTATAGATATATCTTATACGTAAAAATTCAGCCAGCGCATGTTTGTGCTCGCAAAACTCAATAGTAGACGGTCGATTAATTTTAAATTTTGGGAGAATGTGATGGGTGGCAAGAAGGAATACTGGAACCCTCGCCTGTGGTTTCGTTAAAAAAATTATATATTTTTTCCAAAATTTCGTAGCTTCGTAGCAATTTATGTTAATTATAGGCTATGCATAATTAATTTCTGGAAGTGATTTGACTATTTGAGAAGTGATTTGACTTTCTAGGAAGTGATTTGTTTTCGAAAATCGAAATGTCTGTTATTTTGATTCAGATTGTTATATTCAGTTCATTTTTTTCAGTTGATTGTATTTTTTCAGCCATAGTAAAACCCTTAAGTCAAAATAAGTCTGTCATATTACCACATGCATTAATTGTCGGTAATTCCTTGCTTGCGTTACAACATAGGCGGCCGTTCTAGACACGCAAAAACAGAACGTCTTAGCACATCAAACCGCACTGATTAGGAACGTTTAGACTGCTACAAATGTCTACGTACACGATACTAACATCATTCACAACAAAGTCGCAGGTGAAACGGTGGTATACAAATCTAATGACTCCGTGATGAACCAAAATGAAGAAATGAATTTTCCAACGGAGTTTCTGAATTACCTTTGTTCCCGGATTACCATCACGCATTCTGAATTTGAAAATGTGTTTGCCAATTATATTACTCCGAAACATCAATCATCCAAAGTTATGCAAAGATACACGATCAGTAGCTGAATTTATGAACAATCAAATTGAATTTTGATTGGACCTCATAAAGATGAAGATTTACTAATTCCACGAATACCACTCATTCCATGCCGTTTGAGTTCAATTTCCAATACGCCTTGCGTTCTCCAAGGGCAATTTATACAAGTGTGCGGTTTTAGTTTATTAAGATTTCTTCTCTCATGGGAAATTCGTCGCGTGCTCCAGAGTCTGTAGATTGTTTATGCAGAAAACGGACACACACAAAATGTAGTCTATCAACAAGCATTACAATAAAAATGTTTTTTTTTTAATTGTAAATATATATATATATACACACACACACCTTTGCACACCACAATTAGGAACTTAATGTTTTTCATATGCCCAATTATACCAGGGTTACAAATGATTTTTCACAATGAAAAATGTTTGTTTGCCGTGGATTATACATTTTTTTGAAAGTTTAGACTTTTCACTATTTTTCTGCATAATCACCGTTGAGGTCGATGCATTTTTGCATGTGGTGTGCCATCTTCTTTATGCCTGAGTCATAGAACTCTCCCACCGCGCCGCGAGGGTAGCTTATCTCTTCTTTCAGCTCCTCTCCGGTTCTGAGTAGAGTCTCACCGAGGTGTTTCTCCAATTCAGGGAAGAGATGCTATGTCTCATATGTCGCATGTTCTAGAATTGGAAGGCTCTTTGTCTTTTCATATAAGACTGGGCCATAGGGAAGCGTGGCCAGATTGAGCTAGAGTAAGATAAAAGCTTTAATTTTTGAATAACCTGGATCAAAATAACAACTGATATTTGGCGTAACCACAGAGAGTATGAATACTTTTTTTTTTTTTTAAATGTCCATTAGCGCCATGTTACTCCTGCAGATGAAACTAGTTTCACGTTCATTACGATCAGTGCGGACTGGACCACGATTGAAACTAATATTGCGTGACATAACGTAAATTGTTACAATTTATTATGCTTTATTTTCACTGACGCAATATTACGCTATTTCAGACTGCAATAGAAATATATACAACGATACAAATCAGAGTTATGCACATTATTTAATAACAATTTTCAGTTTAACAAGTGTGAAGAAATGATTGCCAAAATATTGAAAAAAAGAATATTGACAAAAATTAAGTGGTTGGAGAAAGGGGGAGGAGCTGGGTTTCCGCAATCCCTTATACATGTCCAAAGTTCCATCGAAATCGGATAAAAAACGTGGTTTAGTATAAAAATTAAGGGGTGTAATGGGGTTAGGGGGTGGTTTCTCAGTGAAGTTTATATGGCATCACTTTGAAGATATCCACTAAAAAAAATTTCATTAAAATCCGTTCAAAATTGGCGGAGATATCGCTGAACATACAAAAACATTGAGAACTTCCGCTTTTTTTTAATTCTGTTAAAAAGTAGACATTTTATTTACATCAAAATATTAGTTTATTTATATTCGTTCGATACACATGTTTCCGTTAAATTCTCTAATCGCCATTATAGTAAACTGGGAAACTTGTCACCTTTATATCGCAACTAGTGCGTATTAATGCGTGTGCGTGGTAAGCTTTCGTTTTAAAGCAGAAATATTAGTATTTGTCGTTGCATAAGAGGGAAGGGATATAAGTTATTTTAAAAAATGAAGTTATTTGAAACTTCTTTGAATTTAATTCCATACTGATCGCGATGTATGCGGCTTAGGTTACAATTAAAATTAAGCTAATCTGAAGTAATTAGTTCAGTCTCATGTGAGTAGTTAAAGCTGTGTAGGCCGTTCAAACGTGGCTCGTAATAGGTATGTGAATAACGAAAAAGATGTAGGAACTCTAAGATTTTTGTTAGTTATACCCGACCCATGTCACTAACATGCGATACAATGACTATATTAATGCGCGTATGGTTGAAGCTTTAATTTTCTAGCGGCAATATTAACTGTACCAGCGCCCGGCAGGAGGAATTACACTGAGCGCTGTTTTATGACAGTTCTGTTTAGTTAAGCAACTACATAGGACACTTCGTTCAGCCAGTCATTTTTGACAGGCTTTGAAGCTAGTATCAGTAAAACACTTTACAGGATGAAATATGCGCAATATGTTGGTGTCGAAGTTGTCACTAACATGCTACTGTTTACATTCCATCGGTTGCTTTAAGCTAACTAAGAGTTCGCCTCGGATGTAATAATTTTATAGTATTTTAAGCTGGAATAAAATCTAAGATTGTCATATTTAACTGCGGCAAAGAAGTGGTGACATTATTCACGCCAAAGATAGTATCGAAGCCAAGAACGAAATCTTTTGTTATTTCGCATAGGTTTTCCTTCTGGTTTAGCTATTTAGCACTTGCTTATACTTCGCAAATGTAACCTCATACCAGTATCAATTAATTTACAAAACGAATGTCTAAACAATAGGTTATTGTCTACAAAACAGAAATAATGCTAGTTGTAATTTATAATTGACACTAGTGTATACTTACGTCGAAGTTTTAACATTGCGGTATTGCGGTGAGCAAAAGTCGATGTTTGACGCGAAAAATCTGCCAAGTGTTAAGGCATCAATTTTTTTGGCAAATTGCTATTGTTCGCTTTGCTGAATCCTGGTTCCATAGCACCGAGCGTGGTGGTGTAACGGATAGCGTTCTGGCCTCGCATTCGGGAGGACGGCGGTTCGAATCCCCGTCCGGGCATCCAGATTTGGGTTTTCCATGGTTTCCCAAATCACTCCAGGCAAATGCCGGGATGCTTCCTTCAAAAGGCCATGGCCGAATTCCTCCACATTCCTTGCCCCCATCCTTTCCCGTCTCTAAAGACCTCGCTGTTGAGAGACGTAAAGCAGTAAAAAAAAAAAAAAAAAAAAAAAAAAAAGGTTCCATAGCGAATTACACTCGTCATTCAGCATATAATTGTATTCACGTGGCAAAAGTTCCTACAAACGAATGATTTACCAAGTAACCTGTTCTGTTCCACGAAAATCTCAATAACAACGTTGGCGTCTGGGATGGTGTGATGTAATGCTTTCTGATTGGCGTTCGCGGTCACGTGACTAAATGACTGATTTTTGCCGAATTTATTTTCTAAAAATAATAATAATCTCTATCTTTTATAATAAATATTTTTTGTAATCTCCTTACCATAATCTTATATATATATATATAAAAATAGACGTGTTTTTTCCTATATTTCAGTTTTCAGCCACCACTACCTAGCACAGATCACTGATGTTTGTGGGTGGAAGTAGCATGGAGTTTCCTGTCGTGCACAACGTTGGCCGAATGCCGATAGCTGTGGGGATGTGGGAGATATAATGATTAAAGTTGGTCAGTGCAGGGCGTTTTCATATTTCGACCAAAAATTCGTATCTCCGTATACTTCTCTTTCCTGCCACAACTACATAGCATAGAGCATTGGTGTTTGTGTTTGGTAGTAGAATCGTATCTCATGTAGTGCACTATGGTTGTTAGATGTCAGTAGCCATGGGGGTGTTTGAGAAATGGGGGTTGAAAGTGGTCGACCTGTGGCAATTTCATACTTCTGCCAAAGACAAAAGTGTCATGGTGTATCACTTTTCAGCGAAAACTACAGATCACAGATAACTGGCGTTTGTGTGTAGTAGTAGCACAGAGTCACCTTTCGATCACAACAGCGGCCGAATTTCAGAAACTGTGGTACTGTGGTAGATATGGTGGTTGTAAGTGGCCGACCAAGGATATTTTCGTATTTCGACTGTCTCCGCATATGTCACTTTTCTGCCACAACTACATAGCATAGATCATTGTTTGTGTTTGGTAGTTGAATCGTAGATCACAGATAACTGGCGTTTATGTGTAGTAGAAGCACAGAGTCACCTTTCGATTACAACAGCGGCCGAATTTCAGAAACTGTGGTACTGTGGTAGATATGGTGGTTGTAAGTGGCCGACCAAGGATATTTTCGTATTTTGACTGTCTCCATATATGTCACTTTTCTGCCACAACTACATAGCATAGAGCATTGGTGTTTGTGTTTGGTTGTAGAATCGTATCTCATGTAGTGCACTATGGTTGTTAGATGTCGGTAGCTATGGGGGTGTGGGAGATATGGGGGTTGAAAGTGATCGACCTGTGGCAATTTCATACTTCTGCCAAAGACAAATGTGTCATGGTGCATCACTTTTCAGCGAAATCACAGATAACTGGTGTTTGTGTGTAGTAGTAGCACAGTCACCTTTCGATCACAACAGCGGCCGAATTTCAGAAACTGTGGTTGTGTGGGAAATATGGTGGTTGTAAGTGGCCGACCAAGGATATTTTCGTATTTCGACGAAAGGCATGTGTCTCCGCAGATTTCACTTTTCTGCCACGACTACATAGCGTAGAGCATTGGTGTTTTTGTGTGGTAGTAGAATCGTGTCTGTTGTCGTGCACTATGGTTGTTAGATGTCTGTAGCTATGGGGGTGTGGAAGATATGGGGGTGAAAATGGTCGACCTGCGGCAATTTCATATTTCTGCCAAAGACGCATGTGTCACGGTGTATCACTTATAAGTGAAAAGTATCAATCGCAGATCACTGGCGTTTGTGTGTGGTAGTAACACAGAGTCTCCCATCGATCACAGCGTTGGCCGAAATTAGGTAACTGTGAGAGTGTGTGAGATATGGTGTTTGAAATTGGTCGATCATGAATATTTTCGTATTTCATCCAAAGACTTGTGTGTATCCGTAAATTTTACTTTGCTGCCGGAACTACATCGCACAGAAGACTGGTATTTGTGTGGTAATAGTATCGAGTCTCCCATCGTGCACTATGGTGGTTAGATGTCTATAGCTGTCAATATGAATTCTTTACAATCACGAACGAAGTCGTGGGTACCAGCTAGTTAATCATTAAAAACTGCTATGAGTCCGATTTATTCTTAGTGGACACAAGGCTATTAGGCGTGTAGGGCAAAATTTCGTAAAGTCAATTGCAAAGTATTTAAAGAGGATAAACCCAATTTTCTTATTAAATTTTCTGACCCACTTTCGTTTCGGATTCCTGCTAAAAAAATTCTTCTAAATGGTTTTACGGATTCTCGTTTCCTCAAAAGTATACACTTGGGAATAGTACTTTTACGCGGAATGTGTGTATTATTTCAAAAAAGAAAATCTCTCGGACGAGGTCAAAGCTGTATAACCGTACCGCCTTGCTTTACCAAGTTTCTAGCGCGAGGCCGGCACCAGTATAATCAGAAGTATAAATCCCTGTAGATACTTGAATACTAGTTATTTTTCTTGTACTCAAACTGCTGAAATCACTTTTGTCCAATGATAACTTACAAAAAAATTATTCGCTGTCATATGCATTTTTTGTTGTAAAAGTTGGAAACAAAGGAATGTAATAACAGAAAAAAATACACGCTGCTGGTCACACTTAATCAAAAAGAAAAAAAAAAAGTAAGTTCCTGTTGATTATTTAGATCAACGATTAAACTCTGAAAGACTGGTGGTTTTAAGCATGGTGGAACCATTCTCTCAGCCTATTGAATACTCGATAGACCAGGAAAAGTAAATAACTGAAGTGTCCCCAGTGTTGAGGAGAGCGACTTCTCGACCTCACTGTGGCCGTTTACTTCCTGTTATTAATTTCAAAATAGTTTTCAATATTTAAACATCAGGTGGGCGCCAGAGATTCCTTTTGGAGTGTTTCCCATTATGAGGGAAGCGACATCCATATCTCGAGGTATGATAATTTTAACATGAATTAATTAATAGTGGAATTTTTAACAACGACATATTATATGACTGGATGGGACATGGTGAAAACAAGGTTCACAATCTGACTTTACTATGTAATCAAATACTCGAACACCTTTATTTTTTAAAATTTGACAGAGATTAACTTTCTTTTTAAATCATAAAAGAAAATAAGATTTCTCGGTAGAGCAAGGACGACTGTCTCAGGGTGTTCAATAGGGCACAAACGGCGATGCAAAAGTTTCTCTTTCCTGACTGGTGTGGACGAATCTAGTTGTCCAGTCGGTGGGCTGACTGCCGCTCGTCCGCTGATGCCTCCGGTGTGGGCGAGGCTGGGTGGCCGAACTTCCCCTCAAGATAGGCTACCATCAAGTGTGTCCACTCTTTGGTTGCGCTGCCGCCAAGAAGCCTCGTGTTCTACCCCATTTTGAGGCAGTCCACCAATCTCCATATTAGGAGGGAAGCTCTATTCCCTGGTTGGCTCCGAGACGTGCAGCATACCGCCCTTAGTTAATAATAATACTAACAATTGCCCGATTGGCTGTACTCTCTGGCTCCGCCTCACCCTTCATTCTTGGATACAGATTTCCATTTTATTTTATTTTTTTACTGAAGACTGTCCAGGCACCCACCCAGGTCCAGAGCTGTGGTCCCTGTCAGCCGACTGTTCTGCAATTCGTCACGCGTAATGGACGACACTCAAGGGCTGACGTGCCACAGGTCCTAGTGGAGCCTCCCACACTACACACACACACACACACACACACACACACACACACACACACACACACACACACACACACGTGTTTCACTCTGTTCTTTAATGGTACATTACAACTGATATAGGAATTTACTTTGTTGTATAGTTTGATGAGCAGGTAAGGTTTTAAACGCATGTTCTGCTTCGATAGATAAGATTTGTATTATTTGAATAATCGTTAATACGATTTAAGAACCACTGACATAAGTTTGATCGTGACACCCCAGGCAAGCCCTGTGCATCACTGTGTGTTATAGTCATCAGAGTGCCTCTCCGCGAAAAGGAACAGGAAGGAGTTCGACCATGGCCTATTGGCAATTATAAAAAAGCATATTAGTAAAGTATTTTGACTAAAATAACTTAAAATGGATTATGGGATTTTATTAAAGATACTTTGGCATAATTATCTCCGAGTGGTGATGTCAAATTGACTGAAATATCCGGTTCACATCTCCAACCAAAACCTTCCAACGGAAATATATTTTTGCTGTCTGTGTGGAAAATGGTGAAGAACGATGTCTGTGCTAGAAGGGCCTAACGTCATCTATGTGACGTTTCGGCATCAGTGAACGTGTCTGGTATCGGGCAGCTGTTTAGTGAAGAGGGGTGGCCTGGGATGGACAGACTAACCATTCCGGAGCTGTTACCCAGTCTATAACACATTAGAAGTTCGTTCAGTGAATTCGGCATCTGTACTAATTAAGCAAATGTTTCTAAATACAAAAGTGACATACAGAGATTCCAAAACGAATTTAATACATAACCGATTTAATAATTGGCTAACTCTCACTGTATCTTTCAAAAGTATAATCCGGATATGCAATCGACTGAGGATGTTGGTTTTTTCATACAAAGCTAATTTTCCGAGGTAAAATTTTCAGTTTCTCGCTCTGTTTAAGGGCATTTGAATGTAGGATCGAAAATTTTGATACAGATTTGCAATACAAACTGTATTAAACAGAAGTGTGTTATTGTTTCAAATAGCTATGGCCACATTGCAACGTCCACGGTAGACACCCGTAACCTTTATAATGCAATTAAACTGCACGAAATGCAACATGATATTGCACTAAGTAAAGAAGCTAATGGGGAAAATTAAATAGGACATAGTATGTCTCTGGGAATTCAACACTTGGCTTAGGAAAATTCCTTAAATGCTTTGTTGCCTCAAATAATCTGAGATTGACAGTAATATTTTTCTGCCCAAACGACTCTGCGCTACTAATATAGCTCAATATAAAATGTGTAGAACGAAAGTTTAAGTGAAGTATTGATTCTCGTAGAAAATTTTTCTATATACTGATCTAGTCGAGTAGCAGATAGAAAAATTTAAAGGTTTCTACAGCAGAAACTGGTAAATAGTAGGGTAAGACGCTAATGTAGTATCCTAAATCTGGCGTAGTGGAAGAGACTTTTGAGGAGGCATTAAATAAGGAGTGAGGAATTTGGTCTAAAAATTCTACATACAAAGCAGACCAGAATGAACTCAATTATCAATGTTAACTGATTTACGTTCGGGGACCTATCAATAAGAGGTGGTTGAGTTTTTAGCCGGCCATTGTGTGACCTGAAATTGAAACGCCTGAGGCACAAGCTTCAAGGAAATGGCAATTTGCCAAACGCTGAGGGATGAACATTTGTACATACATATGCACGTGGAAATTCTAATATAAAATGTACATCGAGTTGTATGGGAATTTCAAAAATCGATATAAATATCTCTGAGGAGAGCCGTTAAAACGATGGAAAGATTAGACGAAGGCTACCCACAAGATACAAAAGTGAATTCCAACATCTGCTAGTGACAACCAAGGTCTGAGAAGCATATGCGAAAATAAAGTTGCATACGGATTGTTGGGAATCTTGAGACCATTGGCAATGCTTGCACGACTTCCACGACTAAAAGTTGGAAAACTACTGAGGTACTCTATAAAAAAACTTCTCGGGTTTCAAGCCGCGTCAAAATTGAGCCATCTGGCGACGTTTCGGAAGCTTGCATTGCTTCCATTGTCAAGCCCACGATGCGGCTTGAAACCCGAGAAGTACTTATAGATCATTGCCACCGCGAGAACGTACTTAGTTATCTACTGAGGTACTGCTTCGAGCCCTCCTTCCAGACGACTGGGTGAATACGGACGATAGAGAATATTGCATTGTCTGGAGCTGGATTTCCTCGTAAAGCAATCGCATTACTTTGACGTTCGGGCAAATACTTCATATTATTTATAAAAAATAATGAGTACTTGTCAGTTTTCTTTCCCATTGTGGTTATTATCTATGTTAGGCACTTAAAGCGTTCTTTACATTCTGTGAAAGCAGTATTCAGTTGGATACTGATTTAGCCATAAATTTATTCAGTTTCTACAAGTTATTTTAGAAAATATATTCGTATCACGTAAATTGGAACCACGCTATATACCAAGCACCTAGTAAGGGGATGATGGTTCCAGTAAAGTGGAGTAACATTTCTTAAGGATTTATTTTCACTTCATTAAACCTCAGGACCAAATTACCGCCAGGGTAAACAACTGTGATAAAACTTGTTTTAAAGGTGGGATTACTGAAATTTAGACTGCTCTGGAAATTATAATTTAAACAAGATGTTAACTGTAGGAAATTTAATGGATTCAAAAGTCCAATATATCCTAAAACATATTCTTTGAATGTTTTTAGAATTCTTAACCGAATTGATGTCGAGTTTTAATAATTTCGAAACCCTGATTATCGTTATGACCTTTGAGAAATTTTAAACCAAATTTAGGGAAACGTAACACCACTGCAATTTCATTTTTGTACTAGTTTTCGTTCTGTGGACTCTAGGTATCCTATTAAATTCAACCGGTACAATGTAACATGACTATTTCTTGGTAAACTTATTTATGTATATAATCCTCGCTAAGAGGAAATCGTAAATAACCGAAAGTTGCAGCCTTCGTCGAGGTACAGCGTTCAGTGAATGTTAAGAAATAAGTTTTCTTTGAAACCAAAGATTTTGGAACGAGTGCCAAAATTTAATCCCATTAACATCGTAAGTAGCACAAAAGAAAATAATTTTGCTGTCGGGACTTTATACCTGAAGGAACTATTATTGAAACAGAGCGTGGTGGGTGAGCGGTAAAGCTCTGGTCTTTTTCGGGAAGCCGTGGGTTTGAATCTCTGTCCGGGCATCCAGATTTGGCTTCTCCATAGTTTACTCAAATCACTTTATGCGAATGCTTCCTTTAAAAGACCATGGCCGAATTCCTTTCCATTCCTTCCATCCCCCATCCTTTTCAGACTCTAACGACCTCTGCGTTGACGAGGCGTAAAGCCGTAAGCAAAATAAAATAATCACTATTCCTGAACGTGGTTATAAATGGAAAAAATTTTAAGACTCAAGACTTGCTGGGTTTATACTATCGATTATCTTATCGGAAATAATTTCGAGTTTCTGCACTTTAAATTTTAAGCTACTCTACATTTGTAGAGAAATGCGTAGATTTATAGCTATTTAATAACTGCTTCTAAGACCAGAAGGTTTTGAAAAATATATAAGAGTTGTAGCAGACTGGACTTGTCATGATCGTCACGGTTAGCAAGCAGGTGCTTGTGAAATCCAGAGGTCAAGGCAGTCGTAGCTTGAACATTCGTCCGAGCGTCACGATTACGTAATCTGCACAACCTTCGTATTTTCCCTTTTACTGCGATTAAGAAATCGTAGGTTAATTAGTAGAAAATTGAAGTGAAATTGTTCGTTTTTATGAATAAAATAGAATTTGGCAGCATGACTTCGAAGTTTTTCAGTGAGTTAAGGAATGTAAATACTGTGGGCTCACTAATTCCTAACGTTTCAGATACTACGTAAACTTTGGTGGCCAATCTCTCGTTTGATTCCTCGTGATGAGCTTAAAACTTGTTTCCTCTCTTCTTGGTACACTAAATTTTCCCTTTGTATTAGTCTACCTTCACAAAAATATTTACTAACTATAATTTTGTTATGAATGTTTCAGGTCAACTCTATGAGGAGACCTCCGAGATTTCCATATCTCGGTGTGATAAATCTCCTTGCAAGCTGAAGAGGAAGACTACCGTTGTACTGGAAATGAAGTTAAAGCCGAGTAAGTAACTTACAGATTCCAATTGAGTATTCTTAATTTACCGTTCGTCAACTGAGTGAAATTCGCTCTCTTGACACGACCAAATGGTTATTGTAACAAACATGAATATAACGAGACCTAATTAATAATCTAAACGAAGAAGAAAAATTAGACGTGTAAAAAATGAGAATGTAAGGAAACCAGCATCTAGAACACTGCACATACAGATTGACGCTACGTGAAGGACAAGATAGAAACTTGTATAAAAAGCAGTGTTAATGTAGACAGTTTAATGAAACTAAGCAGTTCAGAATTTTTTGTGACAAATTATGGTCACGATTGTACACGTTTTTGGGAAGCACTTATCACTGCCATTTTTAACCTTGGTGTGTAGAGGAACATTACAATGCAGCATTAGAATCACCTTGTCGCAATTGCCAGTAGCAACGGCCTCGCAGAACACGATAATATTAATTCCACGGACGCATCGTTAATGTCAAGAGTGTGCGCCTTCATAAATGTGACTGCTTGAAGTTGACGGAAGGCTACGAATAAGGCGGTGGAAAAGGCGTTACGATGCACGTTCGGTTTATTCTTGCAGCGAAGTGTGGCATTGTACTTGCAGACTGAGGACATAATTACATATTTAATTTTTCCTCCTGAATTTATCCTTTAAAGTAGGATAAGGCACTGGTGAAAGTTTTCACCACCGTACTAATCTTAAAAGTAGTAGAGTACAGCTGCGGGCTTTGCGGAAACTCGCCACCATTTAAAATATATCAACGTTTCTGGAAGCATAGAAGAAATATTCTTAGTAACAGATGAGTATAGAATGACTGTGATTATTTAAAACAAAATTCTACTAGTGCGGAAATATTACGAAAGGATTACTTTACCGGCCAATTACGTAATCTTAATCAAAATTTGGCGCATAAGATTCGGAAATAAGGACAATTTTTTCTTAGTTTCAACTGAAGTTATTATAAACCATTACACTTTTTGGCAACTGGTTTCGGTATAACGGCTAAGATTGTGGATGATACTGTGGTAATTTCGTTTGTAAACATATTGCACGGGTAGTTCTTCCACATGAAGTATTTGCCTTGGGCTTATCTCTGCTCGAAGCATGATAGTAATATTATACAAGATAGGTAAAATTTCATGGGAGTAATGGCAAGAACATATCAAACATACTTTTCTCTACATTGTCCAACAGATCAGCCACGTAGAATATTATATAAGCATGAAATGGAAGTATCTTTGGATCCTTATAAATGTTAAACTTTAGAATAAAAATGTGTAGCGAAATGAAAATTTTGAGCTAGGGAGTCTTTCATACAGTTATCGTTTAATCTCTCAGACAATTAACCCTGGTAAAGGTTCTAGCATACAGTTAACATCTGGTTCTAAACTCGTAAAACGTACTAATTTTCAATATCTATAATATGCGACCGACAGCTGTATTATAGTATTGAGGATAACTGATACAAATAAGTTTAATATTCATTTTAAAAAAAAATAATCACTGAAGTTCCCCGCAATAAGATTTTAATTTAATATATTTCTGTGACTAAATTGTAAGGGCAGGGATCAGAGATTAATCAGTGAAAGGAGATGGAAAAAAAGCCTGACATTTACTTTTTAGCAGGGTATTTTTAAGTTACCCCAATCAAATCAAGTCTGAAGACTGAAAAAAAAAGAAAGACTGTGCTGTGTTTTTATGAACGACGAATGGAACTTGCCCCCACGTGTAAGCGATAATGTTTGTGAATGCTATATTTTTAATATAAAGAATCAGATTTATTCTAAATTTCAAATTACTTTGTAGTTATGCCACCGGAAAATTTAAATTTTTCCTCTGACAAACGCACATTCTTCGATCTGTTTTTATACTTGTTCTCCATTAATACTGATAAAATATTAGTCATATGTATTACGAGCATCAAATAAGTGACCAACGCTTTGATAAATGACTGAAGTTATGGTCTGATATTGTAAATTAGAATTTTAATTTTCACCTATGTCCGACTACAATATTTTTTTTTACTGAACTCGACTGACAGCAAAATATTATGACCCACGCCCAAATGACAGCCGCTCGCAGAAAGCGGTAAATGATCCAAAAAATTGAAAATGGAAAGAGGTTTCGAAGATTTTTTTTTATTGGTCCTTGGTACTCTCTCAAATTTTATCGGCTGACAAAGAAGAGCATATTTGACTCTGAATTAAATTGGTGGGATTAACATAAGGGAAGTGTTTATAACACAAACATTAAAGGTTTTTGCACCTCTAAAGAAAGTACTGTAGTTCTCTGATGAAAGTACGAAATAGTGGCAAAAACGTCAGGTTCCAAAAAATTGACGCGGTTCCACGCGGACAACCAACATAATAAAATTTGACATACTGGGTAGTTGCGTGGTCGTTAACATAGCTTTTTATACATAGTATTAAATTTAGTTGCATTGAACAGATGGGGAAATCTTCCGGGTAAGTCCATCCCGGTTCTGTATTGGCCTAGATCTGCACGTTCTTTCGTCTGTTAAAGAGGTTGTTTAGTGGCTTAATATCTTAACTCAGTTCATACACAGGTGCAATCACGTTTAACTAGCATTAAATAATATCTGTAGTTATCTTCACTATGACCCAATTGAGTTAAAATCTCTTTTCTTAAAGATGTTAAACTACTCAAAAAAAGACAAAATGATTTCCAAACTGAATTGCATGTTGCGCACAATAGTTCTGAAATTAATTTGTTTTTAATTTTACAGTGCAAAGTTACAAAAATTCTGATGGTGGTAGGCTATTGCAATTCATGACACGGTACGTGTTTAACAACTAGTGTTACCGGCCTAAGTGAACTAACACACTGCAATCGAGAGTCAGAATAAGCCGAGGTAACATTAATTAGCAAGTGGAAATATGCGAGACGTTGCTAGTGCTCAGCTTTTCTCTGACAGTTACAAATGAAAGCCAATGGTATATTTTCCGAAATACAGTAAAGATAAAAGAAAATTACATAGTAGTACATGGCCTACGTTTGCAGGTGCTGGGTGAGTTAATTTGAAAGATTTTCCTATATTTCCTGCGTTTTGCGTAATATGTTAATGGACTTCTTCGTAACACCTAATACGTTCTCCATTCGTCATTAAATTTAGTGGCTAGCACAGTGACGACTGTTGTTCCTTTGCAATAAGTTGACTGTTTGAACGTTGTGATAATAAACGTGATATTTCTTGCAATTAGAAAGCATTTTGTTACTAGATCAATCATTCGATATGTACCTGAGCTCCACTTAAATTTTGTGAAGGATAGACACCGTGCCTCAGCGAGACACTTTAGGATTTTTAATGGAAAATTGGTCTGTAATATATTCCATTGAGTGTACGTACTGCAGGGTATACTGTTCCACCACGTAGTTGTCGAGATGGAAGGATTATAGAAGATTTTTCGATTTTTGCAACCATCATAATGTTTTACATAGCGTCCATTCACTCCTTTCCTCTTGACGTTTCTACCAGTGCCTATGGTCTTCGTCAGGGGGAAAGTCTCCTGATTTCAGTTCCGTAATACTAAAATTTGATAAAATTGTAGTATAATCAAAATGCGAAGGGTCTCGCGAATTGTGGTATGCTGATTCGATAAGCAGTCGTTCTTGATGGGGAAAAAATAATGTTGAATGTTATAGCGCTTAAATACCGTATAATAGCTTGTACTCTGCACAATATAGTTCCCGGAATGGTTAAACAGTGCTCCATCCACATCTTATGCTCCACGCAATCTTTTAGCTGATTTTATTTGAAAGGATGAAGAGATTTAGCATTAAATGTGGAGAGCTGTAGATTGTAACTTACCGATTCGTGAATAAATTCGTCATATGTGCTGCCAGCGCAGAAGTAAAGATGTACATTGTACAAGCAAGCATTTTCAGATCTTAAAACCATATGGTTCTCTTCTAATGTTAAACACTCTCAATGGGGGCGAGATCTGTCAAATCCTCATGTATCGAATGTTTTGAATGTTTTCAACAGGGACAAAAATGAAACTGCTTTGCTTCGCAATACTTTGAGGGTATTTCGGTCATTATTCTCAAAGAAACTAACCTACGGAGATCAACACTGTTGACTTCTCGATAAATGTTGGTGAGACTGTACAATTAATTTAAGATTATTCACTTAGCAGAGTCATGGTAACATTAGATATGTAAACCTATGAGAACTGATGTATTTGTTCATATTTTAGTATAGACAGAAGACTGCCCCTCTTCCAATGTCTGCGAGTGTCCATTCGTTGAGCTCTGCTGTTGTTTGCAGGCGAGGACATCACGAAGCTGACGAACGTGGCGAACGCGCAGATCCTCAACATCCCTTTCCCGTTCATCGGCGTTGACGGCACCAACGCCTGCGACACCATTTTCGACACGCAAGGCAACAAGGTGTCGTGCCCGCTCAAAGCCGGCCAGGAGTACATCTACAAGAACAGCTTCAACGTGCTCGAGGTCTACCCCAAGGTACTCGGCTGTTATAGTTGGCAAACTTAAATTTCACTGAAAAAATTTAAAACGATTTTGATTATTTGCCCCAATGGAAAATTTACAATTTTCACGCTTACTTGAAGGCGTTCATTTCATTGAAACAAAAATTGTGTTTGGAATATTCGAATACAATTACTTGTATCATACGCGTCATCTCTCCATAAGGCGTACGGAAACTGCTGTGCTAATTTTAATCTGGTTATTTGGGTGCAAAGACTTCGTCTGTAAGGATCTCTTCCGTCCACCGAACAGATTCTGTAAAATTCCTTTCTATAACCATTCTCCCAAGAATACGTGGACATTCCTTATGTTTTTACATTAACAAAGGTAAAACACGCTACATGACTTTAAAATAGGGTGCAACTGACATAAATATCCAGTGCATACTTCAATGACTTCACCTTAGACTACACACTAACAAAGGAGAAATCTCCATTCGAAGGATATTTTGTTAAGCAGGCAAGAAAGCAGTGAAACGAAGCAAATGTCTAGTTTTAAAAATAAAATTGTGAATATAATTATAATAACTGTACATAAATCTTAAAATGTGTATTGAGACTTTCTTAGCAAATAAGCTCTTTCCAAAAAAACCTATCGCCAGACTTAACTGCTTCGGTTATTTCTTCTGGATCTACAACAAGGAGTTGGTGTAAGACACCACTGTTGAAACTAAGACCTACGCAGCTCCGTAGCTGCTTCAGAAATCCGTGACGAGTGCTTATGATGTAATTTTTTTTTTAATTGAGTGACATTCATAACGCAAATGCTTTACTCTAGTGTCTTACGAGTAATAAAAAGTATTTTGCTCTCTCAAGCGTTCTTGCATCATTTCTACTCTTCCTATACATAATACAAATATATTTTGAATCTGCATTTCTATGATGTTCAGATATCTTTACGCACCTCTCCTAGACCTTTCCGTGTGAATTGCTTAAGAACCCACACACATACTTGTAGTGCAGAAACTGTGCAGAGTTAAATACAGTACAGCAATATCTACATTATCTCCTTGATCTTGTATTTTACAGCTGGTAACATGTTGGTTCTTGTTTCAGCTGCGGCTCCGGGTGCACTGGGAGCTGATGGATCAGAACAAGAAGGCAGTGAAATGCTTCGAGGTGCCCGCCAGAATCACAGGCTGACCTCGTTACAGCCTGTGTTGCCGCCTTCAGTATTTGCTTCTCAATCTTGCGTCGCAAAAATTTGTTACTAAGCAATGTACATTTTTATTAAATACACTTATTTTTCCAACTACAAGAGTGTTTTGGTATACAATGATTTCCTGGTCAAGACTAAATAGACGACATTAAATGTACCAAAAAAAAAAATCTTCCCTTTTTATAATTGTTTCAAGAGATTTGCAATTTTATAGCGGTTTCTGTGAAAGTTCTACATAAACTTCACTGTGCAGTCCAAGATTCGTTACCCACTTTTCTGGCGTTTAAAATTTAAATTTTTTATTTGCTTAATTATTTATGTAGAACTTTACTGTGCTTTTCTTAGCGCCTTTTAAATATCCGTTAAATAAAACTATTAACCCTTATAGATTAATCTCACAAACTCGATTAACGCTAACTGAATCACAGACGTGGTGACTGATTCATTTACTTGAGAATACTGCAGGTCAGCAGAATGACAAGGATGCTACGCACTTCCTGATAATGTGGCCATAAATAAAGATATTACAAAAACCAAAGATGCCGAACAGATATCATTAATTTGAATAGACTATTTCTTTATAGATTATTCAGTTTGCGACTGAAACCGTTGGTGAAATGTCTGTATCATGTTGTAAATAGTTTGGACAGAATTATGCTTGCTTGATCCGTTGAACAAAATAATCGAGGAGCATATAAACAAAGCTGCCATGGAGTTTATTTGGTTATATGCTACGAGTTCTAGTGGAACAGAGTTCTTCATAAGAGTTACCAAAGTTGTCTGCTTTGCCGCAAGAGAATTCAGAGATGTATCCCGAAAAGCAAATCTGAGAGTTGCGTTGCCCGACAAAATGCTGTTACCCGCACCGTCACGACATAGTGGCTTGTGTTAAATATAACCAACGACCATTATCTTCAATATGTTTCTGACATGGATGAAAATGTAAACTTTCATTATCTAGTCAGTGTTTTGAAACGGCAAAAAAAAAAAAAATAATAATAATAATAATAAAAAAATTGGTCACTATTACCTTCTAGCAGGAACTGACCCAAGAAAAGACAAGGACGGCACAATATTGTAGGGAATGGTGTAAGAACATTGGAAAATGGGTTTGTAAACTGTCGCATGTTGAAGTCTGAGAAAGACATTTTGAAAAAGTAACAATGTTGTTCAGTACCATGATCTTGTGTGTTCACGACTATTACTTCGTTCAATTGTTAATTAATTCATGTTTACATTAATCGCGTAAAATGTTTTATAATGTTAATCTCATAAGCAGAGGCGGCCCTAGGGCGGTGCGAGCGGTGCGACCGCACCGGGCGCCGTCATATGGGGGGCGCCGAAAATGCATCGAGAAATCGTCCTGCGCAAAAAATTAAAAATTGCTGTTCACAATTTATATATATGTACACTAATCATCCGGAAGAGTTTAGAAATATAAGAGCTTCAGCCTCGACTTTCTCCATTCAAGAAAACTACAACTCGTCGTATAATTAGCGCTCTCCGGGGTCGCGCCGCGCCTGCCGCACCCGTTTCCTGACTTGTCGGCTGTAGTCTTGAAGTTCATTCAGCAGTGGAGGATCTACGAATTTTCTGAGTCGGGGCAAAAACCTGCGACTGCTGCCCCTTCAAATATGTATTTATTAACATGCCGCCCGCAGCAGTTTCAAACTGTTCTTTGATTTTGCCGCCCCCCTGAAGGTAGGCATTCAGGGCAGAAGAGCTACGAAAGGTCACCGCTCACGAATTTCTCATTTGCCACCCCTTTAAGCATGATTTTTCCTCTCGAGGTAAGTGCCCTGGTTTGCCCCCCCCCCCCCCCACCCCCCTATAGATCTGGGACAGTCATTTGCATATGAGTGTATGTGCATGAGGTTATATTTAACCTACTTAACTATTTCTACAATGTTATTCCTTAGATGATTACAATTAACATTGGTAGCGTAAATATTTACAAAATGTAATCTCTTTTACAGAAATGTCACTACCCTCCCCCCACTTTTTTTTTTTAACTAAACCCAGGCGAAATTGAGAAGGCTTCAAAATTGCTTGCAAAATATTTTAGGTTTGAGATGTGATCTGAATCGTCGTCATCAGAACTAGTTCAACAAGTGATGGAAGAGAACTTATTTTATAGAAGTTTTTCAGACGAGACTCATGATGATAAAGAGCAGAATGTACAGTACAATAAGATTTTGCCGTGGTCGCAAAATGGGGTACACCATCCATACTATCACCAAATTATGATGGTATTTCAAGATGGTCACTCTTTGACCCTGCAGTCAGAGATGAAATTATTATTCGAGCAAAGAAAAAATCCAAGAAAAAAGTCATGGACATCATTTTCAAATTACCATTTTCAAAGAGTAATGTGAAATGAAAAAAATTATAAAAGAAGATGGCTTGGTTACTTTAAATCTGCATATAAAGTATATTGTTTTTACTCTTATTTAAATAACATAAGGTCTCACTCTTATTTGGGAAAAGAAGAATTTGATGATTGGAGCTACTTATCAGAGCATCTAAAAACCCACGAAACTTTCTCAAATCGCCAGCACACCATACTGAGTTGGATAGAGGCGTTCATTCGACTAAAGAACTTCAGTGTAATAGACAAGCATTTATAAATACTATTGAAGACAAAAAATTACAGTGGGTTGCAATCCTCGAATGAATGATGCCCAAAATATTATTTTTAAAGTGCAGTAATTCTTCGGATTTGAAAACTAAATGCTTCTAATACTGGTAACTGAGTATATTGCAACTGCTAGGGAAAAAGCACTGTGATAATGGAACATCTCCCCCGTATTGTTAATGAGACTAATGTCTATTATTTTGGAAAATTTGTTCAAAACGATTGAATTTTTAATAAAATTTTGACCATGGTTAAATCATCTAAATACTTTTCCATCATACTGAATTGAACTCGTGATGTCAGTCACCTCGAACAATCATCTTTAACATTGCTTTTGTTAACACTAATGAAGACGAAGTCAAAGTGTGTGAGTGTTTCATTGCTCTTCGGGACCCTGGGAGCTGGACTCAGTGGCCTGTATTTTAATGATACTTTGCAAAGGTTGATTTGGATTATCGAGGCCAAAGATATGACAATAGATCAAATATGATAGGAGGAAACAAAGGAGTCCAAGCAAAATCATGAACCAATATCTTCCAAGCATTTTTAATCTATTCAGCTGTCATTTAAACCTGGTAATAGCCGGAGCCACCAAAACATCAATTAGATCGGTTTTCCTTGTCTGGATTTCTTTAATGAATATTTGTTTCACTCTCTGGATCAACAATGCGATGGGAAGTGGTATCCAAGGACTTAGAAGGACTATCGCCAAAAAATTTGCGAAACTCGTTTGAAGAATAGAGTTTCTAGCCTCACTGCAGTTCGTTATTACAATTCAGTTTGTGGCGCCCTTTTGGAAATTAATTTTTCACTTGCAACAACAGAGCCAGATCATGGAGTAATTTGAGTTCATAAGTTACAATGGTGATTTGTTATAATACATTGTTTCAAGAACATATTGTAAGCAAGGCTATCCAGGATGAAACTGGATCCAGAAGCACTTCACAATTGCTGGAAAAGGTTCGGAATTTGAGAGCGTTCCGGGGTTATTCGTCTGTTCTGATAACAGCTACAGAGATTGCTTCTCAGACTGGGACATATCCTTTTATTAAGCCAGTCAGATCCAAGAGTTTTTGAGTACGAGGCCGTGGATGACATAGCAACAGATCCCAAAGAATTATTTACAATGAATGTGTTTTAGCATATAATCAGTATAATTGAGAACGCGTTGGTCATTAAATTTTCACAGCTATCTAAATTTAACCATACAGTATCTTTCTTACACATTATCAAAACAATTCCTGAATTGTAATAATTGGAATAATCTTGTGCCGATTTAGAAATGAGTTTAACTAACGAAGAAAAACGTGACATATCAGGTTGTGAATTGACTGAGGAACTTTGCAACTGAAACTATTGGTGATGGTGCTTGGATCAACAGGACCATTAAAACATCAACTTATGAAACAAAATGGTTGGTAGGAAATATTTCCGAACGTGTGGACTGCACTTTGAATTTTGGTAACGATATCTGTAACTGTTGCTAAAGCAAAACGAAATTTTAGTAAATTAAAACTTCTTTACGGTAAATTCGGACTCAAGATAGACTTTCAGATCTTGCAATTTGATCTATAGAAAATAAAATTGCCAACGGGCAAAAACGAGGAAGTTGGTAATCTAGGCCTTTTAGTTATGATTTTATTTCCTCATTTGTTTGTTTTAAACACTTTTATGTAAATTCGACGTACACTTGAAGCCAGCATTGTGTACGCCATAGTAGCGTAAATTAACCTTTTCTAACACATAGTGTTCCTTTTACTGTTGTTGTTTCTCATTCATACCAATGCTATCCTATACAAATCTTTCTGAAGTTTTCTGTACCCGTCTTGGCTCGAATGGAATTCATAACGCATTCATTTACCAATTGGTATTCGAATCCCACGGAAACTACCTTTTCTATCTGGATATAAGTAGATAGCCAAAACCTTATTCCAAATTTTCTCTTAAGTCATCCAGCCGTTTCGACGTGGAACAGTAACAAATTTCCAAGAAGAAATAATTACATTTATAATTTTAGTAAGATGTAAAAAATAGATGTTATCTTCAGTCTGTTTATATGGACACTTTAATCACGAATAAGTGATTGCACAATTGAGGCGCCACAATGAAATCTCGCACCACCTTGAAAAATTGCTAGGGCCGCCTCTGCTCATAAGCATAGTATTAGTTTATGGCAGTGATATTAAGGTGGAGATATAGGATGAACGTAATTTTTCAGGCTAATTTCAGTACTAATAAAGCGTGTGAACAGACTAAATTTGTATTGTTTCCAGTAAAGATTAATAAGAACTCTTCATATCGAGAAATACTAACTGATACTCAGATGAGGTCTCTGATCTGAGAGGTCGATATTGCATTGTCTAATTGCCAAACAACTGCCTTCAATGTGGAGTGCAAGATTCGTTCCACTCTCTTCTGGCGTTTAAAATTTAAATTTTTTATTTTCTTAAATGTTTATGTAGAATTTTCATTGATTATTACTGCGTCCTCTTAAACGTTTCGAATTCTCTATGTATACTAAAAATTGTTTTTATCGAAACTTTACCGTTAATCCTCCATATTTAAGTAACTATTGGCAACGCTGTTTCGTTTAAAATTTACTAACACAATCCACGTGAATTTTTTTAAAACCTAAACTCCATTAATAAAAAAAAGTAACATTTTGTAGTTCCTGTAAACTTGTAATGTCCCAAGTTAATAAATTATGTTGCTACTTGAAAGCAGAACTATAGGGTCTAACATAAGTCAATGGAGGGGATGAATTGAATAAAACTTGAAATAAATTAATATTCAGACATCGTTCTATAATACATAGCTCAAACATTTATTAATAATCTGACTCGAAACATTACTTTATGAAGGTGAACAGAACATTGACATAATCATAAGTTTAGTGACTTACAAAACTTGATTTGTTTCTTGGGGTGTTTTAGTCTGATGCTGTGAACATGTCGTGAGATGATGCTCACTCGGGTTCGAATCTTTAGTAAAAGTCATATTTTTTTCTGCCATCCTTTTGAGCTTTAATGCTGAATTACACTAACTGAACTTTTCTGATTGTATTTTAATGAATTTTATATAGCATATAAATGCTTATTTATGCCATTTCCCTAGTTTGTCATATTTCGATAATATTTATGGTAATATTTTGGTAAAAATCTGGTAATTTTTAATCAGACTAGTCATTTGCTGGACGTAAGAAATTAAGATAGTTGTTTGCATAACTGTATTCCTATCAAACATTCGAAGGAAAAACAAAAGTAATTGTCAGAATTCACCAGTCAAGAATTAGTTATACATTGTCTCTAAACGTAAATGTTCTGTCCGCCTTTCAATCTCGACAGTGTGGATCCGCGTCAATCATTATCACCAGTATTTTCCAAATAATTCTTCAGTCGGTGTTAAATCTGCAGTGGATCAGCGAGTACAGCTATGCAGAATTTTTTCTTTTTCTTCTGAAAGTGCGAGTTTACGGAGTTACCTAAAGGAATTTGGAGAGGAGTATTTTAGTACAGACGAAAGAGTTATTTTCTGAAAATGATGTGAAATTAAAGTGATTTAAAATTTAACTTCCCAATGGTGCAGTGAGTGCATGGAACCAAACTATGCTGTCTACGTGAAAGCGACACTACTAGATACCATAAATGACGTATAATTAATTGAGCATGTTTTGATGTACAGTACATTTTAATGTTTGGTCATATTTTGTGATGTTTAGGATATATTTACAATTTTTAAGGTCATATTTGCATGCATAGTTCTCTATTTTTTTGGTCGTAAAGATCCGAACACTAATGATCGCTGAGTGAGGCGTCGTTTGAACCTCGCAGCGCCCTGTTCTCGGAACCTGGCGGCGTGGCCTTGAGTCTGCCTGCGAGTTAAGTGGTGTCAGTACTTTTTTTTTTTAGCTTTACTACTGTCCCGGACGGTAAAAAACCAACGACCCCTTCTTCACATTTGCTATCTCCATCCGGTCCTGCGTGTGTGATGGCCCCTGCAGCCAGTCAACACGTCTCGACATCGGGATACAAGACCTTTTCTCCAGTCCCAACCTCTCCAGCATTGACGCGATTGAGGGATCCATCCACGCCCAGTCCTTTCCTCGAATCGATTTTCTGTCGTAAACAGTTCTGATCCACCATTGGACGATCATGTAAAGAATAGAACCGTCTGGAGACCCAGTGGTCTAGATGTCTGAGTGGAGTGGTGATCGAAAGGTCCCCGGTCGAATCCTTGTCTCGGCAGGGCTTTTAACCCTCTGGCACAGCTTTTTATGTAATGTGAAGTAAGCCAGCCGTGATTCGGATTCCATATTAAATTGTAGGTCTCCTATATCCATGGGATAGTGCAGGCGGTAGAACAGTGATCATATGCGGTAAATCGAAAAGCTTTTGCCACCTGCCGACAGGATCCTACGGGCATTTCCTGACCAAGAATGCCATACGATATAAATTTAATGTTAGTCCACATTTACCATAAAAAACTTAGATTGACTCTCAGAGTTCTTGCCCCTACTCTAATCCACAGATTGACCGAAAATAGTCGTTTATTTCGTATCTTAAGTAAACACGGCCCAGGATAAAATTCAAACTAAAAAAGTCTAATAGACATAATTACACCAGCCACTTGTTTTCGCCGATTATCTATCCCGAAATCTCCTTTCCGCTTCGTATAGTTCTCATCTGCCTTCCAGCAAAGATACTTGTATACTTGTAGCAATTCACTCCCTTGTCATCGTATAATCCTAAACCACCACAGAAAGTCACGCACGCGCAAGTTGCTACGGGCTTCCGTCACCACAACCTTTTACAGATATTATTCAATGAAAATTGTTACTATTTCAGATTTATTAGATTTTCAGTAATTCCCTTATTAAAATCTTAATGTTTTTGTTTTTAATCCTAATTTGTCAATAATTTTCCACTTCTATATCTACGTAATATTCTCCTTTTTGCGCTTTACTACGAGTCTTAGCTTACGATCTCACAATGACAGTCTCTCGCAACAGATTTTGCAAACTTTGTATCCTGAAAAATAATGTAGTTATCATTTCTCTCTGTCACTTTTTTTCCCCAAATTTTCGCGGTCTTCCTACGAAGAACTGTGTATAGGTTATGTTATAGGTGGGTCTTCTGATGGTTACAAGCAGACATCGGGTAGAATTTCAATTCTGAGATATACAGAAACAAATATTTCAGAATTAAAAAAAAAAAAATATGAAAAAGTTCAGTACGTGGATGGAAAGTACAGTGCAAAGGTGGTAGGGTAAATGTTTATTCCAAGAAAGAAATACTGAATAGCGCAGAATCAATATACTATAATAGGGCGGTGATACGGCTAATAAGACTTATAAAAAGAGAACATAGTTAAGGTATAACAAAACAGCTGGAAACCATTGAAACAAACAAGGAATTTATAGATCAATGAGGGAAGCTAATGATGGATTTGGACAAACACTGCCTGTGCAGGGAGACCGTTAAGATGAACCTAGAAATTTCTAAGGGTATCGTAGAAAACTGTGGGGGAAGTATTCAGAAAATGGAAGAAGTTACTAATGATTTAAAAAGGACGGAGATATTAACTGATTTATAGAAACAACTAGTGAATATCTTTCAGGAATGGTAGGCGAAATATCTGAAGAAGAAAATCTCAACATAAATAGTAATTAACAGAATTAACTGGCAAAAGATCATGAGGATATTGGGGAACTAGGATAAAGTGTAAAGGAAACTGGTGTGAATATTAATACAGATATGCTAAAGATTGGCGGAAAGACACCTTATAATTTTAAGTCTGAAAATGTTTGTTTATCAGAGGAATAGAAAAGTGCCATAATGGCACATGCCCACAAAAGAAGGGTGATAAATAAATAGGGTTGAAAATTACGGGAGGATTAGTTGACTTCAGCAGGAGAAAAGTTGATTGAGAAGTTGGCACACAGTCACACCACAAATATCTGCAAGGAAATAAACTGCTTTGTAAAACAGCAAAAATGTGAATTTCGGTTATTGGGCTATATGCAAAATACGTATTTCGTATGAAATGGACAAGGGAGGTCAAGTTGATAATGCAGCACTACGTTTCTCCAAGGCATTGGACTAAGTCATAATTGTTTTTATAAAAAAAAGGTAAAAACCATTCCAGTAGATAAGTGATTTATTGGGAGGGAGGGGTAAGGGTAGGAAATGCAGAATCAGTGGTGGAAGTGAAAACAAAGGCACTATATGGTATTGTTACTGTTTATTATTCTACTGTATCTATAGTATTGTGTGTATTTTATTTTGTCTATGTCTCTTAGAAACTAAACCAACCAATCTGAATGGTTTTAATAGTTTGATAGTTTATGCTTGAGCGTAAAATCAATTCCATAAATTATATGTCCTCATGACCAGGGAATGTAGCAAGAAATAATGCGTTCGTATAGAGAACAGGTAGGCGCCAAATATCACACAACACTCGAACACCTTCTGGCTTAATATTTTTGATTACGTTACTTTATTTCTTGAGTTTGCTGTGGTAAAGTTTGTTAGAATATGTAGAAAAGTTAATCAAGCCACTACATTAAAAATTAACACTCCAATAAGTGCAAAGAAATTGTGGAATTTAAATTAAGTTGAAGGTTACAAAGACACTACATCACAATCGTTTATTTTATGTATCAGATCAATAATCGACAGAATCAGTAAGAGCCTAAGAGGGCACATACACTTTCAATTTGTCTGGAAATAACTTTTTGAGTTTTTGTATATGATAACTAAAATTTTGTGCCAAAATGATTCAAATAATATAACGATAGAAAATTAGAGAAATCGCTTGAATCATTTATAATAAGCTGTAAGCAGTTAAATCCACGGCAATCGGCATTGCTCGCCCAGGACGCTCGCTCATGATTGCTAGGAGCTTGCGGATTGTTGGCATCGGACTCGCGTATATTGACAAGGCGTGAATTCCAAAATGTATTTATCCATGGTTTTTTAAATGGAACTGTAAAATTTAAACGACAACGCTGACTAAGCGACCATCTTACTAAAAGGAATGATATTCCAAAAAACCTGTTCCTATAAAATAGGCCAAGTCTCGTTTATAGGCCAACTTAGTGATAAAAAAATCTGAGCAAAGTTAGTGCTCTACAATATGTATTCACTTAATTTTTGAAACAGAATTGTTTCTCACGGTGTTATGAATAGTTCATTTAAAAAAAAATGATGACCCGACCATTATACATGCCATGTTATAGTAAACTAGATAGAAAAGTTTCTACCTATATAAATACCTTAATTGCGTTGCTATATCAATGTTACCAATCAGAAACGTCAACATTTCCCTCTAACTTAATTCTGGTTTAACAAGTGATAGAACACCGTTAAGGAAAGAATATGTAACAATTATCACATGCCAATCCACCATATTTTTGTACCTAATATCAACGAACTATGACACCAAGATAAATCATTTTGTTTCGGAAAGTGAAGTGAATAAATACTGTAATAGTGTAGAGTTGGTTCAGAAATTGATAGCAAAACTAGCCACTAAACAAACACAACACATTGCCTATTTTTATAAATATTATTTTTGTGGGATCATTCTTACTGTTTTACTTTTGAACCATAGATGACGAACAACAGTAGGTGGAGACGAAGAGTGACGGCTCGTACCCTGGAACGAAATAAGTGTATTCGATACCCCCTCCCCTCCTTGTAATCGATACACCCTTCACCTGCCTTCACCACTAACCCCAGTTGCCAATCCTTGTCATCGATACCTCGCGCAAGTATTCTGGTGTAACCTAATACCATGCCATTGACCTTGAAATAGATACCCCATTCAGCAGTTCCATTGTAACTTGCTACCTCCCTCCAACCTACTTTTGCCACTAACCATAGTTCCCGCTCCTAGTAATCGATACCCTGCCAGGTATTCGATGTAACATGATACCATGCCGCTGACCTTAAAATCGATACCCCACGCAGGTATTCCGTTGTAACCGGATACCCCCCCCCTTCCACCTGTCTTCCCCACTAACAACAGTTCTCCCTCCTTGTAATCGATACCCCACGCAGATGTTCCGTTGTAACCTGATACCCTGCCGCTGACCCTGAAATCGAAACCGCGGGCAGATACAAACCTGTTGTAGCCCCGACTACTCCCGCACAGGTGTTCTGGCAACCCAGATAGCTTCTAATCGTTACCCCGTGCAGGTAGAAACCTGCTGTAACGGATACCCAGCTCCTTGGCCTTGAAATATATGCCCCGTGTAGGAAACTGCTATAAATCGATATCCCCGTTCAGGTCTTCGGGCATCGTCTCCCAACCGACCTGCCGTCATTCTGCAGTGATGCATCGGCAGTACTGTTGTTCTCATCTGTGTATCAGCTCAACGCTGGTGATTCAAAACGTTTGACGATAGGTTTATCGTCTAAGAACGAATTTGAACCTGTTTTAATGCTCGAAAAAGTAAGGCACAACAAAGTTACACTAACGTATGAAGAATGGAACGTGCTGATCCAAATATTGGACGCAATGTCTGATTTATTCAACGCCGTCTCTTGCCGAACGGTGGCCGGAGTGAAAACAATATGTTACTACCGATCTTCTTTGAGAATCAACATGGCGAAACCTCATCGACGCGCAGCCCGTAGTGACCAGCGCCTTGGCCATCAACAAGACGTGGTGCTCCCAAGTTGGAAGATACTACAAGGAGTTTGTCGACATTTTGGCTAAAGTACTACGTGACTATCATTAAGCTGCGGTTCAAAAACTGGTTGATGTGCATATTAATAATGTTTATGTGACTAAAGTGACATAGGTACAATCCCAGGTCATCAATGGACTATACACATTTAAGACATGAACTATTTACTTATAAAAATTTACTCATATTGCATGATGTTATTAATATTGTAATTAAGAATTATGATCCTGGATACGATGTTTGTGGATATTATGGACAGTAATGGCTTATAGTTCATGAATTGAATTTTGAAGTTATAAAATAAATTTGAGTATTTGTATGTCAAAAGTATAAATAAAAACACATTGTATTTAATTTAATTTCTTTTCACCCACCATTAGACAATTAACAGCACCTATTGCATTAAAAAGTAAGTGTCCTTTACAAAAGTTTTTTTAATTATTTTTCTTGAGTTCTTATAGGGGCGGACATCCTAATATTTGTCTTAAAGCTTCCATGGTTCGGATTCCACTTTAAACTGTAGGTGTCCTTAAGTAAGGTAGGCAGTAAAGAAACTGTCCACCCTAGTTCCAATTCAAGGCTAAGTATATCTCATTCATGAGAGTTCCAACTAGAAACTGAAACAACTCTGCTATTTACCTATATGCTATAAGGGTTCCAGATATCAAGCCGGTATTTTAATTCTGTCTAGACAAATCTTATGGCACTTACTTCCTGTTACTACAAAAGGATCTCTCGTAATTACAGATCTTAAAGCGCCAGAGTGGGTCGGTGGTTAAGGCGTCTGACTTGACAGTGAAAGGTTTCCTGTTAGAATCCCTTTATCGGTAGTGAATACTCATGGGCCCGTAACCAGACTTTAACGTCGGACATAGCTTGTTGTAAAGTATTCCGTGATTCGGATTCTACGGTAAACTACAGGTGCCTTTAAGTAGGCTAAGGAAGGAGGTACCAGCCACCATATCCCCAATAATAGTCTAAGTAAAACTAAAGGCATTAATATTAAAGTATTTCGATTTTAGTGATTTATGAATAAAATAAAATACAAGATTTTGTTGCACCAACTAACAGGAAGCGCTATTTGTTTAACAGTAAATTAGAAGTGCATGTATGCCTTGAAGAACAGATTATTGTTAAAATTCTTATAGGAGTAAACGCGAGATTTCGACAGGCTAAAAAAGGTTTTTCGAGTTTTTTTTTTTTTAACTGCTTTACGTCTCTTTTTAACATCGAGGTCTTTAGAGACGGGAAAGGATGGTGGGCAAGGATGGGGGCAAGGAATGGGAAGGAATTCGGCCATGGCCTTTTGAAGGAAGCATCCCGGCCATTGCCTGGAGTGATTTGGGGAAACCATGGAAAACCCAAATCTGGATGCCCGGACGGGGATTCGAACCGCCGTCCTCCCGAATGCAAGGCGAGAACGCTAACCGTTACACCGCCCCGCTCGGTTTTTTCGAGGTAAGTCTTTAGACTGGTTTGATGCAATCCTCCATCCCTTCCTATCCTGTGCTAACCTTTTCGTTTCTACATACCCCTTACAACCCACGTCCTCATATATCTGCTTCATATATTCTAATCTCTGTCTACCTCTACAGTTCTTACCTTTGACTGTTCCCTCCACTAACAAATTAACCAATCCAGCATGTCTCAAAATATGACCTAAAAGCCTGTCTCTTCTTCCTGTAAGCTTCTTCCATAAACTTCTTTTCTCCCCCATCATTTTCAAAACTCGTTCATTTCTTACTTTGTCTGTCCATTTAATTTAATTCTTCTGTAGCACCACATTTCAAATGCTTCAAGTTTCTTTCTTTCCGGTATTCCTAAAGTCCATGTTTCGCTACCGTAAAGTGCTGTGCTCCACACATATATTTTTAAAAATTTCTTTCTAATTCCTAGATCAATATTTGAAACTAAAAGGTTTCTCTTTTTCATGAAGGCTCTTTTAGCTAATGCTATTCTGCTTTTAACATCCTTTCTGCTTCGGCCATCGGTTGTAATTTTGCTTCCCAAGTAACAGAACTCACTCACTTCTCCTATTGCATCAGATCCTATTTTTATATTTAATCTGCTATTATTGGTGTCATTTCTGCTACATTTCATCACTTTTGTTTTACTTTGATTTATATTCAGTCCAAAATCTTCTTTCAGTATTTTGTTCATGCCATTCAATAACTTCTCAATATCCTCAGCCCTCTCTGCTAATAAGACAATGTCGTCAGCAAATCGTAGCATACTGATTTTTTCTCCCTGAAAACTTATGCCACATGGAAATTTTTCTTTGACTTTCTTCATTGCTTCTTCTACATACAAGTTGAATATTAACGGGGATAGACTACAACCTTGTCTCACACCCTTTTTAACTGATGCATGTCTCTCGTGATTCTCTACTTTTATTACAGCCACTTGATTCTTATATAGTTTATAGAGTATTCTTCTATCTCGATACTTTAGACCTGACTTCTTTAAAATTTTGAACATCTTGTCCCACCTAACATTATCAAAAACTTTTTCTAATTCAACAAATGCCATAAAAGTATCTTTGTTTTTCTTGATCCGCCCTTCAAGTATTAATCTTAAAGACAGAATTGCTTCCCTTGTACCGCGATTTTTGCTAAACCCAAACTGATCTTCACCTACTGTCTCTTCTACTACCATTTCCATCCTTCTGTATATTATTCTG
Organism: Vandiemenella viatica; assembly: GCA_031002005.1. NCBI lineage: Eukaryota > Metazoa > Arthropoda > Insecta > Orthoptera > Morabidae > Vandiemenella > Vandiemenella viatica. Next base: position 100,423,594 of record JARYHS010013630.1, on the reverse strand, counting down.
GTCAGTAATTTTGAAGCATGTGATGTTAGACTAATGGTGCGATAATTCTCACATTTGTCGGCTTGTGCTTTCTTTGGAATTGTGAAGATGATATTTTTGTTAAAATCAATTGGAATTTCTCCTGTTTCATAACTTTTTGATATCAGCTTGAATAATCTTTCGATTCCTTCCTCTCCTAGAGATTTAAGAAGTTCTGCAGGGATCTCATCAATACCAACTGCCTTATTTGCTTTCAAGTCATTCAGAGCTTTATTAAATTCTGTTCTCAAAACAGGATCTCCTAAGTCATTAATGTCGACATCGCCTTCCTTTTCCAATACACTATTGTTCAAGTCGTCCCCATCATACAGTTTCTCAATGTATTCCTTCCATCGGTTAGATCTATCTGCTGAGCTTAAAAGAGGTTTCCCATCGGCAGCTTTAATGTTCATACCTCTTTTCTTCATTTCTCCAAAATTCTGTTTGATCTTTCTATATGCAACATCTACTTTTCCTACGACCATTTCCTTTTCTACTTCTTCACACTTTTCTTGTAGCCATTTTTAGTAGGAAGATAAGGATGGACCTGGGAACAGCCAATCAGCGTCCAGGGATTGCATGACGTCACGAAGTGAGCAGCCAATGGCGGCCAAGGTCGTATGACGTCACACGTTAGTTCTTTGGCCGGCCCCACAGATGGCGACACCGGGTGGGCTTGCGCATATGTTAGTTCACCGACCGCCCGCCCAGATGGCACCATCTCCCAAGGGCTTAATTTCTTTGCCGTTAGTTCATTTGGTGGCGGCTAGATGGCGTTCGGTGGCAGTATTTCCGGCGCGCTTTGCGAAATGTGTACACTGTTTCAACGACTGTTATCTCTGTTTACTAAGCGTGACGAAATATGTATTCCTAGCGTCCTGTTAAGCAAGCACTGACCATCTTGGCTACTATCGACACACAGTAAAATATTTTCTTCGGTACTTAAGCGTAAATCATTGCAATTTTACTAAAAACAAAAAAAGTCCACATTAAAACGACCTCGGCAGTGTTGGGGCTAGGTCACCGGTTCGAGTCCGGCCGCGGTGTTTAAGTGTTTTGTGAAAAAGCCGCAAAGTTACATAATTTCCACGCCTAAAAAAATAATTTGAAAAGCATACATTCTTCCTTTTAACGTTCGATATGGAAAAAAACAGTCATAAACTCCAGATATAAAACCGAGTAAGAATTCTATGTGTACCTGTTTTCATGAAATTATTTAGCGTTCTGGCCTTGCATTCGGGAGGACGGCGGTTCCGGGGCATCCAGATTTGGGTTTTCCATGGTTTCCAAAATTACTCCAGGCAAATGCCGGGATGCTTCCTTTAAAAGACCATGGCCGAATTCCTTCCCATCCTTTCCCGTCTCTAAAGACCTCGCTGTTAACATAAATTCCGTTCATCGAAGCAGGCAGACATTAAAAATTAATTCACCGACGAAGAGACGGGAAACAAACTCACTTTTTCATTATGAACAATATAATATAACTCACGAGTGTCACCTACAGTCCGTGTATTTTAAAGGATGTATTAAATTAGGGGTATTTATATTTTTATTTATATTTCTCGTGTCCAGGACATAACAAGTTGAAAAAACAAATAACATTAATTAATTAATATTAACTATAAACACAATTATATAGAATGTGACCAGAATTCCGCAATCTTGATGGCCTTCTCGTTTGCCCTGTAAAGGTCGTCGATATTGCAGGTTTCAGGGAGATTCCTGCATATCAGAAGATGTTGTGGGTTCTGAAGCTCACCACATTCACATAGATCGTTGTCATTAGTGCACCCCCATTATTTTAATACTGTATATTAAATTATTTGGGTTTTCCATGGTTTCCCAAATCACTCCAGGCAAATGCCGGGATGCTTCCTTCAAAAGGACATGGCCGAATTCCTTCCCATTCCTTGCTCCCCATCCTTTCCCCATCTCAAAAGGCCACGTTGTTAGAGAGACGTTAAAAAGTTTAAAAAATGAAATTATTGTGATAAAGTATAGCAATACCACACATACGTTATTCCTTTCAAAATTCGTAGCCTCAAAAACCCATCAATGGTGAAATCCTTTCATTGAAACCGAGAGACATTCACCGATGAAGGTAGGGAAAACCATAAAAAATTCCGTTCATCGAAGCAGGCAGACATTAAAAATTAATACACCGACGAAGAGACGGGAAACAAACTCAATTAGTCACATCATGTTGGATTCGTTATAAACAATTTAATATAGCTCGCGAGTGTCACCTACATTCCGTGTATTTTAAAGGATGTATTAAATTATGTGTAATGAAACACAGACACTTTTTGGACTCAAAGAGGCATTGAAGGGGTTTACTGATGGATGTAAGTATAACCTCGATTGGTTGAGAGCCTCTAAACTAAAGCAAAGTTGTCGATTTGAAAACCAGGCTCGTAATTGTTGCCATCCAGGTCAAACCTTTGTCGTTTGTCTATCCAGGCCAATCTATGTATCAATTCTGTTATGCTTTCGTAAGCAATCACAAATTGAGTGTCCTTAGCTGTACTTTGTCTAAAATTCCAATAAATCCCTTGTGACACATCAGTGATTGACACCTTTAACTGTATTTTACAGTACAGCACTTATGTTCCAGGAACGAAATACCGTCTGTTAATCTTACTAATTTCACACCTGGGGAATCTAAGTACGCCAGTCCTATGTGATAAAAAAATCGAGTCACGCTAAGCACAGAACATGCCTGAGACCATCGCCTGTGACCAAGGTGGAGATATAGAAGATTTACACACTCCCTTATAGAAGAAATCCAGTGCACTATTCCTAATTCTTTCACCAAGATCCACCTCTAGCCTCATCGCCAACATACCCACAACACTTCCCCAAACTTCATTCTGTTTTCCAATGATTCCCACTCCAATCCCTGATCAGTTACCTTTTTTTCGTGCGTTAAAGTAAACCAAAAATTCGCAGAGTCTTCTGCTAATCAGTAGCCAGGTACCAAAATGTCCATTTAAGGTCGTTCTACTGCAGTTTTCCAGGAAAATTCTCCCCTTTTCCAGGAAATTATTTTTCAATAAATCAGGACCCAGGGGAGTTCTCCATTCGGTTTAAAATATTCCCATCTAACGCCAACCTTCGGATTCAGGACCAAGTGTGACATTTGTTTATAATTGCATGCTTCATCCAACTAACCACCATAAAAGTGACATAATGCCGTTAGCTAACTTGGTCATCAAACAGACATTATAACCCACATTTTCATAGAAGACCCCCACACATCGACAAGTATCCATAGGTGCAGACACTAGTTCTATTGCGCCGAAGATAGTACCCACGCTTGAATTGTCGTAAATTGTTAGATCAAAGTGGGTGTTTGGATATTTTATCCACTCAGGCCTCATCATCTAAAGTCTAATGCCAGATTGTGGTCATTGCCAACTTAGGCTCCATACACCACTCAGAATTATTCCTCCAATATCCATTCTAACAGCATTATACACCACATACAGCCCCTGACACTCTTCCAATCTCCCAATGACATCCAGTCCAGTTCCTTTATTAAGGCACTTGTTGAATATTTTCCACTAATAAATCTAGCTGCTATATTTTGCACCTTGCATTTGATGTACAAAAAATGCGGTCTCCATACTACACTTATATATACAAGAAATGGTCTGACTGTGGGTTTGTACCCAAGTCCTTCGTCTACTGCTACTCGTGGTACCTGGGGTAAATGTTACTGAATGGCAGTAAAGGCTTAGGTGTGGGATAGACGTGTTGGTGCTGATGTGAACAGTTTTGTACCTAGCACACATGATACTGGATGGTAGTGAGGTCTGTAGTGTGAAATAAATGAGATGATATTGATGTGAAGAGTATGGTGCCTGGAACATATTATGTTACTGATGATTTTTTGGTCAGTTATGAGCCATGGGGGGTTCTACCCCACTTTTTCGTCGCCATGATTGGGGGCTGGTTGTTGTGTCTAGCTCGCTGAAGGCATGGAAATGTGAGTGTTTGTGCGTCTCTCTCTGTGTCTGTATGCGTAAATATGGTGATACCTTCTATAAAAATGTCTGTCTGGACGAATGATTTTGCTGTCCCTCCACTTATGCTTGTTTGTGCTAGTGTATTGAGATATATGGATTTGTGGGTGAGATCTGATAGCCAAGTGTCTATTGCAACTCATGGTACCTGCGTCAATTTTTTACTGAATGGTAGAAAGGGTTGCGGTGTGGGAGAGACGTGTTGATGGTAAATATAATCAACTGGGGCGCGATGAACACTATTTATGGTATAAACACTTAGGTTTATGGTGAAAACTTGTCATCTTTTGCACACCTTCTATCTCGCCAGGCTGATGATATGTAAGGAGAGTTCTGTTTTTCAGCCAGTCATGGGGGCAAGAAAGAACTACACCACTTTTTTTGTTTCCATGATTGGTGCAGGTAGTTGTCCTGAACTTTCTGTAGACTTGTACATGTATATCTGCGTCTCTCTTTGTGCATGTAAGTGTAAGTATTGTGATACCTGACTTAAACTCGTCTGTCTGATGATTTTTTTAACGATAGTTCTACCCAGTTAATCAGTGGTAACGACAAATCTGCCCCACTTCATCGTTTCCATGATGCTTGCTGTTAGTTCTGCCGACCTCGCTGTATGCATGTACAAGTGTGTGCGTGTGTCTACTTCCTCTGTTAATTTGAGTCTAAAATATATGGTTATAGAATTATGCTCACCATCAACGTGTGCTTCTAACCATTGCTTCAGGGCTTAGGCAATCTCCCATTTCGACTGTACTCTTTACAGTTTACTGCCGGTTGTGTTGGCATACGAATTGTGTTTCTCACGTTTTTCACTACATAAAAATCATTTAACAGAGAGGGTGATGAGGGAATGTACCAGAGAAGCGAAGGACTTGGATACAAACCCACAATCAGACCATTGTTTGTAAATAGTGTAGTATGGAGTCCAAATTTTTAGTACATCAAATGCAAGGTGCAAAATATGGCAGCTAGATTTATTAGTGGAAAATATTCAACAAGTGCCTTAATAAAGGAACTGGACTGGATGTCATTGGGAGATTGGAAGAGTGTCAGGGGCTGTATGTGGTGTATAATGCTGTTAGAATGGATATTGGAGGAATAATTCTGAGTGGTGTATGGAGCCTAAGTTGGCAATGACCACAATCTGGCATTAGACTTTAGATGATGAGGCCTGAGTGGATAAAATATCCAAACACCCACTTTGATCTAACAATTTACGACAATTCAAGCGTGGGTACTATCTTCGGCGCAATAGAACTAGTGTCTGCACCTATGGATACTTGTCGATGTGTGGGGGTCTTCTATGAAAATGTGGGTTATGATGTCTGTTTGATGACCAAGTTAGCTAACGGCATTATGTCACTTTTATCGTGGTTAGTTGGATGAAGCATGCAATTATAAACAAATGTCACACTTGGTCCTGAATCCGAAGGTTGGTGTTAGATGGGAACATTTTAAACCGAATGGAGAACTCCCCTGGGTCCTGATTTATTGAAAAATAATTTCCTGGAAAAGGGGAGAATTTTCCTGGAAAACTGCAGTAGAACGACCTTAAATGGACATTTTGGTACCTGGCTACTGATTAGCAGAAGACTCTGCGAATTTTTGGTTTACTTTAACGCACGAAAAAAAGGTAACTGATCAGGGATTGGAGTGGGAATCATTGGAAAACAGAATGAAGTTTGGGGAAGTGTTGTGGGTATGTTGGCGATGAGGCTAGAGGTGGCTCTTGGTGAAAGAATTAGGAATAGTGCACTGGATTTCTTCTATAAGGGAGTGTGTAAATCTTCTATATCTCCACCTTGGTCACAGGCGATGGTCTCAGGCATGTTCTGTGCTTAGCGTGACTCGATTTTTTTATCACATAGGACTGGCGTACTTAGATTCCACAGGTGTGAAATTAGTAAGATTAACAGACGGTATTTCGTTCCTGGAACATAAGTGCTGTACTGTAAAATACAGTTAAAGGTGTCAATCACTGATGTGTCACAAGGGATTTATTGGAATTTTAGACAAAGTACAGCTAAGGACACTCAATTTGTGATTGCTTACGAAAGCATAACAGAATTGATACATAGATTGGCCTGGATAGACAAACGACAAAGGTTTGACCTGGATGGCAACAATTACGAGCCTGGTTTTCAAATCGACAACTTTGCTTTAGTTTAGAGGCTCTCAACCAATCGAGGTTATACTTACATCCATCAGTAAACCCCTTCAATGCCTCTTTGAGTCCAAAAAGTGTCTGTGTTTCATTACACATAATTTAATACATCCTTTAAAATACACGGAATGTAGGTGACACTCGCGAGCTATATTAAATTGTTTATAACGAATCCAACATGATGTGACTAATTGAGTTTGTTTCCCGTCTCTTCGTCGGTGTATTAATTTTTAATGTCTGCCTGCTTCGATGAACGGAATTTTTTTATGGTTTTCCCTACCTTCATCGGTGAATGTCTCTCGGTTTCAATGAAAGGATTTCACCATTGATGGGTTTTTGAGGCTACGAATTTTGAAAGGAATAACGTATGTGTGGTATTGCTATACTTTATCACAATAATTTCATTTTTTAAACTTTTTAACGTCTCTCTAACAACGTGGCCTTTTGAGATGGGGAAAGGATGGGGAGCAAGGAATGGGAAGGAATTCGGCCATGTCCTTTTGAAGGAAGCATCCCGGCATTTGCCTGGAGTGATTTGGGAAACCATGGAAAACCCAAATAATTTAATATATTAAAATAATGGGGGTGCACTAATGACAACGATCTATGTGAATGTGGTGAGCTTCAGAACCCACAACATCTTCTGATATGCAGGAATCTCCCTGAAACCTGCAATATCGACGACCTTTACAGGGCAAACGAGAAGGCCATCAAGATTGCGGAATTCTGGTCACATTCTATATAATTGTGTTTATAGTTAATATTAATTAATTAATGTTATTTGTTTTTTCAACTTGTTATGTCCTGGACACGAGAAATATAAATAAAAATATAAATACCCCTAATTTAATACATCCTTTAAAATACACGGACTGTAGGTGACACTCGTGAGTTATATTATATTGTTCATAATGAAAAAGTGAGTTTGTTTCCCGTCTCTTCGTCGGTGAATTAATTTTTAATGTCTGCCTGCTTCGATGAACGGAATTTATGTTAACAGCGAGGTCTTTAGAGACGGGAAAGGATGGGAAGGAATTCGGCCATGGTCTTTTAAAGGAAGCATCCCGGCATTTGCCTGGAGTGATTTTGGAAACCATGGAAAACCCAAATCTGGATGCCCCGGAACCGCCGTCCTCCCGAATGCAAGGCCAGAACGCTAAATAATTTCATGAAAACAGGTACACATAGAATTCTTACTCGGTTTTATATCTGGAGTTTATGACTGTTTTTTTCCATATCGAACGTTAAAAGGAAGAATGTATGCTTTTCAAATTATTTTTTTAGGCGTGGAAATTATGTAACTTTGCGGCTTTTTCACAAAACACTTAAACACCGCGGCCGGACTCGAACCGGTGACCTAGCCCCAACACTGCCGAGGTCGTTTTAATGTGGACTTTTTTTGTTTTTAGTAAAATTGCAATGATTTACGCTTAAGTACCGAAGAAAATATTTTACTGTGTGTCGATAGTAGCCAAGATGGTCAGTGCTTGCTTAACAGGACGCTAGGAATACATATTTCGTCACGCTTAGTAAACAGAGATAACAGTCGTTGAAACAGTGTACACATTTCGCAAAGCGCGCCGGAAATACTGCCACCGAACGCCATCTAGCCGCCACCAAATGAACTAACGGCAAAGAAATTAAGCCCTTGGGAGATGGTGCCATCTGGGCGGGCGGTCGGTGAACTAACATATGCGCAAGCCCACCCGGTGTCGCCATCTGTGGGGCCGGTGCAAGGAACTAACGTGTGACGTCATACGACCTTGGCCGCCATTGGCTGCTCACTTCGTGACGTCATGAAATCCCTGGACGCTGATTGGCTGTTCCCAGGTCCATCCTTATCTTCCTACTATTTTTCTTTTGCTATTTTGCATTTCCTATTTATTTGATTTCTAAATTGCCTGTACTGCTCTCTTCCTGCTTCATCCTGAGCATTTTTGTACCTTCTCCTCTGATCCATCAGCTCCAAAATTTCTTCTGTGATCCAAGGTTTTCGGGCAGCTTGTTCCCTAAAGCCTAATGTTTCTTTGCCAGCTTTCATTATTTCGGTCTTTAATGCATTCTATTCGTCCTCGGTTGAGCTCCTTTCACAGTTACTTCTTAGACGTAAGTCTGCCATTTCTGCAAATTTTTCTCTTGTGCTAGATTGTTTCAGCTTATTCACTGCCAGTCTGTTCTGCTTATGCTGCTTCCTTATTCGCTTGAGTTTCAGCCTGCACTTCATTACTATCAAATTATGGCCCGAGTCTACGTCTGCTCCTGGGTACACTTTACAGTCTAGAACTTGATTCCTGAATCTCTGTTTGACCATGATATAATTTAGCTGATATCTGCCTGTATCCCCAGGACGTTTCCAGGTGTATGTTCTTCTTGCATGGTTCTTAAACAGTGTGTTCGCCACTACTAGCTTATATCTTTCACAAAATTCTAGCAACCTGCTTCCTTGCTCATTTCTTTCTCCTAGACCAAAACTTCATACAGTATTTCCCTCTTTTCCTTCTCCCACTATTGCATTCCAATCACCCATGATTATTAGATTTTCCTCCCCTTTCACATATTGGATTAATTCTTCAATTTCAGCGTATATTTTTTCTATTTCTTCGTCATCTTCCTGTGACGTTGGCATATATACTTGTACTAATGTGGTTGGGACGGGCTTAGTTTCTAACCTCATCAAAATAATCCTGTCACTAAACTGTTCATAGTAACTCACCCGTTTCCCTACTTTCTTGTTCATTACAAATCCTACACCAGTGACTCCATTGACAGCTTGTGTGCTAATTATCCTGTGTTCCCCAGACCAGAAATCCTGTGCGTCCTTCCATTTAATCTCGCTAATCCCAACAACATCTAACTTAAATTGTTCCATCTCCCTTTTTAAGTTTTGTAACCTACCTGCCCTATTCAGACTTCTAACATTCCACGCTCCGACTCGTAGAATGTTTCTATCCATTCTGATGACTCCTCCCTGAGCAGTCCCCACCCGGAGATCCGATTGGGGGACTATTTTACCTCCGGAATATTTTACCCAGGAAGAAGCCATCATGATATATGTAATTTGGGAGGATTACATGTCCTCGGGATACCCTTTGGGTATTTAATGCAGTGGTTTCCCGTTGCCTTCTGCATCCCCATGCCGTTGATCATTTCTGATTCATCCACCTTTAGGGGCCGTTTCCAACCCCAAGGGCAAGAGGGTGCCCTGAACCACTCCCCGCTCTTCCGCCCTCCTTTCGGAGGCCGTTGGCAAGCAGTGGGTGACTTCTTATACCGGGAATCTTTCAGTCGCCAGAGCCTCGTCCGTGCAAACAGGGTGCACCACGTGAAGGAGAGGTTGACATTTGGTTGGAAAAGACTAGTATTGTCTCTCCCAGACCCTTCGTTTCCCAAAATACTCGAGGCGAGTACAGGAATAATTCCAGTGCATTACATTCGTTCACGTTTCAGAGTTTATTTGTGTATGTAGGTCTAAATATAAAGCCTGGTTGAAGAGTTTTTAATGTTTAGGACTGTCAGACGGGAGTCGCGGGTTTTCTCTTCAGTGAATTCTATTCGTCTTCTTTTCAGAGTTATTTCTTGTATACCTGTCTGAATATTTAGCCCAGTGGTTGAGTTTTTAGAGTAAAATACTGAATAAGCATCTGTTGGAGATGTAAGTTATATTGAATGCATGGAGGCAACTCTCTTATCACAAGATCGGCAAAGTCAGTTCTGAACAAGGGAGGTTAGAGTAATATCTCCTCCACCACTGTCTACAAACTTTACGAGACAACGTTTTATTTTCATGCTGTTTAATCTCTTAAGATCGCTTTGAACGTTAGTTATATAACGATAAAGACTGACGATGTTATTATCATCGGAAACGTGCATTGGTTTTCGATAGCTAAGAGGATCGTAGAGGATCATCGAGCCTGGTGGGTGAGCAGTAACGTTCGGACCTATTGTTTGCGATTATATGCAGCACGACTTTACAGTCTGGTTTTCTTTCGTATCCCAAACACCACTAGAAGCGAGTGCTGAGATTATTTGTCTTCCTTTCAGAGTTATTTTTGATATGCTGATCTAAAAAGGAGCCTGGCGGGTAAGTTTTTAACAATTGGGCCTGTCATGCGGGAGGTGGAGGGTTCGATTCCCAGTCCGGCTGTTCATAAGTATCTGTTGCAGTAGTATTTTAGACACAAATTGGGAACACTTCGACAGTGAAAAACATGTTTAGTGATGTTTGTGCCGGTAGGAAGGGATGAGTTTTTATTTGCAGCCATTTGAGACAATTTTTTCTTGTACTTTTGGATGGGAGTCTTATAATAGTTAATCATATTAAAAAATAACAGTGTCTAGATTTGTGCACACTCCGTCTATATCGTGTCTAACAAGCCTACAGTATTGTGTTTCGGCATGCGCAGAGTGGCCCTTAAACACTTTCGTTGAAGTAAATAGATGTTCTAAACTTCACTCTTCAGCTAGCAGATTGTCAAACGCGTGAAAATGATCTCACTTTACACTGATTTCAAAATACCAACTGTCGCAATGCAGGAATTCACCGAAGATAGCGTCCACTAAGTTGTAGATGATGTTAAATCATTCGTGAAATTTTTCATTAGTGCTAGTGTACGAGTCTGTTTCGAAGTTGAAACGGATCTCGTGTACAAACCCCAAAGCACACATAGTTAACAATGTGATGTGGGCATGCGAAAAATGCTGCACAGAGCACAGTTAGTGTGAAAATGGAAGATTGCATACTTCCTGCAGAAACAGCGGTTACAGGTGCATATTGCCGGGGATTGGTACATAGCTAAAGTCTTCATGAACTGCACCTCTCAAGAACAAGCTACGAAAGGCATCAAGCAGAAATTATATACTTTTATGACTTACAGAATATTGACAACTTATACATGTACACACCAGTGTCAAGGATCATGAAAATATGCTTGGACTCACAAGTATTGACAGGCGTTCCACAATTTTATGAGTTAGTGGCCAGATGCTCATTCTGTTTTTATTTCATGCATATTTTGACAAGATGTTTAATATAGGGTTACTAAAATTTTTTCTCTTAATCCGGGGACGCTTTACAACTTTTTCACCAAAATCAGGGAACGCTTTCGGCGTCTGATGATGCATTGCACTTTCATAAGTTATGTGATAAAAGGTTGGGTTAACTTAAAAGCCACATATTGTTTATATTTTATTTTTAAATCAGGATCACAGACAGCCATGTTGCACACAGCAAGGAGACATGATTTTCCAAAGATATTGTGTCCAAGACGCAGAATCCTTGTAATTTTCTCTTATTCCTAGGCATGTACAAAGATAGAAGTGCGCTTAATATTACTTGCTTTAAATGAATGCATTAGCAAATCAGGGATTTTAAAGAACTATCGCTTGATTAAATAAAATTCTGAGGACAACAGTAAAAATCCGGGTGACAAAATCTGTCCGGGGACAGAGAACTAAAAACGGGGACTGTCCCCGGCAAACGGGGACGTCTGGTAACCAAAGTTTAATGGGCATTTGAGTGGGGTGATTTCAGGAAACCATGAAAAAACTGAAATCTGGATAGTTGGACTTGGATTCGAAGCTGCCTCTTCCCGAATGCGAGACCAGAGTGTTACCATTCGCCTACCGTTCTCGGTACCCTATCATCGTCAATCCTCTTACGTACCCGGCCTCTCCTTTTAACTGATACCCTCTACAACCTCAACTAGCTTACTGCTTCGCCGAACACAGTAATCGATACCTGGTTGAAATCACTTCCCTGGACATTGTAACTGATAGTCCGCGCAGGTGTTCCGGTGTAATCGATATTCCTATATCCCCAACTAGCTTGTAATAGTTACCCCGCGCAGGTAGAAACCAGGTGTAATGCATACCCAGCGTTGTACAACTTAGTGGACGCTATCTCGGTGAATTCCTACATTGCGACCGTTGGGATTTTGAAACCAATGTAAAGTGTTCTCATTATGGCGTTGAAATGTGGACATTAACAGAAACTATCAGTAAAAGGCTATAAACTTTTGAAATGTGGCTATATCAAAGAATGATGAGAATACCGTGGACAGGCCACACCACAAATGTTGAAGTGCTCCGCAAAATGAAAAAATACATGGAAGCACTGAACACCATAAAAACATGAAATATTCAGTATTTTGGCCACATAATGAGGAATAATAGCCGTTATGAACTCCTGCAATCTGTTCTCTACTGGAAAATACCAGGAAAGAGAAGTGCTGGTCGAAGAAGAACTTCTTGGTTTAAATATATAAGAATATGGACCTCCGAGACAACTACGGAGTTAATCCGAGCATCAATCAGCAGTGACAAGACAACCAAGATGGTTGCCGATATCCGGAACGGATAGGGACCAGAAGAAGAATAAGAAGAAGTTATACTTATACGATGTGGCCACCATCTGGTTCCAGGTTCCTCCTTCCTTAGCCTACTTAAAGGCAACTTAGAATCCGAATCACGGAATACTTTACAACAAGCTATGTCCGACGTTAAAGTCTGGTTACTGTCTTATGAGTATTCACCACCGATATAGAAATTCTAACAGGAAACCTTTCACTTTCGAGTCAGACGCCTTAACCACCGACCCACTCTGGCGCTATAAGATCTGTAATTACGAGAGATCCTTTTGTAGTAACAGGAAGTAAGTGCCATAAGATTTGTCTAGACAGAATTAAAATACCGACTTGATATCTGGAACCCTTATAGCATATAGGTAAATAGCAGAGTTGTTTAAGTTTCTAGTTGGAACTCTCATGAATGAGATATACTTAGCCTTGAATTGGAACTAGGGTGTACAGTTTCTTTACTGCTTACCTTACTTAAGGACACCTACAGTTTAAAGTGGAATCCGAACCATGGAAGATTTAAGACAAATATTAGGATGTCCGCCCCTATGAGAACTCAAGAAAAATAATTAAAAAAACTTTTGTAAAGGACACTTACTTTTTAATGCAATAGGTGCTGTTAATTGTCTAATGGTGGGTGAAAAAAAAATTAAATTAAATACAATGTGTTTTTATTTATACTTTTGACATACAAATACTCAAATTTATTTTATAACTTCAAAATTCAATTCATGAACTATAAGCCATTACTGTCCATAATGTCCACAAACATCGTATCCAGGATCATAATTCTTAATTACAATATTAATAACATCATGCAATATGAGTAAATTTTTATAAGCAAATAGTTCATGTCTTAAATGTGTATAGTCCAATGATGACCTGGGATTGTACCTATGTCACTTTAGTCACATAAACATTATTAATATGCACATCAACCAGTTTTTGAACCGCAGCTTAATGATAGTCACGTAGTACTTTAGCCAAAATGTCGACAAACTCCTTGTAGTATCTTCCAACTTGGGAGCATCACGCCTTGTTGATGGCCAAGGCGCTGGTCACTACAGGCTGCGCGTCGATGAGGTTTCGCCATGTTGATTCCCAAAGAAGACGCCGCTGGCGGGATCGGTAGTAACATATTGTTTTCACTCCGGCCACCGTTCGGCAAGAGACGATGTTGTCGCTGAGTGGTATGTTGGCGCGGACGCTGTCGGCGTTGACTAAATCAGACATTGCGTCCAATACTTGGATCAGCACGTTCCATTCTTCATACGTTAGTGTAACTTTGTTGTGCCTCACTTTTTCGAGCACTAAAACAGGTTCAAATTCGTGCTTAGACGATAAACCTATTGTCAAACGTTTTGAATCACCAGCGTTGAGCTGATACACAAAGGAGAACAACAGTACTGGACGATGCATAACTGCAGAATGACGCTACTTTAGTTGCCAGAACACCTGCGGTCGAGTATCTGGTTACAACAGGTTTCTACCTGCGCGAAGTATCGATTTTAAGGTCAGCGTGATGTGTGATGGTTACAAACGATTTGTACCTGCCCGGTATCGATTTCAAGGTTAGCGGTAGTGTATAAAGTAACAATGGAACACCTGCGCGGGGTATTGTTAACAAGGAGGGAGAACTGAGGTTGATGGGTAAGGCAGGTGGTAGGTGATATCAGGTTACAATGGGACATCTGCGTGGAGTATCGATTTTAAGGTAAGCAGCAGGGTATTAGATTACAACGGAACACCTTCGTGTGGTATTGATTACAAGGAGGGAGAACTGGGGTCTAGTGGGGAAGGCAGGTGAGAGGGTGGTATCAGGTTTCGACGGAACACCTGCGTGGGTTATCGATTTCAATGTCAGCTGCAGGGTATCAGTTTACACCAGAACACGTGCGTGAGGTATCGATTACTAGGAGGGGGATTTGGGGTCATTGGGGAAGGCAGGTGGGAGGGGGGTATCAGGTTACACCGGAACACCTCCGCGAGGCTATCGATTGCAATGTGGGGGAACTAGGGTTAGTGGGGAAAGCAGGTGGAAGAGGAGTATCAGGTTACAATGGAACACCTTCCTGGGGTATCGATTTCAAGGTCAGTGGTAGGGTATCAGTTTACACCAGAACACCTGCGCGGGGTATCGTTTACAAGGAGGGGGAACGGGGGTAGTAGGGAAGGCAGATGGGAGGAGGTATCAGGTTACACTGGAACACCTGAGCGAGGCTATCGGTTACAGGGAGGTGGAACTGAGGTTAGTGGGGAAGGGAGGTGGGATGATGTTATCGATTACAAGGAGGGAAGAGGGAGTGGGTATCCGTTACACCGCGGGGTACCAATTACAATTTTATTGGTTGTACGAGCCGTCACTCTTGTTCTCCGCCTACTAACAACTTTCGGCGTTATTCTCCTGGTAGTATCAGTCACGCCATGCTGGTTTTAAATGAGGTAATATTCTTATCATGTTTGATGATAAAGCGATGTTGAATTCCAATTCGGGTTGCACATTTTGGCAAAGACTGCATTCCAAACAGCATTTGTGATTGTTCACTAGCTTAAGGTGGGAATCCATCTGGACCTAGTCGACGGACCGACAGCTTCAGAAGCGTACGCTGTTAAAATCTTCATTCGTACTATACGATATTGCTTGCGGAGCATATGGCAACCTTTAAATAAGGAGTTAAAATGTGCGATACTAATTCACCTGCACATTTTGTCTCCAGGCGTCGAGGAGTCTCGATTGAGAGCGAAAAGTTATTTCAGAGAGCACTGTTTTTCTTTTTACATTATATGTGTTGTCGCTTTGTCCAAATCGTAGTTTACTTATATATTATTTAAATTTTTACTGAGTCGTACTGCAACTGTAGACAGATATCGCAGTGTAATGGCCAACCGAAAATTAAACATTAAGGAGCCGCCATATCATGGGAGTGATAACAAAGTCCGACTCCAACCGAGACGTGCATTTTCTCAGACTGCTTTTGATGATTGAAGTTCAAAGTTATTCGTACGAAATCCATTTCTTTCATATATATTTTAGTTATGAAGAATTCATGCCGACGCCCAAATAGTTCGTTCGTAATATTAATTTAACAGAGCAAACAACTTTTTCTTTAAGAACAGCAACATATACTTTTTGGGAGTAAACGGAGCGTTTCTGTGTATGTGAGTCATTAACAAATTTATATTGCTACTATTATTGTCAAATATTACAATTATTGTCACTTCTGTTGCGCGTCACAACTTTTGTTTGTTATTCGAAATTTGGTACACAAATCATTTTGCATGTTTATTATTGCAGGGTAATATTAAAATCATTTTTTTTCATTTCCTTGATTACTTTGTCTCTGCAGAAGTATACAGTTCATGACATAACGAAATTTTCGGTGGTACTTGTCTCAGTGAAAGTCGGGGAATGTCTATCTGGCGATGAAAGTGTGCCAACGAAACGGTTTCCTGGGTGGAATCATTTAAAGTAAAAGTGTATACGCGACTTTAACTCCGTTTTCGAATACAAATATACTATGGGGAAAAGCATAACTGCCACTCCCCCCTAAAAAAGCTAAAGTTGTTGAAACAAAAAAGGGGGAATTCGTAATGTAGAACGTGATGGCAATGATAAGAATATGTCGAAGTCTGTTTATAATGTTACTCGGAATTTTAATGTACTGTAGAATATATATATATATATATTTGCTGTCATCAGTTTCTCGACTGGTTTGATGAAAATCTCCATCTGTTCCTGTCTTGAGCTAACCTCTTCATCACAGAATACTACTTACAACCTAATTCAATTGTTTGTTTCTCAAATTCTAATATTTGTCTACCTCTGAAGTTCTTTCCTTCAACTGTTCCCTCCATTAACAAATTAACCAACACTGCATGTCTTAAAATGTAACCTACCATCCTGTCTCTTCTATCTGCAAGACTGTTCTCTCCTCACCCATCATCTCCAGAACTCGTTCATTTCGTACTTTAACTGTCCACTTAAATTTCAGCAATCATTTTTTAGAATTACATTTTAAATGTTTCAATTTTCCATCTTTCTGGTATTCCTAAATTTCATCCTGACTGCGATAAAGTGCTGTATTCCACACATACAGATTAAAAAAGATATTTTTGAGTCCTAGATTAATATTTGAAACTAAAAGATTTCCCTTTTTGAAGAAGGCTCTTTTCACTAGTGCTGTTCAGGTTTTAACATCATTCCTTCTTCGGTCATCGGTTGTAATTTTACTTCCAAAGTAACAGAATTCACTTACGTCTTCTCTTGCATCCGATCCTATTTTCATATTTATTCTAGTATTATTCGTATCATTTCTGCTACATTTCATCACTTTTGTCTTACTTTGTTTTATATTTAGTCCAAGATCTTTCTTCAGTACTCTGTTCAAGCCATTCAGTAACTTCTCAACATCCTCAGCCTGTTCTGGTAACAGGACAATATCAACAACAAATCGTAGCAGAGCGATTTTTTCTCCTTGAAAACATGTGCCACATTCAAATCTTTCTTTCACTTAATTTATTACTTCTTCTACATACAAGTTGAATATTAATGGGGATAGACTACAACCTTATATCACATCCTTTTTAACTGAAGCACTTGTCTCGTGATTCTCTACTTTTATTATAAGCACTTGATTCTTGTAGAGATTATAAAGTATTCTACCATCTCAATATTTTAGAACCTACTACTTTAAAATTTTGAACATCTTGTCTCACATAACATTATCAAAAGTTTTTTCTAAACCAGCAAACGCCATAAAAGTAAACCTAGTGTTGTTTTTCTTGATCCACTTTCAAGTATTAATCTTAAAGCCAAAATTGCTTCTCTTGTATCCCGGTTTTCTCAAACATAAACTGATATTTACCTACTATCTCTTCAACAATCTTTTCTATTGTTCTGTATATTATCCTGTTCAGAAATTTAGAAGGTTGTTATTTTAGATTTATGGTGCGGTAATTCACTTGTTTACCGCCTTGTGCTTTCTTTGTAAGTGTGAGGATTTAATTAAAATCAGCTGGAATTTATGCTTTTTCATAACTGTTTGATATCAGTTTGAATAATCTAGGGATTTAAGAAGTTATGCAGTAATCTCGTATTTTTTTAACCAAAGTCCAGTCGAGGGCCCCCCCCCCCCCCAAACCAACCACAATCCGCTCAAGCCCCTGCCAAACCAATATCCTGGATCCGTCCCTGTTCTCTAGTATATTGTTGTTCCATTCATCCTCATCATACAGTTTCTCTATGTATTCTTTCCATAGATTAGCTCTGAGCTTAAAAGATGTTTCCCATCAGCAGCTTTAATGTTCTAGACTTTTCCACATTTCTGCAAAATTTTGTCCGCGCCTCCTATAGGCCACATCTACGTTACCTACGAGCATTTCCTTTTCAACCTCTTTGCACTTTTCTTAGTCATTTTTCGTTTGCTTTTGCAGATTTCTGTACTGCTCTCTTCCTGCCTCACCCAGAACATTATTTTGCCTTCTTTTCTTTAGTATTAGAGTTTTAGACGCCACCCGCTTCCTGAAAGTCAGTAGGAATAATCTTAAATGAAATTATGAAGTATTTACAAACCTTTGACATTGCATCGAACAGAATAAACAATTTTAATATGTCGAACTAAATACGACCTGCGGCAACGGCACAACGTAACATTTTGATGTCCAATAATTAAACTGCCACATATCGTAATAAATTTACCACACTTATAAAGTGTGACACACTAATTCAGAGCAATTTTACACAGAATACAAACGAAAATATCTGCAATAATTAAATAATTTCACGTAATTACAATAAATATACCATTCTACCTATTTTACACAAACTGAATTATTTAAAGGGATGGAACTTAAAGGGAAACTAGGTTATAGTTACATCAGAATAGTCAGGTTGATAGCAAGTTACTGTAGAAGAAAAGAAACAAGGTAACATAATATGGTAACTTAACAGATAGGAATAGTATTCGCTAGAGGAAAGAGTATTAGACAATAGGATCTTCCCAGAGGATTATACATTCATAAGAGACAGAGGGGGGGTTGATAGAGGAGTATTCTTATTGGTTAACGAAGGCTGCAACAGGAGGCTGTTGTAGCAACCACGGGTGCAAGATCCCGAATTCTAGGGATATGGACGGAGGCTGTGACTTTATTGAGTGTGTTTAATGAGTGCAAAAAGAGCTTTATTCAGGTTTTTGACAGAAAATTTTTTGTATTGCGTGCGTGCCGCAATCGCAATGTCAGAACTCACACCTGTGGTAAATTTTTGCGAGAAACGTGTTCCGTTCAAGAACCACAATTCTAAAGCGCGTCAAGGAATTGTGCCAGAACGAGACAATTAAGGAGCAAGTATATATATATATATATATACAGGACCTGCTTAAGGAATTTCGGGGCCCCCTACTAGCAGTTTATTGACTTTTAGCTGAATGGGACCAACTTCGCCGAGTCTTTGGTGTTTTATCAATGCATCTCATATGGATCCCCCAAATACTGTCACTTTCATTTCTGACTAAGCCCTGCTGCCCATTGTGTCAAATGAAATTGTTTTTGTATTCAGTTTTATAGCTATTATATTTATATACACGTTTTGTATACGACATTTCTTTTCTTGCCTTCCTTTGCTAGTACATATAGGTTTTTGGGGCTGCAGACACGTGAGTAGGCAAACACATTTTAATTAAGTAACTTTTTATATTGAACGTCAATAGATGAATGAGTTTATTCGAACGAAATTCCATAAATTGCTGAAACAGGTTCAGAGCAATACACGCCTTTAAATATATAGGCCTACTGTAATTACATTAGATCGAACTTTCTCAAAACTGAATCTGATGAAGGACTTCTCCTGGAACTACACGCTTCGGAAACGTCTATTGTGAACGCAGCTTGTTAACATTATGAATTTGTAGATTATTTATTTTAACAGGAAAATTGTTCTTTAAGTAAGGAAAAATTTTGAACGGGATCGTGGCGGGGCTCCCTCAAACTTGAGGCCCCCCGCGACTGCGGTAGCCTTAAACCGGCCGTGTGTGTATATATATATATATACAGGCGTGGATTTAAATCAACTCTTTATCATCAGAGTAATAGTAGTTAGGGTGCGCTCACCTGGTATAACATGTTTTCATCTGTATCAGCGTGCGATTATGGGCTAACTCATCTGAGTTTGTCATTATTGAGTTGCTTGCTAGTAAATTTGGGTCATTCGCAATTTTTTCCTCGGAAGTGAGGACTTTTCTGTAGCCGCTCCAGGTTAGGTTTTTATGGTCGAGGCAAAGTAATGTGCCAAGTTTATAAAAGTGTTTCCAGAAGAGGTCAATAGTCAGTTGGGGGAAGTGAAACGACCAAATTAGTTAGTCGTCGAACTCAGTTTCCACGAAGCTGTGAATTTCACATTTAGTTGTCTTTATATAGCAAGCCATCGAGTAATTGATAGGGCACTAAGTATTTTAGAGGAAAGTGCGTTATTTCGTCATGGCGAAACATGTGTAGTTAGCATTTTTTATTCATGAAAGACGCTACGTAACAGGCGATTGAAAGAAGATCAGTCTCGTAATTATTTAAAAGTTTTAAGCTACTTCTTAATGGTAATAGAAGCGTTTTTTAAAAAGAAAAATAGTTGTCTGGTGAAATTTTGTTGTGGTGAATTTTTCTGAATGAAACTATTATTATACCGGTCGATGAGTCTAAATCTAAATAGAAACTGTAGATTAAACTTAGTGATAATTTAACTCTATTTGTTTTATTTATTAGTTATGAGATCCTGCTGACCTTTTGAAAGTTTCACAGGAAGGTCGGAAGAGGCCATCGACTGAAGAGTAATTACGTATACTTTATTCTCACTTCACGCTTTTCCTATAAGACATGACTGAAACCAAATTAAGAAAAACTGTTGCGAGAAGTTTTTTTAACAGTATTGTAGTATCACATTGTTCCAAGAGGAGCTATAAACAACAAGGAAATTTCAGAAGGTGGAATGAAAGCAACTAGAAACGTTTTAAAACTAAGGAGAAGGGTAGTTAGAAAATTACGGATCAAGCTGGAGAAGTTACTGAGCATATGAAAAAGTCAACTGTAGTAGTAGACTATAATCGGGAACCCTAAAAACAGTTATTTTCTTAATTTTTATAATTAGAATTGTAATTGTGATATGTACGATATATAGTTTTACTCAGAAGTTATTCTCAATTAGAAAATACAAAAAAAATTCTTTTTTGTATGTCCAAAATGGTGCAGACGGCGAAGAAGATAACATCCAAAAACGCCGTGTTATATGGCACAGGAAGTAACTTCACGCAGAATTGTACAAATAAAAAGAATTTAATCTTTGTAATAGTAGTAACAAACGAAACTAAAAGGAATAATATACAACTGACAAAATGCTGCATGCCTGAGCTGAGGATTGACTGCCTCTGGCTTCTGAGCAGCAGCTTCACCTTTGAAGTCCATTCTCTTTAACTCCCGAAAGCAAAGTCATTGCGCTGGCTATACGAGTACTGTTGGTAGCTCTTGGAACTCGCAAGTGATTTTTTACGCTGATTTCTTGCGATTTTTTTCAGCCAGTCTCCTCAATGCTCGACGATCCTGTCCGTCATTAAATTAGGAATACCCGGTCTTAGTTTAGTTTTGGCTATTTCCTTCGCGTTTACACTTCTCTTTCACGTCACCAGCAGACGATCTGGGCAGCTTCTGAAGGGTTGAGAGGTCTCTGATGGATTTGTTACTCAGGTCACATCCAATGACTAGTCCAAGTTCGAAGTCACCGAGCTCTCAACACCTACCCGTTTTTTCTATATAGCCCCTGAAGCATGCATTCATACTTTGCCTCTAAGCGCACATTAGAGTAAATAAATACTATGGGAGATCGTTGAACTATGAAGTGTTGTATTCTATGCGTCAAGGCGTCCGTCCGTTTACATGGTCCATCGGATACAGATAAACATTCAAAAGAAGAGAAAAAGACAAAGGGAACAAAGTTCCAAGGTTTTTTCATTGGGAAAAATCCTCTGCGATAGTTAGGTGAGGATATAAGGGTGGCTGCCTAAGGTGCCGTCATAACCGCGACAAAATTCATACTACGAAGCTGGGATCAGCGAAAGGTTTGTTAGCTTGTTTTGAAATAGTATCATGCATCAACTTACAACTAGCTCCACGCACTGTTGCCGACGTTAAGAATTTAGTTCCGAAACGTTCGAATACCTCCATAATTTATTGACAATTTGTGTGTTCTTGGGGTGTTGTGGGAGAAGGATCCTACAAACAGAGTTAAGCGCCGGGGTGCGATGACCGCAACAACACAGGATTACTCCTTAGCTCCACAGCACACGGTGTTTCAGGTTTCGACAGCAGGATATCACCCTCGACTTATCCGGGCCGAGCCGGACTCCACCACTATGACCAACCCCACCATTCCGCATCGCCGCCGCTGTGCAAGATCATGGACATTCAAGGCGATATTGAAGAAGACTGTACCGCGCTTATCAGCAGCCATGTGGGATTCGCCACGCCAATTTACTGTACTCATGTTGTTTGCGAGGTTATTTGCGAGGTTGTGTGTAGCTGCCTTCTGCACTGCGTTCGCACCGTGCCCACATTCCTTAGTCCAATGATCAACTTTGCAGGTTGATTAGGAAATGTGTCCCTAACATCATTGACCCGTGAAGCAGGAGAAGCATTTTATACTGTTTATGTATTAGTATTTAGCTATCTATTGAGCAGAATTTTCGGCAGTGGATGTTTAAATCTGAGGTTGTGATGGTAACTGCGCATAGTGCGTATTAAAAGATCTCGCGAGATATGGGCTTTCCAGCACATGTTTTCGGCAAGTTTCTTAATTACTTGCTGTGCTGGCTTGAGTCGGAAATCTCGGTGTAAATCTATTGTTCGTTTCCCCAAGGAGCTTTTGTTTTGAAGTAACTACATGCGAAAGTTAGCGACGTAACCCAAAACAGGAGCTGTATACGTCGTAAGTGTTCGATGAGTATTTGTTATCATTATATTGCTATTGCTATCGTTGCTGATGACGCATTGTTAGACCAATCTTTACTTCTTCATCGTTTATACCAATCCACTTTATTATGTGAAATTGTATTAAAGATATAAAGGCAGCTGCGAAGGAGCGGAGAAGTAAATTCATTTAAAAAGCTTGAAATTGCGAGACATCACTAACGAAGATTTTTCCGTATCAAAAATCAAACTCTCCAGACGACTTGAGGCGGGTGGATCGCACCAACTACAAGACATACTTAGTCAGGTGAGACTCCAAGTATTACGTCGTATCAACACCAAGCGCACAGCCTACCCTCATATGGAGAAAAATGCACCAAAAATCTCCATGCCGACACCGGTAGCAGATGAAGGACTCCGTGGCCGCATTTGGTATTGAAGACAACCAAATCTAGGAAGGTCCTGTTCTGCTCGTCACAGCGCTGTTCGAGAGTAACTGGCTCACGATTTGTGAGATGCCTCGAAATAGCACTACTGTTCTGTGATGGCCAGGATTGGCTTGTATCCGGTAAGAAGCGGAATTTTTGGTCTGTAAGTTGGCGTGAAGCGTTCCGTTAGTGAGGTTTAAGTGTATTACATGCACGGCAGTTTACGAAGGATGCCGTGGTACTGTTGTCGATAGAACGTCTTCTTGATGTCTATGAGCACAGCCACGGTACATCCAGGTGAGTTATAACCCCCGGTTCCTACCCAACAACAAATTTTAATTGCTGTGTTGTGGAGTGGTCCCGTCTGAATTCGAATTGCTCCGCTTTCAGGGTATTGTTATTATGTAATGTTGTGTGATGTCTCTGAGTATGACTTTAACAACTTTTCTACGGGATCTGACTAAGCTAATCGGACTATAGCTGTGGGATAGAGAGTGCTGTATAGCCCATGAGATTTCGTCGGAAGATGTTTTACACGCATATTCGCGAACAGGTTGGGCTAACAGTTGCGTAATCACCCGGCCCGTTTCCAATGTAAATTCAGGATCGGAAGTAGCTGCGATTGGTCGAAAGGGCGTGGACGCCATCCGTTCCGTCTTGCCCCCGGAACGGTCCCTGTAGTGTGAGTATATGATGCGCTTCACGATTGGAGTGGCGACATAAGGACCAGGCCAGACCAAAGATGAATCCGAGAGCAGACGCCCAAATTTTAATTTTTTTACTCCTGGATTCTACTACAAATTATGTCTTTAAGTCTGTAGCTATGAATTTTATATATGGGACGCCTCGTACGTTGCCAGCATCTCTTTAACTTATGCCTTACTGCAATTACCCCCGTGATCAGCCATGGTTTTCTGATACGGGTTTGATTCGGGGATGCTTCACGTCATAGTATCTTGTTCGGCAGCGGTTTTAGTTTCAACATACTCGTTACAGCGTCGGTGACTAATCTCGCGTCTGTCAGGTATACAACTATCTAGCAGCTCCTTGGACAGAGTCCAGTTGGCGCGTCGATAGTTTAGCATCCTGCTCTTGTCAGTGTTATGTGGTGTACCTATAGTGTTAACTATACTAAGTGGTATAAGTCCAGATCGTTTACGACCTGCATTCATGAGTAGTGTTATGCCCTTGATGATCACCGAACATGAGGAACAAACGTCAGTTCACTTAGCACCGATATAAGATAATTGTGCTGTGGCGAATGTTTTCCTGCCGTTGGAGATTTAACGCCGCGAATTCCAGCTATGATGTTTCGCGTTAAGATCTGCAGCGACTATTACTTGAATTGATTTATTTAGCGGCGTACTTATTTCACGCATGCTAACATTGTTGCGCCTATTGTAGACTGCAATGAGATTAGTTTAAGCTCGGTTAAACCGGATTCAATGTTCTCTATGTTCTCTAACTCGAAAACATTAAGTTTTTGATTGCTCTATGACTGTGACTCCAACCGTGCACTATTCAATTAGTACGGTAGATAAAGTATTGGCTTACATGAAAGGTGTCATTTGGTACCAGATGGTCTCGCTTGCGGGAGCAATACGGAGACCGTACTGCTCAAAAAACCCCGCCAACTCTGCTTTTTGCGCTTTAGTTTATGGACGTTCCAGAAGAGGATGCGCGTGACAAGAGCAGAAGCTGTGACTGGCGTTGTTGGTTATTTGGACGGACAAAAGACAAATCTGGATTACAGACCACCACCGTCCATTTAGGGAAGTGGTCTTCAAATGTAGTTTGTGTAGTGTAGTGAAGTATAGTGAAGTAAATCTGCATTACAGTCCATTTCCTCCAGACGAGGGAATGGTCGGGAGGTGTAGTAGGGTAGTAAGGCAGGAACATGGAACGAATGAGGTCCTCTATTGCTATGTATAATATGGTAATAAGAAATCTAGCGCGGACTGGGAGTGGGTCTGCTCCACAGGGGCAGCTGGATCCTGTGGACATCTTGTGTTGTGCGCCGAGTTGACACAGGCGGGGGCGGGCTCAGCCTACGGGGGTGGCCGGGCAGCTACATCAGCCCTTGCGCATGAGAGCACAGTCGCCCTCGGTAGTCGTAACTATCGGGCCATGGAGAACAGCATCGACAGCCACTGCTTCCTCGGTGGCAGGGGAGGGAATTGTCTGTGCGTTTCCTATTTTTCTTCATGCAGCAATTTGGGCTGTTGTGGTGCAGCTGAGAGCGTCGTTTTCCATAGTGTGTACAGACCTGCTGTTTGGGGCTTCGTATTGCTAGTTGTTGTTTGTGATCATCAGGGTGCAGTAGATGTTTCTTGATGCGGGTGTTGCGCTGTGTTAGTAATAATATTCTAAGCTGCGGCACTACAGGACACATTACTCCTAAGGTCTGTCGGGTTGTGGATTTTTTCGTCGATGTCGTGTGAACGCCTCTTGTTTTGGTTGCTATGCTGAATCCTTGGAGTTCTTCGCGTTCCACTGGGTTTGTGAATTTGAACTCGGGGCAGTTTCTTTAACAGCTTGTATGTCCATAGTTTTGGGTTCATCGGAGACTCTAGATTTGCATGTATGTGTAAAGGGATCACAGGCACATTCACGGCAGTGGAGTGCCGCAAAGCACCTGTCAGTGTCATGTCCATACCACTTACATCTAGACAGACAAGGTGGGGATCATACGTCTCATGTAGAACAGGCGGGATGCCTCCTCAAATTTCAGTGATCCGGCCGTTTCTCCCAACTTGACCAGATAGGAAGGCAGCAGAGCCTTCGAGTAGCTTCCTTGCTACTGGCTGACCTTCTTGACGACCAAGTCATCTCCAAGGAACGCTTCTTTAATACTGTTTGGTGGCGTAGAAAGGTGTGTGCCTTTGACTACATATAGCCGAATCCTTCCAATTTCCAATATAAAAGTGTGTTGCTCGCTTGTCTCCTCACCGTAATACCTGAGGAATTTCTTGAAGTCTTCAGGCGTTGACGCGTAAGACTCCATATATAGTCCTACTAGTTTGGTGTGTTACTGGACAGGGTTGAATTTATTGAAGAAGGTGGAGTTCATGTGACTGAGATCGCCACGGTTGGCAATCATGTTGGTGGGGATGCTTGATCGCAATATTTTAAAGGTTGTCTGGGGCATTATTTTGTTTGGGCAGTTTCGGTGGGATTCACTTCCTTGCTCTCATCCATTGCTGCTTGTTTGCTCTAACGGATATTTTTGGCCAACGGACTGGTATGAAGTCTTGAAAGGTTTGAGTCATGAAGACTAGTGCATAGTGAGTAAGATACACTAACATCGATCAGTTTTCCTTGGGTTTTATGCGCAACAGTAGAAAAGCTATTCTGATCTGGGTCCTCACACACCGGGATACTTGTTGCGGGGCACCAGGAATTGCTGGCTCTGTCATCTTGGTGGAGAAATCGATTGATAGCGAATGACAACATATGGTTTTTGTCTGATGAACCATTTGCTTTCTCATAAGGCAGCCAATCAAAAGTATTTGCTATAAGAACAGCAGATCTTACTTATTATCGGTACAACAGAGAGCAGAGGAATAGAATGGTCCTAGAATACGAGCAGTTACCGTACGTCAAGGAGCTGCCGTCGTTCAGTTTTCCCTATAAAGAACTAGTGATTCTCGCTGTGAAAGTCTCCCTAAATCGTGGCCACGCCCCTTCGGCCCTAAAAACGGGTCGTCTAAAGTGAGCTCCTGGTCACGCTTTTGCGGCAAGACCAGGCAGGGAGATCGGGTGGGTGGAAATTCCATCCGATTTAGGACGAAAGGGTGGGGGTAAGTCTGGCTCCCACCATTTCCGTCCTGAAAACTGGCCGTGTAAAGCCTCGCACGGTTGTTCTCTCACTATCTGGTTCCCTGTTTTCTATTATTTTGAGATGGATGCATCCAATAATCAAGAAAAAGAAGTATTAACAGAGTTGCTGGAGGTGTGGAAGACCCACAAATTTTTATGGGACGTTTCGCATAGGGTTGCCAATTTATTTAGAAAAAATAAAGTGTATTTGTCTATTGAAGAGGAAAATAAAAACCATATGATAGGAAAAAAGTAAATAAAATTTAGTTATTTATTGCCTTAAATACAAATATTTTCGGGCTTATTGGCCTAGTTATTAATTGTTGGTTTATTTCGGTGTTACAGCTGGAGCCACATTCTACACCTAGTATAACAAAAAAAGAAACATTCATTTTTAAATTTACGGACGCTTTATTTCTCCCTTCCCACCATCTTGAATTTATTTCGTTTTATCATAAGTACTAACATGTCGTTTGGAAATTAACTGAATTGTATAGTTAATCAAAAATAACTTGTTTCCGCGTACTTTATGGTTCCGTTCAGAAATAACGTCGAGCGTACACGACTCGACTGGAGAACAACAAAACGAACGGTCCGCTATTATTGCCTCGACTCGGAAGCGGTAATTACACAAATCAAAGGATGCGAGCGAATAAAAAATCGCTGCCCGATAGGCACTTTTTCTAGCAGGAGGTAATGAAACTAGCAGACAAACGTTCAGTTATATGTGTTGTACACTTTATTCGAAATAAAGTATTTTCGAATACTTTATTCGTAGGAAAAAGTATAACAGCCAAAAATAAAATACGATACTTTATAATACAGTATGGTTGGCAACCCTAACCTCACGTGTCCTCTATCATAACAAACATGCGAGAAATAATCATTTCAGCTGTCATCTGCTGGAAATTCCGGAAATCTTCACCATCCAACACATCTAAGAGACTAAAGTGACTGAATATATGTCTTTTGAAAATATAATTGCTTGGCACACGTCTTTTTCCTTTTTCCTAGGCTTTTAGCACAATGTCAGGCCGTCAGGGTTACACCAAGAATTTATGGTTTTGATAAATATTGGGCGCACGTATTTAATTTAAATATTAGAACTTTAATAAAATTTGTAAGTAACTAATTTTATTACTAGAATTACTATTGAATGGAACGTGCAAATTTCAGAACAAGACGGGTATTCGCGTGGTGGTAGGTAGCTAGTACAGTAGTACCAGATCGGGCCGGCCGATGGGTCGTCTAAATGCAACACTCTGTCGACGGGAGGAAAGTGAGATCGGGAACGGAACAGGGTGATCGGGAACGGGTCGTCTAAAGGGGCCTTTAGGCTGATCCGAGGTTCACTGCTTGAGTTGGTAAGGAGTGTGTTGATGTCACCTATAGTTATCACCACCAAGTATCCAGGCCAAATACAATCCAACAACCGCTACTCAACGCCGTAGGTTGTCCGCTCTGCTGGTGAGTGCTGGTGGCAAGGCCACTTATCGAGGCTGTAGTCGTGCTGCTGGTGCCGCCAGAAAGAGAGGATCCCCTCTGGCCGGCTGCCGGACTGCAGGTAGCACCCTGACAACACAAAATTGCCATTAACAGCTGTTATTCTATGGACTGAGAGTTTGTCATTCAACACTTCCTCATAGTCAACAGTTGATCTTCTTCTTGGCTTTAAATTTCTATCGATCGCTGAGTGGACCGAGCTCAACAGGTGGCATGGTGCCCGACGTGAAAAGCACAATGACGAGATGTGTTGGCAGGCCGATTATCATCGTAAACCGTGCTTCCCTTTGAATCTTTGCAATAGTGTTGGCCGCTCACGTTGCTGACTAAAGTCGAGTGTTGGTTCGTGGAACTTGATGCACCGTCTTCTTCCAGTCATGTAGGTTGGTGTTGGTTGGTGCGGCTTCTTCTTTCTCAGTAGCTGCCTGCGGACCGACGTAGCGGACAATCCGGTAGGCTGCGTTTCGTTTGCCGTATTTGTTGCTGAGTGTGAGTTGGCAGATCGGGCAGCTCGGATGACTACGTTGGTGGTTGTAAGTCAAACATGACGTTGACACTGCACTTTACCTTGGCCACGGCGACGCAGTCAATTTTGTTCTTCACGGCCGTGATATAAAGATGCATGGGGTCCACCGCAGTTGTATCATTTTGCCTCGTGCCTTGGCAAAGATCAGTCAGCTACGCGGTGGCCACCGCTACAACGAACACTCCCCTGCGAGCCGGTGCATTCGTGGGACCTATGTCCGATTTTCTGGCAACGAAAGTACTGGTCATATGCCTATAGGGGGCTGCTTTCTTGTCGTCTAAGTTGGAACCTTACGCTTTTGCTCGGCAGAGTGAGGCTGATGTAACTCGTAAGGCGTGCCAACTTCCATGAGCATATTAACTGTCAGCGCCAAGTCGGTGGGGCATAAGTCCTGCTTCATCCAGCCAACACAACATAAGTAGAGTAGTAATACGATACATCCAAACGCATAGGCTGCCACTGTTGCCTGAGTGGAGAGCCACAATTGGAAGAGCGAGCCCTTCTCAGTGGCTGTTGCCTCCACCCATGCCGATGGCAGTGGGTCTGGTGACTATGGGGAATCTCGCAGAGTGGTTGAATCAGTTGGAAACATGAGCTATGCCTCGGTCGGCGACTCGGGAGCTTCAGCCTGGACGATTTAAAGGACCGCATTTCTTGGGCAGGGCTCCTTGCGGCTTGTTATGTTTGTTTGGCTTGAACCATGGTCATGTTACCCTGCGTAGTAGTTGTTACTGGTGCTGCTGGCTATCGAGGTGGTACCTTGCGCTTGTCATTTTTGATGCGCCGTGGCTCTGTTGCTTTTTCTTTGATCTTGGCAGTTACCTGTACTATACTGTTGTTGTGCTTTCTATGTATGATTCAAGTTTTATTACGCTATGTTATTTGGCACTGCACAGAATGCGAAAGCTACTTTCATCCGTAAGTTTAGCACACCAGTGTATTAATGGCTTCCCAGCTTGTTAACATCATTAGTGGTTGGAGAGGACCCGGTAAAAAGAACAGAAAAGAATTCAGCCATGTCCTTTTTGATGGAACGAACTCGTAATTAACATGGAGTGATTTCACAAAAGTGTGGGTAACAGAAATCAGGATGGCTGGAGCGGGAATTGAACCTACTTCTTCCAAATGTCCGCCCTGAGCATTATCCACTCATCCATCAGGCTCGATAGTAATGTCAAAATATTCCGTTTGAACTTCTTTTTGTACTACAACTTCATTCTATTGTAACTAACGGATATTTCATAAATTTCTGTTGCCAAACACATTCAATTTACCGGTCTCGAACTGCGAGTGACCGTTCCTTTCCAAGACTAAAATCAAAATTTCTCGTCTTTTGAAATTAAAAACGAATTTTCTTATTTTCTTGAACAATTTCTCCTTTGTGATTCATAAAATATGTTATTTAAGATCGCACATTATAAAGCCGAAGGTTTTGTTTTGAATGGTGTTACTTTATCTTTAATTTAAACTCATTTTTGTAACACTGCTGCCGCTTCTCGATAAAGATTTCTTACTGCAATTTTTCTCTGAAATTTTTCTGAGACCTTCTTGCAACCACGCTACCTGTTAAGGATATAACAGAATGAGGAAGGTTCATCCAACAGAGTTTTCCTTGTACACACTCTTAATAGCTTAAATTATCAGCGGCTCAAGATTGAAAAATATTGTTTTAGTCTTTGACAGCAGTCCTTCCTCCTAGAACTCAGTAAAGCAATCGAAGCTACCAGAAGATACAAAACAACAGGAAAACTAGCGCACAGCAGCTAGGACGCAATCATCCAATTGTAGCACAAAACAACTTATCTGTGCCGCTAGACTATCTCGTAACATATACGCACTGTAATTGAAATCTCGCTTAAGAACTGACTTCATATCGGTAATAAAGGGGTGATATTTTGTTTTCATTTAACCTATTGGCGATACAGCCTGACAGAGTAAAACAAAGTTATAAGGACGTCTCTGATGATGAAAAACGTCGTCCCGGTTGTCCGACAGCGCTTGCAATCTTCTCGTATATCTATTGTTCATGTATACGGTATACTGGTTACTTTGCGGCACCCGCTGTTCTCTTTATCTCCTAGGAAGGTGAAACTATCAAATTATCATGGAAATAAATATTCTCCTTTAGACTTTAAGGTGTTTAATTCTCAGGAGTAACGCTCGGCAAAACCGTTTTCGAATCACTGTACGCCATCCAGTTTTCTGTTTCCGTGAAATACCGAAATCACTTTAGGCGAATACTGGGGTGGTTTCTTCAAAAGGCTATTATCGAATTCCTTACCCTTCATTGCCCTCATCCCTCTCCCACCTCTAATTATCTCGACTCAAAAAGCCCCCCAAAAATGAAGATTACAATAATTAGGTGGTGTACACGAATATTTTTATTTGCTAGGTAAGTGTATCACGTTAATTGGTAACTGGATGTCCTCTTGTAGAAGCGCTTTCACAATGTTAATAATATTGTTCCAGCACCTTTTTCATCCAAAAATCATGTGGCTAACGTCAAACGCAACATCTTCATCATATATTATATTGTTTTACTTCCGTATAGTTGAGATGGAAAGAAAGCATGTTTAAGATGTAATCTCGCTGTTTTATTTATTAATCTTCTCGATGGGCATCCCTTTTGATGCCACTGGAAAGTTTGACGCAGGATGCTAGCGTAGTGGTGATTTCTGAGTGTTGATGACTCAGATCTTTCTCCACTTGACATTTCTTTGCAATTTCTTGTTAAGAAGTTTAGGTTACAAAAATAATCTGCAATTGCAAATAATTCTATCAGTATTTCTCGACTACGCACCTTAAATGGAATGGCACATATATTTAAAATAATAAAAAATCAGCTCTGACCGAAACACTAACGTACTTTACTCATAGTAACAGTTACAGAACCACCGGGAACATTGTGGGCAGAACAAGATGAGAGAATGACTGATGGGTAATTAAAAACAACCCAGTACAAATGTCCGTTACCAACGAAACATTTTGAAAGTGAAACTAAAACTTAGATTTCTGTAACAACTGCTTTTAAACTACCAGATGGGAGGCTAATGCTGTAGCAACTCAGTTTCCTAGGTATCATCGTGTTTGCTACGAGCATCTCAAATGAAAATACAGATTTCATCAGTTCAGAGTGACGTCTGTGACGTTACTGCAAATCGTGGCGGTGGGGTGGGGTGGTATTTATGGACCGTGCTCTATGCATGTTGAGTAAGAGGATGCGAGAAAAAAGATAGTGAAACCAAGGTCCGACATTTAAATTCAACTCTAGCGAACCAATTCAGAAGGTTGCCGGGTTTAAGTGTTCGTCTGACAAACGAATCAACAGTGTAGTATGTATATTTAGGGATTAGACTCAAGCCTTTGCTATACATTCTCGTGGTTGGGAAGCGCGATATATAGTAGAAAAGGTATAACAATTAACATCTGTTCTCTAGACTTAAGAACTGTGAAACTAACGAAGACATCCAAGAATTCTAAGGTCCCGTCCCAATACAATATCAAAATATTCCACTGATATTGTAACATTAATAATAGGGTGTGTGAGGAGTTATTTAGTTAATGATTATTAATTATCATCTTTAAGATATTGCAGATTATTGATTATTAACTTTCGAGATTCATATGGGATAAATCAACATTTTTCATACTCGTTTATGATCCACAAATATCAAATATTTATTCATTTAAACAGAAACAAAATACGCAATTAAACACTGTTGTATGAAACATAAACAATCAATGGAAATTGAGTTTAACAATTACATGAAACATTGAAGTGTACATAAAGTCAAACATGAAACATAATTGATACGTTGACATGAAAACAATTATCGTCATGAGACATTACTGAGCAAGTATCCTAAGGTGCTCTTCAGCACAGTGATATTTTACATATCGCTGTCCCGGAAGAACGATGGCGGAACTGATTCACTTAGTACGCACTTTAACACAAAATTTGAACGATATAGTCAGAGAAAGTAAAATCCCTTGTACACCCCACTCGAGCTAGCTCCAAACGATGAAAGTCTGTTGGGGGTTTCGGGTTAAATGGCATGAAACTCAATGCAGTGAAACTGTTTAAGAATAATTTTTCGTGCTATCGGTGTCTGGATACTGCATATATAATGTATCACTGTAGATAAATAGCCAGTAATTTGCTTAGGTGAAATCGCCGTATAAATACTGTACGAGTTTCCAATCGCCGTCACAGTTCTCTTCTCAGCGTCAAAAGAGCGAATCCCTTTCCTTTCCGCTTTCTTCCAAGACTCAGTCCTCCGCTCCGTTTCGGCAAGAGAGAAAGGACCAATCGATAAATTTTAACAATCCCATTTCGACGATGGTTGGGAGGTACATGCAAACAAATTAACAACATTCCTAAAAATTTCTTTTGCTCCTCTTACGATCGGCTGAAAAACATTTACTCCTTGCACTATTCTCACACCATTCTCAGCGCACGTGTGGATATTCCATTACTGGAAGAAGAGAATTAACGTATACTGTCTTTCCTCTGAAAGACGTATTGCCACTCGGTCCTCAGGAATGCGGGATTTCGTGTAAACACGTCGCAGAGCGCCTTCGCCCGCTCTTCGACCTTCGCGATAGCATCTCACTGCTTCATGCTCCTGCTTTGTGTTACGTGAGGGAGGACTGCGGTAAAATCTCAACAAATCTCGTTTAATCTAAAAATCTAACGTCATCTTTGTAATTTAGAATATACATTATTACAACGGATAAAATTTTGTATTACAAAATGTAATACATATAAGACATCAACTTTAACGCTATGGTATTTAGTGGCATAAAGCAAAATACATAAACAGATCAAATAAATTTAATAACTTAAAAATTATAAGGTAAGTCTCACGTGAGGGGGAGGGGTCCCATCTCATCTTACCAAACCTCTCCAAGGGGAAGAAAGAGTCCAATTAACAAAATCTTACGTAATTACTTATGGGCCTAGACGTTCAGTAATCCTGGCGAAGTTCCCTGTTAGGGAGCGTCAGTCACTACGTGTCTCCAGTTCGAACTCCTTTGAATCCCCTCCCCCCACGTAGTCGAACGTCGATTTGGATTTTCCCTTGGCACATCCCGCCCCTTTTCATGTGTGGAACGTAGCTTTTCACATGTTAATTCCAGGAGACATTTTGTGCCGATTTCTGTTACCAGACTATCTTTAAAGTGATTGCGTTCATAATGATCAAGAAATATTTTTGTTTTATATACTGTTCTACAGTTATTTGGGAGCATGGCAGTACACCCGCCAAGTCGAGTCAACGGCGGCACTGCCTATCATTTTCTCGAAGCGATTCGGACCATTTTTGAACTTCAATTTCTTCGGTCGTATTCATGTCTCAGATTTCTGTTATACATAGATATCAGCAATCTTAGCAAACATTCTAAAATTTATTTCGTTATTCTTAATCCGGATGTTATTCGGATGTAATCTTCAGCGATTTTGTCACTCACTCACTCACGGACTGGCTGGCTGGCTGATGATCATCAAAACTCTAAGGTACTTCCCGTAGTCATAGAAAACTGATATTTGGTAAACAGATAATATTTTATCCAAATATCATGAGAAAAGTCTGAAACTCGTAAATTTATGTATATCTACCCCTTACCTACCACTAACGTGAAATCGCTTTCTACCCTAATAACTTTATATGCCTCAGATTTTCATTGTAGAGTGAGCTTATTAAGCTTAACTAATGTATTAAATTTTACTTCTTTCCTTCTCTTACTTTGGAAGTTAAAGAAATTCAAAATTTTATTTCGATCACGACTCCCCGACATCAAAATTCCACTATACTTCCAGTGTTTTTTTTTTTTTTTTTTTTTTTTTTTTTTTTTACTTAAGGCTTTACGCCTCGTCGATGTCATTAGAGGCATCGGGACTGGGGACAAGGAGCGGGGAGGAATTAGGCCATGGCCTTTTGAAGGAAGCATCCCGGCATTCGCCTGCAGTGATTTGGGGAAACCATGGAAAACCCAAATTTGGATGCCCGGCGTCCTCCCGAATGCGAGGCCAGAGCGTCCACCACTCACCCACCAGGCTTGTTTACTTCCAGTAATCCTAGAAAGAAGTAATTTGGTACACATATATAGTTTCATCCCTGAATCATAAGAAAAGTCTAATATCGAAGTTTTTCCCTCCATTTATTTAATTACAATCTCAAACATGAAAAATTCTGGCAAATATTTGCTTGGCCTATTTTTACAAGAATTGTTTTTGTGGTGTGAATGATGACACTAGCTATTCTTGCAAATGACCCTGGACAGACAGGGATCCTTTTCTTCTTGGGTCGTTACTGAAAACGTTCTTCCCATCTCATTAATCATTGTTTATTATTTGATAAAATTGAACAAACAGTACCTGCCGCGTAAAAAAAACTATGAAGAGTTGCGTATTTTTATTTTATTTTATTATTATTATTACTCCGCGATCACTAAAAGTGTGTGGCAGAGAATGCATTGCACCTATCCGAAAGGGTGATAGTTTGAAAGGGATATACAGGATATGGCAGGAGGCGCCCATGGGCTAATGAGAGGAACCTTCCCAGCATTCGCCTGGAGTGATCCGGGAAAACCATGGAAAACATTTCCGTCACATTTGTTTATACATTACTGGGGAATATTACTTTGACCTGCTTAAAAGATTTCCATAGCTCATTGATACCTTTTTGATATTAAAAACTCTGTGGGAAAACATTTCCGATAAGCCTCGTGCAGTTTGTTGTGCAGCGCCAAACCACACGACACTCTGAACTTGAAATAACATCTCAGCGAGCGCTATAATTAAACATGCACTGAAATCCACTTAATAGAACTAACTTGGAGATCATCAGACTTGTTAAGAAAGGATTTCGATCTCCTTCATATATGTTGAAGGGTACACAGCATATATGTCTATGGTATAGTCGTTTCTCAAAATGCACCTTAGTTTTTGAAATTTCGCATGCATAGAATTTTTTAAAAAAATTATTATAAAATGGCAGGTATATAGCAAATTACTGTCCAATTTTGTCAAATAGCTGTGTGGTCTTTGCAATAAGGTGTTAGTTTCATAGTTTTCTGATCAGAGTTCAAATCCCCGCATAATGAAATATTTTTATTTGTTTCTATCTTCAAAAATTGTCAAACTTGACTTATTTATTTTGTTAAAACCTCATTTACACACTTTTATTGCGCGAAATTAAATTTAAAACAAATCACATTGCTCATAACAGATACACCAAACATAATTTCGGCCCATATATCAACAATGGCTTCTTACTTATTCTTCCATTTCCCTGTCGTAGTTCACGCAACAAAGTCATGTGGAAACTATTAGACCTTTCTTGAAACCACTGTTTCATCGAAAACCTCTTTTTGCGTCCTGGTGTTGCAAGTAATATCATATTATTCAAGATCGTAATCGCACAACGACCCATTATGAACGTGAATTATGTTAATGAAACAGTGAATCTAAAACGCACAACTAGACTGCATCCGCGCTAGTTCATCGGTTTCGAACCACAGTCCGCTGGACTGAAGCTCACGAACTCTAGTGAGTGGGCAGCAGCACAGTCCATGGCGTGTACAGACCACCGCGGTGCACCGCCTACAGGCAGTTGTCGTTTATGTGTCTGGTGCTTTGAGATTTCAGCCTACACTTCTTCGTCATAGGCATCGGCCTGCAGTTCGTCTAAGTGTGTGAGGCGTGAAAATCCCAGGGGATATCTGTAAGCTAATTAGAGTCTAAATACCGGTTGCCTTCGGCGCAAAATGCACTGTCGCGTGTTATTTAGTTCAGATGCTCAGGCCCCCGTGCGACCTGAATACTATGATTTTAAGTCATACGCATTGTCGTTAGGCTATACAGGGTATGGAAAATACGGAGATAATTAAATAACGGAAATACGTATTCACACGCTGTTGTATACTGTGTAGCATTTTTTAAATGCAACAGATAAAATGAAAGAATAGCCACGTGGCTGGTTCTGAACCTCCCCTCTCGCCACGTAGCCCAGCGTAGCTTCCGTCCCAGCCCCATCTCCCCACTCTTGACCGAACCATGTAGTTACGGAGGCTCCCTTACTGGAAAGCTGATGGCTCCGCATACTCGCCTGGTTGCAATGTAGGCCTATATCAAAATGTGGCGGATCTTTGACCGTTACAATATAATTAGGTATTAAAAAGTAACCAGCCTCGTTTTTAATTGGACACGTCAGAAAGGAGCATGATTCATACAATCCTATCCAAATTTTCTGAAATAAAAATGGAAATATTTGGAATATGGTGGTATCACAGGTTTTAAAAAAATCTGAAACTTTGAAACAATATCAGTCTCGAAGTAACAGTCGCAGAAGGAAGTTTAATTTAATTTAACTGCGTTGGACTGCACGCTCCAGTGGCAATTTCTCTACACACCCGTTTTTCCCTCTTTCTTGTACCCAGCTACTTTTGTCCTCTACAAATTTTTAGAAGGGTTTTTCAAAATGAAGAGATTAGATTTGTGTGAATTTGAGAGTAATCAGATTTGTAAATCTATTGACAGAGATTACAGCTCAAGAGAAGAAGAGCGACTATACAGAAGGTAATTCAAGGTGAAGGAAGTCATTCACTCGCGAGACTGACCAATAAAATAGTTTCTTCTCCCTGGGGATTTGTTCGTATTTTGACTCTAGATAATTTTGCTACCATGTAAATTCACAGCACGAGGTTTGACGTAATTGTTGTTAAAAGACGAACGAATGAGCATTTCTGTTATCTAGCTACGTCTATGCTTACTCCGTACTAAACCACAACTTCTTTACGAGATAACACGGATGTAATTAAGTACCGTCCCTGAAGCTGCGGTAGCTATTAGAGACGCCACTTTGTTTCACACTACCTCACCTTAAAATTACGCCTGGTGGAGTAAGAGGTGATATCTTTTATAACAAAACAACCCTGAAGCTGCATTACTTGATAGATATAAGGCATTTGATAAATTTTGGAATTGTCAAAGCTAGAAACACACCTGTACCCCGTATCTACGTAATAAGATTTAAGGTTTTTTTTGGTCTTCGGGCTTTACACTTAAAAGTGGGTTCAGAATTATGTAGTAGAAGAATAATAGCAGCAGGGGCCTGACTTCAGTGCAATTTGTTTAACATACGAGGCACGCTGACGACACATTTAATACGCATAGCAGAATCACTATAATCCAGCCAACAATCGTCTCCAACGAGAATAACACAGTTAACTAAATGATTTAAAAGGTGACTCATCTCCATTATAAAATGTCAAGATTTTTACCTAGCATACTACCTACAAAATGAGGACGCACGGGTAAAACAAAATTATATAGGGCATTATAAAAGTGTAAAATATTTTAACAGGTGATAGTATGCATCAAAATAAGACAAAAATGTCTATTAAACAATGGGTTACAAACACATACTTTAGGAGTTAACAACAGGTCCGCAATGTGAAGGGGCGTCTACACGAGCATCATTTTTACGGAACTGTGTTGCCGGAAACTATTACGTCCGAGTGGCCGCAATGTTGCGGCAATGTGGCTGTGTGGCCGGGCCTTCAATTTTTTTAATAAAATGGCATTCGGCAACGGAGGCCATACAGCCAGCTCAATGTGTATTTTTTTTTCCAATGTATGGACGCCACAGGACGGACAGGACATTCACACAGACACACAACACTTAACATCCATGCCCGCGGCCGGATTCGAACCGGCGGCCTTCGGCACGTGGAGCTAGCACTCTAGCCCCTACGCTACCGAGGCCGGCGGGCCTTCAATATGTCTGCCTTGTTGCCGTGTATTGACGCGTGTGGCGGGCCTGTTGACGGTGACATAGCTCTCCGGCCGAACATTCCTGGCAACTTCCCGTGCTGCCGGCCACGGGTGCATAATGGCTAGAGCGGTGGCCTCATATACCGAAGGTTACCGTTTCGATTCCGGTTGGGGGCACAGGTGGTTTTAATTAAACGGTGTGTTAATCTTGTGTCTTCCATACCCTACCCTAAATTAACGGGAGAAATACGTATACTTGAGCAGAAAACATACATACAACGTTGGAGCTACCTGTTTTGCTAAAAGGTGCCGAACTAGTGTTGCAAATTGAAAAAAAAAAAAGTTTTTCAGCTTTGTGAAAAAACCTAGCACCCTCGTTTTTTTTCTAATTTTTTTTTCCAGAAAACAGTATATTTGATAAATTATAGTTTTGTTTACGGAACTTACATTTTACAATTGTGTTTTAAATCTTACTGAACCATATAATGTTTTACATAATGATTCATAAATGTATCTATATGGGTAAAATAATTTTATCCATCCTCTATGACGTCAATATCACATTCACTAGTATCATCACTACCAACACTAGTTCGGTCGGTGTCGGAATTTTCTGTTTCTTCTTCTGTCTCCTCTAGATGCATAACTTCAGAAGTAGTTACATTTTCTTTTACTGGTTGTTCTTGTATTGTACGCAAAAGATTTTGAAATAGCAATTTTAAATTGTGAGCAAAGTACACACTGTGCATAAAGACTGCGCCGATAGTTCTGTATTACGGTCTTTTAAGTTTGAATTTAAATCTATTATCATACAAAATAGGAGCTTTATTTCTTTTCAATCGTTGGTTTACACCAAAGGTTACAAGTAAATGATTCATAATTACTGACAATTTTATGACTTTATGCTGAGAGTTTTACAAGTATACGAATATAAGGAAAGCACAATAAGTAATAAAAAGGGCAAAAAACCGTGGATAAATTTTAAATCCATAATTTTTTGAAAAGATCCGTAGGTCTGCAGATAAATTAGTAGGGCTGGCAGCATTAGTTCAAATAGCGAGTATCAAACCAAACAACGGGGATTCCTTCTCGCGCAACCTAGTCTCTTCGGGAAGTTCCCGTTCATAAAAGAAAATTTCAGTCAATGTTGCCAATATTTTCGTATTTTTTTCCTACTGAACCAGATAAATTTAGTAGATTTAAAAATTAAGGTAAGTACTTAGAATAAACTCTAAAACAGTCATATTAAATGATAAATGCCTTACAAATTTGAGATTTAGTAGTTATGAAAAAAAAAGTGTCCAAGAAAAAAACATGTTTTTTTAAGCCAGAAAAAAAGGTTTTTTTTTTTTTTTTTTGCAACACTATGCCGAACGTCATTCTTTTAAATAAAAAAGCAAATGTGTTCGAGTACAATGCTTTTTAATCTTTATTCATTCGGAAAGTATGCATATTACACGATTTTCCCCTTAATTTTTAATAAAATAATTGAAATAGTTCAAAGAATAGAAATGAATCGGAAAGTAAATTTCATCAACGAAATACACTTACACCCAAAGTTGTGGGAAGTAGAAGCATCTATTTACAAACACTGATTAAAAATTGAAGACAGTACTTATACCTTTATGTATGAATTTAATCCTTTCAGCATAGCTTTGAACACCTCCGTTACAATTTGAGAGTCTAAATAAATATGTCAAACTTTTGTAAGAGTCACATAAATGGTAGAGTGACAGCCAATCTGGTACTGCATTTTTTATTTTTGTTTTTTTCATACAAATCAAATCTTTGAAACCAGTTTTAAAGTTCTTATAAAGTTTTCAAACAAGTAATTATTCATTTCCGTTTCTCTGCCGGCCGTCCTGAAGGCTCAGGTGGCTGTGGCACTGACACAGATTTAGCTGGCTCCAGTCCTGGTGGTCGAAAAAATTTTCATCATCGGGAGTTGGCCGGTAGGAAAGGAGGTGGTGCACAGTACCAAAATGAAGCAGAATACCTGGCAGCTTATCTCAGTCGACGGTTGTCTTAGCAGACTAAACCAATCCAGTATTACCTGTTATAAACTGTTTCGATTATTGAATAGGCGACCGTCATTAAATGTTACTTAATAATTTCTAAACGATTCAGCTATTAACATAAGAGGAATTTGCAGGGAGAGGTTAATTACATTGATACTAACTTTTTCAGAATAAAATCATAACGTTAAACCGATCACAGCAAACGAGCGGTATTGCTCGGACCTGGCGTCCTGGGGGAATTCAAATCCCCGTCTAGCCATCCAAATTTTGGTTTTTCATGGTTCCCCGAAATATTATAATGCTTTTATCATGAGGCCATGGTCGAATTCCTCTCCTTGACCATTTTTTTCCGACTCTAATGACCCTGACACCGATGAGCCGTAAATCCCTCAAGAAAATAAATAAATATATCTAACGGTAATGATCATTTACGTAAAAACTAAACATACTCTTATTAATACATATATAACCCTCCAGTGTGGCTGGGGCGTTAAGGCACCAAGCACACAGGTCTGAAAAGATGTAACTGGACCAGGTTCGAGTACTGTACGCCTTTGTAAGAAGAGAACAG
Organism: Vandiemenella viatica; assembly: GCA_031002005.1. Lineage (NCBI taxonomy): Eukaryota > Metazoa > Arthropoda > Insecta > Orthoptera > Morabidae > Vandiemenella > Vandiemenella viatica. Next base: position 100,382,449 of record JARYHS010013630.1, on the reverse strand, counting down.
GGACTTGTAGACAGATAGTTGCCGTCTTTCATCCGGCCACGCCCCCTCTATCTTTATGCAAATGACGGAAGCCTAATTCGGTTTACTAGTTGTTTATAGCGTTGTTTGATGAGTGCCATGCCCCTTTTCCTACGCCACTTTGAAGCCCAGTTTGGCGTACTAGTTGCTATGTTAATTAGGGACCACCCAGGAAGTGACTAACCTAACTTTGGGGACACAATCACAAGGTATATTCCTAGTGACGGATAGCTAAACTATTGATACAATAGGCCTACCCCCACCACTCGAACAAGGCTGTTTACCTGTTCACCTCCCACCACAGCTTATTCTCTTCCAACCGGCCTGCCAGCATCAGCGTTCAGATATGACCTGTTAGGTACTGTTGTTCTCTTTGGTGTATCATCTCAACGCTGGTGATTCAAAGCGTTTGACGGCAAATTTATCGTCCAAGTATGATTTTGAAGCTGTAGTTGTGCTCGAAAAAGTGTAGCACAGCATCAAAGTTATTCTAACGTATGAAAAATTTAACGTACTGATTCAAATATTGGACTTAATGTCAGATTTGTTCAACAAAGCCGACAATCCACTCGGTGAACACGCCGTCACGAGCAGCCTGCAGTGTCCGGCGCCTTGGCCGTCAAGAAGAGGTGGGGATATCTAGTTGCAAGATACTACAAAGAATTTGTGGACATTTTATCTAGTAAAGTGCTACGAGACTGCCATATGGCCACTGTGCAAATACTGGATGATATGTATATTAACGACGTTTATTGGCTAAAGTGACACTCAGTTCATATATGAACTTATTGTGTATAAAACTTTATTTGCATTGCCTGATGTTAACAATGTAGCAATTAAGAATTACAATCATGAATATGAAGTTTGTCGACATTAAGTGCTACGCGTGTATATGTGATTCATATATATGAAAATTTACGTGTTTGAAAAGTAAAAATAAAAACAGGTTGTATTTGATTTGATTTCTTTTTAATTCACCCACCATTGCGCAGTTAAAAATACATTTTCAACGGTACATACTGCATTACAAGATAAGTGTCCTTTACAAAGTTTTGTCAATTATTTTTCTTGAGATTTCGTAGAGGTGGGCACCTAAAATCTTCAATATTGTAGCACACTTTCTTCCGTATAATCTTCTGGAACCATCTAGTCTTCTCACGTCCTTTAACGCGTATAATTGCATCATCTTCATTGGCGATTGCGTCTAAAATAGTACATAGTTTACTGAAGGTTACACTAGTAGTATTACAGGGTATTCCATGGTAATTATGTGTCAACCGCCTTACACCTCGATCATCACCCCCCATGTATTGGTGAGGATACAGAAATTCAATGTGTAGCAATAATGTTGTCTGATCGTACTACACACACGGCAACTTCTTCGAAAATAAACGCTCCGTCTTTCATCTTGAATCCCTGTGTATCCAGGAAGATGGTCTTCATGATAATGCGTGGTGGTGTGAGTGCTGTCCTGTTTTATGGGAGGTTCCGCACAACACTCGTTAAATGTATATATTCGACAACATGATCGTGAAGGATCAGGCAGTAGGCAGAGGTGTTGGCTGGAAAATTCTCACTGCTATCAAACTCTATACGAATATCTACAGGTCCAGTCTTCACTGTTTTATTTTGTTGTGAACATTCAATAATGGCAAGAGGCGCAGTAGTGATAAATCCTTCACGTTTTAGTAGCGGCGAAGGATGATCTTGTTCATAGTAGTACATCTTGCATACTTGCTGTACAGCAATGTAGTTCCGTTTTTCTTAAATTCATGTTCTCATAAGGTATGCAACATCATTTAGGAACACTTTGACGTTAGTGAGATTGCAATGGTCAAATTTGGCTGCATTTGTTTCCGCGTTGCGTTTTCTGTTTTTTTTTTTTTTTTTAAATCCAAGAACCACGAACCTAGGTTTCTCTAGTTGCGTTGACGACTTCAAATACCAAATTTGTGTTTTACTTATAGGAAGCAACGGGTAGTCAAGCAGATCCCAACTTCAGTAATGAATGTGTAGTGGCTTCCCACTGCTTAAAATTTAAGCAGTGCTAGTTTCTCCCGTTCACATACTTGCACGTGACGCATCATCCATGCGAGTTTACTCATGTTGAATATACTCTTTAGGGGATTTGGATTGGCTTGTATATAAGAATTTGTATCGTCCCTAACACGAATCAGTATTAGTTTCTGTTTTACATTTGCAAGTATCCTTTTAAAGTCTTCACAAAAACCCAAAATCATACTCAAATTCCACAATGGAAGTTATATCGAGCACCTCATCAATTTTTTACAGTATAGCCTAACGACTGTAGGAAGAGCACTTTAGCAGGTGTTAACCGTTTCACTGTCGATTCACTACTGACAACTGTTGAGTCTGCCGCTTCTTATTACGAGCGCCCATTCTTTATATGGAGTCTCAGAGTTATGGTTTCTCCTCTGAAATATTGCCGTCCTAATCGACAACTCTAATTTGAATGTTGTTGAGCGTTTTCACCGTGATGGGGGAGATAGATGACATTGGCTAGTACTTCAACAATTTTGTACCCTGGTGGCACTGTTGGAAAAAAACTCATGAAGTGTACGTCCCACCTTATCGTTGACGTAATTTCCAGTACTTTTGCTATATTCTATGCGTATCGCATTATCTTTAAATATCTGCACAGTGTAGTATGAGGTATGAATTCCAGACTTTAGCACATGTTTCGAAAATCCGAGCAGTGATCCATTTGAGTTTGGTTTAGCGAAGTCTATTTCCATCGGAGTTTGTATCACGCACTTGAGTGAATTGTTTGCTCAAATAACCAGTTTCTCGTTATCTGCGAGCCGAGCCAAATCGTAAATATCTTTCGATCTGTGGGTATATCAACCACTTTATTCTTCGAGTAATTAAATTTACTATTTGACTCATCAATGTACGGAATCGAATTGTATGTTTGGGAATCTACTGACCCGATTGTATACTCGCCTTGGCTAAAATCAATTGGTTGAAAGTAGCCTGAACTGTTGTCGGACAAGCACAGTGTCACAGACATGTGATATCCAAAGTAAGGTTCATGCAAGACTGATGTTTTACATTATGATACACAAATGTTCACATACAGTACTTGTGTACCGAACCTCTGGTACTGTCGTATAATGTACAGTATTCTGTTGCCTGCGAAGTACCGCTATAATTACAACGGCGGAGGTAAGTCACCAAAACTGTCGAATTTTTTAACTACGCCATCATTGTACTTTATGTACTGTACGTAACCTAGTGTGTTCCACCATTTACAGCAGTGTCCAAGTTCGCGATTCTACATTCAAGTTCGCGATTTTTTTGAGAATATACATTGCGCATGAAAACGCCGTGAAAATGAGGTATACGCAAACGCTTAACATCATAACATACGAGGGCTATCTGATAAGTTCTCGGCCTCGACCATAGATGGCTGCACTACCGCAGTGATTTTTTCCATGCAAGTTGGTGCATGTGCCAGACATGCCTGCAAGAAATTGCAATTCATTCTGCGTTGTAGTTTGGTCTGTACAGCTGTTTGATGCAGGCGCGGTGCGTAGTTGTACGAGAGATGGAAAAAATCGGGTATCGTGCAGTTATAATTTTTTTAAAAAAAGAAGGTTTAATGCCATCCGAGATCCACGGAAGATTTTTAAAAGTGTATGGGGACTCTTCTCCCTCATATTCGACAGTTAAGAAATGGGCTGCTGAGTTCAAACATGGTCGTAGCAGTTTCGAAGATGATGAATGCGAAAGATGTCCGAAAAGTGCAACAACTCCAGAAATCATCGAGAAAGTGAATGATTTGGTTTTCAATGATCGGCAAATAAAAGTGCGTGAGATTGCTGAGATCGTAGGGATATCAAAAGAACGTGTGGGATTCATTTTGAATGAAGTATTGCATATGAAGAAGCTTTGTGCAAGATGGGTACCGCATTTGGTCACTTTCGGTCAAAAGAGCATCCCCATGAGACTTTCTGAACAGTGTTTGGAGCGTTTCAGCAAAGATAAAACTGATTTTGTACATTGATTCATAACTATGGATGAGACATGGGCTCACAACTACACGGCAGAATCAAAACTGCAGTCTAAGCAGTGGACAGAAGCTGGTTGTTCAGGTCCAAAGAAGGCCAAGTCGGTTCCATCGGCAGGGAAGGTGATGGCATCAGTTTTTTGGGATGCTAAAGGTATTTTGTTCATTGATTACCTTGAAAAGGGTAAAACAATAAATGGACAATGCTTTGCCGATCTTTTAGACACCCTCGATAAAAAATTCGTGAGAAAAGGCCCAGTCTGAGGAAGAAGAAAATCATCAATCATCAGGACAATGCACCTGCCCATAAGAGTCTTTTGGCAATGGAAAAATTAAGAGATCTGCACTACAACGTGTTGGAGCATCCACCTTATTCCCCAGATTTGGCTCCCTCCGACTTCTATCTACTCCCAAAACTCAAAAACTTTCATGCTTGTCAGCGTTTTTCTTCAAGTGAAGAGGTGATTGCAGCTGTAGATGAATATTTTGCAGGCCTTCCAGAAAGCCACTTCAGGTATGGTATAATCAACTTGGAACATCATTGGACTAAGTGTATCAGTGTTCAGGGAGACTATATTGGGAAATAAAAATGATTTGGTAAATATCAAATTGGTTTTATATTATTAGGCTCAGAATTTTCCAGACCGCCTTCGTATATCATCATCCGTCAACAGCTGCAACGAGGTTTTTTTTCTTTAATCCCCATCCATCTTTCCGGTATGGTTTCAAATAAAGACCTTTACCTATCATTTCAATTGATTCAATGGTTTTATTGTGTCGTTTCTGCTGTTTTGCTTCTTTAGCAGCTTTGACAGTTCTGCCAATGTCGACGCTCCCCTTGCGAGAGCTTTGTCAGCTGCCAATGCAGCAAAAATAGATATTATAGGGAGGACACCACCCTTATTCTCATCCTTCTTCGTTTAAATGCCCTCGCCCAACCTTAGCTTAGCACGCATAATACCGTTATCTAGAAACTCTGCTGCCTGTACACCTAGCTTTGCATCTTTGACTCTCATTTTGTTAATACCTTCTCCGCGAGTATGCGGTTTGCATTAGGTCCGTCAATACCATGTGCATACGCAATGTCATGTTCCCTGCATGCTCATCCAGTGAATTTGTTCCCGTTTGACCGAGTTTCAACCGCTATTCCAGTTTTATCCCACGTCCACTGAACTGGTATATTGGGATGTGTGCTTCAAATGGCATTTTGTCAATTATCTTTCTTAAGAAGCCACGACCCTTCTTCCTCTTCGTCGTTGAAGGCATTGTTATCGCCTGACTGATTTTGAATGTTCGATCGCCTTTATATAGTAGGAGCAACCATCGAACTCCGTCAATACGCGGCTTGTCAAACCGTGGGGAGCATTACCCGTGAATAATGTGGATGTTGTCGGCACTAATTCCATGCGGAAGATGAACGGATCTCTGTTCCCTGAGACACTGAGGGAGATAGTGTGTGGACTAGTATCGTTCAAATTGCCATCTACTCACGCTCGGACTCGTTCGATTATTCCTTTGACCGGTCCTCTCTACCCGGGAGAGCTGTGATCGCTGGAGATTCCACAGGATCAGTGGTCAAACGAAGGCTCGGGGGACAAACGAAGGTTCGGTGGCAAATGAAGGGTCGGCAATGCAGGAATAGCACATAGTGTCTTCCTCACCCGTGCCTCGCAACAAGGATGGTACATCATAGAAAACTGAACAAGATTGTATAGCAGGGACGTTCTCGACTGTACAGTAAATCAGTGACTTCTACCAACATTTTGTGTAAGTTAAATCAATTAAATCGTCTTAGACATGAATTTTAACGTGCATGTTTAATAAACATATGTATCGGAGGTAGTACAAACCACAAGATCAGAACACAGTGCAAGCAAAAGCATAACATAAGTAAGTTATCTATAGTTACTGACATACATAAAGTGTACCCTGAATGCGCATTTAGTGGATTATGATTTATACGGATGTTACAGGTACCTGTGACGTCTTGTAAGTGTTTGTACCTTTTCCTGAATAACATTGAACTCACTTTAATGACATAACTGATAATACTCTCATACTTGATTGTAAATAACCAAAAGGTCATTCATATGGTCAGGAGAAAGGTTGTTCCCCTTTATGAAATGCCGGAACATCGCCACAGAAACGTCGCCCAATCTGCCGATTTTTACTTCTTCATTGACATAGATTTATCCCCGGTCTATAAGTACCCAAATTTTCGGAAAGTAACCGTATAGAATCTTATAGAATAATACAACAGCACGTAGGAAATAACAAGAAGAAGACATATTCTCACCACTCTTTAATTTTTCAATTACTATATTCTTCCATTTAGCGGTTTTAAGACTGCGATGCAGTTCGTGGTTTAAAGCATCAACTAAGGAAGGTTCGTGCAAAATGAGAAATATTAATAGGGAAAATTACGAATGTAATAGTTTTTCACCAAGATTCTCTCCTACAAAATGTCTAGAGAAATATCTGTTTTAAAGACAAGCTGTAAGATAGGAGGAAAATAAGCTTAATTGTGTGCATATTAAAAAGAAATTCTTTTTTTGCTCATATGTCAACTTAATTAAGAATCCCTCTGTAAAATAGCTATTAACTAAGACACTCTTTTACAATAGTTCCTATGATAAAATATATATTTTATTTTAAGTAATTCATTAAAAACAAAAATTGTAGTTGAGGAGGTTACCACATTTAATTATGTCAACCTCACAAATTTCCCTCCTACTCAAGACTGTACACTAAATTATCTAAGAATATCACTCTGGCATGTAATACTAGTTACCAAGAACAAAAATGTGGAAACAAAGTTTGCTGAGTATGATAAAACTAGTCGACATGTATCAATTTTAAAAGTTAAATGCAATACAATGAGACCTGTAATGTAATAAGATGTACAGAAAATAACATATAAGCATATATCATAGATAAGTATGTAGAACAACTGTAAACATTTGATGTTGGCCATATGGTCGTCAGGACCGAAGGCCAAATAAATAAATAAATAAATGCAGTTCGTGGCTGTTCCGATTGTACCGGTCGAGTACCAGCGTGGCTTCTTCACCACACAACACGCGAATAACAGACCGAGCCTACTGTCAGGCTCGAGCTTACGTCCAGGCTCGGTCCTCTATACTGTATTTCCTGCATTTGGCCGGTAGAGGTCGCGCTGGCAGCGACAAACCGAGCGAGCCTAGACAGCATATGCATATGTGGAACATCAAACTGCGGCAAAACCAATCTTTTGCTCTCCCTACTGGAACACCCCAATGGACTTAGATTTGAAAATTTGTGTTTTCCAAGTCGTTGTACCACTCAAAGTATCAGTTGCTAGGTGAAATATCAAAACCAATTTAAAAAATTCAGTATTTGACATTTAGCGATAGACAGAGTGTTCCTCCACCTAGTGAAGATCTGTTAAATTTAGTGTTTGTGTTTGACGCTGTTTCGTGTGAAAACCTGAATAACATACGAGATTATAGATTCTTTTTACTTGTGCGAGAGATATAGCCGGATACATAGCAGTTGGCTAGAGACAACGCTAACTTGATCGTGTTATTTAAACAGGACAATACGAATGTCAAGCACGCCATTCAATGTAAAATAATGTCAAGCACGCCATTCAATGTAAAATAGGGTGATAAAATTTGTTTTTACTCAAATATTGTAGATGGTAAACGTCCAAAATCTATTACAGTGGATGTAACTATCAGATATAAAACAGTACAATAAACTTCCATATTCTTCATTCGGTGTTTGAACATGGATTCGTCAACAACAAAAACTAAACGTTGTATCATAAAGGCCCGAAATGCAATTCGATGCAAGTTGCTTGATCTGAAGAGGGTAAAGATCGAATCTGAATAATTTTTCAAGTATTATTTAAGACCAGTGACGGATACTACGGAAAATGTTTTCTTACCTTGGCAGCATCACCAGCAAAACCAGTCTTCTGGTTTGACTAATAAGTTCTCGAAGTCGTTCAGTCGAAGTGAGAAGAATTATGATTCAGTGTATGATGTCCAGAGGAAGAATGATTCACTAATGATAGGAAACTCCCCTGTGACTATTAATGAAGATCATGTTGCTATCGATGGTAATGAATTTGAATGAACACAAGAATTAACGTACTACAAGGACTTGAAGAGTTATTTCGAAATATCAAACAACACGAGTGCCCACAGGGTAAAATTTCATTTATCTGGAAAAGTTTTGAAACATAAAAGCATAATCTCTAAATTTGACGATCAATTGGGCTCTTGTCTTCTTCGTACGAAAGAATATGTTTATTGGGATGATCCGAATGAGCTCGTTGAAAGATTGAAATTATTTACCGGACCGACATCAGCAGGACATAGAGCGTACTCCGACGAAATTCTATCGGTGACTGAAGAACTTTGTGAAAGAATTATATTGTGATATGGATCAAGTTGTGGCAGAACTCCATAGACCGGCAAGAAGGAATTTTCCAAGATGGCGTGTAATAATCAAAGAACTTGTCGATCAGTGGCAAGCTGATATTATGTAAATGATCACATTCTCTCGTAAAAACGGTGGCTACAATTATTTACTGTTGGTGATTGATAGTGATTCAATGTTTGCATGGGCTCTACCTCTCAAGAACAAGACGGCTATTGTGGTTGCCGATGCTATGAAGAAAATACAAAGCGGTGATCGTGTTCCTAAAAATTTACCGACTGACAGCGTAAAGGAGTTTTACAACTCAAAATTTAACAAACTCATGACTAGCCATGGCATCAATCACTATTCAACATATACTAATCTTAAAGCATCAATAGTTGAACGACACATTAGAACTATCAAGAATGCAACGTGGCAGGAATTAAGTAGACGTGGTTTACACAGGTGGATTGAACTTTTTCCTCAGTTAATGTCTAATTACAATAACAATTGGCACTTTTCTTAGAAGCAGCTGGCGAGTAACCTAGGATACAAACTTCTTCAAGATATTTTATTACCAGATTAAGGTTCGTAAGAGGATGTCATTTAGAAAATATATAAAAGTGTGCCCATATTTACGAAAATAATTTATTAAATATATGGACGAGACGGAAAAATGTATTATCCTTACAGCTTTAACAAATGAATTATTATATGTAATAGTTGTCATATGAGATGATAGTCGAAATATGGTATTTTCATAAGATTTGTATTTTTTTTCCTTTCTTCATATATTGATGTGATTTTCAAGCCGGTGGATGTAACCCACTTAAGGAACATTTCGTAAATACAATTGTTGAAGAAATATGTGTACTTTATACATAGAGGCTCTCGAAACCATCTTGATGCACGTCATTATACAGGTAAGCACATAATTACTCAGTTAAAATAAGTTTTCCCAACGATTTTTAAACATAATGGTAGTAGACAGTTAGGAGCGCTGCGACTTAAGGGAGCAGTCAGCAACTCGGTTTCTAGTGTGCAATGTAAATGGACACAAGAGAATGGAGTGGACTATGAAGATAAATTATCGAGCAACGTTACCCGTTGTTTTTTTAGTGTCACTTAGTCTTTGACAGTGAGGAAACGAAGGAAATATCGTGGATAACATAGCACACTGGCTCCTTCATCACCCCTTGTACCGCTGGTAGATAAGACCACCTTCATTTTACGATAAGACGTGTAGGGCAGTCAGTTGAATCAATTAAGCCATTTTGTTTATTTTTTTAGCAGTTCAAATATTTGTTGCATTACGTATTCAAAGACCACAGATATCGCGCGTGTGGTTCGCTACGCCGCTGTCTCTTCATCACTGACTGGACAGTTGTCCTAACCTGGCCTCTGGCTTGGATGTTTTAATTCAGCAGTTTGTACGTACCTAGATGGGAGGTTGAGGAACAGATATGATAAAGGAGCTGGAATTGGATTTATTGGGTAACAGGAGGAGTGTGAAGAGAGCGGCAGGAGTGTACAAGGCAATTGGTGATGAGGTGTAGAAAGATATTGGTGAAAGAATTAAGAGTGGTTCATGGTAGGAAAGCCGACACTCGATTCCAGGCATTAGAGATTTTCGTAGGTAATGGAGTCAGGGATTGGAATAAATTACCAAAAAAATGAAAGAACTTAAAATTAACTTTCAATAAGTTACATCATATTTTTTTCAAAATTTCTGATAATTCACATTTGTAGAGCTCTTGTGACGTTATAATCGCTACACTTTTGACTCTAGGAAAGTAATTGAATTAGTGGAAATGACTGAGAAGTAATGTCATTTTAGAGTATTGGCACTCCCAAAATGGTCGGAAAGGTTATAAGAAGAAATATGTTATGTATTAAGCCTCTTTATTCCAATTTTAATTATGGCAAGTTCGGATTGGCTTAACGTGTCTCTTTCTCGGATGTGTAATGAGATGATAAATGACATAGTCACGGAATTTAAATACATTGTTAGCATTTTCCTAATATCACGGTAGCAACATCAGATCTTATTTTTCAAATAATCACCCTTCACTTAAGCAATCCTAAAACTTAAAAGCGGGAACTAGGACTAGTGCTATTCCTCTTTGCTTAATTTCTAACAAGGATAAATGAAAATTCATGGTCTGGTATCAGTTGCTGTAATCATTCCAATTCGTATCGACGGTGAAATGCTATTAGAGGAGGGATATTGATGGCTTATGTGCATGTAGTTCATATTCGTGCAGAACGCTGTACATTGGAAGAATCACAGCGGAAGCTTCTATTCGGCACATATCCGTAAGCGAAAGACTCTATAGAACTTTCTCAATAGTTGTACAAAGATTAGAATGACGCGATAAGAAGACCACTTTGCCATTTTTTTCCTTTATAAACAATTTGCATTTGCTTTCCAAGGCCATACGGCCTACAGAGCTGTGGTGAGCTGTAACCCGCGGCCTGGCGTTCAGATTATTCCATAGTATCCCGAAACATCCCAGGGAAATGCCGGGATGGTTCCTTCAAAAGGCCATCGCAGAATTCCTTCTCTTTCTTTACCCCTCTCTTTCTCCCGCCTCTGAGGAACTCCACCTCGACAAGAAGCAAATCCCGAAAAAAAGCATTCAGGCTGCTATTATTTTCTTTTAGTTCATTTAGTTTACGTATTCCGGTATCTGATTCCGCTCACAAGACAAGTCACAGCACCTAATCACCGAGGCCAACACGCTGCCGCGGTTGGCTTGCCGGTATTAACTAATGCGTAACTTACTTCTCAGAAGGTAACCATAGCTTAAAATTCGTGCGACAACCGTAAGACCTTGAATAGAAGGTAATATAACGTTGGAAATCACCGTATTCGCAGAATGTAACTGTGTTAGTGCTATGGTTACGAAGTGAAGTCAGTGTTTGAAGACAAAAACAGTTTGATATAACTATACAAGAAGCTAAGGGCTTACTTTTAGAACCTTTCATTATTTCGTTAACGTTGGTTTGTTATAGGTTAATGTTTCTTAATAGCAGAAAAAGAGTTTCTTTAATTGTGAAGTGAATACGGACAAATGTTTACTGATAGTAAATTATCGTCGACAGGATGCAATCAGCGATACAATCTGACACGCAAAACCTACAAGAGCGCTTGCTGGCCACTTATGATCGTATCAGCTTCCAAGGCCAGGCTCATTATTCCTACTCAGCTGACGACAGCGGCTTGAGGAAAGCAGATATTTTTCATATAATTCATATTCAAAGGGAACCACGCGTTGCACAGATTATCATCTTTGATGATCACAATACCAAACCATCTCATTTCTCTGTTCCAGAAAACTTCAACACTCATTTGAACTGTCTTTTAGGAGTAATAAAATTTTATTATTCAGTGTGCTGCTACAGCTACAGACTGTGAAAATTGATGAAGAGACCCTCAATTTTGTAAATAAAATTCCGTCAGTTTGTGGGCGGAATTTTATTTACAAAGTTGATTGTTCAACAACTGCGGAAAACTGGTCTGTAACCAAATGATTATTGGTGAAGAGCAATTCGGGAAGAGTTTGAGGCCTACGGTAACTCAAGCACATTTTCCGATTTTGATGTAATGAATGCCATTTGTTTCTAAACAAAACTATCTTAAAGTTGTTACTATGGACACACAGGATTAAAGGTTAGTGAAGGTAGTCTATTTGTAATCAACAAAAATCTACTATTGAGTGTTGATGGAATCACCATCAATAAGATTTGAATTATTTTAGATGAAGAGTTTTACTCAGTGTAAGTGGACGAAGTGTCTCGCGATGTTTGCATTTCTCGTTCTTTGCTGATACGTTTAAAGAGAGGTGAAGAGAACACTCCGCCTCTCCAAATGGGTTGTTTGTTGCAGTAAGGCGGCTATGCACGCACTAAGCTGACCAATGATCCTTATCAAAATTGGCATTTCAGATCGTATTGAATAAATGGTGGGATTTCTGCAAGTACTGTCATGTCTTCTTGCATCAGTTGGCATAAATATCTCAAAAAACTCTTATCTAGTGTCTGATAGACACATTTTATTGATTTGGATGAATGTTCGCACAATTGTTTACTGAATCTGACATTCCATGAACATTCCAGTAATTTTGCAGTAATATTTCCTGGCGCTTGACTACTCACTAGTAAAACAAATTTTTGGAATATGTGGGTTTGCAAGACAGTCTTTATCCAGCTTGGCCTGGATTGGTTTTGAATGACTAAAGACTTGAAGATGTTCCAGCCGGGTCCCGCAGATATACTTACTTGTACCATCAAAGTTCTGATAGTTATTTTGCGACTCAGCTGGCAAATACTGGTAGTTCTTGGAATGAATTCGAAGCTCTGCCACTAATACAGGATAACAATTACGTAAGGCAAACAAGATTCTGTTTTACGTCTTTCAATCAGCAATTCATATCTACTACATGGGGTGGTTCCAAATATTATGAAACTGTGAAAAGGAAGCAGAATTTTCAAAAAGAAAACTACTCTTACCCTAAAGCACGTGTTACCAGTTCTGAATTGATTTGTTTCCACGAATCTTTAGAGATATATAGAAAAAAGCGTGCAAAGGTTATTGCTGAATTAGGTTTCATGATAATCCAAAACATAAAAGCAAAGAATTCAGAAAGACAAACCACAGTTGTTGATGTCGATTACTGCTATACGAGCAATATATATGATCTTGTTTGAAACATTGCAGCACTTGAAACAAGAAGCAAACTGGTTTCTTCGGGCCATACTTATGTTAGTACCGTAAAAGCAATCCAGCTGTGTAATGCTGGCTTTTTCTAATCAGAACAGGTGACCAAACAATATGGTTCTACTGTGCGCAGGACTGGAAACTTACCGAGAACCAGTGAGTCGAACTCGCAGGACGGGGTCCCAGTGACGCACTCGTAGTCTTCAAGGACGCGTACTTCATTGAAACAGCTCAGCGGAACTGACGTTGAAACCAAAGCTTTTGGGATAATCTTTGAATTGTAAATTTTTTAACTGTTCCCCTGTAACACCGCTTTTACAATGCACACTGGAGTGCAAAACTTAAGGATGAGATAGATACACTGTTCAGCCAGAACATCATTATATATAAAGATGAATGTATGTTTGTTTGTTTGTTCGTCATACAAATCCACAGTTTTCATCCGATCTCGATGAAACTTTGCACACTTATCCTTTGAAACAAGGAGAAATATACTGTCTACATTTGGTTGAAAAATTATCTGAGACATGTTGTCTCATAACTTCGAAATACGGCGATAGACAGACACGTTGGATATGGACGTCTCCGTACCGTGTTTCCGTGTAGTGGACTGGCAGCTCAGTGGTTAAAGCGCTTGCTTACGAACGTCGTGGTGTCCGTTTCAAATCTCCATGGAGGCTAAGATTTTTAAAAATTGTTTTTCATCGTAAGAGTCAGGCCTGGGCCATAGGTTATTCGGATTGAATGTTAAACTGTAGATATTAGAAAGTTAGGGGTGCAATGCGACGCAAATCGTAGGTAGTCTTGCAATGTTGTAGGTGTACACTTTTTTACGTTATAATGATCCCTCAGGTGTTGTTCGCAGTCAGTGTGAGAGTGTGAACCACAGTAATATTATTATAAATAAGGAAGTAAGTCTCTTTCTTTTTGTTACATTTTGACGACTAAATGGTTATATCGTTGTGATGGAATTTTATAAGGAAATCTGTATGAAGGGCACAGGATATTTTTTCCAGTATGATTAACAGTTGTAGTCGCGAAATTTTGAGACCTTATCGAATGGTGACAGAAATATGTTGGAAATTGATTCTCTTCAAGAGACAGGTTCGACGGTACAATGATATAGTGTTAGCTTTCCTGTCATATTATTCCGACTCGATATTGTTTGGGACCAATCCTTCGTTACCAATAACTTTCTATATTTAATTCTGGCAAAAAATTCTTAATCCACGCGTACGAAGTCGCGAGTACGAGCTAGTTATCGATATAAACCCGTCCAGGTGATAGCAGCGTCACCTGACGAGGAATGACTGCTAGTCAGACACACGAACGGTGCATGTAGTATCAGTGAGCGTGCTATCCGTGTTTAGAATGAGGAAGGCGCGCGATCTATCTGAGTTTGACGGCGGGCAGATTGTGATGGCACGGAGGTTTTGGCACGAGCATTTCGGAAACTGCACGATTTGTCGGGTGTTCGAGGCTAATGATGGGCTTCCGCAGCCGACGACCCATGCATGTGCCAACGTTAACACCACGACATTGGCAACTACGACTGAAATGGGCACGTGACCATTGTCACTGGACGTTGGCTAAGTGGTAAAGCGTTGCATGGTCTGATGAATCCCGATATCTTCTTCATCATGCCAATGGGAGGGTGCGAATCCTCCGTTTATTAGGGGAACAGCCTCTTGACACCTGTGCTGCGGGACGGAGACAAGCTGGGGGTGGCTCAATTATGCTCCGGGGAACATTCACGTGGGCATCCATGGGTCCAGTGGAGCTCGTGAAAGGCACCATGATGACCAATAAGTATGGTACACTGGTTGCAGACCACGTACATCCCTTCATAACGACTATGTTTTCCAACAGCAGAGACGTTTTTCAATAGGATAATGCGACATATCACAAGGCCAGGAGTATGCTGGAGTGGATCGCGGAACACAATGGCGAATTGCAATTGATGTGCTGCCCCCCAACTAGCCAGATCTGAATCCAATTGAACACATATGGGATTTGATTGAACGTGGCGTCAGAGCTCATTATCCCGCCCCCACCCTTTCTCCCCGGAATTTACGGGAACTAGGTGACGTATGTGTGCAGATGTGGTGTCAACTCCCTCCAGCGACCTACCAAGGCCTCATTGCTTCCAAGCCAGACGCGTCGCCGCTGTTATCTGTGCCAAAGGCGGACATGCCGGTTATTAGATAGGCTGTCATAATGTTGTGGCTGATCAGTGTGTAGTAGCATAACATATTACGTACTCGGTAAGAATGATTGAATTGCAGCAGCATGTTCTGACAGGTCTTCCACACGTTAACTGAAAGCTGGACGTCATATGGCGTGAGGTCAGTATGACTATAGCACCAAACGTGTCTGACTCACAAAACGAGGCAGTTGAAGGAACAGGATAAGACAGTGTGTGTCAATCAGCGAACAGTTACGGTGCAATGTCTGGTATCCCGTCCCGACATCGCCGCATGCCCTGCAGAGGGCATGGATATCGACTTCATATAGACGGCGCTGGCACCGGAGCAACCAGCGCCAACACATCATAGTTTTCCGCCGCGGCCAATCGGAGCCGACCCGCCGCACATATAAATAAAGCCCGCGCAGCTCCACTCCTCAGTTCAGTGTTCACTGCGCTTTCGGTACTCTCTCTTACTTTGAATCGCCTATCGGACTTCAGACAGTGCTCGTTCTTGGCTATGTTTTGGTATTCTCTTCGGACTCTGTGAACCTCACGCCGGACTCTGACAGTGCTCGTTCTTGGCTACGTCTTGGTACTCTCTTCGGACTCTGTGAACCTCACGCCGGACTCTGCCAGTGCGCGTTTTTTGGATTACGTTTCAGCCTGCTCCTGGGACTTGTTCGGGTTGCTCGTAAGGACATAGCAATTGGCGACGAGGAAAAAGGTTATCAGCAGGCATCATGGATGTCGTGACTCACATTCTGGAGCAACAACAACAGCAGACAGCGGTGCTACAGCAAACGCCAAGTAATACTCGAGAAAATGTTAGCACAGGAGGCTAAATCAGTCCAGGCCCGGGAAAATTCACACATCCGGCCTCCAGCGTTTCCACCATTTAATGACGCCAAGGAAGACTGGGACACATATTTGCATCAGCTCAAACAGCATTTCTCGGCGTTCCAGGTGACGGACGATGCCTTACAGCGCTCGCTGTTTCTGTCGTGGGCATCACCCGACACTTTCTTCCTCCTGCGGAAACTGGCCCCATTATCCGATCCGGTCGCCCTCACATTCAAGGAAATGTGTACACTGCTAACAAGCTACTACTCGCAAAGATACCATGTGGTGGCCTCCCGTCTTGAGTTCCATCATTATCACAAACAACCAGGACAATCATACCGGTCATGGGTGACGGATCTCCAAGGTCTTAGCCGCAAATGCGACTTCACTTGCTCAAACGCAGAGTGCAAGGCTTCATACGCAGACTCCCTGATCCGCTACGTCGTAGTGCAGTTAGCTCCAGGTCCAGAGGAGCGCACAGCGGCACTGAAGCTGGATAACCCATCACTCAAGGACGTTCTACGCATCGCGCACTCGCAATAAATTGCCCGGTCAGCGAACGAGCGCTTCATGGAACGCGCACAAGTAGCGGCGGTCAAAACGACACAACGCAACTCCCGCGTACGAGGCACGCCCATGGCGCGCTCCAGACGCCAACAAAGCAGGATGCCAACGCTGTCCGACGTATCTATGACGTCCGAACCCCGAACCCCACCACGCCGACGGATCCAGAGGCCCCTGCCGTCTTGCCCACAGTGCTTCACTTCGCACTCACGGGCGGATCGCCCTGACCGTTGGGCACATTGCACACGCTGCGGTAAAGAGGTACACTTGCGGTCAGTCTGCCGAAACCGGGCACCTCGCCCCAGCCCGATGGCCCGCATGCAGCAAGAAACGGTCAATACACTACAGACCGCAGCTCATACTGGCGACCCGCTCTCGCAGAAACTATTCTCAACTCCTAGAGTCGCCAACCAGGACATTCATTTTCAAGTGGACACAGGGGCAACGGTCTCACTGATAAACCAAGCCACCTATGTTCGACTAGGCTCACCACCGTTGTCTCCACCTTCACGGCGTCTAGTATCGTACGGGGATAGAGACATTCCCCTGCGGGGTCAGTTCTCCATCACGGCCGCCTACAAACAAGTCACCAGACCAATCACCCTATTTGTGGTGGATCAGCCCTCGGCTACTAATATTTTTGGTTAGACGCATTCAACATATTCGGAGATGCCCTAACGACAAAATCAAAAGAGAAAAAAAGAAAGGCTGCCCCCAGGGATCTGTCTGCGGCCCTATCTTTTGGGATTTAGCATTAGAACCATTACTGGAAATTCTTCAACGGACCCCTGAATTGCTAGGACTGGTTGCCTTTGCAGATGATCTTCTTCTCCTCGTGGAAGGGATATCAAGAGCTGAAATCGAAGCGAAAAGTGAGATAGTGCTTAAAATTCTTATGAAGTGGTGTGACGAAGTGAAATTGAAACTCGCTCTAAATAAGACAAACTATATGGTATTTTCAAAAGAGAAAAAACTTAAACGAAATCCCACTATAAGGGCAGGTAATGCGAAAATACGCCGGAGTCCCGTAAGCAGATACTTGGGCCTGTGGCTGGATGAGAGTCTTAACTTTCGAGCCCACTTGGAGGAGGTCTGCGGAAGAGCTTTACGAGCTATGAATGCAATCATAAGTATAGGTCACAGACAGTTTCAAATCCCTGCCCTGGCAATGACAGCATACAATAACGTGATACTTGCATCCATTGTCGGCTACGCTGCAAGCGTTTGGGCCAAGCACCTCACAAAGGTTAAGCCGAGGGAGAAAATCCGGAGGCTTCAACGAACGATACTCATCAGGCTTACCGGTGCATATCGCACAACTTCAACAGCAGCTCTAGCAGTAGCAGCAGGTGTACTGCCCCTAGATCTAGAAGTGAGGAGACGAGGAGCAATGTATTGGCTGAGGAAGAACAGGATGGACAAGGTGGTAGAAATAACTGGAATAGAAGTATGGACAAAAAAGGAATTGTGGAATGTACTGATTGAAGAATGGCAAAATGAGTGGGACACTAGTGAAACAGGTCGTAGAACGTACGACATGTTTCCATCTGTAGCTGAACGAATCAGCATGAAATTCCTACAACCTTCTCCAGGGCTAACCCAATACATAACCGGCCATGGACCATACAGAAGCTTCTTAAACAAACGTGGACTTACACCAACTAGTAGGTGCGAGTGTGGCGAGGAAAGCACACCAGAGCACGTGGTGTGGGAATGCAGAACAACAGCAGAGACGAGAATCACTCAGCAACAACAGCTACAAGGTCTGAGGATTTTTGACATACTGCGTTCAGAGAGACTATGGCACTATCTAAATGAAGGTGCGGAAATAGCCTCTCAAATTGAAAAGCAGAAATATCTGGAGCGGAAGAAAGCTGAGGGCGGAAACCGACGTAGACATCCATCATGACCTGCTGTAGCCACATCTGAGTTTCCCAGAGGAATCTCACTTCTGAGTGACTGCTGGAGTACTTCATGTATTCCAGGAGGGCAGCTTCCTGAAGAGCTGGGGTCTACGCCGCAGTCGATACCAGGAGTGAGAGCTATGGTCTCACGTCACACACTCACCCTTCGACCAACCAACTGGATGTGAGGATAAGAATGAGACTTCATTCACAAGCTGGACAGTCAAAGAACTGTTTAGTACCTAACATTTTATTTTTTCAGTTTTTTGTGTTATTTAGTGTAGTTTGTAGTTCTGATTTATTAGGATTAGATATTTAACTGTAACTTTTCCTGTTTTAGTTGCTACCGCATTTATGGGATTATTTACATTAATAGTATTAACATAATTTGTTTATTAAACATGGTCTTAAGGGAAGATTAGCGGCCCAGTTTAGCCTCTAGATGCTGGGTCAAATGTAAATGGAAATAAATAAATAAATAAACATATTCGGATTCTCAATCGTGGACGAAGTCCAGGTCATATCGGAATCGGTCCCATTCCAGGACCTGGATGATCTCTGTACTCAGTTCGCACCCATCTTTACGCCAGACTTAGGGTGCGCCTCAGATTTCGAGGCTCTCATCACCCTCCGGCCAGGCGCAGTACCTCGCTTTTGCCGTGCCAGACATATTCCGGTCACCTTACGTCCAGCAATAAAACAGGAGCTTGACCGGCTTCAAAAGATTGGAGTAATCGAACCTGTCAAATCCAGCGCATGGGCTACACCACTGGTCATTATCCGGAAACCCAATGACACCCTCCGGTTATGTGGAGACTTTAAGGCTACTACCAACGCCCAGTCTCAAGTCGAGACGTATCCAATTGAACGACAAGAAGACCTTCTTACTAAACTTGCGGGCGGCGAATACTTCTCGAAGATTGACCTCACAGATGCATACTTGCAGCTTCCACTAGATGAGGAATCACAAAACATCGTCGTCATCAATACACCGTTTGGACTCTACAAATACAAGGGCCTCCCATTTGGTATCCCTTCTGCGCCGGCAATCTTCCAAAGATACTTGGAACAGCTGTTTGCGGCACATCCCGGCATGCGCAAACTACCTGGATGATATCATTGTCACAGGAACCACTCGTCAGGAGCACCTACAAAACCTTCGCACTCTATTTGCAGCATTACAGGAGGCGGGGCTGCGGTTTCGCCTCGAGAAGTGTCGGTTTTTTTTCAAGAGGAAGTGGAATATCTCGGCCATTGGCTCAACAAAGAGGGAATTAGGCCAACAGACCGCAACGTGGATGC
This sequence comes from Vandiemenella viatica, assembly GCA_031002005.1. Taxonomy (NCBI): domain Eukaryota; kingdom Metazoa; phylum Arthropoda; class Insecta; order Orthoptera; family Morabidae; genus Vandiemenella; species Vandiemenella viatica. Next base: position 100,362,476 of record JARYHS010013630.1, on the reverse strand, counting down.
CATAGACTCCCTATCCCGCCCAAAAAACCTGTCGGAACTACAAGCCTTCCTCGGGAAAATAAACTACTACTCAAAGTTTCTGCCACAAGCGGCACATATTTCGCAACCACTCAATCAGCTCCGAATGAAGGGTGTTGCCTACAACTGGACCCCGTCTTGCCAACGAGCCTTCGACCAGTTAAAGCGCATGCTAAGGTCTGCTCCTTGTTTAACGCCGTTTTCCCCTACACGGCCCCTATTCGTAGCAGCCGACGCCTGAGTATATGGAATCGGGGCGGTACTCGCACACAGGAATGAAGATGGCTCTGAACAACCGATAGCTTATGCCTCTAAGACATTGACGCCAGCACAATGCAACTACTCACAGATCGAGAAAGAGGCATTGGCAATAGTCTTCGCTATCAAGAAATTTCATGTATATCTATTTGGAACCAAGTTCTCCCATATCACGGACCACAAACCGTTGGTGGCAATATTTGGACCCCGCTCCAGCCTCCCAGAGCGTACGGCCCAACGCCTCCAACGATGGGCGATGTTTCTGAGCACTTATAATTATACAATCCAATATAAGCCAACAGCACAACACTCGAATGCCGATGCCCTATCACGCCTGCCTGCTGACCCCGATCCGGAATTCGACCAACAAGAAGTGCTGTGTTTCCATACCAACACAGAGAGGAAGCAGACAGTGGACGGGTTCCCCGTTACAGTGGCCCGAATCGCCTCCGCCACCCACCGGGATCCAATCTTGCGCCAGGTCCTGCGCTATATCATCCATGGGTGGCCAACATACCTCACACGCAGAATGGACAACGAATTGAAGACATGACGCCACATATCCCACAGACTCTCGGTCACAGACGACGTTATCCTTTTGGGCGCAGAAAACGATACACATCGTGTGGTCATCCCAGCGGAATTGCGCTCACAAATCCTAAAGCTCCTGCATCGAGGACATTGGGGCATGTCCCGTATGAAGAATATCGCAAGAAGACATGCTTATTGGCCAGGAAACAATCGAGACATTGAGAAGATGGTACGCAGCTGCACAGCCTGCGCCCAACATCAGGCAGCGCCACCACAAGCTTTCGCCCCCTGGCCCACTCCCCGCCAACCGTGGGACCGCATTCACCTTGACTTTGCAGGCACATTTTTGGGAACCATATGGCTACTTATAATTGATGCCTATTCAAAGTACCCGTACGTGGTTCTCATGGCATCCACGACGACGGAATCTACACTAAATGCATTAAGCCAGGTTTTGGCCATCGAGGGGTTACCACGCACCCTCGTCTCTGACAATGGGCCCAAATTTACAGCAACCACATTCGAGGAATTCTGCGTGGCAAACGGCATCAAACACATCTTCAGTCCTCCATTCCATGCCGTCTCAAATGGCGAAGCAGAACGCCTCGTAAGGACGTTCAAACAACAAATGCTGAAAGAGGTACAGTCACCTACGACGTCTTCCGCCCTCACCCTCTTTCTCAGCACGTACCGGACAACACCAATCAATGGTCGCAGCCCAGCAGAGCTGCTCCATGGGCGACAACCACGGACGTTGCTGCACTTCCTGGCACCATCACCGGCGGAGCCCCGATCCAGACCGTCCCATCGTTACACGCCAGGCAGCGCGGTCTGGGCACGCGCCTACGGAGGAAACGCCACTTGGATGCCAGCAACTGTAGTGGGGACACACGGACGGCGTGTCATCTCAGTACAAAACGCCACACAGAATAGAACGCCGTCATCAAAACCAGCAGCGACCTCGCAGCACAACAGGCCCATCACCATCACAAAATATCGTGAAGAATACATTATACCACCTCCAGCGCCATTAGCAGAGGTCCCACAGCCACCCTCGCCACAACGACGATACCACTTGCGCCCAAGAAAACCAGCAGTGCCAGCCGAGAGTGACGTCGAAATGGACACACCTATCAACCCTCCACCAATCACATCGGCACCCACGTCACCTCGTCCTCAACCAGGGAGTACGTCGGCGCAAACCGAGAACGATGCGGCCGGGATACCACTGCCATTCCAGCCTCATCACCCCAAGCATCGTCGAGGGCGCTTCCGTCCGTACGCGCCAACTTCAGGGGGGAGGGATCTGGTATCCCGTCCCGACATCGCCGCATGCCCGGCAGAGGGCATGGATATTGACTTCATATAGACGGCGCTGGCATCGGGCCAACCAGCGCCACCACATCATAGTTTTCCGCCGCGGCCAGTCGGAGCCGACCCGCCGCGCATATAAATAAAGCCCGCGCAGCTCCACTCCTCAGTTAAGTGTTCACTGCGCTTTCGGTACTCTCTCTCACTGTGAATCGCCTCTCGGACTTCAGACAGTGCTCGTTCTTGGCTACGTCTTGGTACTCTCTTCGGACTCTGTGAACCTCACGCCGGACTCTGCCAGTGCGCATTTTTTGGATTACGTTTCGGCCTGCTCCTGGGACTTGTTCGGGTTGCTCGTGACCGTCTCCATGGACCGCCTTCGGACGTGTGACGTTCGGCCGTAGTAAGGACATAGCACAATGTAATGGTATTATTCATTACAACGTGGCCGGGATACAACATCTGGATGATTTCACACGGTGAAAAATTTTCAGGAAACTGAAGAAAGGAAGAAGTGTGACGAGTGCAGTACAGAATTTCGATAATGCTCACAGCCACTGCAACCAGAAGAAGAGGAGGTGGTCGACCACGGTCTACTACAGAAGCAGATTACCTTTACATTGTGCAACAGGCAAGAAGGGACCCATCTCAAACAGCGGGTGCAGGATTGAAGGCACGCAATCTCGCGCTCGATGGTGACATGGTGACTGCATGCCGTAGGTCTCTTAGCCCGACGACCTTTACGTTGTGTTCCATCGACACCTGCACATCGGCGACACCGCACGCGATGCTATAAGAGTATTAGGACTCAGCCAACGAGAAGCGATGTAACTTGCTCTTCTCAGATGAGAGCAGATTCAGTCTGAGTAGTGAGTCAGCCCAGGAACATGGTCAAATATGATTATTTTGCTAGCCCAAATGTTACGATGCTGAGGTATAATGTTGAATTGGCGTTTCAACCTCCAAAACTTTGAACGCAGTACACTCACCAGTTAATGTTATAGTGGCACTGTGCTCCTATCCAATGACCGAGCGTGGTGGTGTAACGGCTAGCGTTCTGGCCTCACATTCGGGAGACCAGAGGCGGTTCGAATCCCCGTCCGGGCATCCAGATTTGGGTTTTCCATGTTTTCCCAGATCACTCCTTGCAAATGCCGGGATGCTTCCTTCAAAAGGCCATGGTCGAATCCCTTCCCGTTCCTTGTCCCCCATCCTTTCCCGTCTCTAAAGACCTCGCTGTTAGAGAGACGTTAAGCAAATTAAAAAAAAAATACTATCCAATGTGCATTTTTTCAGGGGTGAATTCGGCCCTGACTTAATGTTCATTGAAAATTCCCGATCGCATTGAACAGTGCATGTGGAGAAGCTCTTGAATGGACTGACCTGCCCATTACTCCGACTAAAATCCCATTGAGAACGTGTGTGATGCATTCGGGAGAGTAATTGCAGCACGTCCTCACGCACCAACGACCATTTACCAGTTGTCGCGTTGGTAGAGGAATAGAATAACTGGTCACCAAACGTTGCAGAGCATGAATTGTTGTCGGTGGTGAGAGCATGAATTGCTGTCAGTGGTTTTAAGAAACATATACCTACTTTTGGTAAAGTCCAGGGTACCATCATGAGTCGCCGTGAGTTCAGTGTATCTTATTCTCGGTGTATAAAAGTGTCATTTCTTTTTGGCTCGTCACGTATTTCTTTCAGTTGCCTTCTATACCATACTCTAGGAATTGTTTCTGTCTATAGTTTAAGTTTCATCGAGCTATGCTACTTGGTAGTGACACTGCATGCAAATGTTACTTTCATTCTTAAGTTTTGCACACCAGTGTATTTTAGGTGAGGTACCATTCACCAAACCCTCTCAGGTGATGAATTTCTCATTTAGCAGCTACATGTACTGTAAAATTCAAACGCAAGCGTGATATTAAGCTCATCATATATATTATTTCTATAAGCTGTTTTTTTTTTTGTCACAAGTCATTATCTCCCTTCATACTTAACCGAAATCTATGAAGGGGGTATTATTTTAAAGCTTATGGTCTCCCCTTTGGTCATATCATATTTTAAGAAAAGATTTTTTCGGAATTCGACCTTAAGGGGCAAAAATGTCAATATTTCTAAATTCTGTTTTTTTTGTGTTACATGTCGTTTATCTCTTTGGATACCTATCTGAAATCCTTTAATGAAGTATCATTTTAAAGATTAAAATCTCCGCTTTGTTGACATCATGTATTAAGACAGGAATTTTTCGGTATTCGACCCTTAAAGTGCAAAAGTATCAATATTTCTGCAATGCGTTTTTGTGTCACGAACTATTTATCTCCCTTCATATCTAACTGAGATAGATAAATGAGGTATCATTTTAAAGATTAAGGTCTCCGCCGTGGATAAATTATATTTCAATAAAGGAATTTTTCGTAATTTGGCCCTTAAACGGCAAAATGACCATTATTTCAATAACTTTTTTTTTTGTCACGAGCTATTTATCTTCCTTGATATCTAATCGAAATCGAGAAATGAGGTATTATTTTAGTCTCCTCTTTTGTCTAAATATATTTTAAAAACGGAATTTTTCGGAACTCGACCCTTAAATGACAAAAGTATTAATATTTCTACAACGCATTTCAGTGTCATGAGTCATTTATCTCCCTTGATTCCTAACCGATATAGATAAAAGAGGTATCATATTAAAGATTAAGGTCTCCGCCGTGGTCACATTATATCTTAAGAAAGGAATTTTTCGTATTTCTACCCTTAAAGGACAAAACTACCATTATTTCCATAACGTATATTTCTTTTCCGCCAGCTATTTATCTCCCTTGATACCTAACCGAAATCGAGAAATGAGCTATTATTAGAAATTAAGGTCTCCGATTTGGTCAAATCATATTTTAAAAAAGGAATTTTTTGAAACTTGACCCTTAAATGAGGTATTATATTAAAGATTAAGGTCACCGCCGTGGTCAGGTTATATTTTAAGAAAGGAATTATTCATAATTCGACTCTTAAAGGGCAAATATATCAATATTTCTAAAATGCGTTTTTTGTGTCTCGACCCATTTATCTCCCTGGATATCTAACCAAAATCGATAAATGAAGTGGGATTATGAAGAGTAATATCTCAGCTATGGTGACTTCATATAGTAAGAAAGAATTTTTTTGGGATTCAACCCTTAAAGGGAAAAAGTATCAATTGTTCTACAACGCATTTTTGTGTCAAGAGCCATTTATCTCCATTAATACCTAACCGAAATAGATAAATGAGGTATGATTCTGAAGAGTAAGGTCTCCGCTTTGGTACAATCATATTTTAAGAAATAGATTTTTCTGAATTTAACCCTTAAAGGTGAAAAATATCAGTATTTCTAAAATGCGTTTTTGTGTCACGAGCCACTTATCTCCCTTGATACCTAACCGAAATCGATAAATGAGGTTACATTATAAAGACAAAGGTGTCCAGTTTGGTAACACCATACTTTATAAAAGGGTATTAGCATCCATATTATTTCTACAACGTGTTTTTTATTATTATTAGTATTACGAGCCAACTTCGGTACCTAACCGAAACCGACAAATGACATATCGTTTTAAAGATTATGGTCTCCAATTAGATAAAATCATAAGTTAAGAAATAATTTTTTGGCATTTGAAGTTTAAAGAGGTCACGCGTAATAAGTTCTGATCCATGTCCCTAGATTGTAGCAGCATATGTCACAGAGATGTCTATAAACCGCTTTTTATACAACAAGTAGCTTTTCGGATATTTTTTTCTATTACGGAAACATTTTTATTTTGCTATAGAATTCCAGTGTAAACGTTTTATTCGCATAGCAGTACATATCACAGAGATGTTGATACGCCGTGTGTATTTTGTTCAGGTTGGTTGTGTTCTGTTAGGGTGAATGAGAGTTTGTCGTATATACAAAGTGTTTTAAAGTTTCGTAATACGTTGTAAGTACTTTGATGCATATCTATTACACACATTCAACCTTACTATTCATCGTATTTTACTAGCGACATTTTCACACGGGTCGTCTAGTTAAGTAAATAATACTGGTATTAGCTCAGGGGTGACCATCCCGCGGTCCGCGAGATTCATTACCCTTTTACAAAATATATTTATTTTATAATGGCCAAAGTAGTGAAAACCAATGTATTAAAAAAATACATTATTCGTGAATCCATATTTAAACATTTATTTCATTTATATATATATATCTGTATATCATTTTTAGTGTTGTATATTTCTTTAAAATGTGCATTTAGTATTATTATTATTATATTATCTATGTTTACATGTAAGAATAATAGTAAACACAATAATAAACACTCATTATGTTTCAGTTTTTCACCCCAAAAAATGTCTAAATCTAATATGGGTATATATAATATTATATGCGACTCGCGGAGTTATTATGCATTTCCAATGTGGCCCACAAGACCATTTGGGTTGGCCACCCCTCTGTTAGATGATGGACGGTGTTTAAATTTCTATCCCAGTCGTAACAGTTACCATTACGGTAGAACTATTTAAAACTGCTCATTTGAATACATGACAGGAAAACTCGACACCACTAAGAACCCTCTGGTCTACTGTAAATGACTCTATTTCTTCAAATCTTGTTTTTTTCTTTTTCGAAGACAATTTAGGCTGTAAGCAAACTCACGTCCAATGCACTATTAGCTTTCTTCAGCGATTCACACCGTTGGAACGAATCGTATGAAATCATTAGCCTAATAATCTTGACTTAAATACGTAAGTAGATGGACGCAGACATAGTGTCATATTAAATTATACTCAAGAATTTAAGTTTTTTATGTTAGTCCACGAACCCAGCATTTGCAGATAACTTTTGATGTGTGTGAAATGAGGTACACACGTAAGTTGTATAATAATCTCGAAGATGCGAGTAAATTTAATGCTGAATACTATGAGGTTAGCTTTAACATTTCAAGCTCGTATGGGCAATGTTAACTAATTTTGGAGAATTTTTGTATAAAAAATACCCTCAACAAACATTGCTTCCCGAAAATAACTTCTGGAGCAAATTTAATTCATTCAAATTTAAAACTAAGTGCAACTAAATTAGGTCTGGTAGAGATTAATTTCTCAAATGTTTTTCGAGAACGTTATGTAAAGGACATTCTTTTATAATTAAATTAAATTAAATTAATTAAACTGCAATGGAGCGCATGCTCCGGTGGCAATTTCCCTAAAAACCCATCTTCCCCCTTTTCTGAAACAACCTACATTTACCCTTTACAAATTTGAACTTTAAATTCTTTCAACGTTTTTGGCAAATCATTCATCATTTCTCTTGGTAACTCATTCCAATTCCTGACACCCTTACCTAATAAAGAGAATCTTCCTCCACCCTTGTGCCTGAAATCGAGTGCCAGCTTGTGGTCATGGTCATGTTTTCCCTTCCATGCATTACTTCCAATTCTTACACCAATATCTTTCCATGCCTCATCACCAATATAGGCCTTGTACACTCCCATGACCCTCTTCATCCTCCTTCTAACTTCCAATGAGTCCCCTCCCAGATCTTTTATCATATTTGTTACTGATTGCGTTCTGCGATAATTTCCAGAAACAAATCTAGCAGCCCTTCTTTGCACCTTCTCCAACTCCTGTATTTGATACTCAAAATGTGTGTCCCATACCACACTACCATATTCAAGCAAAGGTCTGACCAAAGTTTTGTATTTTTTTTATTTTATTTTTTTTGGAACAGTTTAACGTCCCTTTTTAACAACGTGGTCTTTAGAGACGGGAAAGGATGGGGGCAAGGAATGGGAAGGAATTCGGCCATGGCCTTTTGAAGGAAGCATCCCGGCATTCACTTGGAGTGATTTGGGGAAACCATGGAATACCCAAATCTGGATGCCCGGACGGGGATTCGAACCGACGTCCTCCCGAATGCGAGGCCAGAACGCTATCCGTTACACCACCACGCTCGGTAAAGTTTTGTAACCAAATTCCTTTACTTCTCTCGTACATCCCCTCATCACGCTCTCCAATAAATGCAGGA